>JAGXJF010002262.1:1220668-1831003 GCA_019208055.1 Stipa capillata
GCAATGGGCCCTATCATCCATGGCCTGGAGCTCGATTCCTTTGTCATCGCCATCACCCCCGACTTCTTTGGCCTCATCGAGCTCGAAAGAAACCACGCCGATAGCCTATTCATCCATGAGGACAACGGGCAATGGCAACTCGCCAATTGTCGATGTTAGTATAGGGAACACGAGGACGACAAGGAGGCACTCCAAAACAGCGGTGTAGGCTATATAGTTGTCGACGGGACCCTCCGTTGGTGTTGGGGAGGCGACAATGACCGTATCCGATGGGCTCTATCCTGTGTTATGCTATGAGAGAGAGAGGAAGGAGAAGAGAAAGGGGAAAAGAGATGAGAGGCTGACAGTCCTATGTCCACATTAGCATCGTGTCCACGTGGATAGCCACATAAGCATTGGTGACTGGGACCTAGTGGTCAATTTGACTGTTTAGAGCTTAAAAAGGTTGGTTAAGACGGTGTGTCACAATTTAGTCTAAAAATTATGGTTTTATTGAAAAAGTCCAAGATACCTTGAAATTATAATTTTAAGTAATTTACTCTAAGAAATTACCTCTGATAATTGGTATAACGTGGTAAAATTTGGTAATCCCAATAAAAGAGAAAAGCTTGGCTGATTAGGAAGGTGGTGCCTACTTGAGCGCCAATCCGGATCCACTTGTTAGCCAGTACTGTAAAAAGACCAGACCTTACTGTGGTTCTGGCGCGAACCACAGCGGTGGCGGGAACCGGGAAGAGAGATTTATCAGTTCGAATTAAAGAAAGAGAGAAGAAAACGAGGAGACCCTCGCGCCCCTTCCCTCCTCTCGTGGCGGCGCCCAGCCCGCGACTGCCCCGCCACCGCCGCGCCGGCATGTCTAGCTGCGGCTACCATTCGCCGCGCTTCTCCGAGGTAACCCTCTCTCTCTCTCTCTGGAGCGATGCGATAGATGCGAGATGTGAACTGGGCCGGGCGGATGAGTCCTTTTTCTTAACAGCTTTGTTGCTTTGAGTTCTTCAGGATATCGCTTGGCTCCCTCAATGGCTTCAGCCGCATGGCCAGCCGCCGGTTTGTGAACACCGCAACGACCGCGCCAGCGTTTCGCCGCCGCCTTGTGAGGTGCTCTTCTTATCTTATTTGCGCACTGATTGGTGCCTTCGTGGTAATTAATCTTGTAGGCTTTGGGATTATCTTTTGATTTCTTAACGTCAGCTCGCCTAGCCATCCATCCTAGAACAGTAAACGAAGCCGATGATTGGTACATTGTAGGAAATGGCATACGATTTAACTGGATCTGAATCATCTAGTGTCTATTCTTGGTGCACTGTCTGTTATGACCTGACGCCTGAGGTTTCTTCATCGAGTTGCAGAATTGCGTGTTTATTGGAGACCCTGCACAAGAGCAACAGAGCAGTCAGCATGCTACGGTAAATGCTGGTGGTTGCAGCGGGTTTCGTTTGCATTTGTCGGGAGATGAGGATACACCTGCTGCGAGCACTCCATCCGGCGGAGAGGTAAGCTTATAAGATGTTGTTCCTTGCTTGGACCCCATAGTTCTTGGTGTTAATGACACTGAAGTTGTGTCACAGAGTTCTTTATTGTCATTCTGCAAATTCGATCAAATAAATCAGGAGATGGTACTACAACTAGATGCAGCTGGCAATGATTCAATCCTGCATAAAAATTATAGCTTTGTCCTGAGATACAGTTTTTGTTCCAGGAATGCACACTTGCATAGTGTACTTATTTTTGTTCTGCCAGTTATATTCCCTTGAAGGGGGAAAGAAGAAAAATTAGGTTCAGTGTGCCAGTTTCATCTTGCCTGCTGCTTATTTCTCCATTTCAAATGTGCTTGTAATTTCTAGTTAGCTCCTAAAGTTTGAGCATATGTTGTTCGATTGTCAATCACCATAATATATTTAGTGTAACAGCGAATATCAGCTTGTGATAACCAAAATATGTTGACTCTTTCGCTGCAGCACAGACAGAATTTTCTTCTTGTGCTATTATAAGTTATAACATATTTTGAATACTTCCCTCTACAGGTACTCCCTTTCTCTTTGCATCTTTCTTCTGAAAGCGCTGCACGACTCTCCTCAGCCCAAGCCAATGGTAGTCTTCAGATTCTAAACTCCGGTAGCAAAGGATCATTAGAGGGCTCTTATGCTGATGGTCAAGCACAAGAGATCAATCCTGTGCCCCAATATCAATTGGAGGCTAAAGTCCTTAAAGATGATAAACCGCTAGAAGTCTGCAGAGTGGCTCACAAGGATATCACTAAACCACTTGATGCAAGAAGACATCAACTATCTGGTGGAAATGTTGATGTTCGGAAGCTCCATAATGCAGATGCTAATGATGCAGTTGAGCTATCTATTGCTGCTTCTGAAGCTATGGTTATTGCAGAAATGATACTTAATGATTGCCAGTCTGAGAAGTTGGCTGCTTTTGCCTTAGAAGCTGCTCTACACGTAAAAGAAGCTCGGAAACAGTGTTTTCTCGAGGAGTCAGAACATGATTATGGATCCTCTGCAAATGATCTGGATGAGAGTGATTGGCTTGCAGAATTGGATGAGACCGAAATGCTTGATGTATTCCAAGATGTTGGCTTGTCTCCTGTTCAAACTGCTTGTTCGTCTCAAGGCCACAACACAAGTGGTTTGAAGCAGCTTATCTCTCAGCCTAGTTGTGCCCCATGTGACACAGAAGCACACATCTTAGAGATTTGTTCTTCCGAGAGAAATAAAAGATGGCACAGGCAAGATGCTAATACTAATGACCATGTACCTGATTCTTTGGCAAATAATAACTCAGCTGATATGCTACAGAATAAATCAATATCATGCTCAAGAAATAAGGAAATTGATCTCCAGATGTCGACTCAAAACAACGGTGCTTTTGCTGGAAGCTTGAGGACTCCAGTAAGAAGTCAAAATATCATTAAGGTAACTTTGTTGCCAATCAAACGTTTTGGCATCAAATGGTAGTGATGCTAACACCGCATAATAAACTTCATTATTCCTGTGTCTGTCTCATTCGACACTTTTCATCTGTCTGATTACAATGTAAAATGTCTTTCCAGGAAGGTGGAGGAATTATTGCACAGGCAAATGTTGTTAGTGGTACAAGGAAGCATGTATGGTTCAACCAAGAAACTAGCTTCATTTCTGAGTCAATCGATAGCATGAATGAGTGCTCCCCTGCATCTAGAGTAGTATCCACAGAAATGGCTGCGTCTTCAAGAGCATCTTTTCCATGCAAAACTGAAGGTTTATATGGAGAAAATCAAGGTGCTGAAGGCGCGGAGTCGTGCTATGAAGTAGTATGTTCAAGCTTGTCACTTGGGGATCCTCTCTGTTCATTTGTTCCATGTAGCATATCTTGCAATGAAGTTTCCACTAGTCAGGCTCCTGAATTCAAACAGAGAAATGGGGAGGAGAATGAACTAATATATCCCAAGGAGTCTCTGAATAAAGATCTAGATGTAGAAGCCGATCCATCTTATGTGCCTTTAGTTAAGGCACCAGAATCTAATCCATGGAGGCGCAGAGCACACAGTTCGCTCAGACCTTTTAGCACGACAGCACCTATATCGAACATATTGGGAGTTTGTGCAACTAATAATGATGTTAATGTGACAGTTTGTCGGAAGGAGAGACGCTCACCAATGATTTTGAATAAGATACAACGTGTGCAAGCTTCTAATCAGTTCATAGAAAATAATATTGGAGGTGGAAGCTTGAAAGAATTTTCTTTGGTTCAGAAGAAGTCATCTTATGCTCAGGGTAATAATGAGCATCAAAGCAGACAGCAATATATCCCATCAGAAGTTTGTCCTCAATCAACAACGTATTTGAATGTTGGCAAACAAGACATGAAACGAAAAAGAGCCCAACTGTTGAGTGCTGAACTTAGTACTAGACAAGCAAAGAGCAGAAGGACTAAATCTCGATTTAGTTGTAAGTTTTGGTTTATGATTTCTTATGTTAGACATGTACTATATCTTTAGTGATACCTTCAGAATCATTAGATACTTTTGGCCATCCTTGCTTTTGGATCTTTGCAGGGTCAGATAGCAGAATTGCTGACATGCTGGAGCCCAGGGAGTACAATGATAATAAAACCATATTTCACGGGCTAGATTTTTTGTTAACTGGATTTCAAAGTCACAAGGAAAAAGAGATTGAGTCTTTAATCCGAAAATTTGGAGGTTGTGTTCTTCCTAAAGTACCACCCAGTCCATTTGATAAAAGAAGCAAGCTGGAAGAGCTTGCAAGCTGGAATCCTCCCATGGTTCTTTCTCCTAAAAAGGTTTGCTATTCCATTTCCTTTCTGTTTTCTGGGTACCATTTGTTGATTATTATGGATCGTCTATATTTGTTGTATGTCGGGAAAAAAATGAGAATAGGCTCACATGCATTAAAAATTGTCGATTTATTTTTGACCATAAATATTGCACTCGTGTCTCATAGGTGTTTCTTGCAACAGGTATCAACAGCTAAGTTCTTATATGGCTGTGCTATTGATTCATGGATATTGAATCCCAATTGGCTTTTCGATTCTCTTCAAGCTGGTGTCCTGTTGCCACCTGGAAAGTAAGGCTGTCTGCTAGCATCCACTACATGTTCTGAGATTGCATGACACTTATCCTGTGAAAATGGAATTTTGAATTGTTATCACATCTTTATTTCTGGAAGCTTCAGTGTCCCATATCTTTCTTGAAGTTGTCAAGAAAAAAAGTACCAATTACGTCATGGTTATGTCCTTTCCGGAAGATTTCATGGCATTGTTTGGTGGTTGTCTTAAGTATCTATGCATTTTAGTGCTATCAATAGCCTACATGATTCATCCTTTTCTCATTTTGAAGCCAAGCTATTCTAAGAAGTGAAACATATTTTCATATTTGATGGGCATAATTATTCTAACTCAATGTCAACCATCATAGGCTACCTAACAATTATCTTTTGGGTTATCTAACATTTACATGCTTAATTAGCTTAATTCTACATACTGTAAATCTGAAGAGTTCATATACAATGCCATGGGAAGTCAAGATCAAGATAGATGCTTTTAGGTCAGTATATTATCCATCTAGACGACGTTCCTTTGTAACAAATCTGAGTCGCTCGATTCTCTTCTCAAACAATCAAAGGCACTTTGCTGTGAAGATTGTTTGTGTTAGGTTTCTTTTCATAATTCAACAATAAACTTTTCTTCTGTGTCCATGTGAAATATGTTAGTTTTGTATGTTCTTGATGCTCAGCTTTGCTATGCTATACTCATTTGCAGGTATTTAATTCGACAGAGGCATAGTGTGAAGCAGAGTTCAACATTTGGCCAGTCGCTTCACCTAAAAAATAAAAAAATGGTATTTCATGGAGTAGGATTCTTGATCCATGGAAAAATCAGCTTCTGTTCAAAATTTACCAACATTATCAAGGTATGCTGCAAGCCTAGTCAGAAACAAACAACTAGTCTGGTGATGGATGGACTGCTAATAGCTTATTTGGTGAAGTGTGATAGATCATATTCTGGGAGTCATGTCTTGTCGTATTTCACTTTTAAGTTGATGGAGCTGAGTTACAACTATCTTGAAGAATCTGATTTTTGTACCAGTGATCGTTCCAATATGTAGATAGCTAATTTCCTTATCTCTAGAGGCTGTGTCCGTCCTATGGGTGCACAGGCCGGAAATTAATCTTCCAGTCAAAAAAAGTTTCCTTATCTTTCTATGATGTGGCCCTTTCTTATGTTATTATTTGTGTGTCACAGCATGGAGGTGGCCAAGTTTTTGCATCTCTTCAGGGATTAGTTCAAAGCTTGAAGGATAAAAGTTCTTCACATGGAATCATTCTTGTTGCAAATGAGGCATCAAGTGCATCACGTCATCTAAGCCATTGCGGGCTGGAACATGACATAAGAACAGTGGTTAGTTGAATTTCGAATGTAGAACTTCCATTCCAGATATAAGAATCAAACATAAAACAAAAGTAACTAAACAGTATTGTCTATCTTTCTGAATGTCTATGCCCTAGCTGTATCGGTAAATGGAGAGAAGTAATTTATCCCAATGAATCTTAATCCATTGTCTAGCTCCTGTCAGTCATGCATGTTGTTTCTTCTAGGCCTTGTATAAAAATACACTGATTATAATCCGCAAGGCTTGCTTTCCTGAAGCCAGAAAAAGTTTATTTGATTCACACCACAGACCAGGAAACTCAGCTTTACCATTTGACTGGTTTTCTACACTTCATCAATTTTTTTTCCTAACAAGTACTTCGTTCATTCTTAGTGCTTTTAATTCTCACTTTTATTTTTGCAGCCAGCAAGCTGGATCATAGGCAGTTTATTTTCTGGTAAACTTCTTCCCTTGAAGAAAGATCGTTGTGCTTCGTTCCGTCGAATCAAGATGCCATCATTCCAACAACAGCATGCATTTAACATGAGTCAAGAAATATGAGAATTCAGGTCCATTGCATAGCTGTACTGTATAAAAAGATGCAGTAGGATCCTTTCCTATTGTTTTTCATAAAAAAAAAGCTGTATCGTATCATCCCATGAGAACCTTAAATGATTCTCATTGACACATGCCTGGACCACATTCCTTATCAGGGTCATTCGACTGCAACAGAGTTTCAACGGCATATTTCTGTCACGATTTGGGTTCATCCGTGGTGTGCTGAGGATGATGCCTATTATTTTCATTGTTTTGCAAATACCCAGAGGCGTTGGATGTGAAAGCACCTCTAGTCATGATATGGTGTACTGCAGTACTATTGCCAATATTTCAAGAAAACTAAGGATTAACTACTAAGGCGAATCATGCTAAGTATCCATCCTTCAACTATCTTGCTCATTTATTTAGGGGAGTATTTTTTCATTTCCTGAAGATCATGATATATTTTCTGATGATTGCGGACAGCTTAGTAATCAAGAACTGAGCAAAGTTATGTAGTCCAGAATAAGTGAGGACATGAGTTTGCAGATGCCAGTAGGCCAGGTCTCAGAAAAAAATTGGACTAGTCCAGATTCCAGAGTATCAACAAGGGAAAAGGATTGCTCACCATTTCTAATTTCCTTGCATGTATTTTTAAGAATGCTTGTTGTAAGGTTGTTCTTGTAAGTTGTAAATACAAATACTAGAGAAAATGGAAAAGCATTGATGAATTTCATTTTATGTGCTGTGTTACTGTCCTGATAGATATAATTTTTTTATTAATTTCGCTAGTATATGTAATCAAAAAGTATAATTAGTCTTGCATTGGGGACTGAAATCTAAATAAAACTATATATATTTTTAGATCGAGAGAGCAATATGTATGTTCGGTAAAGTACCCCTTTTTTGCCACTAGGCTTTGCCATTTTGCTGTCTGGGACCACACGTACGTGACACAAATCCCAGTGCAAAAAGGGAATTATCTCCATATGTCTACGACTTTCTGTTCCAATTAAAAATAAGAAATATGATAGAATTCTCGTTTGTTCAAATACTCTGCAAATTTACAAGGAATTGTTTCAGAAAATAAGTAAGGTGTCTCCAAATTCTCCGAAAATCAAAATGCGAGTCTCATCTGGTGCATCTAGTGACAGAGGCGTGGGCCCCTATATGCGAAAATAGGGCAAGCTAAAAAATTGAGAGAAAAATGTACCCAGATACTTGCTCAAAACATGTGAGAAATGGCACGATTTTTACTGAAAACAAATATCGGGAAGCTGCAGTTGGCGTGGCCATAACATCACTGATGATATGCAAATGTCATATTTTTTAGATGGTCATTAGCTTTTGTCGATATATACAATGGGTTATTCCCAAGATAACTATTCGTCCTTGCTCTACCCCACTCCACAGCGGGGCTGAACATTGTACTAACCGCTTTGGGGCATTTCGGGAGAAGCAGGCTGTGACCGAGGAGGTTCTCGTGACACAAAAGCCTTCTGCGGCAGGCTCTGATGATGCCTCGACGGAGCAGCCGGTCGATGGGTCGCACGAGCAGGACATGGGCGCGTCGTCCCTCAGCCCTGAGGGGTCCTCACGAGCCGAGGCGGCCTGCCTCTGGGCCCTCGTGGCCAAATTGGCGGCCGCCGCGGCAGGACTCTCGGCTACTTCGGCGGACTCCCCTGCTACCGTGGTAACCTTCACTTGGACTGCAACTGCCACCGGTCCGGAAGCAGCTTCCGTGGCAGCTGCTCACCCGCCGTACCCGCCGGCCGCTGCTGCAGTGGCTGACCTGCCGCACGCGCCATTGGCAGCTGCCCCGGTGGTTCAGCAGCAGCCACTGCACGAGCCGGGCGCTGCTGCAACGGTGGTCTCTTGAGTCTCGCCAGGTCCGGAGGGACGCCACAAGCGGTGGATCAGCGGGCGCAGCGCGGTTACTACCGGGGCAGCAGTCGATGTGAGTCCGAGCGCAGCGAATGCCTGACACCCCAACAAAATTCAGGTATTCCTGCGGCTGAGGAGGACTCCCTCACAGATGCTATGCGCCAGACAGCGGAGTGCAACTTGGATCCATATGAATGTAAGTTATGATGACAATTCTTTCGTTTTGTATCATGTTCATGTTGTTCCTTCCAATTTGCATAGGGTAAACCTAGGTAGCAATTCAAATGAAATTTCTATCTCCGTTAATAAATTAAGAAATATTGAGTTGGACCGTAAACGATTGTCTTTGACGACACCTCAGAAACCAGCGTTGATCGAGACCGGTTCTAACGACAAGGAAGAAGATGAGCAAAATAACACAACTCATAATCTCCTTAATAATATTTGCGGTGATGCTACCAATAAGGTTATGGATGAGGGGCTGAACCACTTGTTCAATGGATCACAGGCTATTCCCCGCAAATCCGAATCTGCCACTGTGAAAAAGAAAAAGTCCAAATCCTGGACTAAAAATAAAACTCATTTATGATGAAAGACATCTTTTAGAAGAGAAGAGGTCTCGCTGGCTTGACTAAATCTTGTCATATTGCAGAACTGGTGGTGGAGCACGATCTTGATTTCGTTGCTATCCTAAAAAAAAGTAAAAAAATCTCAATCCACCTTAGATCAAATGAGTGCCGGATGAGGTTTCATATGGCACATTATGCCCTCCCATGGCAGGTCAGGAGGCATTCTCACATTGTGCCTTGCTATGGCAGATCAGGAGGCATTCTCCTTGGGCAACCTTGCCACCTTCGATATTGCGTCGATCGATGAAGGGGAACAGTTTTGTAAATTCCACCTTTGTAATAAGGATGATGGGTTCAAGTAGAACTTAATGGTTGTATATAGTGCAACTCAACCACAATTTAAAGAATCCTTCCTAACTGAAATGATCGACGCATGCCACACGGAGACCCTACCACTCTTAGTTGGTGGAGACTTCAATATCATACAACACCCAGACGAGAAAAAAAAGACCACTATGACACGTGATGGTCATTCCTTTTTAGTGTGATCATTGATGGGCTAGACCTATGGGAAATTGCTCTCTCCAGGCAAAAATTCACTTGGGCAAGCTCGGCGGATAATCTGACTTTTGGGAAACTGAATAGAGTGCTCTCCTGCATAGATTGGGAGAAAAAGTCCCACTAGTCTCAGTTCAAACTTTAGAGCGCTTTCTTTCGAACCATACCCCACTTTTAGTAGAGACGGGGGCACCATCCGTTTAGGGGTAACCAACCTCTGTTTAAATTTGAACTTGGTTGACCCAAGATGGCTTCCATAGCATGGTGATTGATTGTTGGCGTGTGAGGATAAAGGGGTTTCTCCTATCTCTCGCTGGTAAGCTAAGATTTGACCTTTGTGTCAACACCTGCCAGGCTGGGCGAGAAACACCATTGGGGCATATAAGAAAAAAGAGAAAGATGTATTAGCAATAATTGATACCTATGATAAACAAGCCGAGATAGCCGGGTTATCCATGGATGATATTCATCTAAAACAGGCAGCAAATGAACAGCTAGCTCGTCAATTACGACAAGAAGAACTAAAATGGCATCAAAGAGTGAGGGTTAAACATATATTGGAGGGAGACAATAATACAAAATATTTCCACCTCGTGGCTAATGGTAAACACCACAAACATCATATATTCTATCTCGACCAAGACAAAGGGGAAATCATAGGTGATGCCAATCTAAAAGCCTATATCACCAATTATTACAAAAGACCATTCGGGCCACCGGAGGAGAGTAAATTCTCTATGGATGAGAATTGGTGAGAGGACATACCACAAGTATCTCCAGAGGAGAATGCGATCCTTATGGCTCCTTTTAGGGAGAAGGAAGTCAGGAATGCTATATTGGAAATGGAGCACAATAAGACAACAGGTCCAGATGGTTTTCCTGTCGAGTTTTACCAGGTTTTCTGGGACATGCTCAAAGGAGACCTTATGGCCATGTTCAATGATTTGCATGCTGGCAACCTCCCTCTGTAAAGTTAGTTCATTATGACGTGTAAAAGGATCTAGGCTATCGACTAGAGGGGGTTGAATAGGAGATTAACAAAAACTAATCTCAAAATTTATTTGTACACAAATATCTCTATAACACTAAGCAATCATAAGCAAAACATAATATGCTAATGATCAAACAAGTAAGAGAACAAGTATGGAGAAGTGTAAGAAAATAACCACATGGGAGACACAAGATTTCTTGTCGAAGTCCGAGTCTTTAGCCAGGCTCTACATCTCGATTGAGGAAATTTGATCCAACGATCGAAAACTTGCATGAAATTGTGCTTTTTCCTCAATAAGCTTACTGATGCAAAACCTCCCTTTTCTTGTAGCAGCTATTTACCTTGCAGTAGGTGAGTTCCAAACCCTCACAAACTTCTTAGGGCTCTTCACAATCCTTGAAGGCTCCCAAGTGACTCCTAGCAGTCTAGGAGATGCCAATCTCCAAGAGTAACATGCTTCAATCAATTTGACTTGCAGCTGAACTCTTGCTTCATGCTTAACTATGACTCAATCTCTCTCTCTCTCTCTCTTAAAGGGTTTCTCACAAGAATGACAACTTGGGCTTGAGAAAATATGTAGTAGCACTCATGAGAGCAGAGGAATGGATTGTGGGTATATATAGCCAACCCATCAAAAACTAGCCGTCAGTGCAAAAGCAGAAGAACTCGAAACTTCCGAAATAAAACTCGAAGGTTCCGACATGTGAAAACAACGCCTACCTTGACTGTCTAGAAACAGATCTCAGAACTTTCGACACAAACTCGGCGGTTCCAACTTTCAGAGTACAACAGACATGGATGAATATCGACGGTTCCGACTTGAAACTAGACCCTTCAAGATTTAGAAAGGCCTTATCAAGGCGTGGTCAGAACGGATTTTCGGAGGTTCTGACATTGCACTCCGACCTTCCGAGATTTCAAGGATCCTCAACAAAGGATGGACATAACTCATTCTCGGAGGTTCCAAGAAATCTCGGATATTCTAACATCCAGAAGAATAGACAGGAAGGGCAATTCAGAGGCTCCGAGTTCTGACTCTTCACACAGAAGTGAAACTCCGATGTTCTGACATTTTCGGAAAAAGTGTGTATGAAGAGATTTCAAAGGCTTTGAGTTTGGAAATTGGTTCCTACCTGAGCATTAACAAGGCACTTACCAGCTTCTAGATTTAGGCCCCCCTTAATAGTATGGCTTTCGCTAAACTCAAAATGATTCTTTGAGTCACTAAAATGGCTAGAAAATTATCCTTAATATTAATTTCTTCAAGTTGTCTTTTCTTAGAACTTTTTAAGTGTCGCCAACACTCGTTTTTACCACTGTATTTGGAGTAAAACATCTGATCACACTTAATGCACACATTGGTGCCTTAGTCGTTTTGTCACTAATCATCAAAACCCATTTAGGGAGCCAAGATGCACTTCAATGTGCCTATAGTAAATAGACAACTCTAAAAACTAAAGTGTCTACTAAAAATTAAAATATTCTTATGGTACCTTCGAAAGGGGGTTATTCTCACAAGACAATCTTCGATGGCGTTGTTGGGTTTTAGCCCAAGGATCGGTCAAATGAATCAAATCACAAAACACTTAATCACGAATACTTTGCCTAAGGCACCTCACGCGCCCTTGTTTCTCTTTATTTCTTCTTTCGTTGTGTTTGATCCTTACAACCTGCCCCCTTTATATAGGTGTAAAACCTCATACAAACTAACTAGAACTAGGACTAGCAAACTGACTAGGACTAGGAGTCCTAATCCTACTCTTAACCCCTATCCTAATCCAACTAGGACTCACCTCAACTAGTTGGATTATTTCCAACAATCTCTCCCTAATCCAAACTTGGTTGCACTTTCACGTCACGACTCCACCGATGTGTACACGCACTTTCTCGCATCAACGGCATCGCACCGTCCGTCTTGTAGCAGCATCTCACTAACTACAATGTGATCAAATCAGCATCGCACCAACTCCTCTTACGACGATGATCTCACACCACCGCCGCCGACCTCTCACTGAATCACACTGGCCTCACACCAAGACCTTACTCCTGCGAGAATATGAACGCACACACTCACGACTCATTGACTAACATGACAACTAACTATAGTATACTCCCAACACTTTTCACAAAAGTGTTGGTTCTTCATCCGTAACGAGTAGTGCTTTTTTCTTCTTCTTTTCTGGACACTCCCGAGCAAAGTGACCAAATTCATGACAGTTATAGCACTCAATCTTGGATTTGTCTCAACCTCCATCACGACCACATCCATGACCACGTCTATGACCAGCTTCTTCTCTTGCTCTCCACTCCGATCTTGTTAACAGGAGATGCTCTTCATCTTTGTTGCCGTAGCCTTGCAGTCGTTCCTCATGAGCCTTTAACCTTCCAATGACTTCTTCCACTGTCATTGTTTTGAAATCACCAAATTGCTCTATAGTAGATGCAATATGGAGAAACTTTGAGGGGATGGCTCGGAGGAATTTTTTGACGGCGTATGTTTCCTCGAACTTTTTGCCAAGCGCTCGTATGTCGTTGGTGATGGTCGTCAGCCTAAGAGCGAAATCATCAACTGATTCTGATTCCTTTATTTGTAATTTCTCAAACTCAGATTTGAGGGTTTGCACCCTCGCCTCCTTGATTCGATCGTCTCCTAAGTGCATCGTCTTCAGTGCCTTCCATGCCTCCATAGCTGTCTATTTTTCGGTGATCATAACGAGCTTGTCTTCAGGGATACTTTGATAGATGGCTGTTAGTGCCATCTGATCCTTCTTCTCATCGATAATTTTGCTTGAATCCGTCTTGCTTGAGTCTGTCTTGCTTGAGTTCTCTGGTTCCACTACGTCCCAAATTCCTTGTGCACGCAGTGATGCCCTCATTTTGATTGCCCATAGCGAGTAGTTGCTCTTCGTTAGCATCAGATAAAGGAAAGATGTGCTTCCCTCCTTCGTAGCCATCTTCTCGGTCGTCGCTTTCACCAACGCCTTCGTCGCGTTGGCCTCCACCCGATGCCCTTAAACAAGGCTCTGATACCACTTGTTGGGTTTTAGCCCAAGGATCGATCAAATGAATCAAATCACAAAACACTTAATCACGAATACTTTGCCCAAGGCACTTCACGCGCCCTTGTTTATCTTTATTTCTTTTTTGGTTGTGTTTGATCCTTACAACCTGCCCCTTTATATAGGTGCAAAACCTCATACAAACTAACTAGAACTAGGACTAGCAAACTGACTAGGACTAGGAGTCCTAATCCTACTCTTAACCCCTATCCTAATCCAACTAGGACTCAACTCAACAAGTTTGGATTATTTCCAACAGGCGTAACTGGACAGACGATCCAAAATATTGTTTTTGTTCACATGACGAATATATTTAACACTTATTTTTTGAGTGACTAGTAACTCATTTTGCATGGTAAGTCACACAAACAGCTTTAGGGTTATGCCACCCACTAGCACTGTTGATCTATTTGGCCCTTGGTTTACTGGGGTAGACAGAGGCCCTCGGCACTTATACTAGTTAGTGTGGCTATTTTGTGTTGGTCAATCTAGCTATGTCAAAATGATGTGATCTTTAAAAAATATAAATTCTATAATCCCTTGCAGGTTATTTACATGTGCACGTATTGGCTGCGGTCACGATCTATATTGTAGCGGCCAGAGAACCACGAGTCTCTTATTTCAGCATGCCGATCGCTAGAGATAGTTCTACGAGAGCTTTTAGCCAAGTATGGGTGGGAGTTTAGTCATCATCTTGATGCACCATATGGATTACATTTTTTGCTTTGTCTACCACCTTGTTTTATTATTTGAGACTTGTTATGTTAACCCACGTTCAACCGGTCGTTAGCTCTTTTTACTTTTTGTTGACCTTGTAGCTGTGTAATGTTTGATGCAAGAGGTTAGAAAAAACTATTTCTGTTCGTTATTGTCTTGATGCATTCTTAAAGAAATAAAGCTCTTTCATTATTAGAAAAAATACCGTCGTGGTTTATGGTTAGTTCTTTGGTGGTCTTGAATCTCTTTGCATGCAAACCAGTGGTGCAAAAACTCAATCACAACCCTCTTTTGCTACCTCGTAAAGAAAAACTTATTTGCTTTTTGTTAAAAAGGTAATCAGAGCAGTAAGTATGCCCGTTCTGTCAGGCCCAAAGCCGTGCAATGGTCATGTCCTCATGTGAAATGTGCATCGGTTGGGCTCTGGGCATTGAGCTGGTCATGTACTCTACAATGATGACATTGTGGAATAAGATGGTGTATTTGCAGGGCTCTTTGGTGGAAGCCGCAAAGCTGGAGGCGGCAAGCTCATTGAGTACCATAATTGCACAGCCTACCAAGTAGAGCATGCACTTGTGTCTTCTACAGTGATTACTCTCGCCCTAGGCCAGGCCATGAGATTAACAACAAAGGAACTCAACAATATTACAACAACATGTTCTCACAAGTCCATACTCTGTCTCAACTCTGCATTCTATTGAGATTTATTCTCTCTATTTCATTATATCTGTTCTTAATCCACGATATACACAGAACAAGAAAACATAGCATAATACAACCATTTAACCATTCCCAAAGCAATTTAATAGGACAATAGTGTAGAATCAACACAATAACTACACTCTTGATTTTCTCAATGGACAAACATTACAAAATAGAGGGAGTACCTTTTTTTTCTTAAGAGTTGTTGAGATATACCCGCTCTTGGCCGAAACTTGTTTTTGCATTTCTAACCCGAAATGAACTAGGTTAGCGCTGGGGAGAGTTGAAGGACCAAACAGGTAAACAAAACAACCACACTTCTAGCCAACTATCACATTATTATATAATTACTAGCTAAATGCTAGTGTATTACTACATGAACAATAAACATAAATTTAATCATGTGGCACATTAGTCTCATACAAATCCATGCCACGAAAACTGATTTTGAGTTAGAAAAATAAGACAACTTACAAATAATACAACTGTAAAAGTAATCATATGATATATTTGCAAACCTCTAAAACAAGATGATAAAAACCGTGGAGAGATGACTTTACCAGTTAGAAAGTTACTTTTGGTGAAGGAAAAATATGATGGCAAACATATCATCACTATCTTTCAAATATTTATAGGAATAGAGAGTCTGATGATAGACTGTGAAGGCCAATTCTCAATATCTCTGTTCATGTCTTCTGCTATTCTTATAATGTACATTTGTGTATATATTTTTAGCACTAAATTGAATTTCATGCACCCACAAATCAATCGCAGAACAATTGAACAAAGACCTCCTACTACCACGCACTTTAATCTTTGCCACAGATAAGCAAACATGCTTCGGTTCATCCAACTAGGTGAAGTGCTACCGCCAGCACAACACAAGGCAAGAACGAAACAAACATTCCCCGAAGGTTTCTTGCAAAAGAGTCAAACGATCCCGATCCCTGCACCGCCACAACTGTATCTTCTCCGAGCGCGACGTGGCCACAAGGTCGGCACCATCGCAGCCGTCCAATCACCCGGACCGGAGATCTCAACGGTTCCAGGGCCTCCCCCGCACGATCTCCAAATCCCTAGCTCCCAGGACTCGTTCTCTCCTCCCCTCTCTCTCTCTCATCTCTCTCTTTCTGATGACGAGTCAACAGGTGGGCCCACCCAGCCACCACTCGCTCTCTGTCTCTCTCTCTCTAACATTCTCTCTCTCTACATGCATACATTCTCTCTCCTCAGAGTCCCATTTATTTGTTCTCTCCCCTCATCCCTCCGTCCCATCCGCTTCTCTCTCTCTCTCTCCCCTCTTCACATCCCATCCTTCTCTTGCATTGCAGTTGCACTTAGCTAGCAGCTCACCTTAGCTTGAAGTCTTGGCAAGAAGCTTTGCACGTGCCGTGCCCGTGCGTAGCTTGCCGTAGTACACAGGCGCATGTTTCCGGTCGAGGTGTCGCTGGCCGGAGGCGCGGCGGCGGGGGCGCGGCAGGGGGAGTCGGCGGCGGCCGTGGTGCCGATGCTGCCGCCTTTCTTCATGGGCGCCATGTGGCCAGGAGCGGTGGCGGGAGCGGCCGGTGTCGCGGCTGCCTCCGAGGAGGACGAGGCCGCGGCGGCGGCGGCCGCCGAAGCGGCGCACGACCGCGCGCTGGCCGCGACGCGGAACCACCGCGAGGCCGAGAAGCGCCGCCGCGAGCGGATCAAGTCGCACCTCGACCGCCTCCGCGCCGTTCTCGCCTGCGACCCCAAGGCAATACCAATACAATACACGCACACCACGATTAGTTCTTCTAGTTATTTTTCCATGGATCTTTCTTGCAAGAACAAGAATCATTAGGCTTTGGGATTTGGATGAAACGAAATGAAATCTGTGTAAAGATCGAGTTGGCAATCTAGATTGCAGTAGCTAGATGCTATCTATATGTCTAGCTAGCTACTACTAGTACGTTGTGCTCAGCTAATGTTTGTGATTAAAGCTGGGTTTGGGAAAGTAGAATGGAGCCTTTCCTATGAGACTAGCTATCTAGGTTAGGGTTCTTACTTCTTAGCTTGGCTTGTTCCTCTTTATGGTTCTTGGCTATTTGCCCGCATTCTTCTTCTTTTGTGCCTAGTACGATGTTTGCTAGTTCGTACAAATTTGCATAAAATTCTCACCTTCGATTTCCTTGCTAACTGGATCATCTTTGCGTATGATTAATTGATTCCTGTAAGTGCTCTAGGGTTCGTGCTTGATTTGAGATTAATTAGAAAATAAGGTTTCTTGATGGAGTTTAGTTAACTCGTGTGTGTGCCTGCAGATAGACAAGGCGTCGCTGCTGGCGAAGGCGGTGGAGAGGGTGCGGGACCTGAAGCAGCGCATGGCCGGCATCGGCGAGGCGGCGGCGCCGGGGCACCTGCTCCCAACGGAGCACGACGAGATCGTGGTGCTCGCGTCGGGCGGCGGCCGGGGAGGCGCCGCGGCGGTGTTTGAGGCCTCCGTCTGTTGCGACGACCGCTCCGACCTCCTCCCGGAGCTCATCGAGACGCTGCGCGCACTCCGCCTGCGCACGCTCCGCGCCGAGATGGCCACCCTCGGCGGCCGCGTCCGCAACGTGCTCGTCCTGGCGCGCGACGCCGGCACGGAGCACGGCGCCAGTGCTACTGGAGATAATGCCGACGGCGTCCACGCCGACTACTCGGGCTCCACCCACGGCAGCAGCGGAGGCGACTTCCTCAAGGAAGCCCTGAGGGGTCTGGTGGAGAGGCAGGGGGCCGCTGCCAGCGACCGGCCGAAGAGGAGACGTGTCTCCGACATGAACATGCAAGCGGCAGCTTAGCTAGCCGGTGGCCATAAATAGCTCAAAATAGCTGATTGCATGGTCTCATGCCATAGTACTACACTACTACGTGCTTGCTTTCAAAGTTAATTAGTTTTGTATGCTAATTAGACTCCATATATGGCTAGCTCTCGTTGGTGATGCCAATATGCCAATATATTTAGGAATATATATTGCCATTAGGGTTTGCTTGAGCTTTAATCAAATGTTTCTCCAAAGCCACTGCAAACCCACACGCCTAAATAACAATGTCAGCATATATGCACAATGCAAACTTGCAGACATAATTGCCCAGCTATTAGAAGCTCAATAGCATCACAAGCTTTCCTTTTCACAAGCAAGCTAGAACAACATATGTACATGTCCATTTTTTATCATGTCAGGCCGGGGCAGCCATGCATGCGAGACAAGTCTTGAGATCAAACAAAGATATGATGTTTGCATGTACCAATGCATGCATGACAAGTCCTAAGATCAAACAGAGATGTTTGTTCCAATGCATGCATGCATTGCGCATTGTAGCAGCATGCTTCCTGTCTGTTCTTGTAAATGTTTGGGACTTGGATTGAATGATCTAGGCATGTTTGTTTGAATGGAGGAGAGGAAGGAACCAATGATTGCTTATGTGGGTGCAGTGCACAGCAGACAGTGTGGCACGCAGTGAGCTAGTTCTCATGACACATGAGTGCATGCATTGAGGAGGAGTACTAGTACTGCTACATGCTGATGCTGCTGTCTGTCTGGTCTGGGAAAGGGAGGAAGGTGATGAGCTTTTGTTTCTTGCTGGTTTCCTTTTGTAATCTTGCTCCTCTTTAGCTAGCTTTTTGAGAGGGGAGAGATCTCCATGCCAGGCTAGCTACTGTGCTGTGCTGTGCTCTTTGCCCCTCTCTGTGGCAAAAGCCAGGATGGCACTTGGTGGGGACAAAAGGAGGTTAGCTGTGTGTAAAAATGTAACTTGTAATGAGGGCGTTGCTGTGTTGTACTTTCTGCCCACACTAGCTAGTTGCTGTGGCTTGCAATGGCATTGCTAGCTTGAGACATGCATGTAGGTCACATGCATGCATACACATTTTGTACTAGCGCATGCAGGGTGTATCAAAGTATGTATAATTAATTCTCCGTCGAATATATGCACGGTTATGTTATTATGCCACAGTGTATCCCACTTAATTAATCATCTATGGATATGCCAAGTCCAAATGATAAAAAGGGCATTAATTTATGCATATATGTCCATTTAATGAGTGTACTTACACAGTGAGAAACCAAGATGCCAATATTAAGATATGCTTTAGTTACAGCTTAAGGATCTCTTTGGAAAAAAGAAACTTAAGTAAAAATGTAGAAAATCAATTCAAAGGAAAATTTTCTGTGGGCGACGTTTGAATTGTAGGATGCTTTGAAGGAATTTCATAAATTCCTCCATAATTTGGAGAAATTCTAACATGCATGAGGTTTAACCTCATGTTACAAATTTACAGGAGAATTCGAATGCATAATTCTCTCTTTCTCTCTCAAATCAAGTACTCTCTTCGTCCAGGCATATAAGACATATCTTAATTGGTTAAAATAAAATTTTAATCAATAATTACTTTATTAATATATGATTTATGTGAAATAAAATTATAATTAATGTAAGTACTTTAAATACGAGGTATTAATTTTATGTGAGATAAATTATATAATAACAAAATGATTGTTAGTCAAACTGTAACCGATTAAAATATGTTATGTATATCCATATCCAAATGAAGAGAGTAATCGTATAATATCAAACTAAATTTCAGCATTTTTCCCTATCATGCATCCAAACATCTATTTGGCTTGCACGCAATGCAATAATCGGCATGGATTCCTGAAGTTAGATACGTAGTAATTGAATAGCGTACTTCTTGATTAATACTATTAATACATCATTACGAGGACAGACTTTCACAAGAATTCATGCATAGGCACAAAAGGCTGCTGTGGGTCTGCATAACAGGACTACTATGTTGCTAGTTCCAATCTTTTCAGACGACAGCAGCTGCAGGAGCACAGATTTTTCTACATCGATGGAGATGAAAAAAAATACTTTTGGTACTGTGTTTGTACGATTGTATATACATATATGAATGTCAGGGGCTCAGTGATGTTTTCATGATTTGATCCGACCTCAAACAGAATGCAATAGTATTAATTGTTCAGCGTTATGATGTGAACTTTTTTGGCCGTTTTAACCCTTATTAAGTGGTATTGGTAAATTTAATCCTCTCTAACAAATTTATTCACGATAAATTAGACAGAAGATACATACCACATGTCATGTCTAGAGAGTGCAATAAAAATGTATCATGGCCTAAAAACACGACAGGACGTCGGCACTGTGACAAAGCAGTTTTCACGCCGCCTGTCGTGCCTTCGGACCGCGGCAAGACACGAGTCATGGTCTGGAGGCGCAATAGGCCACCTGCTCGTCCTCTTTGAGCCCTTGTCATGGTGTCAATGTCTTGTCGCACTTCTAGACCGTAATACATTTCCGTCTGGTTCTTTAGACGCGATATATGATATGTGTCATCTGTCTAACTTATCGTGGGATTGAATTTGTTAATACCAGATAGTTAAAACAATCAAAGTTCTATGATGTGTATTGCTTACAGCAGTACATGGAAAAAACAACTGAAAACTTGTCTTGGGTAGTGAGATAGGGACTCTGATTCGTACATGTTGCTGTCTAGTTCGTCCTTAACTCTGACTATTTTAGAGGACAAAAGGAGTTTGCTTACGATGCATATCTTAAACGTGTGAAAATATTGCGCATCCTATTTGGGAAAAGAAATCCAAACTGTTTGATGTGACTTATAGCAAATTAGAATATTCAAGCTCTCTTGCTGATTATTCTGAGAAGTACTCTAGCCCAAATAAACTAGTGCCAGATGCATGAGTAGGTTGACTCAAATCCTTTCACATTTTGACTCAATAGTCGGACTAACCATAAATGTACCATGTATGGGAGGAAGTTTAGGTGCTACGGTACGTACTCCAATGCCCGAAAGAATGATACAAACAGTCAATTAAAAAACAGATTTTTTTATAACATTGAAATACTATCTATCATGTCACAAATTTCAAATCTGACTCCTACACACAAATAAAACAAAAAATAAACTATGTTATGAATAGTAGCTTCACCTTTTTTCTGTACATTTTATTTTCGGCCGATAGTTCTTTTCTCTTAGATTTGAAGTTTTTAATTCCCTGAATACGAAAGGCTTCGAGTATCATCACATTGAAGATTTGAAGTCCGTAGCGTAATATATCCGTTTTGTATAAACGTTGTTGTCAAATTTATTTAGAATTTTTCAATGTTTATATTGTATTTCGAGCATTAGGAGCAATATTAGCACCTAATTACTTCAACGATGTAGACATCTTGTTAGAAGGCTAATAATCATTGGTCACTCCACCAATCAAAGAACAAGGTAGCTATTTACAAATTAAGAAGGCTTCTGGAGAGCAGCAACGCATGCTTGGTTGGTGAATGGTAATGTCGACCACTCCATATGTCCAGGTTCGAATCCGGCTCGGGCAGCTCCCGTATAAAATGAAGGGAAACTCCTCCCTCCTGTAGTTCGATGGTAGCATTTGTCAAGATTTGTGTCCAACCGTTTATCACTAGCGTTTCATCCAACAACGTCCGTAAGGTTTATATAATCTCCTCATTTATCTCTTCATCCATGACCAAATTATAATCTCCTTGCTGCCGGCCAATCCTGACAAGATGCGACCCTGGCCGCCGTCCTCCTCCTCCATCGACTGGATGCGACCTTCACTGCCACGCAGTGCGAGCCTTCCACGCCCTCGACTTCTACACCTCTAGCAAGCTAGCTCCTCTCGGCCTTCCTCATCGCGGCGGCTGCCATACCCGAGTCTCCTCGTGTCACCATCGTCGTGCACAGCGCCGCCATAAACGTCGACACTCCGTTCCTTGATGCCGTGCTCTCCCTCCAATGTGCAGCCCATCACTTGCCACCAAGCCATCCTCGACAATCTCGAGGACGTGCACGAGAAGATCGACAAGGCCATCTTCACCATGCTTAGAGAGAGCAAGTTTTTTTGTTGCGGATAGTGGTGGGTGATGATGCAAATATATAGTGATTTTGTTTCTGAGGATCTTGTTGTTATGGTGTTTTATTTTTTATGTGGTTCGAGTTGCATGATGTTGTAATCACACAAAAAAATTGTTTCCATAATTGTTCGAAACATTGATTGCAGAGGTGCACTTATGATGTTATAATCACGCTAAAAATTTGTTTCAATAGTACAATGATTTTGTTGTGACACTTTTCATACCTTGTTGCATGCTTCGACATAATTTGTTTCCACGAATTCTTCTTGACCGAATCTGTTTCCATTGTATAATGACTTTATTGCAACAGCTTGTTGGTGCAACAATAAAATTGTAAGTTTGTTTCCGGTATCTGTTTCCTTAAAAATCGGATCTACGTTGTGTGTTCCGTATATACTGTTGTTGCATTGATTCAACAAAAAAATTTCCTAAGTTCTAACAAAATTTTCCGTCTGATTGGATCCGGCCTCTAGTGGCAGAACATCTAAATAAATCATTAGAAAAGGAAGAAGACGTCTATTAGAGAAAGTTTAAGAGCTTTGAATCCATGGCATTCTTTTCTTTTATACTTAATCTGCCCTTTTTATGGGCATCAACCATAAAAGATAATGGAAGAGCTTTATTTTCCTCGTAGCTAACTAGAACAAAAAATCATTACAAAGCTGGTCTTCTACTAACAGGTATACGTTGGGTAACAGACAACATCAAAGCCAAAAATAAAATCTTATGAGCTACAAACTCTGCTAATTTGTCGTTACCCATGTTGCCTGGCAACAACCTCCAACCTCTTGCCACCCGCTATCGTACCCTCCTACTGCTATAGTAAATATCATGATCACTACTAGTTAATACACAAGAAGATAACACACAATGGATTAAAAGATTTAATTTTTTATCAAATACCTGATTTCAGCAAAACCAATTGACCAACATAAAGCGGAAGCTCCAAACAAATTTCAACCCACACTCTCCCCCGCAAATCCGACAACTTATTCTCAGATATTTTGGCAACGCTAAAAGGTGGGGGAAGGTTGGAAGCTACGTCGATCAATCGCCAAGCAAAGCAAGCGAAACGGCAATCACATAAAAGATGTTGAATTGTCTCCTCATTATGAAAATGACATTGTCCGCTGTCTTGCAAAAAAAATTTTAGCCAAGTTATCCTTAGCTAGGATTACACTCCTATAAAGATTTCCTTTTAAATAATGGAAGAATTAACTCTCGGCATTTACATCACAAAGTATACATAGTCCATGCCCGTACAAAGAGATCACATAAAAATATATTCTTGAGGGATTCTTTAGCCGCCATAAATGTTTAGAAGGAGGACAGAGCTTCATACATTGACTGGAACGAAAATTGCGAGATATATAGAAGACGGGTATGTACGTACACTGTCTCCTTACCCTGGTATGGATCTCATTTCTTAGGGGCTCGATGGTAAGATCGCTCGGCAGCAACAATGCTTAATTAGGTCGCTGTGGATGGACCAGTTGAAGTTCTCGATCGAGAGAGATGGATGACCACCAGAGGGTGGAGCAACTAGCTAGTAGCGTGCGTGCATGCCGGCCGTGAGGGATAGATAGTTGGCGGGGCGCGTAGGTACAAAGGAAGCGTGCGCGCAAGGAGATGGAGTAGACAAGTACGGGGGTTGGGAGAGGGCCGGGACCATGCACAAGCGCACACGTCTCTCTCTTTTCTCATCTGCAGTTCGGTGATCCCTATACACGCACGCGCGCGGCCTTCATTTCATGTACGTGCCCGTTGTAGCACGGAATGTACGAAGTGCCACAGCTAGCTAGCTACCTGCATGCACTGCATCATCCATGGAATGGCATGTAGAGTCTGCATACATATCCTTATGTAGGGCTAACCATGAACGAGTGCGCATGCAAATTTTTTTTTACATCGGTTGTACTCATGTTTAATCACAGAATTGAGAGAGAGGAGCTGTCCTTAATTTGTTCTGTGCCGGCCTCTGTGTGTGTGGAGAGAGAGCACAGCGAGAGACACATAGAGGGATAGGGAGGCGGGTGTAGATGATCCGGGGCACGCGTGCTGCTGGGTGTGTCAGGATGGCAATCATCCCGTTTGCCGGCCGGCCCCACCATGCATGCAACGAACCAAACGGGGCGCCGCTCTGTCGCTTTCTTCAATCCATCCATCCGTAGCACACATGTGGACTCGATATCTCCTCTCTCCTCTCATCGCACGTGACGCTCATGCCGTCATGCCCCCAGCCCCTTCACCTCATTAGCTAGTCACGCACATACAAAACAAACACAGTTAATTACCTATCCGGCACTTCTCTCTCTCTCTAATCAGTACTACTAATGATGATCGCTGCATGCCCGGCCGGCCTCCATCCAATTAACCACTTTATGCACATCACCTTTCTCTCGGCTCCTTCCACTCCTTTTGCCTATCTTCTTTCACGCCACAATGGCTAGCTAGCGAGCAAGCTACCTTGCCGATGGGCAAAGGGCTCTAGCTTTCCAATTCTAGCTCGCGTCTGTCTTGGAGATAGCTAGCCCTTGTTCTGCACTTTTCACTCTTTTCTTTATGAGACGTGGGGATTCTTAATTAAGGTACAAGTAATTAAGATCATATAAATGTCCAAACGATAGCTTTTAGATAATCAGAAGATAGCATTGTCCACAATCACTATTGTGTTCGCCAAAGCATTGGATCTCGATGAAAATTCTCAGACAGCTTTTTGATTCTAACAAAATTTGGCTTCTTTAGACCTTCCCAGTAAAATTTCATTTATTCAAAAGACCATTAGTCTGAATTTTGATATCTCAAAGCCTTAGTTTGATCAATAGCAAGCATGCATGTGGGTACAACAATTGCACGATAAAAAAGATAGAAAAATAGCTAAATGGAGGGAGTGACTTCTATAACTTGTAGCTTAATATCAAATTTGGATTTAAAATACGGGTCCAAATCTCGCTATGACTTCTCCATAATAACTTAAGATTAGAAAAATTATATTTTATCACTGAGGTCCGTCTGGAATGTTTTTCTTAGAGTTATTATGAAAAACATCCTACTCGGACCTTTATGGTAAACACCTTAGCTAGCTTAGTTAAGATAATTCTATCACACTTTTTTGAGTCCATCACTAGCCTACGCGTGGAATCATGGTGGCAGAAAAGAGTCTTACACTAGGTGCGGCTGCTAACCAAACAAGCTCAGAGCTAATGTGGCAAAACGTGGTATCCTTGGGTTAGGGACCAGAGGCCCGAGTCTCATCTATCTCCCTAGCTAGCTAGTTCTGCTTCTGCACTCATCGGAAAAGTAACCTTAATTTCTCTCTAAGTCGTCTCACCAATGCGCAGGTCAAACCATGGCACGTACTAATCTACTCGAGATGAAAGGGTAAAAAGGCTTGAGGATTGGGAGCTTTTGACATGCGCGCTCGAGAGGCCATGATTCACCGCGAGTGATCGAGAGCGCAAAAGGGGGAGGCAAAAAGACGAGCCATGGAAATGAATGGAAAGAGATGAGAGGAGATCTCGATCGAGAGCCTGCTCTCCGCCTAGCGTGTAGTAGTAATGTTTTCATGTCCCCTGCTGACGAAGAAAGATGTTCCTCGGATCGTGGGACTCACTCACTCACCATGCTCACTCAAAAGAAGAGATTCAGACATACCCAGAGTAGGAGTACTATTGTCAGTAGTAAAACCATGTTCCAAAAAGCTAGTGCTTTTCCAGTAAGATGATCTACTTATCCAAGGGTACTTTTGTCGACAGCACACCGATAAGAGGGATAGAACGAGTAATCTGATTAACGGAAATTATTGTTCGGCGAGATTAGATGGTTATGGTAGGTCAGGTTATTCAATTCCACCATATTGATAAGTTAACTTAGTACGAAGTTAAAAAAAAAGTTTTTACCGGTTTAACTGAACCGTCTATACCGTAAGCAAGAGCAGGATCAGTACGCAGATTACTGCAACGAACAGTGGATTGACTGGGACCCGCTGCAGTCGAAATGTTACAGCTGAAAGCCTGAAACTGTAGAGGGCTACATTTACGGGCACTTGTCCAGTGGGGGATTAAGTTTTAAATGAAAAAAGGCTCGATTTGCGTGCGCCTGTCAGATGGTGACCGTTCCTGGTTTCAGTTGAAAGAAAAAGAGAGAACTGAAAACAATTTGTATTAGCAAAAACTTTGTGGGGATCGATCGAAGGGAACAGTAAAGAAGGTGATGCTGCAGCTGAAAGGAAAGATGCCATTCTTTTCGATTGGAAACGTCAGCACAGCTTTAATTTGCGAGACACCGAGACGGGCCCACAAAACAGAGTTGCCACGGAAGTTAAAAAATGCACATAGCATGTGAATTAGGTTTGGTCATTTTCAATCTCATATGTGTATTTTTAAAAAATCTGAAAAAAATATACATATATATTATAGGTTGAAGTATATATCGATAAATTTTAGTAAAAAAATATGTCTATTTACGAACTGTGAAAAAATAACAAATGTGTGTTGTTTTCTATACATATATATGTTGTAAATAATTATATTTTTTCATGAAAATTTGTAGGTGTATATGTCATCCCATAGTATATATATGAGTATTTTTAATTTTTTAAAATTTTAATGTATGATTTTTAAAATTTTAACAATAATAGGTGCACCTGTCCAGTGCGCATAAAATTCTTCGAACTACAGTTTTATGCGCACAGAAAGTTGGTCAGAGAGAGCGGGAGGGAGGGAGAGAAGCAAAGGGCGAAAAGGCCATGCAAATGAAGAGGAGGTCAACACGCGCGCATATAGGGATAGCGATCATAGCAAGTCCGACACAAAAACGACTTTTCGCGTGCGTGCCTGTACCAACTACCGCATTCATTCAGGTCAACACTATGGGAAGTTTCTTTCTCCCTCATAACGAACGTTGTGCGTGTGATCAGTTCACAGTACATGTTTATTTTGCCATTTGGCACGCTATGCGCTCAATTCTCGTTACGAGTGTGTTTGCGCCTAATTAAGAGGAGAGTTGCCGAGCATGTTTCGGGCCTAAAATACTCTCACTGATCTACATCTCTGTACATGTTGCGTTACATCGATCAAACGTCCCTGCATATCATTATTAAATACTCTAATTTTCTCTATGTCACAAATAAAGAGCATATAAATAAGATGTTTGTGTTCTCTCTATGTCATTGTGTTATTTGAGCTCTGTTTAATGCAAAAATAATAATGACATCTTAAGTGCGCACTAATTCTTCTATACCACTAAGTCTTTAGTGTAAAAATTGGATATTTGGGCTTTGCTTGGGGCAAAAAGGTAGAGATTTTTTGCAACTCATACGTGAAATAACGGTGCTCCACTAACGAAAGTTTGACGGAATGGTACGGAGGGAACTAAACCATCTCGTCCAATGAGGTGTAAAGAATATGCCTTTTGCCGATAACATAGAAGAATTTAGAAGGGAGAATGGCATGTAGAGAAATTTCTGTTTGAATGATCTTAATTTCAAAAGAAGTGCATAATAGTCTCATGATAAAGATACAATTGTGCTCCCTCCAAAAAAAGTAACAATTGTAAGCTATCTAATATCTCCATTATCGAAAAATAATTGTAACCTATTCATGCATGCATAGTGTTACTGCGTGCAAATTTAACGAGTAAACGGGTCATCCATCTTGCGTGCTGCGTGTACGTCCGTTTGCGTGGTTGTGGCTTTCTTTTTCTTTTTGAGGGAAGCGTGGTTGTGGTTGTGGCTTGTGAGTACCATCGGTAGCAAACTCAAACAAGCCCTCGAAAAGCCCAGCCCAGCTTCTATTGTCCTCGACTAAGCCCATCTCAATCTTTAATTTACAGCGCTGTACTGTGAATTGATATCATGATCTTCAGGAAATCAAGGATTTATTATACATCCCTTCCAATTTGAAAATTTTCAATATTCAACTCGATATTTCAAACTTCCGACCGAGCTTTCAAGGTCGTAACTAGAAATTCCCGACTCTCAACTCGAATATCAAATTTGCACCAAGAATTCAAACATTCAAGCAGGTGGCCGTGCCCATGATCCTTCCAAATCCAAAAACAACAAAAGGTGCAGAGTTACCTGTCTGCCAATGATTTTTCAACAAATCGAGTTACCCATTTGGATTCGCAAACAACTGCGCCCAGGTCAACCATATGGCAGAGATAACAAAATGTCATGAATAGCGAACTTAAGTCTGAAGATTACTGTACAAAGAATGGTTATTTTTCCAGTTGTCTGATAGTACATCTGACCAGAAGTTAAACCAACCCCTAGGAGGCCCTTTTACATCCACGAGGAACAAAAAATGGAAACCAGCAGCAGGCGCCTCGTTCTGTTGCCGGATCGATTGTTAGAGACTAATAAGACATCACAAAAAAGAGCAAACAAGCTGGCGTCAGGCAAAATACAATTCTCCAGCTCCCAGATGTTCACAATCGTGTTACTATGTAAGATCAGCATGCTAGCGTCCGAGCACTTCCCTGGACAGCCCTGTAGCATGCCAGGCTGCAAAGCGGAAGCTTCGTCTTGGAGTCGCGGTACTTGTACGGGTTTGTGCATGACGGGCCTGCGCATTTCTCCCTTGGAGGAGGATAGCTGGGGGAATGAAAACAAGCAAGGGGGCTCAAAATGTGCATGTGGTACTCCAAATAATACACGTGAAATAGCCAAAAGTACAGGAATAGTCTTTAACCTGCTAGGTTTGGAGTTAAATATGCTAGGAAGGCCCATCTTATCAGGGAATGTAATAACAGTTCCTTCTGGCCCCATGACACACTGGATGCAGCTTCTTTTATATTCCTCGAATCTTGCTTGCTTTTCCTGGGGGGGAAAGAATAAGAAAAAAAATGATGTATTGTGGAATGCAAGGAAAGAAAGGACAGCTATTGGAAAACTCCAAGAATTGTACCTTGTCTTCCCGTTCTTTCTGTTTCCTCTCTTCCTTTTTCTTCTCAGTGTCAATACCCAATATTTTCCTCATTGCTTCAGCCTGTACAACAGGGGCGAATTAAATTGGGTTGCCCTACAGAAAGGAAGAACTAGGATGTTATGAAGTAGAAGAAAATAAACCTGTTGCTCCCTCTCTGCCTTCTCAACTTGCATCTTACGCCTCTGAGCCACTTCTGCCTTTTTGGCTTGTATCTCCACTTCTGAAAGCTTCTCCTTTTGCTCTGCAACATTAATTAACAATGCTGTTTAGTATCTTATCTGAGACAACACATTAGTATCAGTAAATAGTCCTATTAACATAAGCTAGTAACTATACTTCTTGATGGAGCAGGTGGTAATCCGTCCGGAAATTCGATCACGCTTTCACCATGGCCACCCCTGCCTTGAAGGGCTCGCTGCCTTGTTGTAAGGCCAGGAGTATCACTCTTTACACCCGAAGGTGAATCAGCTTCCTTTAGTCTCTTTGGCTCATCCATCCCAGATTCTTCCTCTTCAATAAAATCATTGCTATCCCCCAATTTCAACTTCTTCCTACCATCCCTGCTAGATTGTGACACGGTGAAGTCGTCATCCACTTCATATGGAGTGCTCTTATTTTTAGAAACCTTGGATAGCTTCTTTTTTCTGAGACCTTCCTCAAGATAATCATAAGCTAGAGGATGGTCAGTGGCCATGGGCTGTTCTGGCACGACTTTAGCCACTTTAAGTTTTTCAAGGTAACGTAATTCACCATCTTCGTCATCGGAATCAAGTGTTTTCTTCTTAGGAACCCTTTTGCTCTTGCGAACAAGGTCAGAAGATGGTGAAATGTCATGTTTATCACCACGTTTTCCATCAATGCGATTACCGTTAGTATCTTTGTTTGCGTTGTGATGTTTCTGCTCACCAGAATCCTAATAAAAAGAAGGGACTAACTTAGTGCTCAAAATGAATGAAAAAATCAGTTGTAACTGCCAAAGCAACATATCTTCAATTACTGACAGAAATTAAATATACTGACTCTTAGTTACCATTTTAGTCAACTAGATGCCTAAGAGAAACTTGCAAAGTCACGGACAAGAGAGTTCAACCAACAGCAAAAAGCCAAAAACACATGGGCTCTTTACCATACAAGATATACTTCAGTGCAGCAAAGCCTACCATGTACCAACATCTGACAGAAGAGTAATTCTTGTACAGCTGTATTGATCTTAGTTTCATGTTGGCCAAAATCGAATGGAATAGAGTAACTTCATTACACTCCAAAATATATTGTACTATTAAATGACGGGTCAAAACATCTCATCAATTACCAACAAACACTAATAAGCCGCTACTCGAAAAATTAGGTGAGCATTAATACATGATAGCACGTTCTGCTTGCACAATTTTTCTTCTCCATTAAGTGCAAAGAACAAACCTTTTGCTTATGCCGGTAGAAAGAGCCATCCGATGTGCCTGTAGTGCAACCTTCACCTGCCTCTTGGACGGGTTTCGTATGTATGGTTCTCGTAATTCCGCTAACCTTGAGCTTTACTTTTCTCAACCTATTTTCTGCTGGCACATTGGCGTCTCTTGAGGGCAATTGTGAGCCATCAGGGGATCCAGAATTTCTTGAACAGGCCAATGCTAGAACACCTTGACTACCATGCTTCACATCCTTTGACTTGCTGCTCCGATTGTGGCCAATATCATGGTCTACTCCACCTCTATCCTCTCTCCTTATCTTCTTTGACACGTCACTCCTATGTGGCGTGGAGCCCCTCATTTCAGGGCCGTTGAGGTACAGCTCCTTCCTCCGGTGCCCACTGCCCTCGACACTGGCTTCGTCATCTGGGGAAATGCTCCGTGACGGCGCGCACGAGATGTCCTTGTACTCAGAAGCGAGCTGCTCCTTGGGCCTCGGCTTCCTCGAGGCGACACTCCTGGGCCTCTTCATAACCGCTTCCGCCGCATTCAGCGGAGGGTTCCCAAGCCCCTCCATTACAGAACACGCTTATCTCCGAAAGACGGTACCGCAGCACTACCTAACAGTGCTACCTGCATGCATTAGAACGCGACATGACAATCACGATACAGTATAAGCACAAGTTGCAACCAGCAAACAGATTCATCCGATGAAGTGAGTTATGAAGCCAGGAGAACAGCTATCGAGAGTCAAACCCTGGGTCATGTAAACCAAGAAAACGCGGACGCAAACCCCGCTGGACAGGAAGCGAGGCAATAGCACTACACTGATTTGAGAAACAACAAGAGCAAGTTGAAGAAAAGAAGCACATCAAGACCGGCCAGAAACAAGCCTCGAACCACGAGGGGAGACCGGCGAGCAACTTGGAGGATTCAAGACCGTGCGTGCACCCAGACCAAAACCCCTCAAAACCCCTCACGACGATAAACCAGACAGCGCGTGAAACAGGTGCCAGAGGAGAAACCAAACCCCGCCGAAATCGCCCAGAAACGCAAGCAGGCCAGGCGCTGCACAAACCCTAGAAAGTGCAAGGCTCACTTTACCTCGGAGGGGACCGACCGGCGGGAGGCGAAGGGGCGGTGGCGAGGAGCCGGGGAGAGGGCGGGGAGCGAGGGGTTAGGGTTTGCGGCGAGAGGGGGAGGAGGGTATTTGGGCTGGCTGGGCCCGTGGAATCGTGGAGGGAGGATGAGGAGGGTGGGGAGGGATGCGGGGAAGGGGAGGAGGGGAAGGGGAGCGGGAGGGGGTGGGCTCGTGCGGGGCGACGCGTAATTTCTCCCATCTCTCCTTCTCCTCTCTCTCTCTCTCTCTCTCCGCGCGCTGCTCTGCTCCGCTTTGCTTCTGCCCCGGACGCACACCAACACTATCCGCCCCGTTCTCCTTCCTCTGCCGCTTCACGGTTTTCTCTCTGGATGTTTTGCATTCACGCCCTCGGAATTGTCCCCGGTTGGTAGCGGTTTCAGCCCATGCACGGGCACCGGGTAACCCGGTGGGCTTTATCGGTTTGGTACGTTGGACCCATTCTTCTCCTTCCTCTTTAGTGCAAAGAGTGAACTTTATTAATCAGACAATAGAAGGTCCGCGGAGTCCGCAGGGCCATGCAGTCTTAGAAACCGCACATTATACTGTCCTCGCTAGCTAGCCAGGCTAAATTATGAGCTACCCTGTTACACTCGCTATTTACGTTGTGTACACATATATTTCTATAGTCTCCGCACGGTCGTCATGGTTTTCGTGTAGTTTGTTGTCCATCTTAAATACTCCATCACCCTAGCTCTCATGGTCTTCACTGACAAGCTAAAGTCCGCCGACTCCAGGATGGTTAGCATGTGTACCCATTTAGTCGCTAGCCCAGCACCCTCCAAGCATGCTAGAGCCTTCGCTTCAAAAGTCACGACTAAATCAGCGTTGCCCCGTATATGTAGCCTATGTCGTCGATGCTAGCTCAATCCTGCCGCCAGTTGAACGTCGCCGCTGAATGCGCTGCACACTCGCATAATCTCAATCGTTCAACACGCCCTTCAGATTTGTCAGTCCACGCCATCCACTTCCGGAGAGGAGGGGCAAAATTGGGCACACGGAATTGCAGATGGACTGGTGTTGGCAAACTAACATGAATTTTCTGACGGCGAATGGACTAGGATGGGGATTTTATTTTGGAGCGGCGAGCGCAGAGCGCTTGCATACTTGCACATTTAGGAAGAACATTTGAAAAAATCATAAATGTGCAACATATTATAACGTGTCCACCTACAACAAACTGCGAAATATTATGTTCTTATTTCTGCGAAGTATTTTGGTGTTTGATATCTTCTTCTTTTTTGACCAAGAAGGTGAATATATTCTAACATATTACGCCTTTACAATTTATTTTTTTGGGAACTTTTGGGATGCACAGGTATCACTTTCCAAACCATTGTGCTCGCCCACATAAGGACGAATTTTTTCCATAATTTAAGTCACACAGAATACAAGCAATATTCGAGACAAAAGAAAAAAAAGAGAATATCATCAGTTTCACGATTGACTTGCTATGCTAAATCACTAAAAAAAAAGATCTATTATTGGGCTATTAGCCACCGCTCAATCGAAGAACCGCAACAAGCACACAATATTTAACATCAATTAGAAACTGTTCGGATCACTGACGTTCCGCCTAACACTCGAGAATTGAGCTGTTTCATGTAAAACTCATAATCTCTCCCTAATATTAAGTACGGTCGATTTCTTCTCTCCCTAATATTAAAGTACGGTCGATTTCTTCGTCCGTCACACCACCCACGACCCGCGACCCCGGAGCGCAGTCCAAAACCCGGTTGGCGGCAATGGCGGCGCCGGCGGCCGACGACACCCCGGCCTCCCCGGGATACGCCCTCCGCGCGACGCTCACGGGCCACCGCCGCGCCGTCTCCGCCGTCAAGTTCTCCCCGGACGGCTCCTCCAAACCCCCGCGTCGCCCGCCTCCCACCCCGCGCCCTCGCCCGAAGCGTCCCGGCGTTCTCCTCCGCCCCCGGGCCACCGCCGCGCCGTCTCCGCCGTCAAGTTCTCCCCGGACGGCTCCTCCAAACCCCCGCGTCGCCCGCCTCCCACCCCGCGCCCTCGCCCGAAGCGTCCCGGCGTTCTCCTCCGCCCCCGTCCCGTACGGACGCGCGCCGCCGCCGTTCCCGGCCCCGCGGTCTCCTTCGCCGCCGAGGCCGGCAGCCCAGCCTCCTCCGCCCCCCTCCTCCTCCAAGACCTCGGAGCAGAAGCCCTCGCCGCCGCCGTCCCCGGCTCCGCGGTCTCCTTCGCCGCCGAGGCCGGCAGCCCAGCCTCCTCGTGGTGGAGAAGAACAGCGTGCGGGTGACCTCGCCGGAGGGGCTCAAGGGGAAGTACGAGTGCGCCATCGGCAACTTCGGGGTGCCGCAGTACGGGGGCACCTTGCACGGCTGGGTCGTCTACCCCAAGGTCAACAGGCAGGCCTGCGACGAGTTCGACAAGTTTGACGTCTCCTTCAAGGCGCACAAGTCCGGAGCCCGCCCCAACTTCGTCCTCATCGACCGCGGAGGTGACGATCTTGCTTTGGTTTAATTAGTTCGGTGTTACTAATTTGGAAATTTGGTAGCTATGGAGCTGATTTAGTTCGGTTAGTTATGAGGGGAATCTCTGTTTTGGTTCGTTAAGCAGTTCTTAGCATTAATTATTAGTCATTTATTATCTTCCAAGTTCCAGTTCGCTTCGTGGCGATGGTTTGTGATGATGCTTTGCTGTATATTTTGTCTTCTGTTCCCTTGGATGTAGCCTATGTTTTTTAATGATCTGATTGATGCTCTACAAATAAGGTGTATATGTGTGCTTGGGGATTAGTTTGATTTACAGTTGTATTGGGGGCAGTTCATTTGTGCTGCTGTGGAATTTCGAATCGAAGACTTGGTGATTTGATATTTCTAAAAGGAGTTATGAAGATTCTGCAGTTTAATACGCATGAGTTTTGAGAAAATCGAATGTTTACGCTTATCAGTAAATACCTAAGTTGTATGTTGGCAAGGAACAAATCAGTTGTTGCTACCAAGGAAAAAACTGAAGTCTTACTGGCTGCTACAGCAACATCATCACAGAAACTATTTGCCGATCCACCTAGCATGATACACTGATTTGGTTGTAATCTTGATTTAGCTATCCTGTGTATTGTAGCAGAACCAGAATGTGCAGACATAAAGTATGTTTATGAAACACGTCATATAAGTTCTAAGTTCTACATTGTAACTAATATGATGCAGAGCTACAATAGCAAAAGAACTTTCAGATCAGATGTCTAGCTTCAGTAAAGTTAAAATTTCAATGTTAAAGTTGGAATAGGAAGTCGAAGGTATGATACAGTAGACTTTACTGTTTAACAGTTCATTCATTCTTTAGAAGGGACCCATCTGACATATAAGGTAGAAATGATTCAGTGCAAAACAATACTTTTATTCTCTGCTTGTTAGATAAGTGATAAATGTTATTGCTCGTGGTGTTAAAACATGTAAGTAATTGACTCTTTGCTTAATTCTCTGGTATTTGATTTCCCAGTCTCAAATTATTATTTTAATTCTTTAGTTTATTCTGCTCTCTGATGAACAGAGTGCTTTTTCACAAAAAGGCGTGGAATGCACAAAATGCTGGAGCTGCAGCAGTTCTTGTTGTGGATAACAAGGAGGAGCCTTTAATCACAATGGACAACCCAGCCGATACTGGCACAGAGCACATCGAAAACATCAACATTCCCTCAGTGCTTATAACAAAGAAATTGGGCGATGACCTCAAGAAATCTGCGGAAAATGGTGATATGGTTAGTGTCCTTCTGGACTGGAGGGAATCCCTCCCCCATCCTGATGAGCGTGTTGAGTATGAATTCTGGACAAACAGTAATGATGAATGTGGTCCTAAATGTGATATGCAAATGGACTTCGTGAAGAGCTTTAGAGGAACTGCACAAGTTCTTGAGAAGAAAGGTTACACCCAGTTCACTCCACATTATATTACATGGTATTGCCCAGAAGCTTTTGTTGGGAGCAAGCAATGCAAATCGCAGTGTATCAATCATGGAAGATATTGTGCACCAGACCCAGAACAGGATTTCAGCAAAGGTTATGATGGAAAAAATGTTGTGGTTCAAAATCTACATCAAATTTGTGTATTCAAGGTTGCTAATGAGAGTGGCAAGCCATGGTTGTGGTGGGATTATGTACATGACTTTGCAATTAGATGCCCAATGAAGGAGGAGAAATACACAAAGGAATGTGCAAATACACAAAGGAATGTGCAAGCCATGTTATCAAAAGTCACTTGGTAGGTCTAATTGGCACTGTTTCATGTATCTCAGGAATTCGTTGTTTTAGTTTGCAGCTAAACTGTGTCCCAGCAAGCTTAATTACAGAAAAAAACTTAATTTCATCGCATTTGCTTTAACTCTGCATTTTTTAAAGATATTTACATGCAAGTTGAGACAAATGGATTTGAAGAGTATCGTCTAGAGTTGTAGATAAAAAAGGGAAGAAATGCTGCCTTTAATATATTTGTTTTGGATTTTGGATACGAACTCAGAAAATAAATTTTGGGACAACTACTAACATTCAAGGACAATGAATGTGAAGACAACATGCCTGCCGGTGTATTGGAATTCATCAGTTGTATCAAGAAAACCCAACGTAGTTAAGGAAAGCGCGCCTCATGATTCACTGGATGTAAACCAGTAGGGTCAATTATATATTATATTATACCTGTCGAAAGATGAATTGTGTGCATAAGAACATACACAGAAGATTAAATTAGTATATACAATTGAGATATTCATGTTGTAGTAATGTTGATTAGCAATTAGACAGATTCTATCTTAATAAGAAGTGATCTTCTGAAATCTGAAGGAGGCGAAAAGGAGAGGGAGTTAAAATATATTGACGTTGCTTGTGAGTTTTACTTTCTACTTGGTAGGTTTATTTACGATCAATTTAAGCATTTATTATATTTCATCTTGCATTGCTCATTTTCTCCCGGTGCAACGCACGGGCACATTTACTAGTGAGATCCTATGTATAATTGAGAATGAGAAAGCACCAACACAAATACAATATTACCGTTCCTTGTTGCAGCAAAGTAGACGTAGCCACGTCTTCGGCAACAACTAACAAGAAAATTATCTACCGTCCCACTGCCGGTAATGCGGTCTCTCTCTCTCTCTCTCTCTCTACACCCTGACAAAGAATATGCTCAGCTCCGTCCCACCGCCGGCGCCGGCGCCGCCGTCCCCATCCGGGCTGACCATGTAAAACGATTCCGAGTCCTTGCTCCCGGTCACCCTGTCGAACCCGGCGCGCATGTACGCCACTTCGCCGTCCGCGTCCGCCCCGGCCGGCTCGTCCACCACGTCACCGGGCAGCACGCCGGCGCCCACGGACACCGTGCTCAGCAGCTGCATCACCGCGAGGTCGTCGTCCGTGGCCTCCCGCCTCACCGCGTACGCCACGCGCCGCCCGTTCACGTACGCCGTCCACATCGCCTCCTCCAGCAGCCTCACGCTCGCGCCGCCGTTGCTGCCGTCCGGCGGCGGCGCCGACGACTTCTTGGACTTCTTCTCGCACTCGAGGGCGATGCGCACGTGCTCTCCCGTGGAGATCTCCTGCATGAGCTTCCCCGTGAGCACGCCGAGCTCGAGCACGAGGGAGGGGAGGCTGCCGGGGCGCTCCTGGACGGCGAGGGTGATGCGCGCGCGGCGGTGGCCATAGAACGTCCCGGTCACGCGCGCGCCGCCGCCCGCGTGGCCGTCGTGCGGCTTGCCGTGCCGTCGCGGGAGCGCAGACGCCGGGCGGCACGCGGCGGGCGCGATGATGGGGAATGACCGGAGCAGGGATCGGATGGCGCGGAGCACCCGCGACGGCCTCCGGACGGCCGCGGGCGCGCGCTTCTGGGCGGCCTGCGACGACGGCTCCCGGAGCGTGATCTCCAACCGCGGCGTGCGCGGCGTTGTTGGCGGCGGGGTGGACGCGCCCGCGCCGGCCCTGCTCGGCGTGTGCGGGGACGCCGGGATGGCGCACTGCGGGGTGGATGGGGAGGCCGGCGCGACGGCTAGGCGGCTCGGGGTGCCGCCCGCCGTCGGGGAGCGCGGCGGCGTCGCGCGGGACATCGGGCTCGACGGCGTTGTCCGCGGCGTGGCTGGCAAGCTGGAGCGCGGGAAGAGGAGCAAGAGGAAGTGGTGGACATCAAAGGAGTGCAACGAGTTCTCGGAGTGTTAAACCCGAGCGCGAGCGCGACATGACGGCATGCACGTTCGAGGTGGTGATCCCGGAGCGCGACGTGATGGCATCTTACACCGATACACGTACGGGCCACGAGCTGTTTGCGATTTGCTAATGATCACTTCATACTAGGATTTGGCATATTTGCGGTTTGACCAGGGCATGGCATGGTGATGAGGACATGAGTTTTGATGTATCTTATTTCGTTTGTTCGTGGCAGCCCACTTGCATTACATCCGCATGTCGACAATTGCCTAGATGGATATGTTTCTTTATTGGATTTTGTTCCTAGTATCCTAGACATCATCTTTTTGTTATATCTCGGAACATATCCCGAGGCCAGATATTGTTTGTTCATCCTGAATCACTGTTAAGTATGAATTACTGCATTGTTTTTTTGAAACGTAGGGTGTGAGCTGCTTATTTCATTAATAGAGGATTAGTAACAAAACAAGTTTGGTGCGACGAGCGCCCAAAAAATAAAGAGGGAAAAAACTGTAGGCAGCGGGTGGCGTCATAGCAAGTATGAATAAGAACTCCATATTTACCGAATGAGAAGCAGTGATCAAGAAGGCTCAGCACATGGACATAAATCTCCTGCTAATAATATTATTCTACAGCATATATGCTGATTTAAGGCTCTACAGCATAGACTGATACCGATAGATCTTGCCAGTTTGTAGAGACTAAATTTCGCATGCTTACAACAAGGTGAATTGGTTCCTCGAAAAAAACAACAAGGTGAATTCATACAGCAATGCTCTAGAGTCTATACTGTTTCCAGTGCTTCAGTAGTTTCATTGATGCGGCAAGGCCTACAGAAGCAGAGCCAAGGAATGTCGCATTCGAGAAGCAAGCTACATCTCACCACACTCGCTTATAACGCAGGCAAGCTTTGGTCGGTTGTTTGGTCCAGTTGCTACATTTTCAATCTTCCGGAGAACGAGCAGACCATCTCCTAGCACCCTCTGAAATGACAATAGAAGGTGTTAATTAAACTCGCATATTACCACGTGGAAGGCGGAGGATACATTTACTCGGCACACATTTTCATTGTCTCCTCGTGTTATAGGCACATTTACTTGTTGTAAACTGTAATAGATTAAATAGTGTGCACACATGTAGTGTTCGAATATTGGTATCAAAGAATAAAGCATTGAACTTGAGGAATCTTACCCCAAAAACCACATGCTTGTTGTCCAGCCATTCACACTTTGCACAAGTTAAAAAGAACTGCAAGCACATGGTAGAAACTAAGATTTTATTATTCTAAAAAAAGACTTTACCCAGTAATATTCTAACTGAGAAATCTGGGAAAGTAGAGGTTGCATAGACAATAAAGGGGGAAATTGAGGTATGAACAGGCGAGAAAACATATTTCCAGAACAATATCACTTTATAAGATCACAACAAACTAGTTGCAGAACACATCTAGTCATGCAGAAAGGCAAAGAGGCAATTGTTGAAAAGATGAAAGTACCTGAGATCCATTAGAGTTCGCTCCACTGTTCGCCTGAAAAAATGAGGACAACTGTTTAGATCCAGAAGATTGAAGTTATATATATATATATATATATATATATATATATATATAGAACATAATAATGAAAATTCCTTGTCCTGAGAAGGACACATGCACGTTAAACATGCTGAGAAATTGAAACAGAGCATCAGTAGTCAGTTATACTGAAACAGAAGTGTTATAGAGTAATACCAGCTAAATAACAAACCCAAGGTGGATGTAAATTTTTTGAAGCACCAACTGACCATATAAAGGAAAAGGTGCTGCAATGAGTATTAATAAAGGAACACTTGTAGAAAAGAGATTTGGAACAGAACCAAGTAAGTCATCATTCACCATGACTTTAAATAATGTCTTGAGATGCTTCGCTCTGATTTGATGTAGGTCTAACCTAACCTAACCTATTGCAAATATTGAAAGTGAATTGCAAGAACGTATATGTTAGAAATAGAGTACGTACACAAATGCCAAATTAAGATGATTCACTTTATATTATGCACATTCTCTCCATAATTACATACACCATTGGCAGGTTGCCAACGTACAAGAGGCTGACTTATTTCAGTATTTCCTCTGCTCACCCAATGACCAAAAGTCCCACATAGAAGGCACAAAGAATAGAAGAATACTGATAAAACACGAAATGATATAAAGGCATAGGGAGTGCAAGGAAATTTTGTGCAAATATAACTAAGACAGTAGCCCAAGTAGTAGATCTCTTGTGAACGAACATTGCATTAGAAAAGTAGCATCTCCTGAAAACATTTTTAGTTAAAAATGAGGCGGAGAGATGAAATACCATGGAGAGCAGGCCAGGCCCAGTATGCTTCGCGATGAAATTTTCATCATCAAATTTAGTACCATAGATTGATGTGCATCCACTACCATCACCCTGGAGGATATGAATGAACTTTAGTCTATACCAAACAAATCCTTCAGTTCTGAGCAGAGATTAGTGAAGAACAGTTGGTCATTCAAAACTTAATATCCATAGAGGCTCAAAGCAAGACAAAGCATCATATGAAATCATCCAATAGCTCAAGTTTTGTTGCATCAATGTACATAAATGCCACAGACCAAAATAGCATTAGCTAAAATATTATGTTAATATATATTGTTAATGCCTGGAGCTATAAGTATAACACACAAACCTTCAAGAAGTCACCTCCCTGAATCATGAAATCTTTGATCACTCGATGGAACTGACAACCCTTATATCCCTGCGGCAGCCCTGACTTCCTGCAATCAGCATGTTGGAAGTAAGCAAGTGAGCATAGCAGAACACCATATGAGATACGACTGAACTACTAATGCAATCATTCCACAATTGCATTCTTGCAGTTACAAGTTATGTTTTATTACATTGCATCCTGAATCAAACAAATAACAACCACCGCCCATTAAGAAAAGGAAAAGTCAAATGATTTGGCTAGACTAATTTTCCCGCCTATGTCATGACTTCCATCTGCTAATTACATATTCAGAAAAGCATGCAATGCTACTATGCAAAGGGAAAATGCATTGTACCCAAAGCAGTGTTATGTGTCCACCTCACCCTTCCGCGCATTATCCTACAGATCCAAACCCACACCATTTCATTGCCCCAACATCAATTGAACAAAACATCATACCACACAAGAGTAAAACTGTAAAACCAAGGAGCACGCATAATAAAATACTCAAGTGGCAATGCTCCACAAAGTGCTTGCACTCTACAAGCTAAAATTGCTCACCAACCATAACAAACAGTGGAAATAAAGTAGATATCAAATTAGCAGTTCTTCCTCCCTTCCATATACTAACACGAATTTAAGCAACACTACAACAAACTTATACAAGGAAGCTAAATGTTTCGAGTAGGAAAAGCAGCCAAAGTTGCAAAATTAGCCTCAGATATAAGCCCCACCTGTGCTCGCCGGTGCAGAACTGCCTGAAACCAACAAAACACAGGAAACAGATCCGTCAGAAAAGCAAACACATCAGCAGCAGCAGAAGGAAACAATTTGGAAGTTTGGAACCTAGGGTTTAAGGGGAGCGAGGTTTCTAGGGCCGTACCGGAAGTTCTCGGCGGTCTTGGGAACGATGTCGGCGAAGAGCTCCATCTTGATGCGGCCGGCCGGGATGGACCCGATGGTCACGTCGAAGAACACCACTGGGTTCTTCGGGTTTGGCGGCCGCTGGTGCCACTCCACCGACGAGGCCGCCGCCGCCGACGGAGGCGTGGGCCCCGCCGAGATGGCCGACGCCATGCCGGCCGGTGCTCGGGAGCGCGCGGTGGGAACTTCTGGAAGGTTTTGGGAGCCGAGCGGAGGGAGGAGGTCGGCGGCGTACGGTCGACCTGTTTCGTGAGCGGAGTAGGAGACGGAGGTGCGCTTCTATGCGCCAAGATTCGTGGCCGATGTCGGCACGCAGACATGTGGGTCCCGCAATCAACTTTGGGGCCACATGTCGGTGGCCTATTCCCTGAGTGGGTAACCTCCGATAAGGCAAGAGGAGGGAAGAGAGGGGGGCGACGACGCAGCAAGGCAAACCACCCCCAAATCGAAACACCACCAATCCCCCAAACCCTAGGCGAAGGGAAGGGAGGAAGCGATCTCGGCGGCGATGGCGGCGGCTAGTTTGAGGAAGGGGAACGCGCGGCTCCCGCCGGAGGTGAACCGGGTGCTGTACGTGCGGAACCTGCCGTTCAACATCTCGAGCGAGGAGATGTACGACATCTTCGGCAAGTACGGCGCCATCCGGCAGATCCGGCTCGGCAACGGCAAGGACACGCGCGGCACCGCCTTCGTTGTATACGAGGACATCTACGACGCCAAGAACGCCGTCGACCACCTCTCGGGCTTCAACGTCGCCAACCGCTACCTCATCGTGCTCTACTACCAGCCCGCAAAGATGTCCAAGAAGACGGACGTCAAGAAGAAGGAGGACGAGATCACCAGGCTCCAGGAGAAGTACGGCATCGGCTCCAAGACCCCTTCGTCCTCCTCTGGCGGCGCATAAGCCGCCTCGTCGGGGTTCCTGAGCGAGTACGTGTGTTGAGAATCGAGAATTGCTTAGCCAATCGAGTAGTTTGTGCTCATCAATATGTTTTGGAATTTTTGATGAAATGCCCCAACTTACCTTGGCACTTGATGAATTCTTTGATGTAGCTGCGTATTGATGAACGTGACACAGTGATATGTACTTTGAGTAAGTTGTGATTGGTAACATCTTGTGGGGTTATCACATGTTTTGACGCTCGATTGAATTTGATACTTGAGTAGGTCGATGTATGCTGGATCATCTGCTTGGAAATTGTGGTATGCACTTCTTAACATGTGATTGTTGAGCTTACGCCACATGGATGCAGTTGTGATCTAGTTTTTGTTTAGGGAACCAAAAGTATGACATATTTCTGTCACGGATTTGTGTCGCTCTATGTGGTAATCAGGTTATACCATGTCGATTAAGAATGATGTGTTTCTATTTTGATTGGTTGTTGCTTTGCTTTTCTTAGTCTCTGCAATAAGATTATGCATTTACTTTTATGCTTGTTGATTGTCTACTTGATGAGCTGGGTCCCCTTCAGCAAAAGATCAACTCTAGAATTGGATCACTTCTATGTATTTCATCAAGATGAAGCATTCCTTTGAGGCAATGTTCCATTGGCTGAGGCGCTGTGGTTTTAGATGCAAGGGTTTTTCTGATATGTCGGTTGCACTATGTGTTAACTTTGCCATGGATCTCTTTAACTGATGATAGAGGGTATGTGATCTTCCAGATTGTCTAAATCAAGCCTTTCGTTAATTTATCTCAGCATATGGTGGCAACTTCTATCTTATTGTTGTGAATTCGTAATTGCTAGTTAATTTTTATGTGATTTCTATTTTTTTTCTGTTGGTGATGTTTGTCACCTTTATTGTGGGATTAGTGATTTGTAGAGTATGATTTCTAAGAGCAATTGAACGATCTCGATTCATGGACTTTCTCTTATTTGGTGCTTCAGTGAATGATGAGTTCTTATGTTTGTAATGCATCTTTCTTCCATTGGCTGGTTGGTGGTGTAGATTTGCTCTGGATGGTATGTTCAGAATCATCTACTTTGACAAATTTAATTGTCAAGCTTTGTTAAACAATGGTTCAATTCCCAATTTGCTTGATCAAATATTAAAGATTTGTTCAGGAGGTTCATGTCTGGTAGCATGGAACACAGTTTCTTTGCCTAAGAAAACTGAATGGTTGGATACCATTAACATCAAAAGACATGATATTATATTGGGGAGTTGAAAGGGCTCCTGGTAATGACAATGAATCTATTAAGCTATGGATTATTTGTGGTTTAACTATACTCTAAAGGAGACGAGGAAAATGTCTTAATAGTTTTTTACACTAAAAGTGGAATCAAACCCATTCCATTTTCCCCTGGAGTGGTTTTTGGCAAGAGTTGCTAGTCAGAATTTCTTCGCTTTGTGGATGCAAGAGAAGAATATGACACATCAAATGTAAGGTTCCTGCTGCTTCACAAGGAAAACTTAACTGAAGGCTTTACTTCTCTGAAGTTTTTGAGGGCATCTAGCAAGAGCCTATCGTCAATACCAGCTCAGCTTATGGCTGGTCTGATGACTCTTATTGACAAAACACTCATAGTTTCTGCAAACCTGATGGTACATACGTACAGGAGGCACAATACAACATCATATATAAACGTGGCAGCATTTCACCAACCAAGATAAGATGAACCAGTCATCACGATAGACAGCAGCATAGCAGCTCCGACAGGAGGAGAAACAGATGAAAAGTGAACATCGCAACATTTCGAGGCAACAAAATAATAATAGTGCATGCCAATGTTATTTCACCAAATGACTACACGATGGCATGGTATTTTCGCTACAGCGGTTCTTCAACTGGAAACTTGCCTTGATATCAAAATACTGGCTAGCTAGTATTCATCGTCGATTAAGAAAATTCAGGAACAGTAGAGCAGATACATTATTTATCACCATCCTTGAGCAGGGCAGCTAAGCCCAACGGCCAATTGAACTTCATAGACAAGTCATGCTTAGCCACCTTCGAGGACCTACAAAGCAAGGATGAGAACAGCAAATGTGAAATTTGGTAACAGGATAATCCTACTGAACAAGTAGTTAATCAAGAATGAGAATTCAGGACATGGACCCAATTGCGGCAGTGTGTCGCTGTATTGATTTACCCCCCAACAAAACTCTTAGCAAAGTCAAACTCTAGCGACCCAGCTGTTATGTTGGCTGAAGTTTCGTTCCCTTTTGCCCTTTCTTAATACTTTATCTTAATGTGGAGATCATCATAGTGCAACAATGCACTATAAAGGAAAATCATTCAAGGATAGGTACATAACCATGATCATGCTAACTACAAAGAAAGCATTTAAGATGGAATCATTGGCGAAGGCCAAACACAAATATACAATATGTTCTAGTGGTAAATTAGTTCACCATAACAAGGTCACATAAAATGCAAACGGGAACTCCTTTATTCAACAGTCCTAACTTAATCAGTACGTGGCTAGACTGGAATACCTCTTTCACTAGAATAAGTCTGAGGACTTGCAACAGCCGATGAAAAATCCAGAGAATTTACAAGATTGAACCAACGCTCATAGCGTCATATAGATACTCAGGGTCTCAGGGCAGGAGTAACTACAAGGCGACTTCCCAGAGGCCAGCCAAAAGGCTTACAATGATCGAGCCGTCAACTCTCATTTTGTTGGATCGCGGGTCATAAAGTCAAAACCATTGTCCAAGTGCATTTTTATTGGCTAGTATTGCATTATAGAGATATACTAAAATTGAAATTCTCGTCATGTAAAAGTACTAAAATGATGTCTCATTGTCGGACGGATTAACCTATAGAGACAAGCACAGGAACCAGATGCCAGTTTACTGACTAATAGGTTTCAATGTTATGCACCTAGATATCAACATAGATGCTCACAAGTTGCAATTATGCCTCTTCAGGATAAAAACCAAGCAAACCGCGGCGAAGGGGGGTAGAGACGGAGAAGGGGGGTTTCCGTCTTACTCTGCGGCGGCGGCGAACGCAGCGGCGGAGGCGGAGGCGCCGGTGGGCGGCGGCGGCGGCGGCGGCGGGGGGAGGCACGCGGCGATGGTGGAGAAGCCCTGGCGCTGCTTGTGCTTGGGGTTAGAGGTGCATTGGATGAAGACGATGCCCCGGCGCTTCACCACCTTGCAGAACCCGCACAGCCGCTTCACCGACGCGCGCACCTTCATCTTCCTTCACTTCGTCTTCCTCCTCCAGAGCTTCTGATTCCGATTCGGGGCGGCGACGCAGCTCGATCGGGTTGAATTTGATTTCTTCTCGGTTAGGGTTTCGCTGTGGAGCTGGGCGCGCCGACGGGCCGGCGGAGCTGAGGCCCATGGGCGGCCCACGGGCCGTTTACTATCCGTACTTCTTTTCTCGTTGAGAAACACTCTCCGTGCAATTTGGTACTATTCCTTTGTTTGGTTTTCTATTCTGAACGAATTCTAGTTTCAAATGGCATGCTGTTGCATACGTAGAAATTTCGTGGATACACATGAAATGCAGAGACTTTCAGGTCTGATCCGGACACCGTCTCGTCTAAGGGTTCGTTTACGGTTGTTGTGGTTTGACTCCAGCTATTAGGAGATCTTTGCTAATTCCAGTAGAATTATCATATTGCCTCCTAATGAAAGACACTTTAAACTAATGTCACATCCAAAATTACGATTGGATAATTGTTTCTGAAAAACCACTTCAGGGCGAACGGATTAGGTGCAAAATGCAGTATAGAGTATAACTTAAGGTAAGTAACTAAAAAATAACCCGGTTCCAGTTTCGACCTGTAACTATATTAGCACATGGCTAAAGTAGCATAAGCATATGCTCCTTGCGACTAAACAACTGCAGTAACCATCATTGCACCTAGATGTGCAATCTTCAGTTCCCGCCGAGCTTCTCTTATGCAATTTGATCGAATGAATTTTCTCCGTCGACAGAAGCAACACCGGATACAACGTAGTCTTCTACACTCAGATCTGCAGGTTCAGAAGAATGATTCAACCACTCGCTCTCCCCAATGGTGTCTACATCTCCACCACCGCCTGTTTCGTTCACAGACTCATCAACCTCACCAAATTGATCATCTGCTGTCTTGTTCTCACCGATGGTGTCTACATCTCCACCGCCACCTCTTTCGTTCATGCACTCAACAACCTCACCAGATTGATCATCTGTCGTCTCCTCGCCTTCATCTTTACAGAACAATTTGCAAATCACCCACTGATCCAGCTGCAGTAAAAGGAACAACAATTTGGATTAGAGAAAGTCATTATAACTGGGAATACCAAGTGTACAAAGATGAAACGAAGTAATATATCGAGATAGGGAGAAGATTAACGATGCTAAGAATATTATATTTGATTGTGTAAAAGTTGATATACCACTCAACCTAAAAGTTAGGTCATTTAAATCGACGAGCAATCCGCTCATACTTCAACACATACTATTCCTCTGCCAGTCCTGCTATGTGAAGTTGCTATATACCGTGACCTACTCTGGGGAAGCGGTACAAAATTTCTAGAGCTATTTCAAGTACTACTCCCTCGGTATTATAATGTAGGTAGTTTTAGAATATGTGGAAATCAAGTATTGTTATGTTTGATCATTAATATAGAAAAACTTACTAACATCTACAACACTAAATTTATATTACTAGATTCACCATGAGATATACTTTCATAATATATATTAATTTTACTTGAGGAAATACAATTTTATAGAAATCAATGGTCAAAGTGTCTACATATAGATCGTATCAAAATCTAAAATGACCTATATTGTGCCATAGAGATAATATCTTTTTACCTTGAGATACATGCTAACTAGTTCTCAAACTTTGCATTCTTATCGTGTTAATTCTTGCAGGAATCTCAATAGAGAAACTAATCATATTAATTCATTGATTTTTTTACCAGGAATGATAATCCATCTGGTTTTTGTTGGTACCCTGGGATACGGTATTCCTTCATCTTCCAGGGAGTCGACTCCCCGTTAGGCTGGTGGCCGAGCTCGAAGGTGAGGGTGTTCACCTTTCCGATCGGGTCACTGCCAACAATTATGTCAGCCTCCTTGGTGTTGGACTTCCAGTAGCCCACTTTTCCATCAAGCCCGACTGATCGAGCTGGACGATCACCACGTGCGTACCTTCGTTTCCTGTGTGAGAATACGTACCATGACCCATCCACGCTATTTCCGCACTTCTCTAGGAAAAAAGGTTAATAAAACATCAAAAGTATTGCAGTTCAAAAAAACATATGCCATCTGATCGATAGCATAAATGGTCGACGAAAATTTATGATACCTCTAGTTTGAAATACTTGCATTTTGGAACGAGGTTTTCTTCCACAAATACTTATCACGTTTATACTCTTCAGTTGGGTGCATATCTTCAAAAACTACCTCTATCATCTCTACTTATCCGCCCTTCACTGCCTCATTTTCCGTGCTCAAGATGTTATTGAGATGTATATACATTGACTAATTATAGCTAGAATTTGGCTACTTTCTTATGGATGAGTTTCGATCCCAAAAAAAGACATAGTACAGAGAGAATATCAGTGTTACCTTGGACCGTCTTGGGGTGGTCTTTACAGACGTCGAATTCCTTGATGAAGTCCACGGGCATCTTGCGGCCGAGGTACTTCAATTTAAGATAGCCGATGAGCTCCACGTCCGACGGCCGGAACCGCACTCCCGGTGGCCTCGTGTCCGCGTACTCAACCACCGCCTCCTCCTCCTCTGCCTCGCCGACGGCGTCCAAGGGTTCCTCCTCCTCCCTCTTGTCCCTGCATTGTTCTGGCTCGCCGTCATGCCGGGCAACAATGGTGGACGTGGTAGCATCTGGCGCCCACTCTGTCGGGCGCTCTTGGCCGCGCATCGCCGCTGGGGCAGTGCGACGAGCCGCCGTCTGACGGGACATCGCAGCTGCCGCGGCGGTGCTGGCGAGCTTGGACTTGGAGGCGGCGGTGCTGCCGCGAGGCCGGCCACGGCGCCTGCTGCTAGCGGGTTTGGGGGCTCCTGCAGGCGGCGGCGCGTCTGGAACGGCGGCGAGGGGCGCCGCGTGCACCGGAGCGGCCGTGGCGCTGGCCTGCCAGGGAAAGAAGTAGCGGTCGCCTCCTTGCATGGCCATGGCGGACGGCTGGTGGTTGCAGCACTGCATTTGCATGGCCGGCTGCATCTGCTGCGGCGCGTGGATCGCCGCCGGTTGCGCAAATGTCGCCGGGGCGGCAGGCGGTGGCAACATAGGCAGGTCGCGCATCATGGCGAAAAGGCCGGCGTCGTCAACGTCGTTGCTTTCGAGCTCGGGGATGGTGTTGAAGAAATCGGTAGGTTCCGGTTGCCATGGATGGTGCTGGTGCGACGGCAAGAAGGATGAGGACGAGGTCGGCGGGAAAGAACTCAGAGACGTGTTTGCATGGTAGGCCTTCGCCGCCGTGTACTGCCTTACCGGCGGGCGAGCGCCGGTCTGACCGGCCACGTCGTCGTCGTTCAGGGGGGTAATGGTCTCCATGTTCTGCAACAGATAATCCAGTGGTTTTTCAGCAGCATTAACATGCAAGAATCATAGTATTACATCGCATCAGATTAAATCGGTGTTGAATACAACAACGGATTTAATTGCTAGATTAAACCGCCATGAACAGCCTACTCATCGTTTAGTTTTCATATGATCGATCAGAAGCCTTCCTTGGCAACATAAGATGAAATCAAGAAGCATATGTATGCAAGAACAGTATACTCAGAAGCTTGGAACCGAAGACCGTACAATCTAGAATAAAAACAGTAAAAACAGTATACGAGGAAGGACGTTACCTTACGTACCAACTACCTGTCGAAATTGGGGTGTCGCCGTAATGCCGTAAGCAAGCAGATGGAATTTACTTGGAGAGGAAATCAAGGCGGATCGTACATACATATATAAGCTGCACGGCAACCAAAAGAGTTGTAAACTGACTCCAATGAATTTCGTGAACTGTAAATAATATACAAACTGCTAATTTCACTAGTGGTATAAGGACAAATCTCTCTCAAAGTTTCATCGATGGAGCCAGACGCGTTCAATTGACGCAACCCGTACAACACAAGGCTGGCTTGGCCGGTCTCTTCCTCGCATAAATACAGCGCCACGAGCCCAACACAAACGCCCAAAGCCACTCCCTCTCTCATTTCTCTCTCGCGCCCGTCTCCGTCGCTTCCTCCGGCACCGGCGCCGGCGAACCCACCGCGGCTCCAGTGATTCCTCCTATTAGGTGCGTGATCCCCTTCTCTGGATCCACCCGCCTCTCTCTTTCTCTATATACGCCCTTGCGGGCGCGCTCCTCCATTCGGTAGATCCGCCTACGCGAGTTCGGTTCCGTTGTTGGAGCGTGCCTCGCCACCGTGGTTTGGTAGATCTCGAAGGGGTCCATGTCCATTCCTCCGCCGAGATTTTCTTCGCCGCGTGGTGGATCCACTTGTGGATCCCTTGCCGGCTCTTAGATCGAGCGTTCGGGTGTAGTGTGATCGATGATTCCACGGTTGTTCGATTGGGTTCCGGATCTGGCGCGACAGGCGTAGATCTAAGGGAATGAGGCAGCGGAAGGGGAGAGCGGAGACTGAGATCGCATTTGACGCGTGGGGTTTGTGTTTTGTGTTGCAGGAGAGGCGAGGCGGGAGGAAGAGTACGTGGGAGGAGAGGAAATGGGGCTCACGTTCACCAAGCTGTTCAGCCGGCTGTTCGCCAAGAAGGAGATGCGGATCCTGATGGTGGGTCTCGACGCCGCCGGAAAGACCACCATCCTCTACAAGCTCAAGCTCGGCGAGATCGTCACCACCATCCCCACCATTGGTGAGCACCAAGCCTGCATGCGTATCGCATGATATGTGGCTTTCATACGAGCTTTGGTTATTCCGGGGAAACGTAGCGGCACTAGCGGAACATTCTAATGGTTGGCAACTTGGCCATGTAATTCCATCGGATGCTAGTTTGAATGTCAAATTTGGCAAAATAACAGCCTAAATGTCAATATCTACACTTGACATTAGGATCTCTTTACAGGTCACACATAGAGTAGTGCGGTTACGTTTATAGGCATAACTACTCTCAAGTCCCGGATTTATGAATTGATGCATTTCTTCTTGTCCATTTTTGCCTTATGTATTTTTTTTAGATCATATAAGCAAACCCATAGATGCCAAATAAGTCATGGATAGTAATGCTCACTCAATTTTGGTGTGAGTAAATAAAATCCACTGTAACAAGCAAATAGCCAGCTACACTGTCACAAACGGCCAGTAACTTGACTTAATAATGTCTATTGTAAATTGAATGCTTGCTTGATATGGCACTGGATAATCTGTGCCACCACTATATTATTCGCGTTTTTATGAAATTGCACTTGAAAGCAGACTTTTTCCCATGTGAAGTAGATTGTGCGACTCTAGCGCCCATATTCGAACATTTGTTGACCTACAACATGATTGCTCTCATTTTTCTCAGAATTGACTTTCTTCCAAATACAGGATTCAATGTTGAAACAGTGGAGTACAAGAACATCAGCTTCACTGTCTGGGATGTTGGGGGTCAGGACAAGGTACATTGAGAACATACTCTACAGCTTTTAGCACCCCGCACCTTTCAACCATTTTATAACAATGTTCTTTTATGTGCTACGGTTGATCTCCTGCAATGCAATTTTTTTTTGCATCTAGTTTCCTAATTTATTGACGAAGAATATAGGCAACCCTTCCTCTGTTCTATCTCTGAATTTTCCAGGCATCTTTTGTTAAAACTGGATCTTATGTTTCCCCTCTGTTTGTGAAAACAGATCAGGCCCCTGTGGAGGCATTACTTCCAGAACACGCAGGGTCTCATCTTTGTTGTTGACAGCAACGATAGGGACCGTGTTGTTGAAGCCAGGGATGAGCTCCACAGGATGCTGAATGAGGTAATTCTTACGCTAGGTGACTTCATTCATACCAATCAACGTAACTAGAAATTTCTTGATGAATCACAGAGTCACTACTTCGATGTTTAAGAAAAGTAGTGAGAAGGGTCTCATCTGCAATACTTATTGAACTTTTATATGATTGTTCATTTTGTTTACATGGCTTAGGATTGAACTGTTAGCATCTCTTGTGGTCCTTTGACCTTTATTTTCTCATTGATAAGAATGTGATTTTGAGTGCTCAAAACTCACATGTCACTGATTGCAGGATGAGTTGCGTGATGCCGTCTTGCTTGTTTTTGCTAACAAGCAAGATCTTCCAAACGCTATGAATGCTGCTGAGATTACTGATAAGCTTGGACTGCACTCCCTTCGTCAGCGACACTGGTAGCGATGCACAGACTATTAGTCCTTGTCTTTTCTGCATTTAAAATACCGTCCTGATATTTCATCCCTGTCAGTCTCGCTTTCCCCTAGCTATCATATCAAGATGTAGGCATAGTTTAGTTTATTTTAAAGAAAACTTCTTTCCTTTTTTGAGAGGAAGATGGATGTATATCTGCCCTTTGGCTTGGTAATAGATTTTGGTAATACAGCAAATGACTTGATGACTTCATCTACCTGACAGGTACATCCAGAGCACTTGTGCTACAACCGGTGAGGGATTGTATGAAGGCCTGGACTGGCTGTCCAGCAACATCGCTAGCAAGGTATGCATCAACTCTTTTTTTGGTTCTTTGCGGAACTTTTTCTTCTGGAAGAGGTGTGCAGTCTCATTGGCGACCGCAGGCTATTTTGTTAGTGCAATCCACTATCGAGTAATAAGTTGTTCTGTGTGGTCTACTGATGATATATTCCACGATAACCTGCTGAAAATTACGAGGCTACTTTTTGTCGGTTCATTCATTTCATTCATTTTACGTCCTTGCAGGCCTAAGTTTTCGATAAGATTTTGGATCAACTAGGAGCTTTGGATGGATCATTCACTGGGTACCTAGGGATGTGTCGGGATGCTATTCCAGTATGTAATGTGTATTTCCTGAGCTCAACAGATATTGAGCTCCGGCTATGGTTTCACAGTTAAATTGTTCTTATTGTATTTTGAGCCCTAAGATGTTTCTGAAGTAAACAGCAAAAGAGAGTTGCGTTCAATTTATCAGCCTTTGTAATAAGCGTTCAAGCCTTGAAGGTACGCCAGTATCGCTGCACCTTTTATTAGTCCGCACGTTAAACAATGTCGCAGTGATCCGCTGATCTCGCCTAACAATACACATTATGCACGCGCAGCGCGTGAAAATATTCACAAAAAATGCATGCATGTTTTGGATTGCTCAAACTAAGCCTGGATGCGAACATAGCACACCTCGAAAAGCAAGATCAGATAAATAAAAACTGAGAAGGCCATCGGAAATTGTCGCTCAACGCAACGCGGGAATGCCCGAAGCACAACTGAAGGAGTCTAACCATAAGAGCACCAATTTTAGCAACCCAGCGTGCCAGATTTACATCAACTGCTAATGGCATGATCAACACATCCGTTTCAAGTCTGTTTGTCACGCTACGGGTTCTACATGGCAAATCCTACATCTCTAAACACTTGTGTTAATGGCAACTAGAGTTCTACCCAAATCAGCAATATGCCTCGGCGTGGAATCTTGTGTGATTCCTAGCATGTATAGGCGCCACCCAAAAAAAGGGTAAAAAATGCACCAACCAGCAGGACCATCCGTACTTAGTAGATGAATCTACTCGCCTCGCCTCTTCCCTCTTGTAAGCTATGAATCTTCCATGACCTCTTCTACTGCTGCGGCTGATATCAGTGAAGCTGACTGGATCTTCCCAGCATGCTCCAGCCTCATCAGAATGTCTCCCCTGGCAGACCACCAGAGTTAGTATCCAATTGCACAATCAGAAAGAGGGAAACATAAAGATAGTTTGACAATAGACGAGATTGAATATAGAGCTGCTCCTAGAGCAATGCTATAAAATGGGAAAGGCCTTTGCTTTTTGAAACGCTAGATAAAAAGTCTATAGAAAAAGTATCACACGCAGAGGGAGGGAGGGAGGGGGAAAGTTACTTTGCCGCACGAGACTGGATAGATATATCTTTAACCTTGATTCTGTTCACAGTGCCACTCTGGCTAACTAAAACAACATGCTCATCACTTCCACCATCGTCTGTCATTAAATTCATAGACATCAGCAAACGACATGTTAAAACATAACTTATTGTGGTTAAGCAACAAAAGAAAACAAAAAGGTAGAGAAAAGTTACCAGTTAGTGAAACCCCAACAACAAATATAGCAGCTAAGCGACAATCTTGTGGAAGCTGCAAGCCAAAACAGCATACAATCAAGCACTCCGTGAAGGTCAGATAGCATGATGTAACAGGCATCTGAAGGCCCTTTGCAGGTCAAATGTACTTGCAGGTTTTAAGCATAACAAATTTGGGTGCCAACAGAAGCTATAAGTTCTGAGCTGTACATCACCATTTTACTCAATTTGGGGTATTCCAGACAGAAAGATTGGCTGAACATGATAGACCAGCAACTTGATTATACCTTGTAGCCGTGCAAGCCTACTCTATTGAAATTTGATTGACGGAAAGCATTTAAGGGCACTCGCTTCCCTAAACCATTTTCAGCTACGAAAAGCAGCCATGGAGGACTCAAATCTCTGACCCTGGAACAAGCATAAATAGTTGAAAGATAACTTGGTCAGTACTTGGGTAGTGGGTAGGGGGAGTATCCAAACTGTAAAGACACACAGACCACTGGTGTGAGGAAACGTTGTCAAACAGGATACTTCTCAAATGTTGGGCTGGTGTTCAATTGGAAAACAGTTGTAAAAAGGTAATGGTCATTCGGTCAGTTTACAAGTTTTGGGGTGGAAAATGACTGTTTTATCGGTTTAAGTTTTAGGCAGGTAAGGTATCAATGATGATCTGTAATTGAAACATGCTAAATTTCCTATAGCTCAGCTATATATCATCAATGCAATTCAATTTCTCAAAAGGTAATTAGTATTTTTCATATTTTACCAAACTGTTCAATTTTGATAAATTCATCCATCTGGTGTTGCCAATGACAAGCTGGATTCCGAAATTGTAAGTGCCCAACTACCTGCTGATATGTCTTTCCTGCATTTTATGCATCGTGGCTGGAATTATATCCATGGATGCCATCTTGTCACCTACTTTTAGCTTCATTGCGCCAACACCCCTTGTTTTCCTTCCAAGGGCACGAAGCTGGGATGTAGAGCAAATGAAAATATAAATAATAAATCTTCAGTGATTGATAGAGCACAAAATGGTAGACCCCGAGACAGCAGCAAACAATAAGAGACTAAATATCATTTACTGAAACTGAGAAAATGATGAGTCATTTTCATTTAAAAGTTAGCATACGTTCCAAGAAACAGAAAAAAATGAACCATAGTTCCTCGAGAACATGAATTAAATATTATTGCTCGCCGCCTCTGAAACCTTTATTTCCAGCAGTATAACACAAGAAACAACACTCTCCTACTTGCTGAAATTAATGATAGGCTTTAGAGAAAATTATGAGATGATATTTCAGAACAGTGGCATGATGAGCCTAACCATTTATCAAAAACAATCTGTAAACATGTGATACGCATACCAAAATGAAGCCCTAAGATTTTGTTCTCAAACATAACTTTCGATCATAGTGAAGACCAGTCGAGACAATGAATTCTCCACTTGCAGCAGTCTCTATTGGTCATTGACTCGTTGGACCTCGCAAGCATCAGTTAATCACAAAATGCAATCCAAACCGAGATGCATATTTATAGCCTACCTTATTGCATTTGTTGACTATAACCATCCCTTTTTGTGAAGCCAAAGCAACAAGGTCGTCATCCCCACAAAGACGGACCCACCTGAGCTCATCACCGGGAACCTAACATATTAAGATAGTAAAGGATATATCACAAATTCACAATAACATGGAAGTATGTTATGCAAAAGAGAAAGTATACCAGCTGTATTGAAATGATTCCAGTTGACCTGATTGTTGAGAAAGCATTAAGAGGAACTTTCTTGATATAACCATTAGTGGTCAACATCACTAGATATTGATCTTCACCGAATTCACTCACAGGAATGATGGAGGTTATTCTCTCCCCATCAGACAAAGAAAGCGGCTGAACAGAGACAAAATTAAAACAATGGTTAGTATACCATCTGCTGAGTTGCATTAGCATGGCGAATTAACATCTATAAGCCCCATACCTGTACTAATGGAGTCCCAGCAGCAGTTCTTGTACATTCAGGTATCTTATAAGCACGTGCTGAGTATACTATTCCCTTGTCGCTGAATCAAGCACCATTCCAGTTACATGAGAGCACAAAACGAAACAGAACTTAAATTTAAATGCAGGCAAGCGATGTAAACTGCTTCAGATGTGACAAACATATATCCGAGTATATTTTGTGGTTTCAGCTTTCAAGGTGCCATCTAATTGATAAATTGCCGTGGTTTACAAAGGGCTTATTGGACCGTAACTATTCCAGCCAAGCTGTAAGATTGAATGAACTTGCAGGTGTCTCAGTAGAACATGGCTCAGTTATGTAATTCAGTAGGCCCTAGGGCGTTGCAATCCTGTAAAATTAGTTTTGAGAGTGTCTCGAATCGGACAGACAAACTCCCATACTTGTATTCAAACTGGACACCACATAAGACTGCCCACATAATACCAGTTAAGTACCAAGCAGGATCAAAGGTACAAGGCAGCCAGCAACCCTATTAAGAGAAGGTGGACAGACCAGCCAAGAGCTGATAATTGCCCACCGTGTTGGCCAATTTCTGGTGACACCTGGGCATTCCAAGTGAGATTCCGATCTTACTGTTTCAAAAGCAATCCTGAAACAATATTATTCTACAAGAATGATGCAAAACTCAACAACACTACTTGAATCGTCCATAACTCAGTATAAACAATACCAACCCCTAAATGGACCAGCCAGTTAACCAAATACCAGTCTCCTCAGCGGTAAAACCAGTGATAGTCAATAAGCCAGAGTTTTGCAAGCCCAGCATGATACCATATTCTGAGGCCCAGTTCTTTTCAGCTTCTAGAGCAGCTTCTAGGTGAAATTAAGCACAAGCTAAAAAGAACTCAAAATTTGTCAATAGCTTAAATTTGCAGCTTGAGCCCTCTCCTGTTGAGTGAAAATAAGCTGCTCAGGACCAGCTTCCCGAGCTTCTCTCTTCCCCTCTTGTTATTTCCTTCGCCCCGACGCATCCACCCGACCTCCCTCGGCCGTAGCCCGCCCGCTCGCCACCTCCGCCGTTCCCCTGCCACTCCCCCCTCCCCCGGTCTCTCACCGCCGTCGGGCCATTCCTCCGCCGCTCCTCCGCCGCTCCCCCGTGGAGCTCCTTCGCCACCTCCGCCGTTCCCCCGTGGATCTCCCCCTCCCCAGGTCTCTCACCGCCGTCGGGCCGTTCCTCCGCCGCTCCCCCGTCGAGCTCCTTCGCCGCCTCCGCCGTTCCCCCGTGGATCTCCTCCGCCGCTTCCCCACCACTCTCCCCCTCCCCCGGTCTCTCACCGCCACCTCGGGCCGTTCCCCCCGCCGCTCCCCCGTGGAGCTCCTCCGCCACTCCCCCGGCCGCCACCCGCCCGTCTCCGCCGCCCCGACTCCGCCGCCACTCTCCCCCTCCCCCGGTCTCTCCCCCGCGGAGCTCCTCCGCCGCAAGCAACTCGTCCCGCACAGTTTCTGGAGAAGCTCCAAAAGAACTCGAGGTGAGTTTCTCCCCACCGTAGCTCTTTTGGGTAGAGAAGCTAGAAACGGTTTGTAGAGAAGCACAAGCTGAAAAGAACTGGGCCTGAATATCAAGCTAAAAGCAAGTACAAGAGATCACTGGAAAAATATTGTCAGTCATCACAACTTCACATATAACTTTCTAATGGTGAATTTGGTTGTGTTAATACACAGTGCTGACATGTCACATCAGAACTTCTCTAAGTCATCTGAACCTCTAGAACATGCAGCTGAGATGTTTTGTCATAATACTATTTAGAAAGAAGAACCAATAACGAAGGCAAATAGAGGGGATACTTTTCTAATATGCTAGAAGATTTAACGACAATAATGTATCCTGGTTCACATACCTGAAATAAAGAACATGATCGTGTGTTTGGCAGACGATGAAATCGGACATATTGTCGTTTGTTCGCATCTTTCCAACAGATTTTCCAATTGTTCCCCCGTGTTGTAAATTGAACGTGTTGGGGTTCATCCGCTTAAGATAGCCTTTCTCACTAAGAATCTTCAGGTACCAGATGTTTTGTCAAGTGAAGAGAAATGCAAAAAGAAAAAAAAAGGAAAAAGAAGTAAGCGAAAATCTATGTAGGCCCATAAGCATACATGAATACATAATTGTGTTTCTCACCAAAAGCATTTCCTCGTTAGGAATAATATCAATATCATCAACTTCACTGTTTTCCGATTCTTCTAGGAAAGAACGCCGTGGGGTAGCAAATTTGTTCTTTAAATCAGCTGCTTCTTGTTCGATAAGCTAATACACCCACCAGAAGAAAGAGTTAATAACTGGAAGTGTAATAGGATATTGAGCCCAGATAGCGAATAAGTGACATTACGAGAAAAGTGAACATATTATTGAGTATTGACTGTGCAGTGGCTTGAATGTGCATAACTATGCTCGATCAGTCAAAAGTCAAAACTAAACTAGACATCCTAGATAGCAGCAATGATGTTGGCTTTTCACCAATTATATCCTCTAAAAAAGCAAGCAAAAATCTATATAGACCCATGAAAACCATGAAAGGCCAAGCGCCGAACTACACACATGCGACGGAGACGAGAATGGACTGTTGAGGACAGTCGGCATTACTTCAATTTTCTAATAAGAAATAGTTGCTGACATGTGCCTGAAGGTTTTAGTCACTGGAGCTTATTAAATTTACTTCTGGTACTTTTTGTCATAGCTGCAGCTTGGCAGGAGCTAGCAGTATGTGGCATGGTCAAGAGGAAGAAGATGAGGACAGTTTAGTAAAGTATTAGCTTAGCAAAACACAGAGGGGAGTGGCATTTTGGATACTCTATTGCCTGCAAAGGCAATTTTGAAAGTCTAATGATTACAGTGGCATTTCTCAAACAAGAGACAATTGCAATGGCATTTATCCTAATTTATTAGACAAAATTTGATGGAAATAACACATATGGCCCCTTAAAAAGAACTCTCGAATATATCTAGGAATCAGGAGTTAAGGGACACAAGCTGCCAGATGAAATAATGGAGAAATGACCCATTTTTTAGGACTAGGTTTTTATGTTCTCGCATGCTCACACATTGATATTCCTTACCAACAAGTTTACAGAGAATTTTGAATCCATTGTTAATAATTTTACTATCTTAAGAAAAGAGTTCATAGAGTTCAGAAGATAATACTGTATAACATAGATGGTAGTTAACATAGGCACCACCTGAAAATAGAGCATACAAAAGAGAAAATGCATGCAAAGAGCTCAAGTCAATGTAAAGAGGTTAAAATGCTGAACCTGAAACATAAGCTTCTTGCTTGAGAGGAGCTCATTTAACTTAGAAATATCCTCCGACAAAGAATTAGCTTCATCAATAAACTTTTTCCGCTGCAACAAACATAGGCCTATTAGCTTCTCTAAGTAGGGGAAATGGGAAATAATTTTGATTAACTGTTAAGACAATGAAATCTAAATACAGAAACCTCAAGGGAAGTAAGTTTCCTTAGTGTGATGTCCAACAGAGCTTCTGCTTGCTTCTCAGATAGACCATATTCTGCACAATTAATACATACAGAACGGTTCTGTGAAAATTTTATATAATCAACCAGTGAGCGTATTTTAATGGTGTGCTTACACTTCCAAAAGAACATAGCACATTATGATATTTACTACTCTGCAGATATTAATGTGTTCAGTACATGAAGAACCGTCCCCATGGTGATTGCTCTCTTTCTGAATGAAAATAGTGCTCGCTCTGTCGCTCATGTTATTACAATTCCACACAATGCAAAATAAAAAAAGGCAGTGTTAACAAGCATGGAAAATTGAAAGGATAAGAATGCACTGGAGCTAGAGGCCAGTTTTTGTGCAGAAATCAATATCAACTTTGCATTTCTTGAGTTTTCATAATTTTTAACCTAGTACAATGTTAACAAATAATGAGTGCTACTTAGTGCCCTTCTACTGTAAATTTGCATAATGTAGGAAAAATTGTACCGCATCTGGCTGTGCATTATAAATTACAATAGGAAATTTTAGCTTGAACACCAGTTTCTACCATGGAATCTTGAGGAGAAATCAGATAACAAATACAACTAAGCTTAGTTGAAGCTATTTGGCTACATTACAGCTGAGAGCTAAAGATAACCAGTAAAAATCACTCAACCGAGTGCTTTAGGTGGATAGTTGAAGTGTATAATTAAGGTGAGAAGGGTAGAAAAATAAGGAGGTGGTGAGGATTACAGCATCCAACAATTTCTAGATTCACTTCATGGAAGATCTGCATTGTGACTAAAGGAAATAAGCCTGATGTTTTACCAACTTACCATTGACTAAAGCTTCCTTCGCCATGGTGTGATTTGATGTTTCTGTTATTATTTGAATTACAGAATCCAAATTGTCAAGACCAACAACAATGCCCTGCAAGACAAAGTAAATTAACCATTGACCTTTCACTCTCCAAACAAGGTAACATACGATTTACCTCCACGATATGTTTTCTTTCTAGAGCTTGAGACAGCTTAAACTTTGCACGCCTTTCAATAACAGAACATCTGAAGTCAAGAAATGCCTAGGGCACAATCAAGATTAAAATGGGCAATTAGGTCAGAAGTTCATAAGCTGCAAGATCATTTATGCTAGTAATCAATCATAGTTATAAACAGGAACATGTAAGATGTACTACAAGGAATTAAGGATACTAGATGCACATTTTTAATATTGTCCAACACTAGGTTAATGTCAGGGTATTAAGTACAGCACATTAGCATTTGCAACTTGAAAGGGAATCAACATATATGCTCTAGTGCAATATCTGGAAAAGAACTTCGTTGATCATGACATTTGAATGGGAAAGCATAGGATCGCATGAACATGACAGCACCTGAAGAATTTCCCTCAGTCCCATCAATTTTGGATGCCCATCAAGAATACTGAACAAGTCAAGGAAAAAAAAATAGACGTAAGAATTGAAGACAGTAATGTTGCTTGCAGTCTTAAATTGCCAATTATACTTTCGATATTTGCTGCAGATATATCTCAATTGTGGCAGTTTAAGACTCAAAGTAGCATTATTTTATTTAAAAGGGTTGTGCTACTAAAGATGTTTTAAGACTCAAAGTAGCATTATTTTATTTAAAAGGGTTGTGCTACTAAAGATGTTAGATATGTCAAGCTGAAAGCATTTCAATATTTTCTAGCTTCCCGTATACTTATTATCCCAAATTTGTTTTGGCCCAGAAGCATAATTTGGAAATTGGAATAATATAGAACTTTAGAGGCTATAATTGAACCTTGTTTCCCTATTTTTTTTGAGCAATCAACATAAGAACAATGACTCTGTTTCAAGCTAAAAGTGCAAAGAGACGACAAGGTGAGAATGGGCTAGTACTATGATTCAAAGAGAACTATCAGCTACCAAATTTAACAGACAAAGCATATGTGCTATATTTCCCCTATAACAGAGGATAATGCAGTTGGTTGGCATTAATATTCGGGGGAAGCACCTTAAAATGGTTTAACAATATAAAATTTAAAAAAACAAACAAGATTAATTTCCTAATCTGAACATTTAAAAATATTTAATGAAGTGAACAATACTACGGAAATCAAGCAGAGGAAAGAACTTCATATTTTTATTAATAGAAACAGATGCACTTCTAAGGTAAATTGAGCAAAGGAGAACATCAGAAAAGAAAATGAAGAACAAACTGGTAAAAGGCTTACATTTTACCATAGAACACACAACCAAACGAAATGTATAAATGGTTAAAGCATACTTACGCTACCATGTTGCAGCTAAAACTAGACTGCAAAGCTGTATGACGGTATAGGTTGTTCAGGACTATGGCAGGATCTGCACCTCTTTTCAGCTGGAACAGTGTGCAAGAAAAATAGTGGATTCCACATAGACAACAAGATAATTAGTACCTTTGGACCCTGGTTAATTTAGTCTTACCATGAAGAAGATAAGCTCAGTGCATAGAAGATAGAGTCAGAGGCGATAGTGCAAACCTCAATTACTACACGCATTCCAGAGCGATCGCTTTCATCCCGAATATCACTGATGCCTTCTAGCACCTGCACTTATTAACAAAAATAGGGTTGCTGGTTTGTAGTGGTGGTAGCAATAATAGGATACACATTGAGCTTAAGTTACGACCAACCCTATAGCTTATGTCTTGGTTTTTGATGGATAAACTCAAACAACCACAGGCCAAAGCAAGAATAATGAACCACACTAGGTTCAGGAAAGGGGAAAAAAGAACACCTACATGGCCACACCCTTTTGCAACTATCCTGACAGAGCATAAGATAAGAGAAATGCAAATAATGCTGTCAAGATACCTTTTCTTCAACAAGCTCAGCTATCCTTTGCACAAGAGTGGATTTGTTTGTTTGGTATGGAATCTGCATATAAGCATACAACATTAAAAATTAGACAGTATGTTCCCTGTTAACTAACCAGGTATAGCAAGACTGCCCAAAAATGCAACCAGGTATGAAAACAAATATAAAAGGCATTGCTCTGAAAACAATAACGTTCAACCGAACCTCTTTAATTATAATAGCACTGCGCTTGATTTTCTCATCAATTGTTTCGATGTCGGTTTTGCCTCTCACAACAACTCGACCACGCCCAGTTTTATAGGCCTCCAAAATACTATTTAAGCAGAAAAAATTGCAAAACATAGTGGATTAGTGCTGAAACAGTATAGAGAAATAGACCAAATAAAAAAGAATTAAGTACCCATGATTTCCCATGATTATCCCTCCTGTAGGAAAGTCAGGACCAGGCATGCATTCTAGTAGTTCTTGGAGCTTGCAAATGAAAGAAAATTATAAACAAGATTATAAGAAATCTATAAATGTAGAAGCAAAAGAAATAATAGTGATTGAAGTGAACAGAAGTAGAGAAATTCATTTAAGAGCAACAGTCCACGTCCTGTGAATCTAAGAACTTATCCTACCATGACCACAAATGTCCTTGGTTCTTTGATATTTTCTTTAGAGAACATGCAAAAGCTTTGCATGTACTTTTCATTAAGAAGGAAAGCAAAACAAACAATTAAAAGAGTTTGCCACAAAGATACAGCCATCAAAAACTTAGATTAAATGGGTATGTCTTAAGTGATGCACCGAAACAAGACAATAATTTGAAAAACCATCAAATCTTAGAAATGCTTTGCTCACTGTCTTAATTTATAGTGACAACTGACAAGTGTTGAACTTATTTCGGTAAACTAGTCAGACTGGAAGAGCTCATTTTTAATTTCTACTTCTAGTTCTAATCATGCACTGTATCTGTATGACCCAGTAACCTAGATATTTAAGAGTGATATTGAATTAACTACACGCGGAGATTGTTGTTCTGCTAAAAAATAAGGACTAGCAGCTACTTAAAAATATAGTGTCATTGCTTCTACAGCTCAGAGGAGTGAATGTGTAAATTATACATTTCAGTTGGACCCATCCAAGACCAGCATGGCAGCACTTACAATTGGACAGTAGACCTAACATGCTACATCAGCAAGTCTGGGCAGGGTCAATGACCCACCACTAGTATCCTGGCCCTACTGTTTTCTACCAGGGAACCATTAAATGTTTTGAGCACAAAAGAGTGAAGTCCAGACAACAGGTATTGCAATTCTACTTCCAAAGCTTCGGATCATGATCAGAAGAGGGCAATATGACCATATAAGTCACCATCCTAAACAAAGTTCTTTTTCCTCAATTCATATGAACATTCATTGATAAAGTCTACCAGTAAAGGTCTACCAGGCATCAGCTGAGTGCTTAGCCAATTGTGCCACCACCGACCAATAAGTAAGTGCTTATTTATGGATTCATGATGCTATGGACTATGATGCTATTAACAGACAAAGAACAACAAGGAGACAAGGTAAAATACTTACTGTAGCTTCAGGGTTTTGAATTATAACAGAGAGTGCATCAACAAGTTCCCCCAGATTATGAGGAGGAATATTTGTCGCCATTCCAACCTGAGACAATAACACATTTGAAAGAATCAGTTCCAGAATGTCATGTTTTCTTTTTGCATAAATAGGTGTCCAAATGAGTGGAACTCTTCTCAAGCTTATGAAAGAGCTCATACTGCAATTCCAGAAGATCCATTCAACAATAGTGATGGAACACGGGCTGGCAACAGAGACGGTTCTTTCTGTGAATTATCAAAGTTTGGGACGTAGTCAACCTGTCCAATGACAAACAAGTGGCGTGAAATGGGTAGGAAAAAGGAACAACCACACGCACACACAAAAAAAGACAAAAACATAAAAGAACTGAAGTGCAGAGATATACTGTATTCAGCTCCAGATCAGTCAGGAACATGGCTTCTATTAATGGCTGCAAAATAACAAGATGATCCATCAGACTTTTGTTGGTGGAAACATGAAACAAAATCGACTTAACTACCAATACTGAGAAAAACTTAATGTCCACATTTCACACATACATAGTTACATACACAAAATATGAAACCCCAAACATGTAATTGGCTGCATATCCCCCATCCACCCCTTCTTTCATAATGTTGTGCTCCTAGTTGCCATCAATGAACAATAAAGCTAATCTAGCAGGCAAAAAAATGTCTTTCGTCTCCTAAGTATATCTAGGTCTATACTGTTTAATAAGACAACCTTATGGTACTTCGGGTGTAGTTGACATGGCGGACTAGGTGATCACACTGCTTGACAGGCACCTAGTTGCCAAGTCGACTAGGCGGGCGCCTAATCGTCACCTCGGCGGCGTGAGGCAAACATAAAGCATCAACTTCAACAGAAAAGTTGAGAGGTCAATGTCAGTACCAACAAACAATGGCTTTTAAGGAGGCCGCACAAGATACGATATAATTAGTAAGAAAGAAGGGTTCTAATATGTTTTACACTAAGGAAAGATAAAGAAACAGGCAAAGACATTAAATGCAAATTTAGAACAGTGAATTTAAATGTTCATGTGGCAAGTTCAAGAAGTGAAGCTATAATGTCGGACACACAGGGTGATGTCTAAACATGTATGCTCGCGGCCTATGAAAGGAAGACAAGAAACCGACTACAAAAGCGATCCTAAAAATAAACATTTCAAGACAGTGGAACCCAAGCCAAGATAAAAAGAATCAAATGTTGGCTCACTTAGCAAAATTTAAATAAACAAAAACCTACATCCAAGCGGCACTCTGTGTATCGCATTGCAGCAGGAGGATCAGCATCTATTGAACCAAAGTTACCATGTCCTTGAACAAGTGGGTACCTCATTGAAAAATCCTGCAAGATTGCATACAGAAAAGGCTCTGCAGTTATAATAAAGTGACCAAAATTGACATATGTGATGCAGCTTCAGTTGACAATGGACTGAAATAGTGAAAGCCAAAGTAGGAACTATCCACAATCATCTGAAGCGTAGCTTAATTTTAAATTAGAAAGATGGGATATGACTAGAAAATTCTACATGCAGAAGTTATTTTTGAAGTGTAGTTTGAAAGTTCAAGTATCTCTCTAACATGAACTGAACTGTTACTATTATTTTCATATCAACTTATAATATAATATGCTTTACAAAAGTTGTACAATCAAAGTGAGCCTATCTCACTTGGGTGGGGGCATGGATGTACAATCCCACCACCCGGGTTCAAGTCCTCATGGACTCAAATTTGAGTTCCTATTTATTATACTATCAGGGCCTCCTCTACAGTTTTCCTTCAAAAAACCAAAAGTTGTACGATCACTAATATCAGTTCCTAGTCATGAATATCTAAAATTCTAAATTGGCATATACTGCAAATGCCCAAGTTTAAATGAGGATCAATCAGCATCTGCTTATTTGGTGGACCCAAAAAGGGGAATGTGTCTGGTGCAATGCAGGAATTTTACAATTTATGTCATTCCTTTCATGAAATATGCAGACCAATCAAAACTGAACAGATGACCCGTCGATATAATTATAATGATGCCATCACACCAGCGACCTGGTCTTGGTGGGGGGAACTGACCGCGGTATAGTTTTTATTTTGTTAAGCTTAGACATTAATATCTTTAACATAACCATAGAAGGATCAAGGATATATTAACACATTAACATAATAGCATCTCCACAGTATGTTACCTGAGCCATTCGCACTAAAGTTTCATAAACGGCCGAATCTCCATGGGGATGGAATTTACCTAGTACCTGCAAGAAATAAGAAAATTTTATGCGCATATAGATACCTACATATATATCTCAAGAAGAAACTAAAATTAGCCAAAAGTCGGAAGATGTATTTTCATTTATCAAAAGAGGTCCAAAAGTAATGCTACCCTGTGACATTATCTAACAACAGATAACGTTTTTGCTAATTTGATTTACATCGTGGCATTTGCCAATTTATCAGTGTAACCATGTGAAATTAGGCAGCTCATTCTTCAACCCAGCCAAGGAGATTATATAATCTTTGGTCCTACCGTAGCAGAGAATATATGCAAATTTAACTAGATAAATCCAGAATATACGGGCGGGCTATATAAGACAACATGATATGCAGTACTAGCGAAGCAAAATAAGCATACTGCAACTTGATATTTGCTATGAACTAAACTGGACGTCTGATCGAAAGGGTAGAATGGCATGTGCATGCTCCAAAAGCATATTCCTTTTAGTGTATTGATGTATTGGCTATTGCTGTTGTTATATGATACTGTTAAACTTTATCCATGTGGGCAGACTTACACATTCTATAAAAACACAGTAGATTCAGATGTAAATCCCAATATGGCATCAGCACTTCCATTTCTAAACTCCATGCAACATCATTAAGTGAAGACTCTCCATTACATGGTGCAACTGCAACACTGTGATCGGCACAAATCGCTTGATTGGGCAGGCACTCTACCATTCTACTACCCAAGCCCTATCACACTGAGGCAACAAAGAAACAAAATCTATCAAAGCGATCTCTGCCAAGGTAGCAAGTAAAGCAACATTATGCTCCAGATCTAACTCTGAAATCCGAAGATTTTGACTCTCTTTTAGGAATTAAGCTAAACTACTTAGTTTTGGGTTCTTTTTAGATCCTTAGTTTGGGTTTTTTGGTTAATTGTGATGTAGTGAAGTCATTTAAACATCCTTTATATCACTAGTCTACTTCACAGAGTTGTATCAGCTTGAGATGGCGTCTAAACTAGACCGTCAAATCACACGATCAGTGATTCCTATGAGGGGTTGACAAAAAACAAAAATAACCTATCCTTTTTCCATGGTAGTAACTTCGAAAGGTCATTCTTTTTCAAACCTTTGTGCAGCTGTAATAGGACTGCAGCGGATTCACATCCCTTTCTTTGCTCGCACCCAACCTTACACCAACCCGGAACCCCCACCCACAGAAAAAGTTCCAATCCCAATTACAGCTCCAACCCCAAATTTCTAAACAACACTCACAGAAGTGCAAACATGAGCATACTATTTGTACGATACAACATCTTCTGTACAACAGCAGGAAAAAAAACTGACAGCATGGTACAACAAAGGGGGGGGTATATTATACGCTTCAAATCTCCCACAATATAAGAAGTTCCTTCTTGCATACCTCACCAACAACTCTGGCACATTTTCTGTATGGCCTACGAGATGCAAGACCCATCTCATGCATTGCATAGCTGCAGAAAAATTCAAGAAATTCACCCAAATGGGATGGAGCAATGTCAATATAAATACTAGAAAGAAACTGATCAGCAAAATGTGCTAGTGAAGCACTAGTCGTACAAATAAATTCGGAACTGGAAGAAATATTGATATGTGCCTCCAGTATTTCTTCAGAATTTGAAGTCTAGACACCAACGATACTTCAGAATGTGGATTAGCTCAAGAAACAGATTCAGGAACAACAGCTGTTACACGACACGTTTCACTGCAAATGGGGCGGTTTGACAAATAAAAGCATTTCCAAACAGCTACTACGTACAAAGTTATTCAACAAACTGACAGTAACGACTAGATACTCAATACTCTAAGGGTGACTAGCTAAAGGCACGTGCTTTGCTACGAAATAAAAAAAAATATTGCGTGAGTTATTTAAACGCTTGTGCCATCATATTCCCTAATTTTGTGCTAAATGACAATAATCTTAAAATGTGTATCAATCAATTAACTATAATACAAAATCATGACATATAGCCACCATATAGAATGAATGGCAATTACAATAATTTTTTGGTAACTTAAGGAGTAGTCTCTATGAGGTGAATGGACGACCACCAACTCAAATCTTTATAAGAGTAAAGATCAACATAACATTAGTTTGTTTCTTCACTGGAAATATGCTGCAGAGTGTATGAGTTATTAGACAAGCTAATACTGCCACAGTGGCCATCAAGGCTTCTCTTACAACGAGATGAGGACAAAATCCATGTCTAACAACATTTAACAATGAAGACCCCCCGCGTCGATCCAATATATGAACAAAGTGAGGGAAAAGACACCAAATTACTTAGAACCATTTTATCTGCTGACATACTCTTTGAAGACAATTTATGCACAATTCTACTTCTTTTTCAAACCTGAAGGTGTTGGAATTTTTCTATCCCTACAGCAACAGCAGCGCCATTGGACAACATAACCCAAGCATTTCTCTACCACAAGAGGTAGTTCCTACTTACTTACTTCGAAATCCTGCAGTCTACAAACATGTGGCAAAACCAAACTCTGACCAGAAAACTTACACCATACTATTACAAAATAGCATGAATTAACGAGGTAGTAAGGCAAAGGCTCAACGTTGCAATCCAAATACGGTATGGTTGCTGAACGACTTAGAAGACCAAGCTCTAAACCAATCAGCTTCGACCTATCTTCTAAACGAACTGAAGTACACCCAAGCCCCAATCAACCAAACATACTTTAGAAACATATAAATCCCGTGGAACTCTTAATCCAACACGCCAAGCCACACATTGATCAGTTGGGGTAAACGAGGAGGGGAGGAGACGAGAGAGCTCACAGTATCCTGCGGTGGACGGGCTTGAGCCCGTCGCGGACGTCGGGGAGCGCGCGTCCAAGCAGCACCGACATGGCGTAGGCCATGTACGCCTCGGTGGTCTCCTTGTGGAGCTCCACGGGCACAATCCGCTCCTTAACCGCCACCCCCTCCCCGCCCCCGTCCGCCGTCGCCGCCGCCGCGGAGCGCTCATCGTCGGGGTCCCGGCGGCGCGCGCGGATGGGCCACACGGAGCGCGAGGAGATCGATGAGGAGGAAGAGGAGGAGAGGAAGCGGAGGGCGGGGACGGAGACGCCGGCGGCGGCGATGAGGGAGGCGGAGGGCACGAGGAAGAGACGCGGGAGCGGGAGGCGGAGCGCGGCGGAGAGGGCCATCGTGGAAGGAGGAGGAGGAGGAGGAGGGAGCGGTGGAGGCGGCGGCGAAGCTACTGCTAGTGCGACATTGGAGGTGGCGGAGGTGGGGTGGGTTTTGCGAGGGTTTTGGTGTTTGGTTTGTGTTGCAACTTTTGGTTTTTTTTTGGAGGATCAACTTTTGGTTTTGGATTGGGGTGTAGGGGAAGCGAAAGGAAAACAGGAGGGAGATGAAATGGAGTGGGGAGGACGGGGAGGCGGAGAGCTCGGGCCTCGGGGCGAGAGATACAAATGGACGGGGTGGGATGATGCACGAGACTGATCCAACGGCTGCCGTTGCTCGCTGCGCTGTCTCGCAGAACCCGCCTGGGTCGCCGTGCAGTCGTGCACAGTGGACCTCCGGCTGGGCCTGTCTTTAAATTTCTTTATAGAGAGACAGAGAGAGGGAGAGAGGGTTCGGATGGGCTGGGCCTAGGCGCTAGCTGCATATGTCGATGCGTTTTGTTTTGTAATTCCTTGTTTTTCCCTCTACGGCAATCCAACGGACTGGGATTCCCAGATTGGCCCACCAGCACAGTGTTGGCCCGGCCTGATTGGATTGGTACAATTATGTTCGTTCCCATCACTGGGCCCTCTCCGGTTCAAACGATTTTTGGAGCATTATAATCCTCCTGAATTTTTCCATATTAGTCATTTGATTTGTAGGATTGTTATGCGTAGAAAAAAAAATCAGAATACCTTCTACTAATTTTATAGGAAAATTCTCATTGAAATCCAACCTTTTAGAAAGATGGCTATGTTTGTTCTATGGTGTAATCGGACACCATTTGATGCAAATTCATATAGTACTCAGTAACGTATGATTTCAAAAGACATGATGTTGGGACCCAAAATCTATAACAGAGAATCTTAAATGAAATCATCCGCTAAGTCGAAACATCAACCCCAATCTTAACCTTTGGGTATCAATTCCAAGAGGAATGAAGTGAGATGGCTTCGAATAGCCTAATGCGTCAACCCCGAACTTGCTACGGCAAACTAGTGCGCATATTAAGTAGGGTGATATGGTATCCTCACTTTTTTCTCACTGAACCAGAACATCAATCACAAACTCGTCCAGACAAATTAATGCTCGGCTGGAGTAGGATCATATAGTTCCCAAACTCTCACTGGAAGAGTCACTTCACAGGGGTGATTAAATCTAATAATTCTATGATATAGACTTTGAAATCCTACCCGCACCATGTGCTTCAATAACATACACGCAAGGCACACGAGGCAGGTGAGAACAAATAAGTATCACAACAGCAACTCTACGACTGAAACTGCAATAATACTAGTTGTTCTTAAAACTTAACAACATAATTCACACAAAGAGTCTATTACACAGCGAAAGGTTTAATATGGCTAAGAAGCCAAAAAGTATGACTAAAAGATGACGGTAAAACAAACCAAACTGCCAAACCCTGGGCAGGACCACTGCCTAGGATTCCCAGCAACTAGTTGTCGTGGGGCGTCAATCTTTACATAGAAACCATCCGTTGAGGAGATGATTTCCTCTGCACAAAATTATCAATAACTGCAAGATGAGTACAAAAATTATACTCCGCAAGACTTACAAGGGAAATTAGTATTATATGCAACATGTTTCAATAAAGGATACTTCTGGACTATTTTGCGAAAAACTGATTATTCTTTTCACAATATTCTTTAGTATGATGAAATTTGACTACTAGATTACTTTTAAAGGATGCGGAAAGTTGATTATTCTTTCGACAATATTCTTTAAGTAGAATGGAATTTGACTACTAGATTATTTTTAAAGGAGATGAGTCGAACCTTCACGATGAACTCTATTGCAGACCACCGTACACTTAAACCCTTGATTCTTCCTCAACCATCAGGGAGGAAGCAATCACTAACTTCTCAACCTTAGAGTTGGTATATTTTAAAATATTATTATAGTTGTCTAATTCGACGTAAGTAATCACTAAGTTGTCCATAACCGCGGACACCACTATTCGAATAGTTCAAACCCTACAGAGGTGCACATCCTTACCTACATGTATCGATCGACTCTTAATGTTAGGCCAGAGACACACTTCACGAGGTGTGTTAGCAGAGTGTGATCGAACACGACCTTTACAGTGTTTTCAACTTAAGTATGAACCACCATAATGGGTTAATCTGTGTACACCAGTCTGGACAATACTCAGACACGATCCCAAAAGTTGTAGCAGGTGATACATCCCCGGTCTCGGACCGTGTGTACCCCTTACACCTATATTGAGGCACCACATCACATCATTTTTCACTCACCCAACAAATGAAAACGGCCAAACTATGCAGTTCATAACTTAAGTCTAGACAAATTATTCAGTCGTATGTGGCCCATTATACCACCTGTGTAGAAGTACGTAAATCTTAGATCAATATACATGGGAACCAGTGCTTGTGGGAAAACGAGACAACCCACCATGCTCCCAACCATGGCCTCTCGTCTAACTCGATAATTATTAATCAATTTCATTAGTTACTTCCCGGTGAACATCCACCTACCACTTAACCCGCCCAGAGTGTGTTGGTTTATCTGTCATCCAAGGAATTACGACTTTTGCATGTCTAAGCATATTTAACAATATAAGTAGTTTAGAAGTAACCATTATACTACTCTAAATCGGTTGGGGTGTGGTGGTGTTGATTGAACGACAAAGTAAGTTATGCAAGGAATAAAACTAGTATTTAACGGAAAGTATAAATTGAACGCATGCGATAAAGGTTTAAAAATAAATAATACTCTAAAAGTAATGGGGTGGTTGCAATATGTTCAAAGGGGTTGCTTGCCTTGTTGTTGGGCAACGAGGTCTTGCTCTTGCTCGAACTTATTGGTCTCGGGACCTTCCGGTTCTATTGCGAAGAAGAACGGAAATACCAAAAAAAGGGTGCAATGATGTATATCAAAATGATGAACATCGGCATGATATGACATGCATGTCATGGCATAGATAATTCAAAATAACGACTAATGCAAGTAGAATCAATTTAATCGAAATTCGGACGCTCGATATATTGCGATCCGACGACCTCCGGCTAATTGGGAAAATCCTAATTTGACTTTTTAGTCATTTACAATTTTCTTAGCATGCAAACACGTAGAAAAATGACATAGTTAGGTAGATCTCATTTTTCTAAACATTTTGATATATTATTTACATTTTTTGATTAAAAATGGATTTACTATGATTTTTCTAAGATTTAATTAATTCAAATACCCTTTTTGTATTTTCCTCAGTAAATAAAAATAATATTAAATAATAAATATTTTTATCACTTATCTCAATTTTAGCCTCAGAGAATGACATGTGGGCCCCATGGTCAACTCTGGTCAAAGTTGACCAAGTCACTGACAGGTGGGGCCTTGAAAGATCGAGGTCTATCGACTAGAGGGGGGTGAATAGGAGATTATCAAATTTTATTCAAATTTGTTCTTAAGCATGCAGAGGTGAAGCAGATCAAGGTTGAAGCAATAAGAACCAAACACAATAGCTTAAACAAAGAGAATGAACTCAAGCAAGAAACTATAAAGAAGACGCAAGATATAACCCAAGTTCAAGTTGTTGGCAACAACTCTACGTCTTCGTTTGGAGAGGCTTGAGCACTTAGCTCCGAAATCACTTAGACTTCACCTTCTTCTCCTTGAGCCTTGTCCACTTAGGACTTGCTCAATCACTCATGGTAGATCTTGAGGTGATCCCCGAACCTTCACAAACTGCTCGAAGGTGAATCCACAAACTGGAGCTCTTCAAAGACACCTAGCCGGCTACGAGATGCCAAATCTCCAAGAGTAACAAGTCAGATCTGCTAGGCTCGAAGAAGCTCGGCTTGGATGCTCAATCCAATCTCAAATCTCTCTCAAAGGCTTTCCTCTCTCAAAGTAGATCTCAAGGAGTCAAAGAGGAAGGGGAAACACTGAGTTGGTGAGAGAATTTTTGGCTTGAAATGTGCTATTGGTCCTCCCGAGCCCGCAGGGGGTCGGGGGCTATAAATAGACTCAGCTCAGAAAAGAGTCGTTGGACTCAAAGATTCTTCTTCGGTATGACTGGAAGATAAAACCGGAAGCACCGGAATTCAAACAACAGTCATATTCTGAGGAGCTTCAGATGCATAACGAAAGGCTTCAACACAAAGACGGTAGTTCTAGAGAGGAACTCGGTCACACCGGGATTGAATACTGAACTCCACAGAGTTACTTCCAAAAACGATTCTCGGTAGTGTAGACTTGAAGAGCGGTTGAACCGCGATTAGAAGAGTAGACCAGTTCTTCTTCCACAGAGAAGAAACTCGGTCATACCGAAAATTCACATGGTTATACCGCTTCTCAAATAGACCTAAGTCCAGAACAGGTTCTCGGTACCACCGGACACGAAACAGGTAGCACCGAAGACACACGAAGAATGAGACTTAGTCTAAGCAACACACAAGACCTAAGTCCAGAGAGGAAACTCGGCACAACCGAAAACGAAATCGGCAGAGCCGAAGACAACACAAGGAACTAGGACTTAGACTTTAGATATCAGAAGCAAATACCGGAAGCACCGGATTTGAAGAGCGGAAACACCGGTTTTCGAAACATGAAGACTAGGGCAAACCCTAAGCGGCAGGGTTCCCTAACTCTCCGACACAGAGGCCATTCTCTGCAGCACCAGTTTGAAGACCGGTCATGCCGCAATTGAAACTCTTCAAGGCCTGAGACGATTAAGTCATCAGCCCTGCAACAGAGGCCAGTCCCAGTACATCCGGTTCTTCAAACCGGTATTACCGAGAATCCAAATCTGTGTCTCAGAAGAGACTTTCAAAGGATTCTTCTGAGATCTTAGATTGAGCACACAAGAAGATTCTTCTTCTAGCTTAGAAATCTAACCCCTCTTTATAGAACGGCTTGTCCTATAGACTCAAATGATCTTATGATCATAAACACTAGAAAAACTCCACTAGTCTTCTAGGTCCAAACCTTCTTTCATCAATAACTTTTTAGGGGTCGACATTCATTGGTTAAACCAATCACTTGGGGACTATTCACCTGTATACACTTAGTAAACCATTAGTCACTTAATCGTTTGTCATTAATCATCAAAATCCATTAGGGGGCTCTAGATGCACTTTCAGGCCTACTATCATAGATTTCTTATTTTTTTTATTTCTTTTTTGTTATTTCTTACACGTGGGGCCCAGATGTCATAGAGACATATTTAATCTGTTCATTTATTGCACTGGTTAGTCATTAATTATGGTCATTAATGTATTAGAAGATTATTAATTATAGCTTAAGTATTAATGACTGATGATTAGCATTAATTTGGTCAGATTAGCACTAATTAACAATCATGAGCATTAATTACCATATTAATTATGGTTTAGCAATTAATGTGTCGGTAATAATTAATCAACCCCATTAATTATGCCAAAATGACCCGGTTAAGGGCTAATAATTGCCCTAATTATGTGGCCAGGACCAGGCCGTTGGGCTCGGTCCGACCCGACGGTCTGTCTGGCGCGGCGCCGCCGACAGCGACGAGGGTCGGGGAGACAGCGAGCAGCAAAAGGGATGGCGGCCTAGTGCCTTACCGGGTGGCGAGGCGATGCGGGAAGTTTGGGCTCTGGCAGCGGCGGGGGTTGAGGCGACGGCAATGGGGAAGCTCCAGTGGCGGGGGCTTCGATTGGAGGCGGGGCGAACGGCGGAGGAGGCGGGACGGCGAGGCGCTTCGGCTTCGGGGTGGCGGGGAAGCACGGGGCGACTGAGGCGGCAGCGCTGGAAGCGGTGTGGTGGTGCTCGGCGTCGGGGGCGAGCTCGGCTCGGTAGCAAAAAGGACGGGCGGTGGAGAGAGGAGCCGCGAGAGAGAGAGAAGGACGAGAGCTCGGTCCGAGGGGGAAGAGAAATAGGGGAGGGGACAGCGAGAGCTCCGAAGCAGGAGGTGGTGGGGAGGCTCCGGGAGCTCGCCACGTCGGGGCGAGAATGAGCTGCTTGAGCAGCTTGGAGTGGCGGGGGGATAAGGTAGGGGGGTCGTGGAGAAGATAGGGTTGGGGGTGGCGGTCAGGTAGGGTGGGCCGGTGCAGGGAAGATGGGCCGCGGCGCTGGGTTGGCGCCCAGCCGAGAGGAGAAGAGGTAGCAGGCTGAGCGGGCCAGGCGGCGGGGAGCCCGAGCGGGCCAGGGAGGAAAGGAGCCCCAGGCGGGGGAAGAATGGGCCTCGGGGAGGAGGCCTGTCGAGCAGGCCGAGGCGTCCCTGGGAAAAGAAAAGGAAAATGGGCCAGGGAAAGGCCCATTCGGGGAGGGGTTTAGAATTAGGTTTTACTTTTTTTAACTTTTCTTTTACTTTTTGTTTTAACCTTTTACAAAATAAATCAAACACTCCTTTTTATTTTTCTAGAAAAAATTTCTATACTCTTATATTCAGGTGGTATTGTTTGGAAATATCTTTAGGGTATTTCATTTCAAAACTTAAACCCAATCTGAATTTGAAAATGGAATCCTTCTCCTAATTAGAATTTTTCTTCGATATTTTAAAAGTTTAAAATTACACATGTTTCGGGTTCTTTTATGCATATGTCAAGATATATTATGATGCACATTAGCAAGAATACATAAATGGGGACGTTACACATGACGTTGCAATCAGACGTTCTTTATATTCCCGCATCTTTTAAATTGTGCGGATGAAAAAAGGCCCTTGGAGATTTCAAATTCCTGGGGAAATGCTTAGAGATTATAGATTTCAAACATATAGTCTAATATATAAGTTCTGATAGTCCAAAATCCACCAAGATAAAGTATAGGCATGCATTTAAGCTGACAAGCCTCGGAAGAACATTGGGTTTTGGTAGTCTACATATATGCAATAAGAGGTACTGACAATAGACAATGTAAAGAGAAACGGATCCAGACCTGAGCGATATCAAGGCATGTGGTGAGGCTTTGCATCCGATCCGCTGCATATGGCCGGGATTGACCGAGGCAAGTGCGGTGCTCCTCTTAGGCTGGTCTCCTTCCTACTTTTTTGCACTGCCAGGTGGGTTGGGTGTTCCTTGGGCCGCTACTCCATGGGAAAATCCCTATCCCGTGGTTCATTTGGGAGAAACCCTATAAAAGGGTGATGACAATAGCAACCCCTCTCCTTTACGTTGCATCTCACGCTGCCGGCAAACGTCGGCGCTTCCAACCCAAATGGTGGTGGCGGTCTTAGTGCAATGAGGAGGCAGGAGGAGGGTCGTAGTTCATTTGTTGATTCCCCGGTCACACAGGCCCAAGAGGGCGCCTATGTCCCGGCCTCGGTGGCGGAGATCGGCGATGCGGCCGAAAAGGTCGAAGTTGGGGAGGAGACCCTATGCCGGTGACCTCTTTTCCTCCCATGAGCTATGGCCTCTGATCTTGCATACACACCACCGATGAGGCCTGGCAAGGCTAGTTCAAGAGCGTGGCGACTTCCACGTTCACCCATCTCGCGCCTTCCACCATTGATGCACGACGCTCAGGCTCGAGCAACGGCACATGGCTCGCCGGGATGCGACACCTTGGCCTCTTCCTAGGCTTGATGGGATGTAGGTAGATTTGTGGTGTCTTGCTTTGAGGATCTGAACCTGTATTCTAAACCATCACATGATAGAAGACAGTGTCAAGTCTCTACACATATGAAGTCTATACTTATCACGACTAGATGCTTGTGCTCTAAGAAATAATAACTTTAATTTATCACTTAATTTATATAATAGTCATAATTACATACCATAGGTCTACCTAATAGAAAAATATTTTAACAAACCCTTCCTTGATCCAGAACTACTGAACGGAGCGTGTTGACCATTACATGACCCTGCAGAATAGCTTTGCTTCTCCTACGTACTGGATTTTCGTAAGCAAATACTATTATAACTTATGCCACTAGTACAATTATTCAAATTTGCCTACTTGCTCTTGTTATCTTCGAGCATTCGTCGTTTATTTCGAAACAAGATGTCGTAATTCTTTCCCCTGAAAGCTACGGATTAGTTTTTGAAGCTCAGCTGCAGTAAGTTTCGACACCAATCTTCCGTGATAACCCAGCTTGTATATGTTGGGTCAGTCGAACGCATGCAAGCAAAAAGCAGAACCTCCAGTTTAGCGTAATCACACAACGCCACGTGTGTCCGAGGATGACACGCGGCTCTGGCAGAGCCTGCATTGCGTTCTCCAAATGTACGTGGACGCGATTAGGTCCAGATTGAGCTTTTAAACAAAAAAGAATGGAGCCAGATTGTACTCGTGGCGCGAATCACAAAGGAGTAAATCAACAAGAATCCCGTAAAATAATTGTACTTGTCGAATCTCTTTTTATATTTTAGGAGTATAAGAGTATTCTCTTGTCTGGATGATGAGGTGTCCCCATATGCTGAACATTTTCGTTTCTTGTAGCCGGCCCACGACGCTGATGTGTCAAGCCGAAAGAAATAAAATAATGGCGACATTTATTTCAAACTAGTAATCAACATTGCTAGCTTTTATTCGTATTGGTCAGCATTTAAAAACTCATGTCTAACTTATCGTCAAATTTTTTCTTAGAAAAACTAGCACTTGAAGTTTAGAAAACACATACTATTAGGCCCTTCCCAGTGTTTCACGGTGTACAGGTGCTAAGAATGTCATATAGGCGAAAAACTGACGTGACAAAGCAATTAAGGAGGAGAGAGAGCACTTTGATGATCTTAGGAAGAAACGATGCTAAACGCGTGGACCTATGCAAGACGCCTATGTGGCATCTATGCATTGGGGAGTTTAGTTGCTAAGCCATTTCATGCACTTAGCACCTCATCTAAGCACATGTGCATTGGGAGAGGTCTTAGGGCCTGTTTGGTTGGGCTGTGGCTGTTGACAAAGCTGCTGCCGGCTGGCTGTCTAGAAAAGCTGTTGTGGCTGTTTCATAGTGAACATATGGCTTTTGGTTGATCCAAACCATCTACAGTACTTTGAAAAATGAACACTGAAGTTTCAGTACATTGCAAAAAGCTGGCAGAAGGCAGCTATTCTAAACAGCTAAAATTACACTGCAAAGCCCACAGTTACCGTTGGCAAAAACTGCTGAAAAGCTGATCGTTTTACTGGGCTGCAGCTTTTTCCAGTAAAAAACTGGTGAAAAGCCTAACCAAACACCTCCTTAGTACTTTAGCAAGAAGTCATAAGGGTACTGAAAGATTTATTATTAGGACTTCAACTGAAGTCGGTCCATGTACATGTCAATCAAAAGTATTTTGTTAAACTTTCCCCCATGTGCTTTTCGCAACTCTTCGTCTAAAAAAAATTCTTTTAGCAAGTGGTTGTATTTGTTAATGTGTTCCTTCAAGATAGTTTGGCCTTTTTTGGAGTGCAAGAATTTTTCTAATGAGATGATTCATGTGAATTTCTAATTTCCACGTTTAAAATAGATCAATGTTACCATTCAGAGCTTTTCAGAACGTGTCATTTTCTCATAAACACACAAAACAACCGTGGACACCTGCTCACCAAAGTATTAGCGTCTGCTATAGAGTGGACTACCGGCACATCCGATTGATTGCACATCACATTTCTGTAGGAATATTTGAAAACTCTTAGTCCTGGCTGTTCACATAAAAAAACGAAGAAGTATAACACGGATCAGAGTTCAAAATTTTGGAATTTTTGTATTTCGTTCAAATAATTTTGGTCGGTTTGAATTGGAGCAAATTTGTCCAAAATTTGAACAAATTTCATCCAATTTTGTATGGTTTGAAAATTTTCGTTTAAATTCAAATTCAAATTTCATAAATTTGTCAAAAATGAATTCTGAAATTTCTGAAATTTCAATAGTTTCCACAGGTATCGAAATTTTTCCATAAGCGAAATTTTTTTTCCTTGACACAGATTTATGTATTGGAATCCCGAGGCCCTCCACTTGTGCAAATAATTTTTTTTTGAGACAAATAATTCTCCACTTGTGCAAATAATTCTAACACAGGGTCAAATGTGTAAGATAATATTTCTAAACAAGCCCCCAATAAATTACCTCAGAATCTATGACCCTTGCGCACGACTCATCATCCACCCCCCTTTCCCTGTGATCCCCACATCCAATTGCCACCCACGCCCGCGCTCGCCGGCGGAAGCTCCGCGGAATCATGGGCTGAGCCCGAACCCCCTCGCGAAAAGGTTCCAAAGAGATGGTTTGCCACCTTCTCCTTCTCGGTCAAATTCGTTTGATCCTCTACCGTTTCCCCTCTGCGAAGCAGTAGGTTATGCGTGTGATCGTAGATCCTGGTTTCTTGCGTGATCGTGTTTGTTTTGGTACAGATCTCAAGTGCTAAAGAGTAGTAGGCTTGATTCTTGAGTATATAGGTTCGGCTTTGCTTTCTTGAATCGAATACAAAGGGCAGAAACCTGGGTTTCACGGAAACCTCACTCTTTGCTTAGCCCGTGTGTTTCTAAGGCATGTCTAGTTTACTTGGAGATGCTCGTCTAGAAAGTTTGGAAGAAATATCCTGCCTTTCTTGATTGTTAAGTATGGCTTACACTGCTAGGAACTGGGTTGCCTTTTCTTCGCTAGATCTTTTGTCCTTTTTGTGTTAGTACAAATTTAGTGGAGATGCTCATGGGTAAAGTTGTTGCAGGGTGCCGAAGGGATAGCTTTGTTGTGCTGCTGAAGGAAGGCATCTTCTTGCTTGTGTAGTTTTGCGGATGATTTCTGGCGTGCTATAAGTGTTTCGGCCGTGAATTTAGGACTGGAAGATATAGTAGGTAGTGGGAAGAGAAAAGTTCCAGCAGAGTTACAAGATGGCAGAAGTTGAGGGAGAGAGGTATTGGTGCCACAACTGCGAGGAAGTGATCGTTCCCGTGGAACCAGAGAAGAAGTGCCCGGACTGTGATGGTGGGTTTGTGGAAGAGATGGGGTCCGCGGGCTTTGAACCGTCAACAAACTTGAGGTCTGATAGATCCCTCTCGCTCTGGGCCCCACTGCTGCTTCAGATGATGGGGGGTTCTTCACGGCGATCGAGAATCCAGAGGGAGATGATGGATTCTGATGATGATGAGTCACGGCGATCAAGGATCCGGAGGGCAATGATGGATTCTGATGATGATGATGAGGATGAGGATGAGGATGATGATTCAGACCGTGAGCTTGAAGACCTGATTAGGAGGCGAAGGAGCAGGGGCTCGTCTCTTGTCAGGCTGCTCCAGACCCTCCGTGATGACTTGAGAGGCTTGGATGACATTGGCAGGGACAGGGACAGAGACCGGGAGAGAGAAAGAAGGGAGAGGGAGAGGGGCAGAAGGGAGAGGGAGAGAGAGAGGGCGAGGGAGAGGGACAGAGATCAAGGGAGAGAAAGGACAGAAAGCTTAATACTGATCAACTCCAACAATGAGGCAATTATTCTCCAAGGAACATTTGGACCTGATGAAAACCAAGTGGACTCTAGCAACACAAGTACTGGCGTTTCACTTGGGGACTACTTTCTTGGTCCTGGCTTAGACCTTCTCTTGCAGCGTTTGGCAGAGAGTGATCTGAATCGTTCTGGCACACCACCTGCCAAGAAGGAGGCAGTGGCAGCATTGCCAACTGTGAACATCCAGGAAATATTGGGCTGTACAGTCTGTCTTGAGGATTTTGAAATGGGGACAGAAGCCAAGGAGATGCCTTGTCAACACAAGTTTCACTCCCATTGCATCCTTCCATGGCTGGATCTCCACAGTTCTTGCCCAGTTTGTCGATTTCAGCTGCCTACTGAGGAGTCAAAGAACCCATGTGAATCGGGCAGCGGCGGTGGGACAGTGAGCGGTGATGGGGATAATGCTGAGTCAAGTAGTAGTGATATAGAAGGTACTAACCATAATGAAGACAGCCAGCCTGGTAGCCCTATATTCTCTGCTTTGAGTGCTCTATTTGCAAATCCATCCTTATCATCCTCATCTGATGAAAATATTCCACATGCTTCTGAGAGCTGAAGGTAATCATATTACTAGATCATACTGATGGGAACAATCATAATGATTATTTTTATTATTTGACATCTTGCGAAGTGGTTGCGATGTCTATATTGCAGCCAGCCTTGGCCCTGGTCCCCTGTGCTTCCAACTTGTCCAAGGAGTTCTGAAAAGAGATTCCTGAGAGGCCGGTGTCTTTATGCTGTGGTTCTGTAAATATCTTTAATTCGACCCTGCAAGACAAGCTGTTATTTTCGCTTTTTCTAAAACCTATGTGGCTTGTAACCGTTTGATGCCTGCCGTGTTTACAGTTTACTTATGTGAAATAAAAGTACCCTCTAGTATGTTTACCATCTCTCAGAATCTTCAACGTGAACGGGGAGAATTGCTGATTTCGCAGTTTGACAAAGGAAGCCTGCTGCTGATCAATAGTTATATCTGCAGCATTTGTTTCGCGACAGTAAAGCGGCACTATGTTATCACTGGGAGAACCCTTTTGGAAGAAATTTGAAAAGGCTTTGCTGGGCCCCTTATTTCCATTTGAGTTCAGTATTTATGATGGTGGCAACCTGTGCTTACACATGGATGCAGGTATTGCACCAACTGGTCCTAGGACTTGTATATCTGGTGCTGGTATTGTGTACTTATGTTTCCTTAGCTGTTATTTCTTCTTGTTATTTGCAGGAATTTCTCAAGCCTGAGAATGATATGTTGTCAAAGCTGAGTCCGAAAATATCTGAAATCTGTTTAGATGGAGACTAGCTCGCGTTACTGGATGTTTTATTTGTTTTGTCACAGCTGAGTCCGAAGATATCTGAAAAATCTGTTTAGACTAGTTAAGTTCTCAACCTGTTTGAGCAAAATGGGATAGTTTGTTCTTGTATCTATCTGACAAGGTTTTTAGATTAATATCTACTTGCTAGGTGTGGCTCTGTATCAGTTTTAGGCTGTAACCTTTGTCATCTTCATTCCTTGTGTAGATCATGGAACACCTGATTTACAAATGAGAGTTTGGGGTTAGAAACTTACAGCTCAGATATTCGGTCGACATGCCTTGCTCTGCCAAGGTTTGTCTTTGAATGCATGATAAATAGTTCTCACATAGAAGAGTACATGCATGCATGACAAAATCTGAAGTTCAGTGATATCCGTGTAGATTCAATCAGTGCAAATTTACTCATTTAGCTTGACTGTTGCGTGGATCTTGCATTCCACAATGTCTTGTTAGCCTGTTTATATCCCGAACCGCAACTTGTGCTGCAAAGACAGGTGACTTTCCAATGGAGTGCTATGTTCAATCGCTCTGGTCCTGGTCCTGGAAGACCTCTCAAGTCAGCCAAGACCTCGGAGATGAGTCATTGTCCCTTTCTGTGGGGCATTTCATGTGTCGGGATCGAGAGTTTATTCCGAGAAATTTCATAGGGATTGTTCTTACGTAAGGACTATCTCAGTGTCTCTAGTCATTCGATTAAGCCATTAGGGATATAGACGGACTATAAAATCAAGAAGAACAAGACACGCTAACCTGCTCCCCACGTTCGAAGTGCAGTGGGTGAGCTGATCCATGGGACCTGCTGGAATTTTGGATGTTTTTCCTGCGTCAGCTGCATGGCGTCGATCTCTCGCCGGAGACCCACAGAACACCCGTTCGTCTGGACTACTACACTCCAATTCCCGGTATATGTTTGACGTTGAGGAGGTAGTAAATTGTTTTGCAACGGCATAGATACAGAAGGAGAAGAGCGAGAATGCTCGTAAGTGGCCCGAGACACGCGTCGGGGCGCTCCTAGCCTGTTTGGAGCGTACGTGAACTGGAAAAATCCCGCGTGCGTTCAAGACGTGGCATATACGGGGAGGACCAAAAAATAGGATCGGCCTGTATCTCAAGCGGCTAATTTGTTTTCCTAAATCACAATTGATGCTTTCAAACAAATTCGTCTTTGGCTTTACCTCGTCATGTCTAGTAGCCGTTATTATTAGATCAAGTCTTTCTCTAATTATATTCAGCTCTGATGAATCCTTCTCCCTTTACATATACCCTTAATTTTAACTCCTAATCTGGTGACCCCCCGCTCTTTGCATTCTAACTAACCCCAACTCTAACCCTAACTCCAATAGACTCTCATTCCTCGGCTCCACCACCATCGTCGCTCCCGTGTCGCAATCGGCTTCGTCTTACGATCCTAATCACTCTAACGTGGTCTTTTCTCTTGGCTCTGCGGCTATTCTCACGTAGTCAACGTTCTATCTCACGACTCTAATCACTTTAAAAATCTCGCAAGTTGAAAAAATTGAATCGCTGCTAGCAAGAAAAAGATCAATCGCTTGCCACGTAGCAAAAGCAAAAAAAAAGTATACCAGTATGCAAGATTAAAGCGCCATGTTTTGCTGTCTACTGCACAACTGCAGCGCTATTAAATTATCAGCTCTGAGTAAACCCTCTGGCCACGCATCTCTCGTGTCGACAAGACCTAGCTAGTGATCGATCTTAACTGCCGTGTACTATCAGACTCGATCGGATTTATGATATGTTTGAGAATTCGACGCTGCAGTAGTAAATGGCGACGTGATGATCAAACTTTCCGGGCAGTTTCTTAATTAGCTAGCTACCAGAGGATAACGAAAGCGACTCTTGGAGTCTAGCCTGGGCATGCACGCACGCTAGCTACGGCTTTGGATTCGATGCTGCAGATGACTCGAAACCGATGAGCAAATGCACGTACGTACGCTTCGACAGATCGAAGCGCACTCACTTGCATCCTATCAGTGCGACATGCATTTGTATATATGCGGAGAAAATCCGCTTTTAATCCGCTTTTAGCCCCTGCGGCAGGTCAATATCAAATATAGCCTCCTCTCAAAAATAAAGCTAAAAAACACCCCGTAGTTCGCTGGGGGGCCGACACCTAGTACATACCGCACTTGGGACCTACGGCATAAACATACCGCACTACCGATACGCGTTCCACAGGTGGGGCCTGCGATCCACGCGTCCCGCGCATCCAGCGTGCGGCACCCCCACCTGCAGCAGGCCAGGAGTGCGGCACCCGGTTGCATGCGCTTCCAGCAAAATTGGACGGGGCGAAAGGGGTTTTCGGACAAAGAGATTACAGCATGTCACAGCTTTTGATGAACAGTGTCTAACTGTACCAATAAATTGAAGCTGAATCTCTCAACAGTAACTAGCTAGCATGCACTACTACTGCCTACTCTATTCCTTCTTTATTCCACCTCAACAGTGATACCTAGCAGTCACCTCTTCCTCCTTTATTCCATTTCTAGTGCACAGATTCATCCCGCTGCTCGAAATCCCTCTCGCCCCGTCCAATTGTGTTGGAACCGCATGCAACCGGGTGCCTCATTCCTGGCCTGCTGCAGGTGGGGGTGCCGCACGCCCCACCTGCGGCAGAAGCTTCACGCCGGATGTGCGGGACGTGTGGGTCGCGGGCCCCACCTGCGGAACACGTATCGAACGTGCGGTATGTTTATGCCACAGGTCCCAAGTGCGGCATGTACCAGGTATCGGACCCCCAGCGAACTACGGGGTGTTTTTTGGCTTTGCTTTTGAGAGGGGGCTATATTTGGCATTCACATGCGGCAGGGGGCTAAAAGCGGATTTTTTTTTCTTATATATGCATTCTTGTTGACAACTATACGCATAGGGGACTAGCTAGCCAGAGAGACTTGACTGTGCCCAGTCTTGACGCTGGCCTCTAAGTCAACTTTCGAAATTGTTCCGAGTCTCCTCTCTAGTACTCAGCTGAAGATCGACAACGATTAGTCTGGGATGAGTATCGGAAGACGCGCGTACGATTTCGCGCTGTCTGAAAATGGATCGATTTGTCTCACGGTGTTCAGAATTCTGAATTAATTCCAGCAGTACTGCAGAATACATGCATGCGTGTGTCTCCACTAGAGTTTGAGAACTCAGAATTGATTCCAGCAGTGCAGAATATATGACATGTATGATGTGTATCGACGAGAGTTCAGAGTTCCAGCAGTTCAGAACATATGTGTCCAACCAGAGTTCGGAATTCCAGCAGGAAACCAGCCGGGATAGATCCCCGGTTAGAAAAAAGAAAAAGTACGTTCCTGTGTTCCCTTCCACCGCGGCGATTTTACTTTATTTTCGGACTTGTTCAATATTCGAACTCTTAAATGGAAATCCGGGGCAACCCTTTTATCAATATATATAAATTCGACAGTGAACCGGGACGATCAGGCATGGTGTTTTCTCTCAACTCTGAACTAAGACATACACACATATTCTTTTTCTCGCCTACTTGATTCTCATTTTTCCTCCTAATTGGGCATAGATACGCAAGAAAAACAAACCACTCATGGGCGCGATTAATCAATTCGCAGGCAGAATTGCCACGAAACTTCGGGGACGACACGCGTGTACGAGGAAAGCATCATCACGTCATCATCCGCAGCGATAGTAGAACAGCGAAACGACTAAACTTATCTACCCACTTGCATATTTCTAATGGGTTGCCGCGAACTTCCACACCATCTGCGAGCATGCATCCACCACAGCCTACTTGCTACTCATTTAGGAATTAGGAGTACTCAAATTTCCAAGTTTCTATCTATATATATTCGTCGATCCATGGAGATATATACGTGAGCCAGAGCCACCACAACGTATTCCCAGAGGCAGCACGTAAACTAAAACTTCACGTGAAGCTTTACACCCATCTGTCTGCATGGTAGGTGCAAGCGTGTGGCAAGCTGCGATGGATCACAACGGCCTGTTCGTGTCGGTGTCGTCTCTCCTGATCATGCTCGTCTTCCAGCCCTTGGCCAAGAACGCCATCCTCATGGGCAGGAGCATCCGCTCCGCCTCCCACGCCGTCGTGTGCCTCCTCGCGCGCGGCGACGCCGACTGCAGCAGCGACGGCGTCGACAACGCTCCGCGGCGGCATTGCGAACGGTGTGCTGCGAGGCAGGGCGAGGACGACGACGGCGCGCGCCTGTCGGGCTCCGACGTCGCGGCAGTCATGGCGAGCCTCGGCCTGCTAGGTCGACGCCGCCGCAGGGCCGGGCGAGACGCGGGCGACGAGGATGGGCTGTCGCCGCCGCTGTCGCTGTCGCCGTGGGTGTGTGGCGGGTGCGAGGCGATGGGGGTGGTGGAGGAGCTGGCGGAGAGCAAGGCGGCCGGGGAAGGCGAGCTGAGGGAGGCGTTCGGCGTGTTCGACCGCGACGGTGACGGGTTCGTGTGCGCTGGGGAGCTATGGTGCGTGATGCAGAGGCTGGGGATGGCGGAGGGCGCGAGGTACGAGGACTGCGCCAGGATGGTCGCCTCGCGCGACGGCGACGGCGACGGCAGGGTCAGCTTCAGCGAGTTCAGGGCCATGATGGAGAACGCGGTTTAGAGAGTTCCGAACTAGCATCTTCGTGCCGTTCGACTCCTGTTACTTCTGTTCAGACTTAGTCAGTGTTTAATTCGCGTTATCTCCTTATGATGTTTTTAGTTTTTTCTGTGGAAGCTGCTACTCGCTGTCATAGCCATCCGTAAGGCTTAGCAACCAAGAGGTGCGGCCCAATTGTGTCGTAGTAACTCCTATATATCTCTGTAGACTCCACGTATATAAGTATCAGTAGGAGACTTGGAGTATAGCTATATTAGTACTGTTGGATAACATGTGTACATGGTTTCCATCAGTTGAAAATGCATGACTCCAATTTATGTCCTGACCAAACATGGTTCATGTTTTCTGATCTTGTTTGCCAGAAGAGGTCCTTGGTGGCGCTGATCATTTTGCTCCGGAGTTGAAATGCTGGACCATCGGTCATGTACACATGGGAGCGTTTTTCTCCTTAGCAAACAAGGTTCAATGCCTCGGCGTGTAATTATCCTCACCACGCTTACATGTTTCAAAATTAGGAGCCTACTGAATTCAATGTTAACTTTATCATAATTAAGCTTAGATAAAATGTAGTAAGAAAAATCAACATCACAGTTATAGTATATCTTAACAGAAATTAAATCTGTAACGTACGAGACATACACATAATAAAGTATGACAAACAACAACTATAATAATAATTAAACATATACATAAAACTTTATGTCAAACCTAAGCCTAGTATGATAAATTCAGACTGAGAACCTAAGCTTAAGTATGAGAAACGCCGACAACGGAAGGTTACACGAAATTTACGTTCGTCGGCAACCCAAGCGGCCGGGCAGCAGGCTAAGGCAGCTCTTAAATTTCAATACTGGCTGCATGCAGGTTTGCAGCACGTACACGTAAGTGTAAAAGACAGCCATTGATCGTTCATGCGTGCAGCTGCACGAACGTGGTCGGTCCGGTCGGCAGCTTGCGATCGAGAGTACATCCGGCGCCAAATGTATCTGCCGACCGCCAATCTTTTAGTAGGCTGTCGGCTGCTATCGTTTTGTATGCCTCGAAGGCAGCCTGGTTAATATAAAGATAGCTGAGCTTCGGGTGACAGTGCTTGTCGTATTGTTAGAGAATGTTAATATCTCTGTATATCCTAACCGTTGGTTAGTGTTATAATTGTAATTGTCTTGTCTATAAATAAACGGAATTGCTATTTCTCAGTCGACTGAGAAATTTTTATTTCTCAGTCGACTCAGTTGCACATTTTTTATACCTAAGTTCCATGTGCAACTTAAGTATAGAAAATGTGTAACTGCTCGGTTATGCTCAGTTGCACATTTCTAGACTTAAAATTACACATGATTTCTAAAATGTGCAACTACTCAATTAACCATTGGATCAAAAATCAATGCTTAGGATCATTGACTTAGAAATAACTATTTCTAAGTCGACTTAGAAATAGACACTCCCATAAATAAATGCCTTGCCACTCTGATTAGGGTGAGCAGTTTCCATCCTAAGACTAATCGTCTCACATGGTATCAGACGGGCCACGCACACGTGTTTAGATCCGATCTCGCTTCCGCTCCTGCCGCCGCCGCCGCAGCTTTACTTTTGCCGCCGCCGCCATGCCTGGTTCTTCTGCTGCTGCCCCTGGCAGCGCACCCGCCGGCACTCTTACGTCGTTCGGTTCCTCGATGAGCCTTGGCGTCTCTTCGTCGCCCGCTCCATTCCACTTTGCGCATTTGATCACCATCAAGCTCTCGCCGGATAATTACTTGTACTGGCGGGCGCAGGTGGTCCCTCTTCTTCGCAGCCACAGCTTGATGGGCTACGTTGATGGCACTCATCCGTGTCATGCCGCGCTGTCACGGCTACCGCCGTCGATGGGTCGTTGTCGTCCTCGCCGAACCCGGCGTACACTGCTTGGATTCAACAGATCAAGCCATACTCTCTGCAATCCAGTCGTCACTTAGCGAGGGTGCGGTCGGCATGGTGCTCTTTGCCGCGACCTCCATGGATGCCTGGACTACACTCGCTAGCAGTTTTGCCTCTCAGTCCACGCCGCGTTCCATGCAGATACGTGCTGAACTAGCTGCTGTGAAGAAACTTGATATGACGGCAGCGGTCTACTTCAACAAGGTCAAGGCCCTTGCGGACACCCTGACATCCATTGGCCAGCCCTTGCGCGATGAGGAGTTTGCCTTGTATCTCCTTAATGGGCTTGATGGCGACTATGATCCCTTGGTAGAAGTAGTGGGCGCATGCGATACCCCGATGCCTGTTCGAGACCTTTATGCTCGCCTCCTGAGTACCGAACACCGCGTTGAAGCACGCCGTTGATGCGAGCTGGTATATGGATACTGGTGCGACTGATCATCTCACCGGGGAGCTGGATAAGCTACACATGAAGGAGTCTTATCATGGGAAGGATCAAGTTCATACGGCAAATGGTTCATGTATGCGCATTGTTCATATTGGTCAGTCCATTATTCCTACACATACACCTAAACCACTTCACCTTACCAATGTTCTTCATGTCCCTGATGTCACTCGTAATCTTTTATCCGTTCACAAGCTTGCTAAAGATAATAATGTACTTGTTGAATTTCATCCTAACAACGTTTTTGTAAAGGATCTGGATACAAGGACAACCATTCTTAGAGGTCGGTGCAAAGGTGGTCTTTACTCCATTGATGTGCCATCCACTCCACAAGTTTTCAGCAGTGTCCGTGTATCGCCTTCCTAGTGGCATTGTTGTCTAGGCCATCCAGCATCTCCAGTTGTTCAGAATGTTCTTAGTCGCCATGAGCTTCCTGTTGCGTCAGTCAATAACAAACATTCAATTTGTGATGCCTGTTGTCAAGGCAAGAGTCATCAATTGCCTTTCTCTCGCTCAGGTCATGTAACGTCTGCTCCTCTTGAGCTTATCTTTTCGGATGTATGGGGCCCTGCCCAAACCTCTGTTAGTGGACACAGTTATTATGTGAGCTTATTGATGCCTATAGTCGCTTTACCTGGCTTTATTTGATTAAGCGCAAATCTGATGTGTTCCATGTGTTCTCTCTTTTTCAAGCTCATGTTGAACGTCTCCTTAATAAGAAAATTATTCATGTCCAGTCTGATTGTGAATATCGCACCTCAATTCTTTTCTCCAGAAACTTGGCATTACTCATCATGTTGCCTGTCCACACACACATCAGCAGAACGGCATGGCTGAACGTAAACACCGCCATATTGTTGAAACTGGCCTTACCCTTCTTGCTCATGCCTCTATGCCTTTTCGGTTTTGGAGTGATGCTTTCTCCACGGCTTGCTTTCTCATTAAGAGGTTACCCACTCGAGTTTTAGACATGAAATCTCCTGTCGAATGTCTTTTTAACACTCCTGCCGATTACACTTTCTTTCGAGTCTTCGATTGTGCCTGTTGGCCTTATCTCCGCCCATATAATCATCGCAAGCTTGAATTTCGTTCTAAGAAATGTGTTTTCCTTGGGTATAGTTCACTTCATAAGGGTTACAAATGTCTGCACATCCCTTCCAATCGCATGTATATTTCACGTGATGTCCTCTTTGATGAACATATTTTTCCCTTTTCCAATGTGTCTTCCACCGAATCACCCACCAGCTCTTCTCCACCTTCAATTCCATCTCCTGACCAATTTGATAATGCTGCACATGCTCCACTTTTGTTTCCTAACCATACTACAGGTTCTGGCCGTGGCATTCGACTTGAACCTCTGGATGATGTTCCCCTGCCATCGCCTAATCATATTGCTCCGCCGGCTGTGCATGGCACTGTGCCGATCCATGTACAGGTGCAACCTGGGCCGCATTTGCCTGATGGGCCTGCTCCAGATGATGCCGCGGCTGATGCTGCTGATCCCCCGTCTCCCCTTGCTGAACCAGCGTCTCCTGTTGCACCGCCCGCTCCTCCGGCTCTCGTTGGACCTGTTACTCGCAGCAAGACTGGGCATAGCAAACCCCTTATACGCACTGATGGTACTGTTGCTTGGCTGGCTGCTTGCATTGATCGTGCTTTGTCTGATCCATCTTTGGAACGGCAACACTATCGTGCTGCGTTGCGTATACCGCATTGGCGTGCTGCTATGTGTGGCGTACCCGGTTTTAAGACCGGATAAACTCTTGTGTTTACTGTACCGGTCCCATGATCAGTAGCCGATACACACAAGTTAACCTGTATATCAAGGTCATACACGCACTTATTAGAATATGATATAAAACCGATCTTCGAGATCGAAGAATTATACCTTTAGCCCAACAGCTAGAAATCTTGCAACGGAAATCAAACGGTGGAGTGGCCTATCAATATGTCATTCCCGACAGACAACTGACTGGGGTTCGCCCTAATTATCGTGGTTACCGACGTTGCTTTCGAGCTGTTGACCTTCTGTTTGGCCAAATCAACAAGCCAGGTGAGTACATTGAATGTACTCGCAAGCTTTCCTACCGGGGAGTTTGATTCGGATATAGATGTATGCATGGGGTATTTCAAGAAAATGGCTTTATCCTATGTTTCATATTGTGCGAGAAAGTAAGTTTGCATATGAAATACATAAGTAGATATTAAAAGCAGTTTTCATAATTTGCCACGATGTTCCGAGACAAACATCTGTTCGTCTTTTCCTTCCCGCTACAACGGGATTCATTTCTGTGCTTTCCGTTACAACGGAAAGTCTCTTAATCACCCGCTTCAGCGGGGAGTCTCAGCTCACTCGTCACAACGGGGATACTAGGGTTTGCCCGAGTCCACGGGGAAATCCCTTCTTCACTCTTCCCGACACAACGGGAACTTTACAGGTCACCCTGCGATCACGGCGGGTCGTGTCCTTAAACTCATAACCCATTTCAACTTTGAAAGTCAATCTAATAAAGTGTGGCACAACCAAGTTTGTCCATGACCGCGGACACGGCTATTCGAATAGTTTTAACCCTCTGCAGAGGTGGTACGGCTTTACCCACACGATGTAGTTCACCCTGGGTACACTGGGCCCCGCATACTACCAGAGCTCGTACAACGAGACTCTTCACCGGAGTAAACCTAGCCATGAACCCGCCAGAAGGACATGTCCCAAATCTAGCTTGAGTCAGTATCATCGCTTGCAAGGAGGTTGGTGTTCCAACTTTGTGACGAACAAGCCATCGCTTTCCCGCGGAAACTTTTCTCTACAGAGGCTACAACCTCATCTGCACGCTTCACACTGCCTACGGGTTCATGCTAGTCTCAGACCGGGTACTAGGTCAAGTCCTTCCCATAAAGGACATGTGGACGTACGGTAAAACTTGGACAAACGGCACTTAAGCTCGGTCCTTAGGTGATCCGAGAGGGACTCCACACCGCTCCCGTAAACGGGCAGCGATAACCACACCGGGCATTACCTCGCACTTAACAAGCTTCCTGCTTTTGCCCTTCATTTCCGACCCGGATCAAAAATCTTCTCCATTTTTGTTTCGGTTTCACAAAACCACTTTGCGGTAAGATATCCCGACCCATGGATATACTACCTTCATACACCTCCGGACACGACAGTCCGTTTTCAAATTGTCACCACATGAAATATGGGGTATTTCTTTCCTTTTTAGAAAACCTAGTTTTTCTACTGCAGGGCTAAGCATATATATATATATATATATATATATATATATATATATATATATATATATATATATATATATATATATATATATATATATAGTCTACCCTAAGTTTCCAGTAGTTCTTCTGAAATAGGTAGTCCTTAGGGTGACAAGGAGTTCAGGGTCGGACTAGGGTTTTCTAAATGTCAGACATAACTATTCTACATAAAATAACAATAGTAAAACATAGCATGCATGTTTCGTAAACAAAATAACTTTTCGTAAACTTGGGATTCAACATGATCAAGGGTGGAGAGCTTGGCTGGCAATATCTGTCGGTTCTCGAGCTTGAGTCGATATGGCGAACACTTGAAATCCCTCGCACAAGGTCCCGCAACGTCGGAACTACACGTCGAGAAAAACAGCGAATCACCAACGGTGCGAGGAAGAACCATCTAAGAACCAAAATACACTCAAACAACATTTAAAATCATGCATTGCTCTTAGAAGGATGTTAGGATTTTCAAAATGTTGCGATGGAACTAATATCACATGAGGTAAGGGCTTTCACATTTAGGAAAACTAGGGTTTGCATGATTAGGATCACGTTAACATTTATAAGCCTTCATATAAGGGTTGGGTCCAGGGGACACTCTTCATGCTTCAGAGTTTTTAGAGATCTATTTGAAACTTGATAGAGCAAGTTTTAAACGACATAGGTGTATAAATATGAGGTCATGCGTGCACGTATATATATACATACATGCGTATGTGGGATGAATTGTAATTAATGGATTTTCCAAAACCCTAATTGTTATTATGGTATAAAAGGTTCCGAAAATAAAGGTATGCTGAAACTAACATGCCATGATGGGTTTTATTGCGACAAGGGATTAACCAATCTTACCCATGCTAAAGGAGTATACGAAATATGTTCATAAATGAATTGATTCCAAATTTAAAATTCAATTAATTCCAAAAATTATGAAGTCAGTGTCTTTAGATAGATTTTTAGTTTTAGATGAAGATTGGGAAAAGAACCAGGTCAATCGGAGCTACGACGAAGGAGTTATGGGATTCCGAAGTTTTGCCGAGAAAGGAATAAAAGAGGAGGGTAGGAGGTGATGTCATGGGCATATTTTAGGCTTACGCTTTCGGTGTCAGGTGGTGCAAACAGAATAGGTTCTATGGTGGTTACGCTTCCCGGACAGACAAGGCGAAATCTGGGAGAGGAGATGATGGAACATGCTTTTCGCAGAGGAATGCGTCTTGGTTGTATGTGGTAGGGAAGATGCGTATATCGAAAGGGGAAAACATATTTCTGGAGGTTAGCTTCCACTGGTGCGGTTAGAGTGGTTAGGGCTGGTTAAGCTTGAGTTGGCCGTAGCTCTTTAAACCAACTCGGTTAGCTGCCATGGTGGGGAAAGAAATTAGAGGAAAAGAGAGCAGGGGGGTTGTGGCCGTGGTAGAGAGGAACTGCCGTGGTGGGGGAAAGGCTGCCGCGATAGGGAGGACCTACCGCGGTGGGAGGTGGTTGCCGCGGTGGGAGAGAGGCTGCCGCAGCGCTGCCGCGGTAGGGGAAAGGCTGCCGCGGCGGGGTAAGGGGGCAGCGGCAGTTGCCGCGGGTTGCCACGGCAGAGCGAGGCGGCAGCGGCAGTTGCCGCGATACTGCCGTGGTAGGGAAAACAGCAGTGCGGGGCTGCCACGGTAAGGGAGTTGTCGTGGCAGGGAGGTGGTGAATGGGAAAGCTACCGCGGTGCTGCCGTGGTGGAGAAAAGAGCTGCCGCGGCGGGGCAGGGGCTGCCGCGGTGGCAGCTTGGTCACTCGGATTAGAGGGCAGGGGTGGGAGCTGTGGGAGCTAAACGAGAGAACTCTGGAACAACATGAGAGAGAGAGTAGCTGGAGGGAGAGCAAAGAAGTAGGGATTGGGAAAGGAGCTCATGATGAGGCGCTAGGAGAAGAGTGAGCTTGAGGAAGGAGCTCGAGCTAATCTTGTAAGGTAGCGAGGCAGGAGAAGTCGTGGCTTGAGGACATGGCAGAGGGGGCTGGAACTTGAGGGAGCCGCGTTGGGAGTTTACTTCCGCTGATTTTGGTCGAAGATGGCGCTCGGCAACCCGGCTTGGAGCGGCTGCTCGCTGCTCAGTTGCTCGAGCCTGAGGTTTTGCAACCAGCGTGCGGCAGAGGGAGATGGAGTTGGTGCTGATGTTGCTCAGGGTGATGCTCTCGGGGAGGACAACAGAGAAGGGAAGGAGATTGGAGAGGGGAAGATGGGCAGCTCGGGTAGAGTAGAGGAGTAGGGGATGGAGCAGCTTAGCAATACGGAGAATGGGTTTGGGTGCTCGGGTGAGGAAAGGTAGCGTGGGATGGTGGCATCTCAATTTCTTGGGAGCTCCAGCTTGAGGAGCTCGGGCAGAGAGTTAGCGAGGAAGACGAGCAAGAAGGGGAAGGGAAAAGCGGCAGTGGGGAGCTCGAGTTGGTGACCACGGGCAGAAGATGAGCATAGCTCGGGTAGTAGCCGCAGCTTGCTAGGGCGTGCAGCTGCTCGGGCGTTGGGGAGTGCAGAGTGGAAAGAAAAGGAAGAAACTCGAGCTGGGGGTAGCTCTAAGGGAAGAAGAAGAACGTATAGCTGAGGAGTTCGATTTGCCATGGAAGAATGGGGAAGGGAGCTGCAGGTGGGAGCTCGGCTGCTCTTGAATAGAGAGATGTGGCACTAAGGCCATGGCGTGCGGCAGGGAAATTGGTTCCTGGCAGTGGCGCACGGAGCTTGGCGTGTAGAGCTGCTTAGGGGAAATAGCAGGGATAAGAAAGAAAGGATGGGGCAGTTGACTGCTGTAGTACTGCTGCTTGGAGGAGAAAAGGTGGCGTATGGAGCTGGGTTGGTGTGGCGTACCCGGGTTTAGGGCCGGATACGTCTCCCGTGTTTACTGTACCGATCCCTGGATCAGTAGTCGGTACACACAAGAACTTGATAACATCCTCATACAATACCGAATACCTTACATAAATAAACCATTATGGTCTTAATTCAACAACAGGGCCGATTGGCCGAATAGAAAGTAGCAGCGGAAAAATGACAAAGCGCGATTATTGACCCATCAATATGCCATACCCGACAGGCAACTGACTGGGGAGAACGCCCTAGCTCTCGTGGTCGCTGATATCTTCCTCGGAGCATCACTCTCCTTTTTCATCTGGCCAAATCAACAAGCCAGGTGAGTACATTGAATGTACTCGCAAGCTTTTTCCCTCGAGGAAATAATACGGCATAGTTCATGCAAAGGGATATCTCAAAGGAGAGCTCTAACCTAGGTTTCATGTTGTGCGGAAATGTAAGTCTTTATTGTAAATAACAGTAATAGATTGAAAGCGAACTTTGTAAAACAACGATCCCCAACGTATCACATCGTCCTCCGTGGTAGCCCTTGCTACCTCTCCTTTATTTCCTCCGCGGGATAGCCGCGCTCATCACCGCTTACCCTTTCGGCTTCTGCTCACACCACCCCGGCAGTGTAGCTAGCCTTTCCTTCAGCAATTCCTGGCTACCAATCCGGGTAGCGTAAATTGCTCCCTGTGGGCACATCATGCCCACGTCTTTAATCCCATTTCCCAGCTTTCACAACCAAAACATATTCTAACCAGTGTGTGGCCTTACCAGTTCGTGTCCATGACCGAGGACGCGGCTATTCGAATAGTTTTTAACACTCTGCAGAGGTTGTACGGCTTTACCCACAAGATGTAGTTCCCCCTGGGCATGCTACCGGTCGCATGTGTCCAGGGTTTGTACAACGAGACCCTTCTCCCGTGTTCATGCCAGAGCCGGACTCGCTAGGAGGACTACCCGATCCTCTGCATCACGAATGACAGGGGTGGGACTCTCCCCCTTTGTGTCGGACCATGTTCCACGCACCTTGTAAGACCCTACTGAGCTTTGCCCCCCACAATACGGTGAGACCCATGAAGAGCTTTTCCCCTACGCAGTCCCGTGGAGATCCTCTAGGGATCTACCGGATCCACTAGCACTTCAACCTAACTTCCCACGACTCCGGGCTCCGGCATTAGACGAGGTACCAGGTCCAGTCCTTCCCATAAAGGACATGTGGACGTACGGTGGGGAAACTGATTTAGCGGCACTTAGGTTCGGTCCTTAACTGATTCGAGCGGGACTCCATAACCAACCAACTCCACGGGTAGCGACCGGCTACCCGACTATTCCTTCCGCAAGTAGCAACCGGCTACTCTACATCCTCATAACACCCTTAGCATTCCCGCCCGAATCCAAAATCCTTCATCATTTCATGCGGGGTTTTCACAAACATTTCTTTTAAAAGATTTCCTCGGCATGTATAAACAAGCCGAGGTTTTGATCCCATATCCCTCCCGTACTTTGTAAAACTTGTTTTACTAGAGCAGGTCTAAGCACAGCTACTGCTTATATTCCTACTACCTTGCCGGTCGATCTCGACCGACTAACTAATCCTAGGGTTACAAAGGACGGATTCCAACCCTACGGCATATGCATCTACTCGGCATAACTTTACTAACATAAAATATCGGTGATAATAAATAGCATGCAGGGTTTCGCAAACAAAATAATTAAACGTTGCAAATATGGGATTCGACATGTTCAAGGAGGGGAAAGCTTGCCTGGCAGTTCCGGATCCTGTTCTTGCTCTGGACGTTGGGGCGACTCTGGGTCTTCCCGAGGCACGTACGGCACTCCCTTAACTACACGTCGAAGAAATTCCAAATAAGAGCGAATCAAAACAACTCCAAATGGAACTCGGAAAGCAGGCAGGGTAGAGGTGGTGAGGTGCAGGTGTCGTTAGGCTCGTCTCACTATTAGAGGTTACTAGACCTAGGTTACGAGAAGGAATTTTAAGCGGAACACATGCATGAAATGACGACGGGAATATCAGGGCTTAGGATTCCATTAACGAGGGATTATAGAATCATATTACCTGTTGAGTCAGTTGGGTACTCTGGACTTGGGCAGAGTGGAAGTATTTTGCTTACACATGAAATAATAATACCTATAGCCTATGTAGATTACTATAGAAAGAATGTTTTAAACTAACCTCTACAGCTAATGCTTATGAAACTATTTTTAAATTTTAGAATTCCCTAAAGAATTGAGCTTGGGCTCCTACTGGAGGTTCCAGATCTTGGCTGCCTTAGAGGTGTACGCGCGATTCCTGGTTGCTACAAAGATAAGCCGGGAATTAATCCTTATTGAGCATTCTCTAAATAATTTCTATAGTTAAATTTCTTTTGAAACAAATATTTGCATTACTCCTAAACCTACTGGAACAAGCGAACCTCAAAAAGGAACAGCCAAATTTCCGAGTGGATTAGCTGACCAAAGCTCACTGCTTTAATTAATCTAAAGCAACCGAAACAGCCGGCTTTCAAACAACCTAATTGCGCTATTAAATGAACTAATGAGCTGATGCTTTAATTAGAATCGGCAGCTCGGTTAGCTACTGGAAATAACTGGGCTGCTTGGGCCAAGGCTACACGCCGGTCGGTACTAATCCTCTTACCTCCCCTACCTGCTTACTCCCTCCAGGCGGCGGCGGCGGGTGATTCCTGCAGAAGCTTCTGGCGGCGGCGACTGGGGTATAGAGCGGCGGCAGCTAGGCTTGCTGGTGGCCGGGGGACTCGAGTCAAGGAGCAGCGGCTACCATAGTGCCTTCGGCTTGGGGCTTTGCGGTTCGGGTGCTGCTTGGGGATGGGAACGGCGGCAGGAATTGGAGTGGTCGGCGGCGGGGCTACAACCGGTAGCTCAGGGGAAAGGGAGTTTGGTGGCAAACTCCGGTTGATGGGAGGAAGGAGACGCACTGGAGTGTGGAGGAAGAGGCTGGGTAGTGGCTTGAGATGGGGTGCTCCGATTGCGCTCGGGTTGCCTTTTTATAGGGAGCTTGGCGAGGTGAGCTGGCCGGCGATGCTGGGTCATCGGGAGGGTGAGTCCAGCTGAGGCGCAAGAAGACAGCCTGGGGACGAGTCCAATGGCGTGCGGCGCGTTGATGAAGCGTTCGGCGCGGCGGGTACTCGACGGGCGGCGCGGGTACGGCGCTGGGTTCGCGGCGAGAAGCCCTCCCGAGGACCTACAGGAGGCGCTGAGCTGGACGGAGCGAGGGGACAGCTCAGGGCAGGGCGCGGCAGGTACTGGTGGCGAGCTCAACGGCGGGCGGTGCGCTGAGGCAAGCGGCGTGGCACTGGCATCAGCGGGCGGCGCGGCGTGGAGCTAAAACAAGTGGTGGCGTGTCGACGCTCGGTGCGGCTTTCCGGCGTGCGGCGCGGCGAGGGAAACTCCCGAGGTTCTGCGACGGCGTCAAGCTGGTCTGGGTGATGGGATGGGTCGACACAGGGTTCCTCGTGCTCCGGCGAGGTGGACAGCACCATCAGCACCGTGAGGCATGGCTTTGGCCAGGTGATTGGCATGGAACGATGCCAGGGCGCGGCCAGCCCTTGCCAGAGGGCGGCATCAGCACGTCCTGGTGTGCTCGGGCAGTCGTGTGCGTGTCTCTCGCGCCAGGGATTCCTAGGGTACGTGTCCAAGGTCACAGGAGAGCTGGCTACTGGTATGAGCACTGGTTGGATGGGTCAAACGAGGCTGTTGGTGTATTGTCCATGGTGGCTTGTCCTATCAAAGGTTAAGCCAAGGGTAAAGGACAAACGGGGAGGGCTGTGGGTGAGCAGGTGCCTGCTAGGAGTCTGGCATTGGCCTTTACTGAATCAAGAGCATTTCTTGTGGATGGACGTGGCAGGTCTTGTCATGTCAAAGGTGATGTTGAGAGTAACAGACAAGGATGCTGCAGGGAGGGTCTGTGCCTATTTGGAATATCAAGAAGGAATTCCTATAGCTGGAAGTGACGTGGCTCTCCAGACTTGCCCAGCATTTAATGCGAAGAGGGTGCACGTGCAAAGATGTTTGACGCTGGCCGTGGGAGATTTTTGCACTGGACGTGCTCATGTGTTGTGTGTTCGGGATCCTGTATGTGAGAAGGCTGCCGCGCAATTTATCCAAAATTTTTGGAGACGTGCAGCTACGAGTTACTGTGCAAAGCTCCTTTTATTCCTCGCGTTTACTAATTATGTCTATGGATATTTTGGTACTACGCACTATTATCTTATGTTATACTCATGTTAAGAATGCTGCTAGGGTGTCTCATGATCACTCTCGGAATTTATGGAGAGGTCGAGGAGCGATGGCTATGCGAATAGGGTCGTGTCGGAAATAGAAATGAACTAGGGAGGAGGGGTTCAAATCGAGGGGCTAGGGTTCCGGGGTACGGTAGAGCGGAGGGGAGTATGGTAGGTCTCCGGGATTCTCCTTCCCTCACTTGGGTACACTCCGGGATGAGTTGTCGTAAGAGGTTTAGGGTCTACTGCGTGTGTGCGGGTTTTAGGGTTTAGTCGGAAGAGGTGCGTGTGTGGCAGTGATAGGTATAGGTTTCGGATTGGTCCGATTTAATCTCGTGTGACATCAGGTACTAGCCACACGTCGACGGCAGACCAGGATTTATAAGGGCTCGCGTATCGGCAGACTAGGGTTTGTCGGGACGGATCGACTTTAGGGTTAGCGATAACAGAAGTTACCAACCGTGGTAGAGTTACTGCCGGGTAATAGGTTTCCGCGGTTAGGGAAGATATTGGTGGGGCACTGGAGTTTAATCGGAAGCATATCACTTGGGTTCGGGTCTTTTGATCGTGAGCCGAGTTTAGGGGTTTTACCATTCGTCGAGTAGGACGACGACAGGGTTTTGGGTGTATAGGGTGTATGGGTTTATATCGGGTACTAATCCCACTTAGGATGCACATGACCTCTGGTTTAACGCAAAAAGTTTTTGTAAGCCCTAATTTTCGGGTTTTAGAAAATCGGGATGTGACAAACCTACCCCCCTTAAAGGGAATCTCGTCCCCGAGATTCAGACAGATTAGGAGAAAGAACGGAGAAAAACAGCAGGGTCTTTTGCTACAGAGAGTTTTTACAAATCCAACGCAGGTCCTTTGTCCAAATTATCTAGGCTACCCCCCTTAAAGAAAAGGCTGTCGCCTTGACATTAGGGTTTTATTGACAACTTGCTCAGGATGTCACAATGCTTCGAAATACAAGGTTCTATGGTAAACATCGGGGATGCGTTCGTTGCTGTGTCCGGCTTTGTGCTCCTCCTTAGCGTCGATGGGGTTCGTGTGCTCCTCGCTGGAGTTCTTGGTACTTCTTGTCCGTAGCTTCAGGTGGTAGCGGAGTGTCTTTGGTGTTGACTTGCAGCAGATGCGTCTTGGAAGTGGAGTTTCGAGGCTTCTTATGGCATTGACGGACGAAGTGTCCAAGTTCCCCGCAATAGTAACAGGTTCTATTCTTGGGGTTTTTGTTAGGGGCGGCGGAAGAATTAAGATGGATCGTGCTCTTCTGGAAATCTTGTTTGTCCCAGTTGTTGAGTTGATATGCTGGAGATGCTTCCCGTTGGTGTGGATGGCTGGCGACTTCAAAAGATTGTCTCTTCCCGTGATGAGATCGTTTGCAAGAGTTCTCCGGATCATGTTGCTTTTCATTTCTTCGTTTCCGGGTGTTGATTAGGTCATGGTGTTTATTTATGGCTGAGTCTACAAGGTCGCGGAGGGTGTTTGTTATTACGGGCTCCATAGGGCATTGTGCTGGAACGTGGTCGAGCGCCTCACAGAGGTAACAGGCGACTTGTCTCATCGGACATTCTTCATCCAGGTGGGTGGTGTCGCAGTTGGGGCAGTTGTCGGGGCATTGCGCCTGGAAGTGTCCTTTTTCACCGCATCGTTGGCAGGCCCGTCTGGTAGTTGGTATTTTGCTGAGGCACTCGCGAGCATAATGGCCAAATTCATCACAACGGAAACATCTTTTATTGGCTTTCTTATTAGCATCTTCGAGTGGTTTATCCTTTCCTCCCGGCCTTTGCTGGCAAGATGACTCCGTCGGTGGTGGCAAGGTTGCTTCCGGTGTTGACTGGAATGGCTCGTAAGGGGAATGGGGTGGATCCATACTTTGTACTGAGGGGATTTCTTTGCTTCAAATCATTGACTTGTCCATCCTGTACTTTTGTTTCCGGATGTTAGTCGTCGTGCCAGGGAAAGAGGGAAGTAGCAATTAGATAAGAGGGAAATAGCACGGGGCATTGGTATCGCACAAGAACTATTATCAAAGCATGACAGTGCCGTTGTGGTTGGGGAATAACCCACCAAGACGCAATAAAACTGCGAGAAGAGCCAATATGGTACACACATATACCGGTGCCTAATGGCACTTAGCATCCCCATACATCGTGCTTGAGGCACAGGGTTAAGTCTAGGTATAAGCAGCATTATAATAAAGCACATAAAACGACAAGAAGACCAACATGAAATTTGTCCATACGCCTAGGAGCGTATCAAGCAGGCGCACCTTAATACTGAAGGACAGGAAGGAGTTTTCTCGGGCAAGCATCAAACAAGAAAAACCTATAAAACTAGTGGCACGGAGGGGCTAATCCAACCTCAGGGCGCCTTGACTATTTGGCCTAGATTTGACGGGTAGCACGGGGCGGAGCTGTTCTGTTACGGGGATTTTCGTCCTCAAGGGAAGGGAAAGACTCTAGGAGTGTTGTTGTTCCTACGGTGGCGAAGACCTCCTCCGGGTGTCATCACTCTTGGCAGCGGCATCTCGTTGGCTTCGGAGGCTTGTGCAGACGGTACTGAGGGGTTGCTGGGGCAAGGCGGGGAATCGAGGCTGTTGAGCGACATGATCCAGGAGTCCGCCAGCTGGTTAATCAAGTCGTGCTGGGCGGCGATGTAGCGGTTGGCGTGGACCACTGCCGCGTCTTCTTCTTGCTGTGCGTCGGCGAACACGGCGTCTCCCTCAGGGGCACGAATGGGGTAGAGGAGATAAGCACGCTGGTTCGCGCCAGGAACCTGGTAGTGCAGGCGAGAGATTGCTTCCCATGCAGCCATTTGGATGGCCATCGGAGAAGTAGGTACGGTTTTCCCGATGAAGCGGAGGGGAAAAACTCGGTTGGTGGCGGCTGGGTAGACATGAACTTCTGCCCAGAATTCATGCAAGGAGCAGGAGGCACTCCCCAGGTACACACGGTACACGGGGCGTAGTGTTGCTCCAAGGATCTGCTGAGCCATGGACCAAAGAATAGCCGGAAATCCGGTGAATTCTGCGGCAATAGTTATTTGAAGTATGGCGCCACGGGACGACATGCTTATCAGGGAGGTTGGGCAGGAAAAAGGGGCACTACGGCTAAGTATTTTGCCGGCGAAATTGAGTGCTTGGATGACCAAGGAGAAGTGGCACGAATGTGCCTCACAGGAGCAGAGATGGCGCTTCATATAGCCTCTCGGCAATATGGGGGTCAACGAGAGTTTCCAAGGAAGATTGTTTCGGGATACGTCGGAGGCTTGCGTCTCATCCGGTCGGTGGCTTCGGTCATAGAGAGGACAGGTGTCCTCTAGGACGTGATGACTGTCTACCTCCATAAATGTGGAATGGCTGTGGTGTCCTTGCCGTACCCTAGATTCGCGTTTTGAATGACGGGTGAGAGGGATTCGCGGAGAAGGGTAGACTGGAAAACATTTTTACTAACTGTTGACCGAGTAGGCCATTTTATTTAAGGTAGTAGTGCGAGTACGAAACAACACCTACGGGTGTGGCGTACTTCACATGGCATACATAGTAGCAGTACATCATACAGGAACACACACCATGCGTCTACATTTATTGGGTACATGCTAACTTAAGCCGACTAGCACGAAGAAATCCTACAAGCTTAATTCACGATCCGTACTTCATCATCTTCAGCAGGAATAACCTCCTCAGGGTCTTCTTCTTCTTCAGAGTCTATCTGAGCTGTCAGGCCACCATATGGCGTGGGACCTGGTATTCCATACACAGTTGGGGAGGTGCCTGCGGTAGACTGGTTCTTACTAGCTCTTGGGTTTCCATGATGGCGCTTTGGCGGGGGCTGGGGTTCATTCATAACGAGAGTGTCCCGGGGTTCCGGAAGTGCTTCACTTGCATTTGCAGTCCTTCGCTGGCGGGTAGTGGCTAGTTTTAGTAGACCTTGCGTACGTTTTAATTCTTCCCGCACTTCGTTCATCTCCATCAGGAAGCAGTGCATCAGCGAATCTTGGGCCCTAATATATTGTGCCATGTTCACCACTGCAGGGTCTTCTTCTCCTTCTGGTTGGGTGTAATCGTGTAGTTCTGGTTCAGGCGGGTGCTGTGGAAGGTACCTGGTTGCCCTAAAGGTTGCTAGCTCTGGAATCTCATGGCGGAGCTGACCTAGTGCCTTGTAGGCGGCTAGATGAACGGCTTGAGTAGAGAACCAACTCTTTTCTCCCTCACATGTGTATGAGCGAATATCTCCTTGCCTTGCTCCAAAGACGAAGACTCTTGCCCAATACTCGGTTAGGGTTTCCGAAATCTTTTCCTTGTAGATATGGTATTCTGGGGGTGTCATGGCTCCACAGCGTACTAATGCCTCTCTAAGGAGTCGAACATATCCACCAGTGTTGGCGGCACAAGTCTCACCATATTTCTCTACAGGTGCCATCTGCAATTTTTAAAATCAGAACTGGGGTGAGTATAGATGTTCAGAAGTTGGTCAAGATAAGGTGATTACTAGAAAGGATGAGGATACCAGAAATTTACTCTTAAACTTTTATTTTGGCTTAAGAAAATACTCTTTGCTTGGATTCCTATCTAACGGCCGTGCTAGCTAGGGTTTCCTACAGTCAGTATGGCTCTGATACCAAGCTGTGGCGTACCCGGGTTTAGGGCCGGATACGTCTCCCGTGTTTACTGTACCGATCCCTGGATCAGTAGTCGGTACACACAAGAACTTGATAACATCCTCATACAATACCGAATACCTTACATAAATAAACCATTATGGTCTTAATTCAACAACAGGGCCGATTGGCCGAATAGAAAGTAGCAGCGGAAAAATGACAAAGCGCGATTATTGACCCATCAATATGCCATACCCGACAGGCAACTGACTGGGGAGAACGCCCTAGCTCTCGTGGTCGCTGATATCTTCCTCGGAGCATCACTCTCCTTTTTTATCTGGCCAAATCAACAAGCCAGGTGAGTACATTGAATGTACTCGCAAGCTTTTTCCCTCGAGGAAATAATACGGCATAGTTCATGCAAAGGGATATCTCAAAGGAGAGCTCTAACCTAGGTTTCATGTTGTGCGGAAATGTAAGTCTTTATTGTAAATAACAGTAATAGATTGAAAGCGAACTTTGTAAAACAACGATCCCCAACGTATCACATCGTCCTCCGTGGTAGCCCTTGCTACCTCTCCTTTATTTCCTCCGCGGGATAGCCGCGCTCATCACCGCTTACCCTTTCGGCTTCTGCTCACACCACCCCGGCAGTGTAGCTAGCCTTTCCTTCAGCAATTCCTGGCTACCAATCCGGGTAGCGTAAATTGCTCCCTGTGGGCACATCATGCCCACGTCCTTAATCCCATTTCCCAGCTTTCACAACCAAAACATATTCTAACCAGTGTGTGGCCTTACCAGTTCGTGTCCATGACCGAGGACGCGGCTATTCGAATAGTTTTTAACACTCTGCAGAGGTTGTACGGCTTTACCCACAAGATGTAGTTCCCCCTGGGCATGCTACCGGTCGCATGTGTCCAGGGTTTGTACAACGAGACCCTTCTCCCGTGTTCATGCCAGAGCCGGACTCGCTAGGAGGACTACCCGATCCTCTGCATCACGAATGACAGGGGTGGGACTCTCCCCCTTTGTGTCGGACCATGTTCCACGCACCTTGTAAGACCCTACTGAGCTTTGCCCCCCACAATACGGTGAGACCCATGAAGAGCTTTTCCCCTACGCAGTCCCGTGGAGATCCTCTAGGGATCTACCGGATCCACTAGCACTTCAACCTAACTTCCCACGACTCCGGGCTCCGGCATTAGACGAGGTACCAGGTCCAGTCCTTCCCATAAAGGACATGTGGACGTACGGTGGGGAAACTGATTTAGCGGCACTTAGGTTCGATCCTTAACTGATTCGAGCGGGACTCCATAACCAACCAACTCCACGGGTAGCGACCGGCTACCCGACTATTCCTTCCGCAAGTAGCAACCGGCTACTCTACATCCTCATAACACCCTTAGCATTCCCGCCCGAATCCAAATCCTTCATCATTTCATGCGGGTTTTCACAAACATTTCTTTTAAAAGATTTCCTCGGCATGTATAAACAAGCCGAGGTTTTGATCCCATATCCCTCCCGTACTTTGTAAAACTTGTTTTACTAGAGCAGGTCTAAGCACAGCTACTGCTTATATTCCTACTACCTTGCCGGTCGATCTCGACCGACTAACTAATCCTAGGGTTACAAAGGACGGATTCCAACCCTACGGCATATGCATCTACTCGGCATAACTTTACTAACATAAAATATCGGTGATAATAAAATAGCATGCAGGGTTTCGCAAACAAAATAATTAAACGTTGCAAATATGGGATTCGACATGTTCAAGGAGGGGAAAGCTTGCCTGGCAGTTCCGGATCCTGTTCTTGCTCTGGACGTTGGGGCGACTCTGGGTCTTCCCGAGGCACGTACGGCACTCCCTTAACTACACGTCGAAGAAATTCCAAATAAGAGCGAATCAAAACAACTCCAAATGGAACTCGGAAAGCAGGCAGGGTAGAGGTGGTGAGGTGCAGGTGTCGTTAGGCTCGTCTCACTATTAGAGGTTACTAGACCTAGGTTACGAGAAGGAATTTTAAGCGGAACACATGCATGAAATGACGACGGGAATATCAGGGCTTAGGATTCCATTAACGAGGGATTATAGAATCATATTACCTGTTGAGTCAGTTGGGTACTCTGGACTTGGGCAGAGTGGAAGTATTTTGCTTACACATGAAATAATATACCTATAGCCTATGTAGATTACTATAGAAAGAATGTTTTAAACTAACCTCTACAGCTAATGCTTATGAAACTATTTTTAAATTTTAGAATTCCCTAAAGAATTGAGCTTGGGCTCCTACTGGAGGTTCCAGATCTTGGCTGCCTTAGAGGTGTACGCGCGATTCCTGGTTGCTACAAAGATAAGCCGGGAATTAATCCTTATTGAGCATTCTCTAAATAATTTCTATAGTTAAATTTCTTTTGAAACAAATATTTGCATTACTCCTAAACCTACTGGAACAAGCGAACCTCAAAAAGGAACAGCCAAATTTCCGAGTGGATTAGCTGACCAAAGCTCACTGCTTTAATTAATCTAAAGCAACCGAAACAGCCGGCTTTCAAACAACCTAATTGCGCTATTAAATGAACTAATGAGCTGATGCTTTAATTAGAATCGGCAGCTCGGTTAGCTACTGGAAATAACTGGGCTGCTTGGGCCAAGGCTACACGCCGGTCGGTACTAATCCTCTTACCTCCCCTACCTGCTTACTCCCTCCAGGCGGCGGCGGCGGGTGATTCCTGCAGAAGCTTCTGGCGGCGGCGACTGGGGTATAGAGCGGCGACAGCTAGGCTTGCTGGTGGCCGGGGGACTCGAGTCAAGGAGCAGCGGCTACCATAGTGCCTTCGGCTTGGGGCTTTGCGGTTCGGGTGCTGCTTGGGGATGGGAACGGCGGCAGGAATTGGAGTGGTCGGCGGCGGGGCTACAACCGGTAGCTCAGGGGAAAGGGAGTTTGGTGGCAAACTCCGGTTGATGGGAGGAAGGAGACGCACTGGAGTGTGGAGGAAGAGGCTGGGTAGTGGCTTGAGATGGGTGCTCCGATTGCGCTCGGGTTGCCTTTTTATAGGGAGCTTGGCGAGGTGAGCTGGCCGGCGATGCTGGGTCATCGGGAGGGTGAGTCCAGCTGAGGCGCAAGAAGACAGCCTGGGGACGAGTCCAATGGCGTGCGGCGCGTTGATGAAGCGTTCGGCGCGGCGGGTACTCGACGGGCGGCGCGGGTACGGCGCTGGGTTCGCGGCGAGAAGCCCTCCCGAGGACCTACAGGAGGCGCTGAGCTGGACGGAGCGAGGGGACAGCTCAGGGCAGGGCGCGGCAGGTACTGGTGGCGAGCTCAACGGCGGGCGGTGCGCTGAGGCAAGCGGCGTGGCACTGGCATCAGCGGGCGGCGCGGCGTGGAGCTAAAACAAGTGGTGGCGTGTCGACGCTCGGTGCGGCTTTCCGGCGTGCGGCGCGGCGAGGGAAACTCCCGAGGTTCTGCGACGGCGTCAAGCTGGTCTGGGTGATGGGATGGGTCGACACAGGGTTCCTCGTGCTCCGGCGAGGTGGACAGCACCATCAGCACCGTGAGGCATGGCTTTGGCCAGGTGATTGGCATGGAACGATGCCAGGGCGCGGCCAGCCCTTGCCAGAGGGCGGCATCAGCACGTCCTGGTGTGCTCGGGCAGTCGTGTGCGTGTCTCTCGCGCCAGGGATTCCTAGGGTACGTGTCCAAGGTCACAGGAGAGCTGGCTACTGGTATGAGCACTGGTTGGATGGGTCAAACGAGGCTGTTGGTGTATTGTCCATGGTGGCTTGTCCTATCAAAGGTTAAGCCAAGGGTAAAGGACAAACGGGGAGGGCTGTGGGTGAGCAGGTGCCTGCTAGGAGTCTGGCATTGGCCTTTACTGAATCAAGAGCATTTCTTGTGGATGGACGTGGCAGGTCTTGTCATGTCAAAGGTGATGTTGAGAGTAACAGACAAGGATGCTGCAGGGAGGGTCTGTGCCTATTTGGAATATCAAGAAGGAATTCCTATAGCTGGAAGTGACGTGGCTCTCCAGACTTGCCCAGCATTTAATGCGAAGAGGGTGCACGTGCAAAGATGTTTGACGCTGGCCGTGGGAGATTTTTGCACTGGACGTGCTCATGTGTTGTGTGTTCGGGATCCTGTATGTGAGAAGGCTGCCGCGCAATTTATCCAAAATTTTTGGAGACGTGCAGCTACGAGTTACTGTGCAAAGCTCCTTTTATTCCTCGCGTTTACTAATTATGTCTATGGATATTTTGGTACTACGCACTATTATCTTATGTTATACTCATGTTAAGAATGCTGCTAGGGTGTCTCATGATCACTCTCGGAATTTATGGAGAGGTCGAGGAGCGATGGCTATGCGAATAGGGTCGTGTCGGAAATAGAAATGAACTAGGGAGGAGGGGTTCAAATCGAGGGGCTAGGGTTCCGGGGTACGGTAGAGCGGAGGGGAGTATGGTAGGTCTCCGGGATTCTCCTTCCCTCACTTGGGTACACTCCGGGATGAGTTGTCGTAAGAGGTTTAGGGTCTACTGCGTGTGTGCGGGTTTTAGGGTTTAGTCGGAAGAGGTGCGTGTGTGGCAGTGATAGGTATAGGTTTCGGATTGGTCCGATTTAATCTCGTGTGACATCAGGTACTAGCCACACGTCGACGGCAGACCAGGATTTATAAGGGCTCGCGTATCGGCAGACTAGGGTTTGTCGGGACGGATCGACTTTAGGGTTAGCGATAACAGAAGTTACCAACCGTGGTAGAGTTACTGCCGGGTAATAGGTTTCCGCGGTTAGGGAAGATATTGGTGGGGCACTGGAGTTTAATCGGAAGCATATCACTTGGGTTCGGGTCTTTTGATCGTGAGCCGAGTTTAGGGGTTTTACCATTCGTCGAGTAGGACGACGACAGGGTTTTGGGTGTATAGGGTGTATGGGTTTATATCGGGTACTAATCCCACTTAGGATGCACATGACCTCTGGTTTAACGCAAAAAGTTTTTGTAAGCCCTAATTTTCGGGTTTTAGAAAATCGGGATGTGACAGTTGGAGAGTATGGGAAGGAGCAGCAAGAAGAGAGGAGGAGTAGAGAAAAGAAAAGAGCACATGGCAGCTCAGACAAGGCATGGGAAACATCCCTGTTGCACAAGGCAGTGTGGTACCGTGCGATGCTTGTGCTGGCAGGAGATGCGGTGAGCAAGAAGCAAGGGGAGAAGTAAAGGAGGTTGGCATGGTGTAGGGACTTAGCAAAAATGCGGGGAATAGCCACAGTGTCCAAACAATGCATGGTTAGGATATTTTGGCTGGGTTCTCAATGGAATTTTGAAGATTAAATGCTTTGGAAATACATGAAATCCAAAATTTGGTTAATCTTTTAGACTTGGAATCGTTCAAATTTTGTAGGTAGGGTGGTTGGCCTCTCATAGAATTTCTTAACTGAGCTAAGATATGAGAGATTATCCTAGGAGAATCTAAATAAAGTCGTAAGGGTTGTGGGGTAGGATTTTAAGTGTGCCTCAAGACGTTTTCTATGATTTTTGGGGAGTGTTTGGAGGAGTGCGTAAACATGGTGAAGTAGATACTTAGGGTTTTACCATGTAGAAAGATAAAAGGTGACATGGTAGGAATAAGGGATAAGGGTGAAAAGAAGTTCATATATATATGTATATATTTTGGTAAAGAAAGATGGTAGAATGGCTGAGGATATTTTCTTGGTCATGTGGTAGAAGGAGAAACACTACGGTGGGTAGGGTTTTACCGAGAAGAGTGAGCCAGGGCTTGGAGTGTATGTGCCCGCATACACTTGAATATTTTTGCATATATGGGGTGTGCATGTGGATGGAATGGACATGCGAGATTACGGTGAGGTGGAGTCTGATTTCTGCCATGGATACGTGCATATAAATACACATGAGATTTGATGACAGGAGGGAAACGGGGGTGCCGAGGGTCAGGGTTTGCGTATGTGCGTATACATAAAAGCAGTATATTTTTGCACATACTCGTGATAGAACATGGCGGAGTAGATGGTAGGATTTCAAGTTATTTGGAAAAGGTTCATGACATATATATATTCCAATTTCACAAAAGTACCGTGGGGCACCTTGCGGCAGATGTTGGTCTAGGTTGCACCGGCTAGACATAAGGGGAAGGGAAGCCAAAGGTGTGTTCGTGACGGGATGCAAGGATGGATGGTCCCGCATGGAGACGAGGCAAGGTTTATATTCCTTGCCGGACAGAGCTTCGACGGAGCAGGGGTTAAGGAAGATAGGAATAGAGGTGGAGGGATTTTGGTTTGACTCGCTTTAGGGTTTAGTAGAAGCATGATTTGAACAAAAGTTTTAATCTGGTGTATTTTGATCAACATTATTAGCAAAAAGTTTTTGTTGGCCCTAATTTTTGGGTTTTGGAATATTGGGGTGTTACATATGGAACAGGACTATGATGCTCTCATAAAAAATGACACTTGACAACTTGTTCCGTTCAAGCCTGGTGTTAATGTTATTGATTCTAAATGGGTGTTCAAAGTTAAACGTCATGCTGATGGTTCCATGAGCGTTATAAGGCTCGGTTGGTGGCAAAAGGTTTTAAGCAGAGGTATGGACTTGACTACGAGGATACTTTCAGTCCAGTTGTGAAGCTAACCACCATTCGGTTACTTCTCTCACTAGCAGTCACCCGTAGTTGGCATCTTCGACAGCTTGATGTTCAAAATGCTTTTCTGCATGGTTTGCTTGATGAAGAGGTTTACATGCGTTAGCCTCCTGGCTTTGAAGACTCCAGTCGTCCTGGTCATCTTTGTCGGCTTGTTAAAGCATTATATGGCCTGAAACAGGCTCCTCGCGCCTGGCATTCTTGTCTTGGGTCTGCTCTTCGCACTCATGGTTTTGTTGCTTCTACCGCTGACATATCCTTGTTCTATCTTCATCAGCGTGAGGTGACGATATATTTGCTGGTTTATGTGGATGACATTATTGTCATAAGCTCTTCGTCTACTGCTGCTGATCGTCTGGTTACTACTCTTCGTTTTGAGTTTTCTCTTAAGGATCTTGGTTCGCTTCACTATTTCCTTGGTATTGAGGTCTCCACTCACTCCTCTGGTTTATTGTTGACACAGTAGAAGTATGCTCATGATCTTCTCCGCCGTGCTGGTATGCTCAAGTGCAAGCCGGCCTCCACTCCTATGACCGTGTCTGATAAGCTTTCTAGTCTCGATGGTGATCTTTTGGACTCCGAGGATGCTACACTATACCGCAGCACTATTGGTGGTCTTCAATATCTTATCGTCACACGTCCGAATCTCTCCTTTGCTGTGAACAAGGTATGTCAGTTCATGCAGTCTCCTCGGCAGCCTCACTGGAGTGCAGTCAAGCGTGTCCTTCGGTACATTCAGCATACACTGTCTTATGGTCTTCATCTTCGCCCGTCCTCGTCTACTGTCCTCTCTGCTTATTCTGATGCTGATTGGGCTGGTAGTTCTGATGATCGGCGATCAACCGGGGGATATGCTATCTTTTGTGGTTCTAACTTGATTGCCTGGAGTGCTCGTAAGCAGCCCACTGTCTCTCGCTCTAGCACAGAGTCTGAGTACAAGGCTATTGCCAATGCTACAGCTGAACTTTTTTGGTTACAGTCGCTGCTGCAAGAGCTACAGGTCAAGCATGATAGTCCTCCTATTTTATGGTGTGATAATATTGGAGCAACATATCTTTCTTTCAATCCAGCCGTACCAAGCATATAGAGGTTGATTATCATTTTGTACATGAACGTGTTGCTCAAAAGCTTCTTCAGATCAAGTTCATCTCGTCTAAAGATCAGCTTGCATATATTTTTACAAAGCCTCTCCCATTGCCATTGTTTGAAGCTTGTCGGTGCAATCTTACTCTGGTTAGCACAGTTAAGATTGAGGGAGGGTGTTAGAGTATGTTAATATCTCTGTATATCCTAACCGTTGGTTAGTGTTGTAATTGTAATTGTCTTGTCTATAAATAAATGCCTTGCCACCCTAATTAGGGTGAGCAGTTTCCATCCTAAGACTAATCATCTCACACGTATAAACTGAGGCTACGTCCAAAATCCTCAGCTTAGATTTAGGAAAAAAAATCTAAATAGAAACGCCACCACCGTTCGAGCGCGTAGCAGCTTCGTAGTTTAAAAATATCATAGATCGGGTTGCTCGAATGCACTGGGGATTTAAGGAGTTGCTCCAGGATGCATCCACACAAACAAGTTGAAGTTACTAGACGTGTTCACTATCCACGCGGCCTTCACAGGTTACCCGCTTGCATCCATGTGATCTAGCATACGTCCCATGTCATTTTGCGTGGACGAAAAAATATGAAAAAGTTTTTGTGTTGACCCAATTATGGGATAAAATATCAGCCCCCCATGAACGCACTTCCTTCTCCTCTACATCTCTTTCTTCTCCCATCTCTAGCGTGCACTGCCTCCACCTCCTTCGAGTTACTCGGACACTTTATCCTTCTTCTCCGGTCTTCCTCCTTCCCTAGTCCTCCTTCATTCCTCTTCAAGCTTGCTGAGGCCTTCTCCTTCCATTCAATCTCGCTGCGCTCGCACTAGAGGTGGAGCTCATGGAGGCCATCATCCTGACCTCGTGCAGAAGCTTCAATGGACACGCACGTCGACTCTCAAGGTGGAACTCACGAAGGATGCCACATCAACCTTGAGATAGAGCTCGAAACTGCCATTTGTTGTCATTGAGCTCAGGGAGGATGACAAAGTGCGACGGGCAGGCTCGAGATGCTTGGATCTAGCAATGGCAAGGCCTTTGCTAGCTGGATTCACCACTGGCGAGCCCACGGATGGCGAGGCCGGTGATTCGGATATTGACGGTGAGGGTCAGTGACTTTGAGAGGGTGTGATGCTGCAAAATTGTGTTGCCATGTTGCTCGACTTTTCTGTACACATATATTATGTTACAATGAGTTTTGGGTTTATGTTGCATTAAGATGTATGCATGTTATATACGTGTACTTTGTATGTTGCATAAGTTAGTTTGCGATGTTGCTTTTATTACGATTATTTCTTCACAAAATGTTGTATTAGAAAGAGATTTGATGCATACTACAAAATTTTTACTGCATATGTTTGTTTGAAGTGATGCGGATGTTGCGAATGTTTTTTACAAATCACTATCGAAAAATATGTTGCAAATATTATATAGGTAAAAAGAAAATGTCACATGAAATTTTGTATATTGCAACGATCTATTCACTTTAGTGGGATCGAACGGAGGCGGCTAATCTGCGATTTCCCTCGCCCGTCGATCTGGTTATGTTTCTTATTTATTTATTTATTTAGTGTAAGATAGGGTCATGTAACCAACCCAGGCTTCTGAACGGTTAGAACTTTTAAGCCCACGAAGCCACCGGGCCCGTCTTCTCGTAAGACCCGAACCCGACAGCTCTCAGCTCTAACTGGCCCAACAACGTGGCACACCATCAATTCGCTAATCCAGATTGGACGGCCCCGATCCTCTCCGAGGGCCAGCAGAAATAGCCAGGGGCGGGTGCGCCGCGAAACCCTAGTTCACAAGGCAGCGCGCGCAGGCAGAGCAGGCGGCAGCAGCCACCAGCAGCTCGCGCGCGCACCCATTCCGCCGCGGCCGGGGCCTGCTGCTTCCGATCCCAGGTGAGCGCCCGTCCACGATCCCTTCACCCAAAACATCTCTCGGTTTGCTTCTGGATCGCGCGATTCGGTTGCTAAATCCCTGCATTAGATGCGTGGTCTATGATTTATGATTTAGCTCGATGTAAAATTCCACTGTGGCACTGTGCAAAAGCGATCTCCATAGATCTACGGAAGCCCATTGCATAATTGTAGGTTGCCGTCTGAAGTAGTTGAAATTCTGTAGCTGTTGGTATATTTTGTTGAGTTGTATCTTGATGCGTGTTGCTTGCCAAGTTTAGATCCGTGTGCAGTTTTAGAGGCTACTCCCGGAGTTGTGCCTGGAATGCTTTTTTCCATGTGCTCTGCTCTGTGCGCTGTTGCTAGTAGTTGCTCTTGTTGTTGCATTGTAGTTCAGTTTAAGCAGTTAAGCTCTTTGTTATGCCGGATGCTACCTTGTTGTGGGGTTTCGACGTCAAAGCTGTGTAGTTAGAGAGCTATGCTTCTTGACATTATGGATTCTGATATCTGGACCTGTTATTGATAGGAGAAGGAGCTTTGAAGGTTTGATAGGGAAGAGAAGATGGTTCTCAAGTATGTCTTCTTTTGGATGCTTCTTTGCTGCTCTGTTCTGGTGGTGCAGAGGTGTCTTAGATTGTAAAGAGTGCTCCTTATTCTGGAAATTGTGTTAATACAGGACAGAGCTCTGCCGTTTCAGTGGTGCCAAGATATATCCGGGAAAGGGTATCAGATTCATCCGTGCAGACTCTCAAGTAATCTCTTTGGATGCCCACAGTTTCTGTGCTTAGAAATGAAAATCAGAAGAATTTCACTAATTGCGCTGCACATTATGCACACACAAAATCAGGTCTTCCTTTTTGCCAACTCCAAGTGCAAGCGCTACTTCCACAACCGTCTCAAGCCTGCTAAGCTTACATGGACAGCCATGTACAGGAAGCAGCATAAGAAGGTACATGCAAATATGCCTGTTTTCTTGACAGCATATATGCAACATCAGCTTATGTCTTGAAATCTTAATAGTATGTCCTATTAGAGTGAACTGTTACTTTTCTGGCAGTGTAAGAAGTGCAATGATCTGGTAGTTAATGGCAGACCAAAAAAGTGAATGTCTAACCAGTGATACTGATTTGAATATGTTTGCTATCCATTATCTATACTCTTTAGAGTTTGTTGACTGTATAAAGGCTAAATTCATATGCAATTTCATACCTTCTGCGCTGTTACAAGTTGGCAAGTTGCTATTTTAACGCTATCTTACAGTGATAACTTATTATGTTTCTACCAATGCTTCGTGTACTCACTTGTACTAAATTATGTTTAAACAAGCGCAAGCTGTGCTTAGGTGTGTGTTAGTTGTGCTAATATTATTTTCTTCTTGGTATTATTGCAGGATATTCATGCTGAGGCTGTCAAGAAGAGGCGCCGTACCACCAAGAAGCCATACTCCAGGTCTATTGTCGGTGCTTCCCTTGATGTCATCCAGAAGAAGAGAGCTGAGAAGCCTGAGGTCCGTGATGCCGCCAGGGAAGCAGCTCTCCGGTAATATCTGTTGCCTTTGACTTGACTTCTGGATGTTGTTCTTGTACATGATATGATCCAACATGCTCTTCTGTTGCATCTGTACAGTAAGATTGTTATATTTGTTCTGACCAGTTATTGTGTGATGTGGTGGATTTAAGGCATTGTAAACTTCTAATGTGTCTTCTAGTCTATGAAAGAAAAAATTGCTAGTTTTGTATTATAAACTGTAGCTTTTATTTGGTCTTTGAGTGGCCGTTGTTTATAACAAGCCTCTGAACATTGAACAATATCCACATACTATGTGCTACATTTTTTTTGTCCCCATTTAATGAATGTACAGTATAGTATCTGGGCAGTGTTGGCATCCGTTGCTACGTTTTTCGATCTGATACATCTGTGAGGGTTTACTTACAAAGATATCTGTTTTTATAACAGTGAGATCAAGGAACGCATTAAGAAGACCAAGGATGAGAAGAGAGCTAAGAAGGTAGAGGTGACGAAGTCCCAGAAGACCGCTGGAAGGGGCAACGCACCCAAACCTGGGAAGGCGCCCAAGATTGGCGGAGGTGGCGGGAAGCGCTAGAAGCCACTGCTGTTTGAAGGCTGATCGACCTGAGTTCTAAATTAGTTATATGATATCTTACCCCATATCTTTGAAGAGAGATTTTTGCCCAAACATGCTGTTTCGCTGTTAGTCAAAGCTTACATGGAGGAACCTATCGTGGATCAATATGAAGATGGTACCATGTTCGTCTGCTTGATGTATTTTGCCGTCATCTTGCTTCTTAGTCTGTTAATTTGAGAATTTGGCTGATCCATCTGGGTCACGCGTTATATCTGACCTGTAATTGCCTGGGTCGTGCCGCCACGACTTGATAGTTGCTCGGCTGACGATCTTGTGACAACCTAACGTTTTCTTTAAGAAATATCATCTTCGTCGGTTTCTATCATAACACTATTTTTTTAATAAAAAGACGTCGTACGAGCCCGGGAGGCTGGGGGGCTGGGTCGCTGTACGGTGGCTCTGCCCATGGTTTGAACGGTCATGGCGGTTTGAGGCCCGGAGGTTAGTCTTGGTAAGTGTTGAACTGATGGTGATTTGTTAGGTTCAGTGTACATTGCGCCGAAGGAAAGGTTCATTGTACCTCGTACCAATCCGGGGAACACGTGTTTATCCTATTTCGTCCTGGGGAATGGTTGAATGGAGGAGTCGATCGATATCCCAGACAACATTATTGTCATTCGTACGGCTAGTCGGCGCCGAGACATCGCTTCCCAGCAGAAAAGCACGTGGTAGGTAAAGCGTACCGCGGGAGTCAAAGTTAGCATGCCCAAATCACACTGAATTAGCAACTAAAACTGGCATGCCAATCTTTTTACGCAACTCACGCTCATGCTACCACATGAACGCAAACGTGTGATCATCCTTAATTTACACACGTTACAGAAAATGTTGTAGGCTTCGTGAACCATACCAGAAAATGGTATGGTGTCGTTTAGCATGGTTGAATCGATTTTGTACCTTTAATGATTCACTTATACAAGTTAAAGGCCCTCTTTTTTTTGGCGTGTGGACTAACTTATAGCCAAAAGAAGCCATAAGCCTGAAAGAAGGGGATCAAGTTAGAATAAGCTCTCCGAATTTCTATTGGTGGAGGGAAGCTAGTGTTGAGCAGCTTCCCGAGTTTCCCGAGCACACCCGCCCTCACCCCCCGCGCCCAACACCCTGTCCCGAGCACACCCACCCTCACCCCCGCGCCCCACAGCCCCGCCGCCGGCGCTCCGCTCCCCGTCCTCTTACTCCCCTACCCCGGCCGCCGGCACTCCGCTCCCCCCGTCCTCTTTCTCCCCTACCCCGGCACCGAGCTCCACCGGCCCGAGCCCCCTCGTCCTCCCCAGACCTTCTCTTCCCCGACCCGCCACCGAGATCTACCGCCCGCCCTCCTATCCTCCTTGGCCGGCAGCGCCGCCCCCTCCCCAGCCGGTCCCGAGCTCGCCCGCCAGCCCGAGCTAGCACGTCGGCCCGGCCCAGATCTGGCTGCCCGTCCGCCGCCCATTCCTCGCTATGGCATCGCCGACGCGACCTCTTGCCGCCGGACCCCAGGAGTTGGGAGTCGTCGCCGCCTCAACGCCCTGGGAGCCCGCCGCCGCCGAGTCCAGATCGAAGCTCCCGTGCCCTCCTGGTACCCCTGACCTCCCCCGTCCTGAGCTCGACCTGGATCCACCGGCCCCGAGCTCCCCCGTTCCTGATCCGGCGACCCAGAGCTCTGCCCGAGCTCGCAGGGCATCCACGGTTACTCTCGTCCTTGAGGTCGCCGGCCTGCCACCAACCACCCCGAAGCTTGTATGGAATAAGCCGAAAAGAAGAGAGTAGAGCTTTCTCCCACTGAAGCTTCTCCGGACAGCCAAGTTCAAGCCCATTTTTACATAAGCTTAAGCCCAAAAGAAGGGGACCAAAGTATCCTAGGACCTGATGTGCATATGGGCTCACTTCACTTCACTCTAGTAGGCGTAGATGGAACTTTGATATCGTAGGTCATAGATACGTCCCGTCGGTGGAAAAAGCGTTCACACGCTCCTCAGGCTTCTATGCACCCCGACGACCTCGCAAATCCCCCAGGTGCACGTGCATCCATCATTGCACTCTAAAAAACACATGGTACTTTAGCTAGCCGGCCGTACTTGCCATGCGACCGCCGTCGTCGCAGCCACGTACGCCCGGACCTTTCTCCTCAGCGCGCTCGTCATTTCGCAGCCGAAAAGTCACTTTCCTCCCTCCTCCAATGCCGTGGCGCGAGGCCACGCCCCGTCCCGCTCGCGGTCGACAAGATCGACAGCGACGTCACCGCACGAACCGAGCCAGACCAACCAAACCCACCCGCCACGATAACACACCACGTCGCACGCCGGCCACGGGACCACGTTCTCCCCCGCGCACCGCGGCACCTGCCCTTCCACGTGGTCTCCAAGTTTTTGCTCTTTTACCCCTTATTAGTATGCATTAGCGAATTTATTTTTTTTAGAACACAATGATATCTCTCCACAAGAAGCTAGATAGATAATACGTAACACGTATCACATCTGAAGAGTGTAACAAGCACCTATCACGAATTAAAGATTTGACAGAACGTTAGAGCTGTAATGAACACCAATATGTGACCCGTTGTGGTCTGAAGATGTGGCACGTGTCCTATTACGGTCTAGATCTACAACAAGCCACGTGTCTTTCCTTCAAGCCACTACAAGTGGTCTGTTGTACCTGTTTTTGCTATTTCGATGTCCTATTATATCTCTAACTCATGATAGGTGTCTATCGTGTTTTTTAAATGTGATACATGTTATATGTCGTATGTCTGTTTGTTATTTGGATAAATTTATCATTATGTTTTGAAAGAGCTAAATTCGGTAACGACGGGGGACTAAATGAGCGAGAAATTCGGCGATCTTGACGACGATTCCCCGCGGCGCCTCGAGCCGCAAGCGAGATCCCACGGTTTTCATCACCCGGGCTGGACTCGTGTCGACCCGCGCCGCGCGCCGCGTGCCGGCGAGTCATTCGGGTTCAGATCGTTTTTGATCCTTTTCGGCGGGCAGGTGTCTGGCCGCCTGGCAGTTCAGTTATGACTCTGCTGTTTGGTTGGTCTCCACGTTCGCGCCTGCGCGCCACATTAAGCAACAGTGAAAGAACAGAAAAGCGTTGAATGTGTGTGAGGGGATAAGCGCGGGTGAGGTGAGGTAGCGGGAGAATCTTCTCGACGAATGCCGAGCTTGCGCTGCGGTGACCGCGACCCGGCGTCACGATGGATTGATTTGACGGAGCTCGTGACCGTTTCTGACGCTCCAGAGACGGAGGAAATCGCCGCCGACTTTGAATTCTTACCGCTTCCGAATTGTTGCCTTGTTTTGACCACCAAACTAGTACTGGTATCGACTGGAGAGAGTGTGCACGTGGCTAACTCGTACGGTAGTTATCTGCTAACCATGCCTAAAATGAGAGAGGGACATTTTAATAAAGGATAAGATGCATGCTGAGATCGACGAGACACGGGAGATGATGGACGTTCACCTTCATTGACAACGCATACAACTATCGCTTCCTTTCGAGCTTATCCGGATCACTGGTGCTATATTTCCTTGACTCTATCCGTGATCTGCACATACGCACGCTACGTCGTGAAGGATGGGCCATGGCAACCCAGCTGATTTCGTGTAGGAAAATTCACTGGCCACATCCAAATATCAGTGACACCGTGTAGAAGCGTCGGTACATCTCCGGCAGTGACACTGTGTAGAAGCGTCGGTACATCTCCGGCTTCTCTGGAGACATCTCTCCTTGTATCCCCACCAATCATGTATCGTTGCTGTGTATCTGCTCTGTCAAAGGTTAGCTTACTGTTACCGTGACATGTTGAGATGCCCCATGAAAATCTAGTTAGAGAGTGTTTTTACGAATTGCATAAAAATTTATATTACATGTAAAAATTGATGCTTTTAGCGAACTATCTCTTTGGTTTCGACTATTTTCATCCACGTTATCGTGCAAAATAGACGAATAAAACACCAAATCTAAAAGTAAGTTAATAAAAAATAACCATACATAATATTATTATAAAAAATCGCTACAACCACTTAATCAGTTACAAAGCATTAAAGCAACGGTAAATCGGGAACATTGGTTAACACTCCTAATTTACTTAATTGGAAAAATATCTCGAACATATGCTCAAATATATTGTAAAATGAGTGGACCGATAGTGTATCCTACCTCAAAACATATAGAAAGCAAGAGTGAAATGTACCTATAGCGACCGAACTCGTCCTATTCGCTTTAGTAATTGTACTTAAGAAAACCATAATTTAATATCAATAATGACGCTAAAGGGGTCCATATATGGTCACTGCCTCCTTGATCGCACGTATTATGCTGATGTGACATATGTGGACCTGTTTGACCGTCTACATGGACTGTCACCCTGGGAGAGGTGCACCAGTGCGAGGGTCTTTTTATAAAAAGTCCCTAGTTGCTCTCTTTCTCTTCTCCCCAATGCCCCTTCGGATCAACTGAGGCAGCCAAAGAGACACAAAGGAGGCGGAAACGGAGGCGATCATTGCGCGGCGATGGTGATCGGCAATGACTTGGTCGCCGCTAAGGCCTTCTTAGGCTAGTCATGGAAGGCTCCGCTCAATGGTTGCCATCTTGGTGCTTGCATGCACGGTGGTGCCTGTTGTCTATCCGAGGGCGAGCCACCTCCCATTTATGGTAATTTCAAATCGATTGAATCTCCTATGGTTTTGCAACCAAAGATGAATTTTTCCATTCGTTCTTATGATTCTAGAGGTGCAATTTGTAACAGCCGATTTTAATAAAAAAAAATCCCACTGCCACGCGGCGCCCGCGGCGTGGCCGCCCGCCCGTTCGCCTCCCCCGCCGCCACGTGTCGCTGCCCCGCCGCCTCCCGCGCGCGCCCGCCAGGGCCCCCTCTCCCACGCGCCGCCGTCGTCCGACGCGTCGCCGCCGGCCATACCGGCCGGTCGGCCGCGCCCCGCTTTTCCCCACCGCGCGCCGTGCCCCTCCTCCCTCTTCCCTCCTCTCTCCCCCGCGCTGCCTCCTCCGCTTCTTGCCCCGTCGCCGCACTGCTTCTTCGCTCGCCGTTTCCGCGCTTGGCCGCCGGCGCCGCCGTGCTCCGGTGGGAGCTCCGCGTCGCCGCCGCCGCCGTCTTCCTCCTCCCCGAGTCGGTGCGGCCCGCGCCTCCTTCCCCGACCCCGCCGGCGCCGCCCGCGACGCCGCCGCCGCCGCCACCGTCTTCCCCGCCCCCGGCCGCCCGCCTCCTCGGCCCCGCCGCCCGGTGAGCCCCCCTTCCTCGCCTCTCCCCGCGGGACCAAGGCCCGCGGCCCGCCTCCCCCGCAGCCCGCAAGGCCGGTCGCGCCGGCCGGCCCGCACCTCCGCCGAGCCCAAGGAAAAAAAAAGAAGAAAAAGAAAACCGAAAAGAAAATGAAAGAAAAGAAAAATAAATAAAAACCATCGGGGCCCACTTTCATGGCTGAGGCTAGATCAGTGTGGGTATAAAAAGTATTTTTTTGGTATTTTTGGTATTTAGGAATTCCAGAAAATCATTTAAAATTGCTGAAAACTTAGAAAATTCACCAAAAATTCATATGAACTCAGAAAAATATGAAATTTTTATATTTGGAATCAGTGCAACCTGTAGTACCCATTAAAAATAATTTTGGTCATGTAATTATACTGGAATTTCTAGAATTTAATTAAATGCATCAAATCTTGCATAAATTGCTATAAATTCAATGTTTGTCCAAAAATTCTAAAATTTTGCCAGCTTGACCAACAACTCCTATGTTACCACTGAAAAATAACCCTATATCTTTTTGAAGCCTAGAGAATCAATTAATCAATAAGATGGTCTTTTAATCGCTAATCGGTCGATGAAAATCGTCGAAAACCCTAGTTCCCGATTTTCGCCTCCCGGACCAGAATTTATTTTCACATGTTTTCTAACCATGATGATTAGCTATTGCTGTGCATTCCATTTAATATTCATGCCATGTCATATTGAGTTCTTATTTCGTTACTTCCATTCCTTCCGTCGTCTTTTTGCAAAACCCTAGAAACTATCGACGAGGGAGTGGAGCATCAGCAACCCGAGTTCCAGGAATCCGAGAAATTCCCCAGTCCAGGCAAGCTGAGCTTGCAACATTGCCATGCTACCTTTGGTTGTTATTTCATTACAGTATACTCTGCTAAAACTTCCTTTCCAGTTCAATGTGTTGTGCTGCTATGATCCTAATAGGATTTAACCTGATGATTAATCAACTTGAACCCTAATAAGTGAGATAAGAGGTGTGGAAGCATGGTCGTGGGATGGGTTGTAACAACGGTGTGGCTGCTCGAGCCCGAAATCGAGATTGGCAGCTCGAGCCCGAATTCGAGCCATCGGATGTTACAGCGGCGATCCTGACGGGATGCTTCCTGATAAGCCGTTAGACAGTTGGTTGTGACGGAACCACGGATGTCCTTTGGTTGGTTCCCGCTCGCTGAGGGCTAGCTACCCTTATGTGATGGACCATCAGAGTCTTCGTGGGGATATCCCATGAGAGGATTCATGGGTTAACGAGCAACCAATGTCTCTTTAATGGAAAAATTAAACTGCATGATGTTGATTTACTCAGTCTTCTCATGAGTTCCTGTTAATGATATGATGTTGATCTACTCGATCATCGTATGAGTTTCTGTTGACAATATGATATGATATGTGGATCATGCTATGAATTAGAGGATGTTCACTTGGTTATGTCCTGTTATGGATTCTCTTTAATTGAAGATGTTCACTAGCATAATAGGACTGATGTTCTTATTCTGATGAATGTCATGTTAACTTCATGTCCAAGCACTACTAAGACTTGCGAGTACGTTTGTACTCATTGGTAGTTGTTATTGCATGATTAGGAACAGGTGAACCCTCCCTCGGCGATTATTTCCCGAATGACGCTTGATTTGGTTGTCTCTTCAGCTTTTCGAACCTGTGGACTAATGTAGGGTATTTTGGGTTCTTTTGGAGATACTAGCTTGTATCTCAGGGTAACTGCATGTTTTCGCTATTTATTTCTCGTACTTAAAACCTTCGAGTCAGTTGTGTGTAAGTTAAGTATTTGCCCAAAAGTAAGGTATGTGAACTATTATCTGGTAATCCTCCCTGTAGAGTTCGTGTGATGGTATGCAGAGTTGTTTACCACGTCTCTTTGTGCACAGTGCGTGTATGGTTGAAGTGTGCGAAGGGACGGTAGTGAGTTGATACGAATCTTCTATGCGAGATTCGTGATTGCGAGTCGAGTGACCCGCCAGCTGTGATGCAACTGCCGGCTGGGCAGGGTGTGGACATCAGTGTCGGGCCTTCGGGTGACCCCCCAATCTGTGCTATGGCCGATTGGGTTAGGGTGTGGACATAGACGTCGGGCTCACCTCATGATTGCGAATCGAGTGACCCGCCAGCTGTAGCTGGGCAGGGTGTGAACGTCAGTGTCGGGCCTTCGGGTGACCCACCAATCTGTGCTACGGCCGACTGGGTTAGGGTGTGGACACAAACGTCGGGCTCATCTCGCAGGAAGCCGAATATTAACTCGCTACAGGGTTTCGGAACTAGATCTGGCTCATTGAACGATGTCCGTTTCTGGCCGGCTGTTCCAGGAATTTGTATGCAGTGCTGGTCAGTGTCGGACCCTTAACGGCGTATGCACGCGAGGTAACGTGTATCCACCTTAAGCGGTTGCTCGGTCTTTGATGGTGTGTCGTTCGTGAGTCAGGTACTATTCCGGGTCCCGACATAGTTGTGAAGGATCTAGCACGTAGTGTTGGTGTTATAATCCGGCAATAATGAATGCGGGGCGGCGTATACACAACAGATCTAGATGGGTGCACACGGGAGACAAAGTTTAGACAGGTTCAGACCCTCAAGGAGAGGTAATACCCTACGTCCTGTGTTTGGTGGATGGTATTGCTTATATCCCGAGTGCTGCATGACCTTGAGAACAGATCTCTAGGTTGCTTAGGCTATATGTGTAAAGAGTATGGAAACTGATGAAAGCGTATGAGAGCTTACCAATCAGGGAATCCCTACCTGGCCTTATATAGACAACCGGGATAGAGTTACAAGAGTCATGATCGGCTTACAGATTGGGTTCCTAATTAGTTACAATAGAATCTGGGATTGCCGGGTAAGTATTTTATCCCTATCTTGTACTCCAAGTCGATGAGGCGCCCTCGTGTAGAAGTCAGACTCCGAGTTGTCGGCCCGTCCACCCTATGTCCAGAGGGTCGGCTTTGTCTTCCTTGACGATACCCGGGTGCCATGCCATCGTCACGTAGGAACTAGGATTTTGGTAGGGTTCTTGGTTGAACTGATATGATTTTTTTGTTCAATTGGCATTCAAGTTGATGTAGTTAGGTTGTTTGAACTTGTCGTTGTAGGTGATCACAACGACTACTTCAATGTTAAGTTGAACCATGGAGGGTTTTTTGTTCGCACCGATAGCAGTAGGGCTTATGTGGATGGGAAGTCTGTTTCATCTGATTACTACGAGAAGGACGGTCAATATTTGGGCATCATTTTCTGAAGATGTATCTTGACCATGATGACAACATAGGAAGCTACAACTTGGATGATGTATTAGCATTTCCTATTGCTCAATTTCTTGCAGTCTTAAGCCCTAGGAAGATAGCTTATTTGTATAAGATTGAGACTAAGCAGCCACAATTCAATACAAAAGGGCAAGGCAGAAGCAGAGTGAAGGATCAAGTTATGTGTTCAAAATTCACTGAAATTCTAGCATGCATAGATTCATATGACAGTATACAAGATCAACCATACATTCATACTTTAGCATTCACACCTAAAACTATTCAAACAACAACTAGCTCAGTTCTTGAGCACCTCCACCACACATACAACATAAATTATCACAAGAACAACCAGTGCAATCTTCAGAATCACCAACAATTCCTTCCCTAACACCGACAGTGGCATCAACAATCCTATTGTCTTTACATTGTCATTTTATGCGATGCTTCTTTTCCATTTATCTCTGATAGTTTCCTCCAAGTTCCAGAAGTCACAACCTCCGGGATCTCGCTACAAAGAAACAAAATTCATTCCGGTGGCATCCTTCGACAAGGGACAAAACAAGTTGAAGAAGAACCACACCTTGTGATTCACATATTTGAAGAACACTTATTCGGGGTTCGCCTTCGTCTTGGACACGAACTGTTTACACCCTCCTCCACCTACAGCACGTGCAGTTGACGAGCGGGAACTCCTTTCCACGGCGATTCCCTTGGCCCGGATGAGCTAGTGGCAAACATGGTGACGAGACGGTGGGTGGCGAGGTGGCTAGCTAGCTAGCTAGCGGCGATGGAAATGGCGATGCGGCGATTGCAGTGATGGATGGGACACGATTGTGGGATTGGAAATTTAGCTTGGGAGTTGGGAACTAGGGATTTGGGCTGGGGAAAAGGAAGAGTAATTCGGGATTTCAGCTTGAGTGTGGGGAATTAGGGATTTGAGTCAGAAGGGAAATTTTCCGTGCGGGAGAGGGAGTAGCTAAGGGCTTTTTGCAAAAAAAAATCCCTTGTGGATGCACCTCTGTCAAGGTGATAGTCTACGTGAACGGTTAAATAGGTCCATATATACCACGTCAGTGAAATACGTAAAGGAGTCAAGGATCATACATGAACCTCTTTAACTATCAGGTAATCAAAATAAATCAGTAGGATAAATTCGATTACTGTCGATGCATTTCACTCATAAAACAAACGTAAGCGAGTCTAAAACCACTACAGTGCTAGACAAAACCAAAGACAGGTGTGTAGCGTAGACCTGAAACCGAAGCCACATGTATAGCACCCGTCCGCGCATCCACAGTATCCCAAGTTGCGCGCTGGCCACAGAAGCTCGGCCGACCAGCACCGCACCGCACCGCACCCTACCCGCGCGCGCGTCCGTCCCAAACGAACCAACGCTGCTGAAGTCGGCCGTGACCTCACCACCCCATCCCGATCGATCCGCGGCAGGCCCAATCCCGCCGCGCTGAGGAGGTGCCACCCAGCCACCACACCTTCCTCGAAACCCACCACCTCACCCCCCCCTTCCCCCGCCACACGTGCCCATTTCCTCCCCGCGAAAGATCTCTCCTCCCGTCCACGCAGCCGCCGACCTCTACTACTCCACCCCCTCCCCTCCACGGAACCTTCCAGACCCCCTCCCTCCCCCTATTTATCCCCCCCCCAAAGCCCACACTTTCTTTTCCATTCGAGATCATCCATCCCCACAGAATCAGCAGCAGCAGCAGCCGCCGCACAGCAGTGTGATTTGAAGCCAAGGAACAAGCTAGGAACTCTTTCAGGAAAGGAAGGGCGGATATGGGGATGGCTGTGAGGAGGAGGGAGAGAGACGCGGAGGCGGAGCTGAACCTGCCGCCGGGGTTCCGGTTCCACCCGACGGACGACGAGCTGGTGGAGCACTACCTGTGCCGGAAGGCGGCCGGACAGCGGCTGCCGGTGCCCATCATCGCCGAGGTCGACCTCTACAAGTTCGACCCGTGGGGCCTCCCCGAGCGGGCGCTCTTCGGGACCAGGGAGTGGTACTTCTTCACTCCCCGGGACCGCAAGTACCCCAACGGGTCGCGACCCAACCGCGCCGCCGGGAACGGGTACTGGAAGGCCACCGGTGCCGACAAGCCCGTCGCGCCGCGGGGGCGCACCCTGGGGATCAAGAAGGCGCTCGTGTTCTACGCTGGGAAGGCGCCGCGCGGGATCAAGACCGACTGGATCATGCACGAGTACCGCCTCGCCGACGCCGGCCGCGCCGCCGCCGGTGCCAAGAAGGGATCCCTCAGGGTAAGCTAACTTGCTCCTCTCCAAAATCTTCTTTAACCGGATGTTTTATTTTTCTTGCTTAAAATTCGGTAGATGTGATTGCTAAGAACAAATTCTGATCTGAATTTGGTGCGTGCAGTTGGATGACTGGGTGCTGTGCCGGCTGTACAACAAGAAGAACGAGTGGGAGAAGATGCAGCAGGGGGAGGCGAAGGAGACCAAGGAGGAGGCGGCTACTGCGTCGGCATCGGACATGATTATCTCGCAGTCGCAGTCGCACTCGCACTCGCACTCGTGGGGCGAGGCGCGCACGCCTGAGTCGGAGATCGTGGACAACGACCCGTTCCCGGCGTTCCAGAGCCCCGCGGCGCAGGAGATGATGGCGACGATGATGGTGCCCAAGAAGGAGGCGGCAGACGAGGGCGCCGGCGTGAACGCCAGGAACGACCTGTTCGTGGACCTCAGCTACGACGACATACAGAGCATGTACAGCGGCCTCGATATGCTGCCGCCCGGGGACGGCCTCCTAGACTACTCGTCGCTCTTCGCATCGCCGCGGGCCAGGGGGAACCAGCCCGGCGCCGGCGGCATGCCGGCTCCCTTCTAAACAGGACGGGGTGCCGTGGGGGAGAGACCGAGAGAAGAGGAATGAGCTCTGCGACGAGCTTGCGGATCACTGTAAATACAGCATGGGGAACAAACGGGAGAGGGGTTAAAAGAGCCGTGGCTTGGTGCGCTGTAGCATGGCATAGCAAGTCACAGGGCCGGGCCAGGCCTGGCCGGGCCTGGTCATTCTTTCGTTTTTACTTCCACATAGATGTGTAGAACATATATGTAGTACCTTTCTCTCTTCAACAGAACCGACCAAATTTTGCTGTTGTTCTACTGTCTGCTTGCTGTTACTGAGAGCGCGCGCGCACACGACACACGCCATATAGTGCAGACTTATGCTCGTAGCTTAAGCCTAGTCACTAAGTTATACACATATCCTCCAAACGTTTCGGTTACAGAGAATTGTAGTACTTGATTAGCATATCTACTGTATTCTTAGGGTTTTGGCATGTTCCTCTTAAAAACATGACCAACCATGTTTGTAATTATTTTCCTCTTCTTAATGAATAGGTTGCTCGAGAGAGAATTGTAGTACTGAAACTTGGCGTTCGTCTGAAATGATGGCTGGGGAGCTCACCTGATCTGAGCATGCCGCAGAGCCACAGTTACAGTTACAACCCCAGGAGTGAATCCAACTTCTCTTGTGATCCCTGAATCCAACTTCTCCTGTGATCCCTGCATTTTGCAGTCATCACTTCAACCAAAAAGCAGCAGTAACAGTTTTCCAAAACATGCAACATCAAACGTTTTGGGCGAAAACGAAGGTACATGATGATGATAAGCCAGGCAGGGAAAGAGGTTGCACATGAAGGGAATGGAAAACACAGAGCTCAAATTCTTATTGATATTGGACGGTTCGGACAAATCGATACAAATCACGAAAAATCAGACAAGAGGACTCTCGCGAGGTCAAATGCGCAAGCTTTCAAGTGAGATCATCAGCCCCTGTAGTGGCGGAAACAATAGTACGTATGAAGGGCAGGAGATTAGCCAGGCAAGAGATTGGAAGACTGCACGATCGTCAGATCTCCTTGAATGCAGCGAAGAGGTCCCCGTGGATGTAGTCGTTGTCAACAAGGCTAACCAAGTAGTGGCTCTTCTGAACCTGCAAGCGACGAGGGAAGATATATGTCAGTGAACGCTCAGGGGACATTTATTATTTCTCCTCTTTGGTCTCAAGATAATTTTTGCAGACCTCAATGCATTTCAGAAATCGATACTTGGAATGTTACTGGAATAAAAGTACATATCCTAATGCCAGACGGCAATGATCAAAATGGAAGTTCTGATAGCATCCGGGATGGACTAAACCAAATGCTATCCAGGAAAATGCTGAAAGGTGTTGTCTATGATAGCTAGAATTTTTGGGCAGAAAGTGAGAGATAGCAGGGTAATATAATACTTAGCTAAAAGCACAAAAGGTATTAATTAGCTTAAAGCACAGTATTTAGCTGCAAATAACTTCGGAAGGTTCTTTGCGCCTGTTACTAGCATAAAAGGAGATGATGAGGAATTGAAGTACCTTCTCTAGCAATTCCCTAGACGAGTCGCCCTCAGGGAATAGGCAAGCCCATCCCTTCGACCAGATTTCAAATGCTTCGTCTTTCCAGACCATGAAGCTCGCTGAATCAACAACGGTAGGCTGGATGATCTCCTTGCCGGGGAATACACCCCATGTAACAGCATTCACGGCGTTTGCAGAAATGTTCGAGAACGATTCCCCTTCCTTGTTCACGGCAATGTATGTGAGGGAGGGGAATGCTTTGCACTTCTCGATTAACTGGTCCAGCTTCTCTTTTGCGCAGAAGAATTCAACATAGGCCTTCTGGTAGACATAGCCTCCTGGGCCACCCCATCCTGCAGAACAGAACAAAGATAAAGCAGGTTGGTAAGGCATGCACCATACGGAGCTGTAGATAAATTACTAAAATAAGAATGAAAAAGTGCATACGAATTACTGAAACAAAACTTGGTCCCTACGGTTTGGACGAGGCATGTTCCCTGTGACTGTTTGGTAGCACTGGCTTGTATGCTGATGACTGAAATAGACGCAACCCTAGCATAGTATACTGAGATGATGGTGTGTGGTGTGTGATAGGACAGTGTAAGTGGATATCAAAACCAATGCATAATCCAGCATTGGCACATCCTGGGACTATTTCATATGCAAGGATTTCGAACCAAAACAATTTGAAATTGCAATGAATTTGGTGTTACATTACATAAATATGCATTTACAATGTATGTACTTTGGGGCTTGGGCACAGCAAACCTGTGTACAGTGCATAGTTAAAGCCTAAACCCTGGGCACAGAGTAACACGGGCTTTTCACATAAAATGAGCTCCAGGCATAAGCCCATAAACAATAGAATCGCATCACTGTAAAAGGGTGTTATGTCTGAGGACACATGCATATGCTTAACCTTGCTCCCAGCAGTACGAAGAGGAAGACCAAGCATGAAACAAAGTAGATTTAGCGTACCGACACTAGGAGAATCAGATTTCTCTGCATTTACAGCAGGTTGGCTGTTGATGGTAAGGAAACCCTTCAGGTTAATCTTCACCAGTTGATCGTCAATTATCTTTGTCTCTGGTTGAAGACCGTCTAACTCAGACCATGGGCTGCTCGTAAGTTTTCCTTGACAGAAGTTCATGAACCGCTGTAAGTGAGAAAGAGAAGGTTAGCGAAAACAATGATTCAACAAAATTTGTTTTTATGTCATACAGAGCATAAAATATCATGCAGTAGTTACCTCATTAATGTCTTCCACAGATTTCAGTGGAACCACCCATTCCTCTTGGAGCTTCTTACCACGTCCACGTGGTCGCGTGAACTGTGAAGATAATGGATATGTTATTGCATGCAACTAGGATTTTATGTATAGATCACAAAAAGCAACTCCAGTAATTAATGCCCAACAACTGACTTATGTTGTACAGGCAGACGGTGGTGTTGGAACTAGGAAACAGATCCCATCAAGAAACACCCTGTTTGGGGACAACAGTAGTATTTTCTGCTGAACCAATATATCTGGATCGTATGTAAATATTCACTTTTAACTATCACTCTTTGGAAGACATAGTATACAAATTTGTACTGATTCTAAATGATCTGCCAAAGCTCACCGCCTTACCGTTTCAGAGTATAATGAAACTGTTGCACAGAGTCTCCGTGCCAAATGGTTGCAAACACCATAATTGTAGATTGGAAGAAAAGGATACTGAGATTACCTGGTAGTCAGTAAGTGCTCCGTATGATGGGTTTCGGGAATCACCCCACCGACCATGTGGGTATTGATCCCAACCTACGGTCCTTGAAATATAGCTCTTGGGTCTGTTAGCCCTGCCCATTATCATCATTCACCAGACTGGATGAGTATGTGTAGCACTAGGACTAAATGAGCTTGCAAAAAAAACATTTAAAGCAACTACCAGAATATAGGGCGGACATCCTCTTTGACACGGAAAACATTGGTTGGAGGCCTCCAAGGTAATGACCTTGAAACCTTGGAATCCTCGATCAATCCAAGATTCTAGAGAAATTTAAGTTGTTAGCAACACATCAGAGCAAAGTATTAAATCAAGCAAGACGTGGGAACTACCATCAAAATGGCTAAAGCAGACTTTTCCATATTTAGTGTGTAAAGGTGCAAAGTCTTGATCCCACTAGCTAAAATTTTCTTGCACATCTCGGTTCCAAGGTGGACTCCATATGCTTTGACAGCCTCTTCATTGTCTTTAATAGGCTCCAATGCAGCGGTAATCTCAGCTGGTATCTGTTGTTACATTTAAAGTAGCATTCTGTGAGAAACCACATTTTGAAATTCAGTAAATGGAAAAATATCGAATTATACATATCATGTATTTAAGTTTATGCATAATTATATGTTTAATGGAATTATCTGCATGAAAGAGGATGAATCAGAAGCAATCCATCCTCAAGATATGGTGCAAATGGTCATGAAAATTCTGAAAAGAACTGAGAGCACTGATACAAAATCAATCTAGCACGCCACAAAATTTGAAAGTTGAATTTATCCACAAGCGGAGAAACAAAGAAGTAACTGCTGAAAAGGGATCCAGAAAATAAAAAGGAAAGAATAAAGCTACTATTCACTGAAATGTCCTTTTTTCTTCTCTTGTAGTTGAACTTTTGCAGGATGGTTGACTCTATCATGGCCTACCATACCAAAAAAATATATTCAAAATATCTCATGACTGTTTGCATTGTGTTTGGAGGAAGGATGCACAGGTGCGTCTAAAGCGCAGGATGCACCGGATACACCTTCCTCCATGCCATTACTAGTGATGGAGCTACAGCAACAGAGAACAGACCATACCTTAGTTTTGCAGAATCCAGTCATGCGCACAAAACCTTTGTAGTTATTTATTGGCATTATCCCGGGAACAATGGGGCAGGTTATACCAATTTGACGGCAGTCGTTCACAAACTTGAGAAAGATATCGGTGTCATAGAAAAGCTGTGTAACAATAACGTCAGCACCAGCATCAACCTGCAGAGAAAAGGTAGATTGAGAAAGAAGCTGACAAAGAGCAATGTTGTGCTCAACAAGTACATATAGTGTACAACAGGTTACATCATTAGGAAAGAAGATTTTATGCAAGACCATTTCCGGGTCATCGATCAACAGAAATAGTATCCCATGTACTGCTGTCATTTCAACTTAAATAACAAAGATCAAGATATTGAAGAGAACCTTTCTCTTCAAATAAGCAAGATCGTTGCTATATGCTTCCGCCGTAGCCCCTTCCTCACCTAGTATTACCTCAGGGTGCGCCTCTGACATTTGAAAAATAATAATATTACATATAAGGTTGAAAACATCCACCCACTGTACAGAGAAGCAGAGTTTCATTAACCTGGATAACCAGCGACAGTTATGCCAAAGTAATCACCATACTTGGCTTTAATGTGCTGCACCTGCAATTAGAACACAAAAGATAGTTTGAAATAAAGAAGGGGTTCTCATCAGGACTCAAATGGGTTTATCGGCGATCCTAGATATCAGAAGCAGAAGCAGCAGCAATAAGCTTGTCATCATGCCCATGTCTCTCCAATGTAATAAACAACTTTGTTGCCTTAAATGCAATCTTTCGAAAGAAGTAAGAGATATTTACCAGATCCAGAGCGCAAGCAAATCCACCAGAAACTTGAACAAATTTGTCCTGACCATGTGGAGGGTCTCCTCTAAGTGCCAAAACATTTTGAATTCCATTGCTCTTAATGGTATCCAAAGCATGATCAATCTTCTCTACTGGCATGTTGGTGCATGTCAGGTGCATCATTGTTTCCACGCACACCTGCAAAGTAGCACGAAGTTAAAAGTGCAGACTATATTTATGGTGTAGTAACGTACACAAACATTGACATTGCAAAGCCTCAGAAATCAACTTCCTTTTTGGTAATATCTAGAGCAACATATTGGCATGCTGATAGAATGTCCATACCAAAAGTTAACATCCAGTGAGTGTCTTCCTCCAAATGACACCAACTATTTGTTCTCACAAGAACCAATCACTGCTTAGCGTGCAGTCACATTGTTCAAACGCTTATAATGGCACACTCCCCTATCCCTAAATAAAGAGATGCCCGACGCCCAACACCCAACACATGGCATGCAAGCACATGATGGATCCATGAACGACAGACCACAATGATGTAAACCTGGATGAGAAATCCTATCAAAATGACACATCCTAGACAAATTGTTCAGGTCTGCTATGTAGCGCTCTGAATTGGCATGACATTTGTCATTTCAACACCTTGCGTGAAATCAGCAGAGTTACAGCTCAGAAAGCACAAACATCTACTAAGAACTTTGGCAGAGTATCAGAATGGTTGAACTTAATATGTCTCAATCCATTCCTTTCCACCAAACCCCTACCATTCCACTGCTTATAGCTGTAATTAGGCATTGAACTAAGCACCACAAGCATCAAAATTAAAATCTCTTTCTACAAAACTCTCCTGTGCAATGTATCCGAGCTCAAATTAGTCACGATCATCTCTTTATCGTGGTCAGCATTCATCGGACACACCAGTCAACCAACTAAACCACATGGGAGCAGATTAATCCAAACTGCTAAAAACCAACTCCTATTTCACACCAGGGCAATTGTAAATTAGTATCCCATTTGCATCGAATGTATCTGATTAATTCAAACTCAAGTAAAAGCAATCTAAACTATTCAGTATCTCAGTATAATCTCGAAGGCAAACGTATCACATAAAACTCTGGCGAAACCAAAAGAAACGAGCAACAATCTGTGAGATGAAGCAATTCTAATCACCTCAAGCTGAACTCATCTTCCATTATATCCTTGCCAGATTACGAAACCTCGCATTGCGCCTAAATTCGCACCAGATCGAACTAAACCAGAGACCAGCAAAACTGGCATTTCATCGAACACATTCCTTCCTCACCGAATTATCTAAACCCATGATCCAAATCTAACATATCTCGCTACTTACGCCGACACATTACGCCACGCCAGACCAAGTCGAGCCGAGGGCGCACTAACGCCGCGCGCCAAAACAGATCAGATCAGATCGCGCGGGCGCGGGCGCGAGCTGGGCGCAGCGCGATACACGCACGAAGGCACGCACGTACCATGTTCTGCATGCGGTTGGCGATGTCGAGGGTGACGTCGGCGGTGGATCCCCCGGCGCCCCAGGTGATGTCGCAGAAGGTCGGGCCATGCGCCACCATGCGGTCCATCCGCTCGAAGAGGTTCTCCACGCCCTCCTCCGTCCTCGGCGGGAAGTACTCGAACGAGAACACCGTCCGGCCATCCGCCGCCGCCTCCTGGATCTTCTCTATGACCTTCATGTCGAACCTTCTAGAAGCTTCCTCCTCCCCTTCGCCGCTGCTCTAGTGGCGTGGGGGGCAGGTGTGGTGCGCGGGTTGGGGAGAGCGAGCGGGTGGTGCTCGTGGGTTTATAGGAGATCTGACTCCACCAACCACAGCTGCTCGATGGACCCAGCTCACGGGGGTGGTCTGGTCGCTGCGCTGTGGGGCCCGGTTGCAGGGTACGAGTGGTCAGGCGTTTGTGGGATGGGTGCAGGGAGGGGCTAGTGGGATGGGTGCACGGTCCCCTGGCATCGCTGTCTTACACCTACCCAAACGTGTGGGTAGGCACACTGGCCACAAGAGGAACCGGGATTAGAAAATTGGCATGCCATCACAGCCATGTAGGACCATGCGTACTTAAGTAAATGATTTGTGCTGTTCTTGTGCCATTTTATTCTCTGCAACTTCGTGGGTTTGGAATGCGCAAGGAAAAACATGTTATTACCCCCCAGCTACCTTTGATTCTTGTGAGGTTCATCCACGAGTGCTGCGGACTTACTGCTGAATTTCATGATTCAGTGACGCTTAACGTTATTAATGCTGATTGAATTTTGCTAAAAAGTGTAGGTAAGATGTGGACAGACCGGACAAATTGTAGAATGATCCTACCAACTTACCAAGCTGTAATGAGGATGGAACTGTGGAAGGAGGCAATATCGTGAGGGCGCTCTCACTTAGGTCCCTCACAATGTTCCAACTTGAACTGGTGCTAAGACATGCCACATAAGTAAGAAGATGATGTGGCGAGGTAGTTAAGAAGGAGAGAGATAGTTTTGGTGTCTTCAGGAAGAACCGATGCTAAGCGCGTGGACCTATGCAAAATGCCTATGTGGCATCTATGTATTAGGGAGTTTAGTTGCTAAACAATTAAATGAAGGAAGTTTAGCTACAAAAAGCTAAGCACCTATGTATTGGGGAGTTTAGTTGCTAAGCTCTTTCATGCGCTTAGCACCTCATCTAAGCACCTATGCATTGGAAGAGGCCTTAGAGAGCACTCCGTTAGCTTATGACAATCCTCGACCCCCTTCTCCCTATCTCCTCCATAAAGGAAAGAAAAATTGGCATGAACATTATCTCAAATAAAAAACTATAACTTTGGGTTGGGTGATGGGGGATTTTTCTGTGAGACACTCAAATTTTTAACTTGATGCATTGATTGATTTATTTATTTCAAAAAATAGGATGGCTCGGCCTCTGTATCAATAGATACATGTGGCCATAATTATTGAATCAATAGGTCATTACAAAGAGTATCGATTAGTATTGCAAAGTGCTTAGCAAAACAACTTATGGATTACAAAGTCTCAAATGATCAGGCAATCTATATTGGGTAGATAAAGCCCGAACTACCGTCTTTAGGGCCTGTTTGTTTGGGCTTTTATTTGGCTTTTAGAAAGTCAAAGTCAAAGCCAAAGTCCAACCAAACAAACAGGGCCTCAAGCGGCTACACCCAATTTTCATAATATCTCATACATCTGGCTTTTGCAATAATGACTATACGGATCCAATGGATAGCTTGATGGAAGACCTACACAAAAATAGGAAGTTTTTCCTTTGTTAAAAACCACACCGTTATGGCAACGCTACAAAGATCAACAGAAGGGGCATAAACTCCTACAAGTATTTGTGACTGTATACGTTGAGCAAAACCCCCTAGCCAACTGCTTGGTGGTGTGATGTTGAAAGCCATATAGATTACCTACCAAGCTTGATGGGCTAATCTACACTAAATAAAGAGGTGTTTGGTAGTCTTATCCCGACCATAGTGACTACATTGTTTACTGCCTTTCTATTTGTGTTTACAAAGATTATCTTTTGTTAGACGTACCCCTGACAAAGATACCACACAAAGATCTTTATACGGAAGGGTAGTTTGAGCTTCTAATGTGTTTATGCTGAAATCTACACTGGGTGTCGATTATGGTTGCGTATGTGGACTGGATCGAACACTGTCCTAAGACATGATGCTTCTAGTAGAACATATCCAAATCATGATTGAGCGTGACATTAGTGAGACGCTAAATAAGATAATTCTAGGTTACTAATTTGGGACTTGATGCATTAAAATAATATGAAAGTATGTAAACACCTAGGGACGAGCACCCAACCCTACACCGACGCACTAGAATACATATATGACACACTAGTGGTAGCAGCAGCTACAAGCCTAGGCGATGGTGGATTCGAACAACTTGAGATCATTAGCCATCTATAAACTGCCCGTCCTCTTGTGAACGTTGGTTTAAGATGCTTCGATGTATTAACATGTAGGCCACCCTGCCGCGACGTTCATGCTCCTTCGCAGCTGGCATCTGTGGAAACACTACAATGACGTCGTTTTCCGTGGCCAAACCCCCTCCGTCTTTGAGATCCGCTGCACCTGCCGTGAAGACGTTGCACTCTGGAAGAACCATCTCCCGCGACCCCAACAACCACCGCTAGTATGCCGCTTATTGTTTGTGCCAAGTTTCTGGCTAGCCACACTCTGTTCTTGCTCTGCTCTTGTAACACAACGTTTTGCCCTTTTAATTGAAAATTCAGGTAGGGAAGCTCTTCCCATAGTAATCTCAACTCTGCGCAAAAATTAGGCCTGAGAGGAACCGACATGTGTTTGATTAACCATAAAGCCATTCTTCCAGCAATGCTGGTAGACCAAATCAAGGAACAATGCAGGCAGTGAACAAATCACAGGAGGTAGTGTACCGCGTATAATCATGTACGAGCATACTTGGTGGATCTTCCGGTAGCGTGAACGCATGGTAGAATGTGCTGGTCTTTAGCCTAGCCACATGTAATTGTGTGTTCCTTTTTTAGGATTGTCTATTGCACGCGTGGCTGAAAACTTATCCTCCATCTTTTGGAACTAACATGTATCACAAAAATGCATCGATTGTACTTAAAATTAATCAAAACTTATTAAGATCTTAGATGGTCCTGCGCAAGCAAGACCAACCTTTATTCAATCAAATGGTCGTTACATCGTCCACCAGAAGAGGTGTTAGGAAACTAGGTGGATCATCCAGCCAGCCAAAGTTGCTCGAATGTCCTGCAGGTTTTCCGAAAGTGAAAAACAAGTCCTTGGTTCGAGGACGACTGATCCATGGGCCGTGGCCACGCTGGATAGCGCATTAGGCCCATTACTTCCGGCTCACCACGGCGAAACCCAATCGGCATCAGCACCCAAACGTTATCCGCTTCAGAGCCGAACGGCCTCGCCACTTCGCCACCTCTCCAACGAAAGCCACACTCCTCCGCCTCGTCGCTCTCTCCCCTCCTCCATGGCGGCCTTCGCCTCCACCTCCCCCTCGCCGGCGATCTCCGCCTCGCCCTGGCGCATGGACTCCCTCCGCGCCGCACTCCCTTCCCCGGCGTCGGCGGCTATCGGCGGCCGTTTCCGCCCTCGCAGGGCGGTGGCCCGGTTGGGCGACTCCACCGCCCCGTTTCTCCGTAGCTCCTTCGTCTCCACGTCCTCTGCCTCCTCCTCCTCCGTCTCCCCCGCCTCGCTCTCTGCCGCGGTCACGGCGTCGCTCGCCTTCTCGTACACCTCCTCGTTCGCCGGTGAGATATCCCTCTCCTTACGATGTCATGTAACATTGCTCGCTATAGACAAGAAATATGGATATATATCAGCATGAAAAAGCATGCAACTTATCTGTATCGTACACATATTTGAGTCCCGTTGTGCGTGTAATGCTGCTTATACACACAATTTGGATAATCAAGTCACGGCCAACGTCACCAGTGCTAAATTCACTAACGACCAATCCAGCATTTTCCTGAGCTGTAAGATCTGAGCTGCATATACATCTCCCTGAGCACCTGGGATTCCATATATTCTAATGCACACCAACTTATTTTGTTCATGTCCTTACCAGACGGTCTCTTGCTATTCTGAATTGCTTTACAAGTGGGTTATATTGTTCAAGCATGCTCGTTAACCCTTCAACAATGTATGGACCAATTGATAATTTCTCATATTCGTATTTAAGAGCATTGATCCTATTACTAATTTCATTACTCATGTCATATATGTAATTGAGCATATTTATCGGTTTACCAATAGGAGCAACCATGGACCAATCAGATGGCAAATCTGGCTCTGGAAACTTATTTTGAACACATATGGGCCGTTTCTGTCATTAACAGATTCATCGATATTTGCACCCATTGACGCAACAGCAAACATTGCACTGTAGCTTTGTTGCTTTGACTTTCTTGATCTGATTGATCCGATGATGCTTGACTGTACTGTGGTGGTTCAAATTGTGATGGTGCCCTTGTAATCACAAACTAAATTGCTAACGTTGTTGATTATCATGAGCAGAAAAAAGGAAGAGTAATGAATATAATCTGGCGTTGCTGGTTTTATCACCTTACCTTTGCTTAACAGGGCTGATTTTCCTTTGTATATCCTGATTGACCACACCATACAAATCACAAACAGTGCAAGAATGTACTGGAGACACTAAAGAATTTGGTTGTTACATGCCAAATATGTCAGTAGATCAGCTTCTCACTCAAAGTTCTTGAGCTAGCCACACTAAAGATAAATTTAGAATGGATTTGTGTGAAATTCCTATGAATTTTGCAATAAACTCATTCATCGATTTTGCCAAACATATTGTAGAGAGTTCAAGCTTTGAGCACCGATTGTTTGGTATTGATGTTCGCGGAAGGATATTGGCAATGAGGCATGGGAAACGCATTCCTAGACTCAACAGACCTCCAGATCAGCGGAAAGCACTTCTGCGTGGCCTGACCACACAGCTGCTGAAGCATGGGAGGATAAAGACTACCAAGCCAAGGGCAAAGGCAATGAGGAAGTATGTTGATAAGATGATCACGCTGGCGAAGGATGGATCTCTTCACAAGAGGAGACAGGCCCTAGCATATATTTACGAGAAGCATATAGTCCACGCATTGTTTGCTGAGGTTGCAGACAGGTATGGGGAAAGAGAGGGGGGCTACACAAGGATCATCCCAACATTTCCAAGGAGGGGGGACAATGCACCTATGGCTTACATTGAGCTTGTCTAGGTGAAGTGAATTCCTTGTCATATTATATCTGAAGTCCCTTAAAATTACCAAAATGAACTTTTTTATTCTAGATATATTGTTGCAATATGTTGACTTAGACCATTGGTATTAGAGCACATGCTAGTTTTCTTATGTTTAGAACATCAAGGAATCAATTGATCATTCTTGTTCGATTTTGCTATTCTGGTACATGAGTACTTGGAGTATTAACTATCAAGCGCAGAAGTATAGAGAGTCACTATATATGCTCGATAAAAAAAGAGAGAGAGAGAGAATGTAGTTACAAATTTACAATCTAATTAGAGAAAATAGCTGCTACAGTGGGACGATAGCAGCACTAAACAAAACAAACACTAAATCTGCTAAAAGGCTGTTTGATTATCTTTTCATATGCACGGGCTGACAGGCACGAGTAGTACTTCTACTGCTCATGAGTTCTTCTTATCTGCAGGATCTTCCATCCGTCACAGTTCATCCATTAGTACTGCCCAGGCCGGTTGGTCTGCAAGTTGCCTTTTGAACATCTGTTTTTCATGTGTTATTTTGTAACAAAGTGTAGATCATGTGTGAAATTTTGAACGGTCAAATTCCATCCTGTAATTGCAAAAGCAGTGTGCTATATTTTGGGAAGTGTTCCTTTCAAGCTATTTCGCTGTCGCTCTGCCAGTTTACTGCAAACTGGCGATCTGTCTAGATGTTGCTAAAGCCCAGGAATTGTTGGTGTGTCCAATGTTTCCGCAGATTTTCCCTATCACTGGACAAGGACAATATTGTACTGTTTGTGCATCCAAGGCACAGAACTTCTACTTGAACATGTGCCCGCATATTCTGCTAAGAAAGGTCCATGTTTCTTGCAAAAATAAGAAGAGAAAGATCTATTTAAGCAAATTTTTCTCAAAGGTTTAAAACTAGACATCAAAATATGAATTCTCTGATGAAAATGTACACCGTTAGGTGTTTCATCGTATGATTCTCAAGCACCCAACATCTTTGTGTGGTGAGTAAGGCTGCAGCGGGAGCTATCATAATTTAGTGAATGTTACTACGACTACAACAACAAGGTCAGGATGGCCGAGTGGTCTAAGGCGCCAGACTCAAGTTCTGGTCCTCTTACGAGGGCGTGGGTTCGAACCCCACTTCTGACAATTCTTTTTCTTTTTACGCAATGTTTCTATTTCTATTAGTGCATGCAGACTATCACGTGTTCCATCGAAGCTCCGCGCAAATGTGTCTGAAACCATCATCCCGCGTACGTATCGTTTAGGTCAGGATGCTCTTCCTCGCATTCTGGATTGGATTTCCGATGCTTAGCACGGTGACGATGAAGTCCGAAAGAAGCTTAATTTGGTTGATCAACCACAACAGGCTGCAAGTACGCATGGTCAATGTGACAGAGGAGATGAACCGCGGAAAAAGCTGCAGAACGGACGCACGTTTCGGCCGCTTATTCGCCATTGGTAGTCGTCCTTCTCCATCTCCTAAGAGCATGTACAATACAAGTGCTTAAAAGGATGTTTAGTAAAATAAATTAATTTTTTCTTGCCTTGTAGGATAGCATTGATGTTTATTTTATAGCATGAGTGCTTAATTAGACATCTATATTTAAGAGGTGTTTATGCATTTAGCTAGTACTAATTAATATAAAATCATCTAAGCACCTACAAAGATGAGCTTGCATTGGACTAGATAAAATTCACATAGATGCTTGATGATGTGGTTGTATTCTCTCTTTGAGCACTCACATATAAACACCTTGTACTGTACATGCTCTAAGTGTGCAGCGCCATGGGGACCAACGCGGTCGATCAAAACAGAGGAGAAGAGGACAGAAGCAGCTCAGCTTGATCAAACACGTACAAGAAGAACAAAGTACGCCACCGGCCGCCGGCAACGCTCAGGCCGGCCCTGCGCTGAAACTGCTCTGGCGCTGATGCGCCGCCGCGCGCTCACCAGAGATCTGCCCGCATTCCGGCGGTCGGAATCCAGGACGGCAGGAGATGCACATTGTCCATCTCACCACATGCATACTGCCATGCATGATCCAACTCTGTCATCCGTTTCTACCGCTGTAAAAGACACCCACGCGCGTGCTACGCCAGTAATTGCTCTGCTCGCCTAGCCTGTAGATCGATCGATCGGTCAAGGACTGGTTGATTAGAAACAATAATCGATCGAGCTGGCGGTCGAATTGGATGCCCTGCTGCACCCATCGATCACACGATACAAAACGGCAGACATTCAGAGGAGGTACGTATATTGGGGTAGGTATCTTTGTCATGTCGTTTTTGGAGCGTTATGATGGGGAGAGATGCATGCATGCAGCAGCAGCAGGAGCATTCGATGCGCGAGAGAGGCAATTACGCTGTCAGGTGCACGAGAGACCAGTGAGGCAGCCAGGCAGGTGTTTGTAGGTGGTGGACACGCACGCATGCTGCGCCGCACGTGTGCATGTCATGTATGAAGCGTACGTGTATACCCGTAAGGCCATCTCCAACCCACCTCCCTAATTTCACTTCCCAAATCCTCATTTGGGAAGTCACTTCCAAAGATCCCTTCCCTAAATTTTTTTCTCCTCCAACCCACGTCCCTAATCTCACTCCCTATATTCCACTCTCCTATATTTAATCAATATCCTATAACTACCATATTATTTGTAAATAGTTTATGTACAACGGATTTATTTGTAACGGCTATATTTGTAACGGGTAAAATTTTAACGGGTATATTTATAACGGATTTATTTCTAACGGCTATATTCGTAACGGATACATTTGTAACGGCTATTTTCCTAACGGCTATATCTGTAACGGCTATATCTGTAACGGTTATATTCCTAACGGCTATATCTGTAACGGCCAAATTTCAAACAGGAATATCAGTAACGGCTATATTCTTGAACTCTATATATACCAAGCCATTAGCTCTTCCTGGCATTCCATATCTTCCTGCAGCAGTCCTCCTGCACCTTCATTTCTTCCAGCAGCACTCCTCCTCCACCTCCACGAAATCAGAATGAGTCACCCAAGCTCAGGCATGCACCCCATATTTGATTCTTCGTCGTCAGATGATGACGATGAACTGTTCGTTGCTACAGCCCTCATAACGCAGACACACTACCAGCTTAGGAATATTCCACGCCATATCGGTTCAATGCCCGGACATGCGGTACTCAATCGCAACAGAGAAGCCGGTCATTTTAGACTGTACGAAGACTACTTTTCGGATTCTCCTACATATGGCCCAACTATTTTTCGCCACAGGTTTGCAATCGTTATCATAGATTCATATTCATCTTTCTTGTTGTTCGTCCCGTGTAGGACTCAATCATGTTTTTCATCCAGGTTTAGGATGACTCGTTCTCTATTTCTCTGCATAGTGGATGCTGTAGTAAGCCATGATAACTACTTTGTCCAGAAAAGAGATAGTGTTGGACGTCTAGGGTTATCACCTCTTCAAAAGATTACAGCAGCATTCCGGATGCTAACCTACGGAGTTTCTGCGGACGCTACGGACGATTATATCCGGATTGGAGAAAGTACCGCAATAGAGAGCCTTAAAAGATTTGTGAAAGCTATTGTACAAGTCTTCGGAGATGAATATTTGAGGTCTCCAAACAATAATGACACTGCTAGGTTACTTGCTATTGGAGAGGAAAGATGTTTCCCTGGAATGCTGGGGAGCATTGATTGCATGCATTGGCAGTGGAAGAATTGTCCTGTGGCATGGCAAGGTATGTATACCGGCCATGTGCACAAGCTCACAATCATTCTTGAAGCCGTTGCCTCACAAGATATTTGGATTTGGCACGCCTTTTTTGGTTTACCAGGGTCTCACAATGACATAAATGTTCTTCACCGCTCACCTCTCTTTGCACGGCTAGCTGAAGGCCAGGCTCCAGAAGTACATTATACCGTCAACGGACACAATTACACAATGGGATACTACCTTGCAGATGGCATATACCCTACATGGGCGACATTTGTGAAGACAATACCATCTCCACAAGGTAATAAGAAGAAACTCTTCGCGCAAGCCCAGGAAGCAGCTAGGAAAGACGTCGAACGAGCTTTTGGAGTTCTACAAGCTCGCTTTGCCATTGTTCGAGGACCAGCAAGATTTTGGGACCAACAGGTACTTGGAGAAATCATGACGGCTTGTGTCATCATGCACAACATGATCGTCGAAGATGAGCGGGATGGAGGCCCACAAGACTACAACTACGAAGGAGTAGGAGAGAGTGTTACTGTTTCGCATGAACATACGCCTGAGATTTTTGAGTTCATTCAAGCTCATCATGCTATTAGAAGCAGGCAAACTCACTCTCAGCTTCAAGCTGATCTAGTTGAGCACCTTTGGGAACGCTACGGAGGCATGTAGGTTTATAGTTGTGCATGTTGTTCGGGCTTCGATGTTGTATGCGGCTACGAAGTTGTTTTATGTATGTGTTTCCGTATTGTTCTTCAAATAATAATTCGTACTAGTACTCCTAAGTTCATGCAATGAATATGTTCTTACGTTCGATAATTCATATGAGGAAACATAAGTTTAGATAGCACAACGTACAACAACTAGTAAACGTAAGTTCAGACATCACATACGACAGGAAGTACTAATCATAAGTTCAACTAATCCACCTCAGCGGCGTCGCCGAGCAATGATATCGTTCTGCAGGCCTATGTAGTACTCCTTCTGTGCCTCACACATAGCACTCGTGTTCATGTTCATAATCCTCTCCTCCTCTAGCATCATCTTCAATTCTAACTCCTTTTCCCTTACCTCAATTGACTTTCTCTCATTGGCAATCTTAGAGTCTTCTTGTGCAATCCTCAACTTCTCATTCTTAATCCTTTCTTCTTCAAGTGCGTAATGCCGTGCATAGCGCTCTTCTTTCTTTAGCTCCTTCTGAGAATCTTGTTCAGTCTTGAATGACCAAAGAGACTGTAACACATTCTTGTATACCATGTCGTCGCCAGAGCAAGCACTCTTACCTCGACGAAGTCGTTCTTTCTCCGCATTTCTACCACTTGGCCTGCGTACAAGTTCTACTTCCGCAGAACCATCCCCAACTTGAGCTTCGCACTGACTTGAGTTCGTGCTAGGTGTAGAAGCAGAAGAACCTGGACTGGCATGTACGGTTGTCTTCTATTTCTTAGAGGAAAGCCGATCGGTCCACTTCGGGTGGTGCCGTAAAACATTCTAACAGTGCAAGAAGGCAAAAGGTTTCTTCTCTTCCGCCGCGAACACACTGCAAGCCTGAACAATCTGCGCATAGTGGAACAAATTAATAGCTAAGCACAAATATGAGGCTACAACAAAATTATGTATGGAAGACACATACCTTATCATTTTCTGTTGTCCCGCTCTGCCTTCTACGCTCAATGCGGTCGTAGCATCCACAGAACTTGTTGACGTTCTCTTGAATAGTGCACCAACGTTTTAGAAGGGAGTTTTGAAGGCGATCCGACTCGAAATCCTTGTTCTCATGATAGTACTGGTGGATCCTACTCCAATAAGTAGAGCGAGACTGCTCATTACCGTGTACTGCATCCGTACTAATGTTTAGCCAAGCTGACACAAGCAACAAATCTTCTTTTTCATTGAAATTCTTGGTTCTCTTGTTACTCGCTCTACTAGACGGAATCTCTTGTTCAGTTGGCACGAAATGTTGCTCCTCAATAGGCGTAAAATGTTGGGTATCATCCCAAGCGATGCTATCATTCCCCTCACTCAGCAAGTTTATATAGCTATCCATCTGTACTCTGTTAACATAAGTACTTCATTACGTTAACAACAAATCATACGTCCATACATAGCATATAAGAACAACACATATCGAACCATGCCATTCCAGTGAGCTCACACATATGTAGCATATAAGAACAAAACAAGTATATGTAGCATATAAGAACAGAACACACAGATTTATAGCAATACTACAACACATAAGTTCATGACATAATACACTATAAGCATTACATTGAACTCATCGGCATTAAGCATCACCAATTACACAAGCAAAAGGTCTGCAGAAATCTAGGAAGCTAAATATGAACGTTGGCGCACGTGCAAGGATCAGATCACTGGGGTGAGAAACGTACAATACTTCCATATGCATAGACTACACATACACATTGCTCTCCATATTTTGTTGCTTCACATCGTCTAATAGCCTTGACATCCTACCCATGACATCAGAAAGATTATTTATCATCTCAGTTTCTAAACCATGAGAAACCCCTGTAGATTCACTCTCATCAACAACATTATTCATACCATGTTCTTCCATAGCCTCCCAACTCTCACGGACAATTGCAATTTCCCTAATTGTCTGTTCCCACCCGTCTTTTAGTCTTGCCGCAGCAGCCACCAAATCCTGAATCTTCTTCTCATTGCATCTAACTTCAACCGCATAATCATGGTTATGACAGGAAAGAACAATCTTCTCCCAATAATTGACATCATCCACGTCTACACCAAAAATCCTTTGCAGATATTTAATACCTTCTTCCGCAGCATTTTCCTGTGCTTCTTCTACCGTGCTAGCTGGTTTACCATAACAAAATTTCTGCCCACCGAGCTCAGACGTAATCCTTGCGTTACACACAAATGACACAGATGCAACACTTTTTCCATCCCTAACAGGCCACACAGTGTATTCACCTCCATGGCAGGAAAGAGCCCTAAGAACTTCAGCCAAAATCAATTTTCGCGAGATCCGAACAACCTCCATCTTATGTCAAATGCTCACCACCTATTCATCAGTCCTATAAGTTTATACACGACTAACCAATTGGGAAAAAACATAGGAGAATATATACTACAAACAAACGGTTAGAATAACGGTACTTCACAATTGTAAAGACAATAGCAAGTAGATGACATATTAAAGCAAATGAACATTCTCAGTACGAACAAACAATGACATGACCCAGTGCATATTACCATCAACCAGTGCATATATATCTCCGAATCACTGCATAAAGCATGAGCACTAATCAAGTTCTGAAACCAGCATAGGGTTTTTGTTAGCTACTTAACATGTATTCGGCCTTTGATTCAGTTTGCTCAGAAGAATTTTTGAGAGCAGACACAATCTGAGAACAGTTATCAGATATTTGTGCATAGCAGAATAAATTCTGTAATAAAATAGAAGGAAAAAAGGTTAACACAACAAGCAATCCCTTTACAAGCACTTCTTAGTTCACAGCAGCAGTATCTAATTCGTTGATCAAATAAGAAGTGAGCAACAAGATCAAATTACACTTCAGCAACCAACCATTGTCAGAACAGTTGAAAGGTCTAAACACCAAATACCATATAGCAGTTGTTTGTAGAAGAGTATGAATTTGGACATGTGAGTTTTGCGTCTTAGGATGAAGTGCTGAAGTGCATAATCCAATCTTTTGTATTCAAAGACCACAGATAAAATTTATTGTATCATAAGAAACAGAACAAATTTATTAAGGAACTGTTCTCTGTTCTCTCTTCATTTGACACACTTTGATGTCTTTCTGAACATACATGATTAAGTGCTACAAAGCCATGCGTTCAAAATTTAACTTTCAAATAACTGTGTATATATTCGTACTGTAAGAAATAGATAGATGGGGCAACTGGTCTAACCACAGGAAAGAATAACTAGGATTTACGAAGAACATTTCAAGCACAAGACATGCACATTGCGAACAGCAAGTGTGTGCCTGGGACTCTAGAAACAAGACATTGCTAGTGTTGTTTAACAAATGTGGCAAAAGAACATCATAAAATCTGCAGACCATCATATCAGTAAATGCTAAAGTTAACTGGAACAAATTTTGCTAAGATCAGTCGTGTTCAAGGGCATCCAGATGTATGCAAACACAAAAGCAACAAGAGGGAGGAATGGAGGGGAGGGGCCACGGGGCGGGTGGATCTGGCATACCGAGTACTGCAATGAGGAGGAGGTCGCCGGATTCGACGATGCGAAGCTGCCTGGGGACGCGGCGGTGCTCGGGGAGGCAGATCTGCTCGGGAGGCGGTGGTGCACCGGGTGGTAGACCAGGTCGGGGAGGTGGCGGTGCTCGGGGAGGCAGATCTGGTCGGAGACGCAGACCTACTCGGGGATGCGCTGCGCTCGGGGTGGCGGACCTGCTCGGGGAGGCGGCGCTGCTCGAGTTGGCCGGCGGGATGCTCCGGCCGCTGAGGAAGGGAGCGCTCCGAGCGCGGGCGGGAACGCGAGGGGAGGACGGGCGGCGATGGCAGTTGGGGATTTGGGAGGTGAACTTCACTACCCACTGGTGGGGAGTCGGGAGGGGAGGAAGGGTAGTGCTACAGGTTTGGGAAGTTGTTTGGGAGGTGGGTTGGAGACGCGATTTCGGGGAAAAAACCCTAATTTAGGGTTGGGAAGTTGTTTGGTCACTGGGTTGGAGATGGCCTAAGTTGCTCCGTGTCCTTGTTTTCAGCATAAATTTTGTCCTCTTTGTAGATCGAATTTACATTTGAAATTGCATAGCTTGGTAATTTATTTTATGGCGTCCCTATCAATTTTTTCAAAGAAGCTTTGTGGACCATGCCCGCTACTCTCATAGCGGGGTTGGCTTCTCTCTCCTAGAAGTGGTGGCGGGGTCAGTGCTTTGGCGGTGCGGCTCCGAGCAGTGATACGGGGTTCCTCCTGTTTGTGTTTTTGTCGATGCATCTTTCGTGCTCTTTTTGAAACCTGTTGAGGTTGTCCTTGGTCCTCTCGGATCAATGCCAGTTCTAGCCTGCTCAGTGGGGTTATGTGGTGGCCACGATGTGGCGTGGTCTTTCTTCGACAGTAGTTCTGGACTGGGTTCTTCTTGTCCCACCACTAGTACAAAAACACTCATCCGTGACGATTCAAAAACGATATCCCATATAGTTTTTTTAAACTGTCGTGGATTGTGTGTCGCAGATACGGGGGTTACATTCCATACGGTTTTAGAACCGTATGCGATTGCTTTTTAAGATTTGAAAAAAATGCACGCCGGAGCCGTCCAGCACGCTCATCCCGAGAGGTCATCGGCTCGAAGTTGATGATGGGGGGCGGAAGGAGGCCGCCGTCTGCCGTGTGGATGCTCGTCAACAGCTGCACCGATTGGATGGCCGCTGGCGTTCGCATCGCTGTGTGATGGTCGCCATCGGTTGAGTTAGTGCCTGCACCGCGTGGGTTTGAGAGAGGGGAGAGGTCGTGGCTCTACTTGTTGGCTATATCCACCACCATCAAAACCACGATTACCGACGCAGAATGCCTCGCCATCGTTGCCCACTGAGGAGATGACCGCTGCCACCGGCCAATCTGGATCGGGAGAGCGAGAGGGAAACACTGGCTGATTTGGATTCAGGAGAGGGAGAGGAAGAGGGAGGCTCTGGGGCGGTTGAGAGGTGGTGGTGCGGGGAGGGGGTGGGAGGGAGTGGGGGACTTGGTCGAACCGGATTTGAGGACGCCATGGATGAGAGAGAAAGAGGAAGATGCGGCGCTAGGGTTGGGGCGAGCGGCGCGGGGGTGGAGCGGGGAGTTAGGCTCAGGGGTGGGGAGAGGCGCCGGGGGAGAGGGTGTGGAGGAAGTGGAGAGAATTAGGGTTAACACTGGGTTAAATAGGAGCTGTGCTAATGGGTTGGGCCTGGATTAATTCCATACGGTTTTTGCAAACAAAACCGTCTCGATTGTCTTCTTTGTTCTAGACGATTTTTTTAAGAAAAAACCATTGTGTAAATTTCAGTAAAAATGTTAGGAATGTTCTAGATGGTTGGCTAAAAAACCATCATAGATGTAAAATTTATACAAGAACCGTCATGGATATGCCTCATCTGTGATGGTTTTTCAAAATATCACGAATATGGGTCTTGTATGTGTATTTCTGTACTAGCGCATGTCTTGTTGATGGTGTGGCTCGGTTGCTTCTCTTGATTGGTGATTTCTTCTCTGTGTGGGGGTCAATGCTGAATCTGGCTTTCTTACGAGAGGGATGAAGAGTCTTTTGCCAGTGCGTGAGTACGAGTCCATCTCCACAGGGTGGATGAATCGAAGGCCTTGGTGTTTTTTAATTTTCGTTGTTATGTCAGTATGATGGTGGTGCGTTGTCTATACAATCCATCGCTTTGTCGGTCGAGGGAAGTTTTATTTTCTCCGTATTTGTCGGTTTTTTAATTAATTAGACGATTCTATTCTTTTGCTCTGAATTACAGTTTTTTATTACAGCATATTTTATATAGATACTTCCTCGTGTACAGTGGTATAAATATAACCTCCAACGAGGGGAAGCATGTAATGGTGCATCGCATCGCAAACGCAGCGCCAACGTGCGCTGCCTCCCGATAGTAATTAACACCCGTAACCAAGAGGGGATCCTATGCCATGCGAATCTCTGCTGGTACAGTAGCACTAGATACACACTTTTGTGTGTGTTTTGCTGGGTCCCGGCTGCAAACTAGTTGTTGGAAAATTTGGATATTTGACACTGAAAAGAATAGTACGGTCACCCATGTCTCACTGACATGTGAGTCCTTCCATATATGTCACTGACACGCGGGGTGGCAAATATCCCATCATTGCTCCATGCTCCACTCATGCACGAGGGAGGGAGACTGCAGGGCGCATGTGAGCACCCATGAGTAAGGAAGCAAGAACTGAAAAGGACCAACAGAAAAGTTGATGGTAGGATCAGAGCATCCAGCCTACTTGGTTTTTTCAGGCCAAAAAGGGTTGTTGTTTACCTCAGCAACTTTTACCGACTTACGAAACAAAACTCCATGCCACCTGTTTACAAATAGAGCACATAAGTCAGATAGCGCATAAAACAAACGAAAAGCTACAGTGACAAGAGAGAGCACATTCGCTTGAAGTGAAAAGTATGACACACACACACACGAGAGGGAGATAGAGAGAGAGGAGAGAGAGAGTTTGATAACCAGATCACAGCACAGCTCACAGCATCTCCTGCAAAAGTAACTTATCACTGTAGTTGATTGCTAGTGTTCTTTTTTCTACTTCTAATTTTGTCTAGCTAGAGTGGTCCACAATTATGTACTCCCATTTTATCAAGGGGGAAAAGAAAGGATTGATTGATGTGTCCTTTAGCATCGTTGGTTCGATTCATCCGTAGATAGTGAAAATTCAGGAGGAATAGGGAGCATGGTTGGTAGATTCGTGTACATACTAAAAATTGCTTGGTGGTACTAAATGTAGGCATGGTTAGTAAGATGAGACATAATGGAAGCAGAGACATAATGGAAGCATGGAGGCTAGGATGTATATATTTCTAGCCTTCATGCTTTCATGGTATCATGGCATCAAGGTGAGAAGGTCTCTCGAGGTTTAAATATGACGAACTGTGTAATGTTAGCTTTGTTCTATTGAGTCCTGCTATTTTTTTTTAATCCTAGATTTGCCACTGCTTGCGATCGTCGTCAAACCGTATCCACCGCACAATGGCATGGCACTAGTTCTAAGATGCCACACTACGCTATTGATAGGATCGATCTTCCTCTTGTGCACTGATAGTGACAACCATGTTTTGCTCACTAGCTACCGACACATCTTGCATAGGAAACAACGACACAATACCGAGCAACCTTGTGGGCCTCTACTACACACTTGGTTAAAAATCAGAACAGTAATTAGAAAGTGTTCCTGTCGCTTGCTTGAACAAATACTTATATGTAGTCTTAGTCACTAGGGTCCATACTACTAAATGCTTGACAGCCAAAATTGAATTATCAGATACTGCTACATATACTGGATTCAGAGTTAAATCAGACCGAAAAATTTGGAGAGAAGAGGAATTTGGAGTTGACTCTAATGACAAAATAGACAGTTTGGAAAGAGCAGAATGAGGATTTGGCTTGTCCAAAATTGCCAGGTATACGCTTAAGAGGGACCCAACAACATGTGTTCCGTGTTTAATTTGATGCAAACTCTATCAGTGAAAATCAGCAATAGCTTTCGAACCTTCCCAGATTTATCCCATACATATGTTACGAGAATTTTGAAAATCATACATAAAAAAATGCACAGAAGGCGAAAAGGTACACAATTACACAGTCAGTGAAGGTTTTGTGGGATTAGAAGAGCTGGAATAATTAAGGATTATATAACTATAATTGTTTTAAATAATTTCGATTTTGGATATACAGATAATACAAAATTCATCCTTTCGATAACTTGTGTGATTAATGAATTCATGACCCCTGCTACAAAAGGAAAAAGGTTCACCTATATATAAATTAATGACATCACAAATACAGAAGGGCATCATTTTCCTTCTTGTGACAAAGTCTATACGCCACATTGACTAATTGTGTATATGTACATCACATATGCTTGAATAGCAACATTTCTTTATTTGTCAGTCGTGCGCTCGAACTTCTAGAGTACACATATGAAAAAAAAATCCTTGTGTGTAATGAAAAAACTGATAAGCTTATATATCTAAAATATTACATGTAAAATCTATTGATTTCAACCAAGATATGCAATATAGATAAAAAAACATACAATATGATTTCTCTGAAGCTAAATGTAAATTAGAAACACATATTTTATCATTATTTATGATTTTTACACTTTTGGAATAATTTTAACGAGTCAAAAATATATCATAATGCACATGGCAACTACTGTGTCACCTGTACTTTTCATAGAGAAAATAATTTACACGTAAACCACACAACCATGGTGTTGTCATGCATCCTCTAGACACAGACTTTGATGTGACACAAAAAATAACCTTGATATAGTTTTCTTTTTTTTTCTCTTTTTATTGTTTTGTGTTTTTAGATTTTAAAGAAAAGCTTCACAATGGGTGCCGTGCTGGCGTGTTGCAACCTTGAGGCTCGAGGGAGTCACCGAGCAAGGGCAACGCTAGAGAGAGAGAGAAAAGGGTTCCAGAGCGGCAGCGGCTGCCAACCCCTCTCTCTCTCCCTACGCTGGCTGCTGCCGCTGCAGGCTGCACCCTAAAGCAGCGAGCCTTTTCACCTCTCCTCTTCCTTCCTGCCACCCCCGCACCACCACCTCGCCTCCTCGCCTCAGCCTCGGTTGCGGCGCTCTGTCCTGTCTTTCTCTCCGGAGAGAGCCGCCGCCATGTCGGGGCTCTACAGCCAGGGGTTCTCCCCTGCTAGGAACCTCTCCCCTCAGATTAGAAGCAACCCAGATGTTGATAGGTAGAACGGCGCATGCTTTTTTTTTGCTCTATCTGTGTGATTTCTCTGGTTGTCTCTTGGCCAATTCGTGATGCCAAGATTGCGTGTTTATTATATCCTCTCTTTTTTTGTTCGGTTTGCTTGATGAATGATGATGTTGTATTACAATTCTTGGTTTTGTGCAGTCAGTACTTGGCTGAGTTGCTCGGCGAACACCAGAAGCTGGGGCCTTTCATGCAGGTGTTGCCCATATGCAGCAAGCTGTTGAGCCAAGGTGAGATCTTTTGATCTCTCCCCTATTTGTTTCTTGCTGCCTGATGAGGTTTTCTTATGGGTGAGGTGTTTCCTTTGTAAGCACGAGTGAATTGGGAACTACATGGCTGCAGTGCTTGGATGAGTGCTCGCTTTAGATGGCATTGGTTGTTGCTGCCCAGCTATATGATCTCCGGGTCATGTACTGCTTGGATGATGCTCTGCTTTAGATTTGTATTGTGATATTTCGCTCATCGTCGATATTAGATGACGGGGCTTCTGCACAATAATGTTGTCAATCTGTGTTCTTGATGATCGATCTGTCCGTGATAATCTATGTTTGCAATGATGTAGAGCAATCTTGTTTGCAATGATGTAGAGCAATCTTCTTGACTGACATATTGTGAATGATTGCTGTTGGATCCTTTCCTGGTATTTTAGCAATTCATCTCATCATTTTCTTGGTTTGGTTTAGAGCAGTAGTATGTAAAAGCAGTGATAAATCTAGTGGATTGTACAAGTGGACAATGGACAGTGGTAAATGCTATCTATGGACGCCCCACATATGCTTATCTCAGTCGCCGTCAAACAAATCGATGCACATTATCAACAAGAGGGTGTTGACATATTACACAGCCTCGTGCATGTCTATCTTTACTTGATATAAACAATTTTCTGACCTATTTATGAAGTTCTCATGCAAACTGATTATAGGAGCACTTTGCTTGATACTACGCAGTCTCTTCCTAGTGCTGAATCTGGAAAATGTGACCTAAAATTGAAATACAACTTAAATTTCTTGTTTGATCAGGTTATCTTAACATGCAATCTGACTCTGTTATTTGCGGCCAGTACACATTCTTAGACCATGATTTATTTTATTTTCTTTATCCTCACATATTAGTCTGACAGATTTACTATCTTCTTCAATGAGATCATCAAGAACTAATCTATTGTAAGTGGTGGTATTAGATCAAAACTTACATCGATTGCATCGCTCTCCGATGTCTTCTGTATAAACCACCCTGTAGAAAGAAGTACTCTATGGCCATTTGTGTATTGTAGGCATATTTGTTTAAGTATATGTAAGAAGTGGCCAATGCTTCTTTTTTCTTTATTGGTGAGGAAAAATATGGTTGATGTTATGAACTTATTGCAAATGAACATATAAATTATGTTGGGTCTGGTTTCTATGTGCACCTGCATTTAATATCAGCCTTTCACCTTTCAATGTGTATCCATTTTATGATCGTATCTTGTCTTGATTGTGACAAAAACAACTTAATACCACTGTCTGGAGTTCTGATTATAATCAACAACTTATCCATTTCTTTTGATCTAAATTCTTGTCTGACCTCTATGCTACTCAGAAATTATGCGGGTATCAAGCTCTGTCCACAACCCTGGATTCGGTGATTTTGATAGACATCGGTACAGAAGTCCTAGTCCAATGTCTTCACCAAACCCCAGATCCAATCTCTCTGGCAACGGATTCAGTCCTTGGAGTGGACTACCACCACAAGAGGTAGGCATTAAATTTATTTATTTATTTGTTGATGGGAAAACAAAATTTGGTTGCAATCCAATAGATCACTCTTTTGGACTTTCATGCTCCAGAAGTGACATGCCTTTCACTCTGGGAATTATAGTCATTATTATCTACACAAATGAACCCTGTACATGCTTAAGTGATAAGTATATAATCAATGAGTACTGAAATTTCAGAGGTGCAGTGTGCTATTATAATAATACCATGCAAGATGTGTCTCTTTGGTGATAAAGATTGACTGTTATTCATGTTGTGCACATGCTTCAAAATGTTTTTTCTTTTGTAAAAAAATACTGATAAATCATTTGTGCTGTCCATTTTGAACTATGCAAAAGAGATTAGGTTTTCCTCAAGGAAACAGTATGGATTGGCAAGGAGCGCCACCAAGCCCTAGCTCTCATGTCGTGAAGAAGATTCTACGTTTGGAGGTCCCAGTTGATTCTTATCCAAGTGTATGCCTCCTCCAACTTGTGCAGTTTCTCTTGAAGTTCACTCAGGATAGTGATTGAATTCTTTTAATCTCTTTGTTGACATAAATTTGGCTTTTGCTGCAGTTCAATTTTGTGGGACGCATTCTAGGACCTAGAGGTAATTCTCTAAAGCGGGTAGAAGCATCCACTGGCTGCCGTGTTTTCATTAGAGGAAAGGGTTCCATCAAAGATCCAGGGAAGGTAACAAAAGTTTACAATGTTTGATTTGCATCCACTTAAATTGAATTAGTAGTGCTTCTTGAGCTACTATGTTATTATTATGCTAACATGTAGTTATAACAAACTAATTTTGCTTTAGCATTTTACATCATTGAAATATTGCTTAGGTCTGCAAATTCGTGGGTTAAACACCAGTGGGTTGCACAGTAAGTTTAGCGAGTCTATTGGACTTATCTTCCTATGCAAGGGATATCATCCATATCCATTCTTGTTAACCCATGACCTGTTTGTGATCCTAAATTGGACTGTGTCTTCTAACTTTTGTGGGCAAATCAGTTGTTCATGAACCTTCAACTCCTTCCCCTTTTTTTTGAACTTGTAATGTCTTAATGAAAGTTCCCACATATCCGAGCAATGTTTCCTGTCCTGATTGTAGTCTTTTACTATTACCAAGGCCAAGAGTTTCTCTACATAATAACTACATTTTACATTGCTGTGCAATATATTTCTACTCTGTTTATTTACCTGTCAACTTCTTTTGTCTCACATAAATTAGTGTTCCCCTTATCTCTATTTAAACTTGTTATGCTTATACCTTAAAGTTTCCGTTGCTCTGTTTTTGCCTCTTGATCTTGTGTTTCTCCTACCTTGGCAAGAACTTAAGTTTTACATCTTTGCTTTCATGTTTCTTCAAGGAGGACAAACTACGAGGAAAACCGGGCTATGAGCATCTGAGTGAACAACTACATATCTTGATAGAGGCTGAGTTCCCAGTCAATATCATTGATGCAAGATTGAGACATGCACAGGAGATTATAGAAGAATTGCTAAAACCAGTGGTGAGTGATTAGTATGCACCCTTTTTATCTATCGACATATATATCTTATTTCTGCAAGATTATTATGTGAACGCCCTTCCTGCTTATCTTATTTCTGCAAGATTATTATGTGAATGCCCTTCCTGCTGCCCTGCCCACTGGAACCTGCCTGAACCTTGAGAATTGTGCAGGCTAGGCCCTTGGCGCTAATCTTTGATTCTGGTGAAAACCAAGGAAATAGCCAATTAGCCATATTATTGTTTAATATCATGAAAGTGCCTTTTAAAATAAAAAGGAATAATCGAAATGTTAAAATCCCGTGGAAAAATATTGTCTCGAGCTTCCCTAATGCTAGTCCTCACCTAGCAGATAACTGTTTTCTTAAATTTTGATTATAATTTACGGACCTCTCTCTTAACTGATTGGAAGAGTTGATCATAACCCCCAAAGTTGAGGAGCCTTTGCTCTTTTCCCCTAAGTTGGTTTACCTTTGATCTCTTCCCCTATAAGTGAAAATTTGACCCATTTGGACACTTCTGCCCCTATCTTCTTTCTCCCCTCCTTCCTTCCTTACTCTACTCAGCCATGGATGAGCTCAAATCCACTGATCTAAAAGGTCTCAATCCTCTCCTTTTCCTCTGCGCACCAAGCAAAACAACCTCGCAGCTATGCTCCGGCAAATGCTATGCCCGACCATGGCAGTCCCGCTACTACTGCACATGTAGCTCCTCAACTTTGGGGGTTATGATCAATTCTTCCAATCAGGGGAGATTTGATCATTTCCACCAAAGTTGATGAGCCTTTGCTCTTTTCCCCCAAGTTGGTCTATTTTTATCTTTTCCCCCATTAGTGAAACTTGTATCTCTTTACGCAGTTTTATCCGTGTCTTTTCTTCTTCCTCCTCTCCTCTTTTCTTCCTTACATTAGCCATGGATTAGCTCAAATCTACCGAACCAAAAGGGTCCAATCTTGACAACATGCGTGCAGAAGGGTTCATGCAGATTAATAGCTTTCCCATTCTGATCAACAAGAAAAAAAAGCTCACCATCTTCTTTGGGATTCCATGAAGGGCGAGATGGCAACATGGTCTCCATAACGGGTTGCCGTGGAGGCCCCCCACCGAGCATCTCCGGGTCCTTGCCGAACGCGAGGCTGAACACTGGAACTGGTCATCAGAACCACCGCAGCTGAGATATCCATATCCCACACATGAGCCTTCCCTGCTGCCATAGCCTCCAGATTCCGGCGAGGTGAGCGTGCGTGACTCGTGCAGGGAAGGGAGCTACATGTGCAGCAGTAGCAGTAGCGGGACTGCCATGGTCGGGCATCGCATTCGCCGGAGCATCGCTTTTAATAGACGCCCATTCCATTTTCCACATGTTCTATCCTAAACTTTGTGTACAATTGTACATATATATGATTACTTCCTGCTTCTCCAGGAATTCCTTAAAATTATAAATAGACTCTTGATATGCCTGACTTACAAAACCATATTGGTTTCTGCTGCAGGATGAGACGCAGGATTTCTATAAGAGGCAACAGCTCAGGGAGCTGGCGATGCTAAACTCAACCCTGAGAGAGGACAGCCCTCATCCTGGGAGTGTCTCTCCGTTCAGTAATGGTGGCATGAAACGTGCGAAAACAGGCCAGTAGGGAAGCGACTACACCCACCTTACCGGTAATGTCCAGGTGCCTTATTCCCCTATGGGTTGCCATGCCTCCAGGCAATGTTTGCCGTCGGCGCGCTTGAAGGAAGCGATGCGTGCCTTCACTAGCCGAGTCTGGTATGAGTTGTGGTTTCTCCTACAGACAGGGGAAACTGCTGGGACAATGGCAGTAGTCCTGAGTCCATGGGTTGATCCAGCTTTGGTTGATGTAAGGTCTAGAACATTCGTTTTATTTGTTAATTGACTGTTAACCCTAGTATGTGGTGCTATGGTAGGTGATCTCCATGACAGACTAGAGGCCCGAGTATGTGAGCTTTCTTGTTTTTCTTTTACCCCTTTAGGTGTTTAATTTGCCTTGTATATTATATCCTTTTACATTATGGAGTTGCAAAAAATAAAAAGGTATAAGGATCATCAGCTTGTGCCTTATGGTATTTGATTCTGTTGCAGAAACTTTGAATCGACAATGTAGAAATCCACTTCTGGATGTCATCAGTGTTCATGGTTTGTGGTGGTTTCACATCCTCGTTGTATGATCCACAATTTCTTTTCTCCATACGGGACATACCCCGGGTTCCGCTATCGGCTGTGTGATCCACAATATTACAGAACTGAATAGTTCGTGGCGATTTTGGATTTAAGCATGTTTGTCTCTGGTATCCCAATGCCAACATCATAGATGAGAGATGCTGATCGCTTCCTGGAGCTCAGGAAAGTACAGTGTGAACTGTGGGACACTGCCTCACTCGCTGATGGCAATAGTGCTCCAACACATCATGCAAGCAGCTACAGGTCGAGCTGGCCAATAACTTGAAAACGTGGAAGGATCACACAGCCATGAATGGAGCTCAGCAATTACAGCACGTGTGAGAATGGCAGTGACAAGCAAGTAATGTGCTGTGTTTCACGTTTGCCACCAGATGTAGGGGAGAGTATGAGCTATAACTCCGCAAAACTTTTTAAGATAAATTCAATCACATTTGAGAACTACGCAAGAGACATTACTTGTTGGAATGGTGATTTATCTTCAAATTTTGCAGTGGTGTAGAACTCGACCTCCCCTGCATCTCCTAATCTTTTGAGAATTTTTGGAACCACGAAGTTCGGTAAAGATGTGAATTCCATCAGATTTGTACTTTCACCTAATATTCCACATCTTTCAGATAACATTATCCATCATCACATTCAAAAATTTACAGGAGTATTTGTCACTAAGTTCGTTTTTCAGAAAGAGTAACAGGCCAAAAAGAAGCAGGACTAGCCCACAACCACCATACCATCCAACAAATATTTGTGCTATATGCAGAGCCAAATCAGATCGCTCATGAGCACATGCATATATTAGATATAAGTTCGGCAAGGTTGGTCTCATGAACATGCCAAATATGCGGTTATGCACAGCACTGCAGCTAACAGGTAAGCAAGAACATTGTTCCATATGCACCAATACAAAGGAAAGGCAGCGGGTTTCGAGATTTAAAGAGAAACAACTGAACTTAAACACAACAAATATTACAACAACTTCAGATTCAAGAGCGCATGCTAATTATTTATACTCAGTGATCACAACTTTTTTATGAGCTTAAATTGTCATTATAAGATGCCGCGGGTTTCAGCTACAAAAATGGATGAAGCGACTACTGCTGTCAGAAGTATTGATATCAAGATTCGTATTCTACAGAGTCATTAAATAAGAAATACGGTAATGTTCTTCAGAACCATGGAGCTGTAGCTCGAATGACGCTTTAGCTGCGTGCATAGGACAAATCATCTAGCTATGTTGTTATAACTGAAAAAACTGGCAAATACATAGATGCTTTACAGAAGAATTCACAAAGACCATCTTAAATTCTTAATAACAAATTACTGCAATAGTTTTACACATCTTTTATACTTATCCAAGATCCATCTACATACTCACATGAAAAGGTTTGGTTTGGATATAATAGATCAGTCCACTACACATCCTTAACATACTTCACAGTGACTACCAATCATATACGGTATATACATTAAATCATCACCAAATCATACAAGCAGAGTCATAAGTTTTCACATCAACGGTTTAATACTAACCAAAATTACACAATACCAAGTTCTGATGACACGCTACACAGAATAGTAAAGCTGCTAATGATAGTAATTATGGATAATTGGACCCTCAGGTCCCGCCAACTTCCTCCATGCAAACAGAGGAGGCGTGGAGGGCGCGAATACGGGTGCCACAGCCTGATCGCTTCTTGCGTTTCCCGGTGATCATCGCCCACATTGGCTTCATGGCCTGGGCCTCACAGCTACCGCCCTCCTCCTTCACCTCGCCTGCACAGCTCCCAGCCACCTCCTTCGCCTCACGTACGCAGCTACCACCCTCCTCCTTCAGCCGTGGAGCAAGGGACAGCTTCAGCTTCAGCTTCACTGGCATTGATGGCAAAGCGATCGGCTTAGCTGGTAGAGGAGGTGGTGAGATGGTCGGCTTGGCAGGTTCCAGTGGCGGAGGGCAGATGGCGGCAGGGAAGTTGGTGGCCGCGCGGGAACCGCGGATGCGGAGGTTGGCGGCGTCATAGGCGGCGGCGGCGGCCTCGGCGGTGTCGAAGGTACCGAGCCACAGGCGGCGACGGAGGTTCGGGTCGCGGATCTCCGCGGCCCACCGTCCCCACCGCCGCTGGCGCACGCCGCGAAACCGCACCGCCGGCATCGCCCCAGACGCATCCCTCCTCCCCGCCTCCATCACGCGGCGCTTCACGCTCGCCCTCCTCCACTCCCTCCGCTGCTGCTTCGGTGGCGGCGGCGCCTCGTCCTCGCTCGACGACGAGTCGGTGGCGTCGGCGTCGTGCACGAGGATCCGCACCACACGCCCCCGCGGCGGCGGCGGCGGTGCCTCCGCCGCCGCGGCCAGCTCCTCCAGGCTAGGGTTTGGACCCATGCCTTCGAATCCCGCTCAATCCATCCGGCTGTTGTGATCGGGGCGGCTAAGCTTAGCCTCCGCGCTCCGCCATGAGAGCGTGGGGGTGGAGGAGCGGGCAGGGCCTAGGGTTAGGGTTTGCTGGGTCGATGCGGCGGTGTGCGGGCTGTGTGGGGTTGCGGTGGAAGCGGGAAGACGAGGGGGGAATTGGTGGAGGTGGGGGGCTAAAAGGAGTCAGGGGGGAGGGCTAGTATTGGGATTTCGCTTTGGAGTATCGGATTGGAATCTACAGTTCCAGGAAATCGGAGGGTGTGGATATTCTCGGAATATGGAAGTCGGTTAATAACTGGATTAAGATAAACTTTTTTTGGAATGGATTAAGATCGACTTGTATCAGAAGAGATGTAGGCTAGTTTTCCTTTCATTCTTGAAGGCAAAAATGTAGGCTAGTTGGGCTCGGGTAAGAACTGCCACTTCGAAGTTTAAAAGATTCAGAAAAAGGACAGGAGTTGTATATTGTTGAGATGAAATATTAACCTAATTTGGGGCTAAAGTATATCCATTAATTTCTTACAAAAACATTTGGTATATTGTTATTTTAGACCTTACTCGTTCATTGTTCCGTACAACCTATAAACGAACATATATTTGTCCAAATTTTGCATGTTTATATTTCATTTAACAATGTACATCTAGGACTTTACTAGAAACTTTCAAGAGTTTTAAGTGGAATTTACTTTTGTTTTTAAAAGATACCGGCGTAGATATACTGTAACATCCCTATTATATTAACTTTGTAATGTGCATCATGAGCATTCCATGGTATTAAAACGTGAACCGAAATTGAGCAAGTTTTGAAAATTTTGAATTATTCAACAACTTCCAAATTTCCGTTAAAAGGTTTGAGGTGAGCTTCCAAGTTTCAATCCAAACAAACGTTGAACTAAAGATATGAGAAGTATTTTCAGTGGTCTAAATGAATAATTTTGAATTGGGAAGTGGTACTTGAATTTGGTTAAATTTGCAGCTCAAATTTGAAAGGAAATAAAAGGAAGCAGAAAACCTAAAAGAATTATAAAACCCTAATTTCTAACCGGAATGGGCTGCCCCGGCCCATCTCCCTTCTCTTCCGGCCCAGCCCGCCTCTCCTTATCTTCTCCCCTAAGCTATCTCCCCCAATCCTTATCTCCCCCCCTACTCGGCTGCCTTATCTCTTCACCCCGCCGCCACCTTCCTCTCTCTCCTCCCTCCCGTGCTACCTCGCCTCGGGACCCCTCGCCGCCGGCTTCCCTCCCCTTGCTCCGCTGCTCCCGCCTCCCACCGCCCGGTGCTACCCGCCCCGCCTCCCTTCGGTGCCGGTCCGACCCGAGCCTTTTTCGCCGCTTGCCGGCTCCTCGCCGAGGCCCCTCGCCGCCCCACTCCCAAGCCCCGCCGCCGGCCTCCTTTCTTCTTCTACCGCCGAGCCTCCCCGGAGATCCTCCGCCTCGGCCTCCCACCGGCCGAGCCGTGTCGCCCCATCGCCGGATCCCGAGCTCGTCTCAGCCTCGCCTCCATCTCGCCGCCCCTCCCGCCTTCCTGCCTCGCCGTCCGGCCACCCAAAGCGCTCCGCCTTTCCGCTGCCGTGCTCGCCATCCCTGTCTCGCTGGAGTCCATCGCCGGTAAGCCTCGGCCGCCGTCCCTTGCGCCGCTTGCCGCCGGCACCGGCCCAGTGCCGAGCTCACCCGATCGGGTCCCGACCGGTGCCTGGGTCATTAGTAGCCCATTAATGTGTCCCTACGACACACTAATGGCTAACTAATCAGTAAATTAACAAGTGAAGTTAATGCTGCTATTAACTATTCCGACACAATAATTGCTAATAGATGATCATTAGTACTAATCCGACGGGTTAATTACTGTTATTAATCACTAAACAGAGCACTGAATGAGCTTATTTAGTGTGTCCCAATGACAACCGGGCCCCACTTGGTAGAATTTAATAAAAAGATAAAAGAAATTAGAGAGTCTATGACAGATGAGCCACACATGTAAGAATCTAAGAAAAAGAATAAATAAAAAGGAAAAATGCGACAAGTGGGCCCCACCTGTCATTGACCCAGTCAAACTTGGTCAAAATTGATCAGTAGGGCCCACATGTCAGCCTCTATTGTATTTAAATTATTTTAAACATTATTTTACTGAGAAAAATACAACAAAGGGCTAAAATTTGATTAAAACTTGGAAAATTCATAGAAAATCCATTTTTAATCAGAAAAATGCAAATAATATATCAAAATGTTCAGAAAAATGAGATCTATTCAAAAATGTCATTTTCATCCATGTTTGCATGCTAGGAAAAACATAATTGGCTAAAAACTCAAATTAGGGTTTCCGATTAGCCGGAGGATTTTCGGATCGCGATATTTTATGCGTCCGGACTCCGATTAAATTGATTCCACTTGCATTAGTCTTCATTTTGCACCCTCTATGCCATGGCATACATTTCATCTCATGCCGATGTTCAGCATTTGATATTTATGGTTATGCCCTTTTTTCCGGTGTTTCCGTTCTTCCTCGTTAGGGCCGGAAAATCCAGAAGAGGACCACCTCGATCACGAGCAGGGTCTCGTTGCAGAGCAACCAGGCAAGCAGCCCCTTTGGTCACATTGCAAAACTCCTACTATTTGCAAAGTATTAGTTGTTTTTAAATCCGTTATCACATGCGTTCAAATTCTACCTTTCCGCTAAGCAGAACCCTAGTCCGGTGTGTAAAACTCACCTTGTCGCTCAAACAACTCCACCACCATCCCAACCTATCTAGAGTAGTATAGTGTTCACTATTCTAATGCTTGCTACATTACTAATGCTTAGACATGCTTAGACATGTAAAAGTCATAATTTCTTGGATGGCAGACAAATAACACCTTTGGATGGGTTACGTGGTAGGTGGGTGTTCACCGGGATAACTAATGAACTTGCTTAATCATATCTGGGTTTAGACGAGAGGCCATGACTGGGAGCATGGTGGGTTGTCTCGTCTTCCCACAAGGACCAGTTACCGGTGTCCCTTCGAACCAAGATTTGCGTACTTCTACACGGGTGGATTATGGGGCCACCCACGACTAAATAATTTGCCTAGACTTAGAGTATGAGCTGCATAGTTCGTCGTTTCCATTTGCCGTGTGCGTGAAAAAGGAATGTGGTGTGGTGCTTCAATATAGGTGTAAGGGGTACACACGGTTCGAGGCCGGGGATGTATCATCTGCTACAACTTATGGGACCGTGTCGTAGTCACGGCCGGACTGATGAACATGGATTGGCCCGTAAGGGTGGCTCATACCTAAGTCGAAAGCATTGTAACGGTCGTGATTGATCACCCTCTGCTAGCACACCTCGTGAAGTGTGTGATTGGCCTAGCATTAAGAGACGATCAATGCGTGTAGGTAAAGATGTACACTCCTGCAGGGTTTGAACTGTTTGAACAGCCGTGTCCACGGTTATGGACAGCTTGGTAAGATTTTGCATCGAATTAGACAACTACAACAAACTCTAAAACTTGCCAACTCTAAGGCCGTGGTTAGCGACAGCTTCCTCCCAGGGTGGTCGAGGAAGAGTCGGAGTATCTAAGGTGTGGTGATCTGCAGTAAGGACTGATCGTGAAGTGTTCGACTCGTCCCCTTTGAAAAGTATTCTGGTAGTCGGTTTTTCATCTACCTTAATTCTATTGACAAAGGTAAAACTCGCTTTCCGCAAAATAGTCCACAATTACCTCTTATTGATACTTGGCACCTCTTATTGATACTTGGCGCGTCTATTACTAATTTTCGCACTGTAAGTCTTGCTGAGTACAATTTTGTACTCACCCTACTATTGTTGATATTTTTGTTGCAGAGGAAACTACCCCTCCTGAGGGTGGTTTCTATATAGAGATCGACACCAACGACGACTAGTCGCTGGGAATCCCAGGCAGTGATCCTGCCCCGGGGTTGGCAGCTTGGTTTGTTTCGCTGCCACTTTTGGCCTTACCATTTTTGGCTTCGTAGCCATATACTCTTCCGCTGTGTGTATTTGGATCTTCGGATCCTTATGTGAATATATGTTGTTAAGTTTCAAACTTATAATATTGCAGTTTCTGTCGTAGAGTTACTGCTGTGAAATCTCAAAATGGCAACGGGGCCCCGTTCCCCGATCCCCGGCGGGGAATTCCTCCATACGGTGCCGGGTATGGGGTTTATTAACCCCCACGGGGGGAGTTCATGGGACATTTCTACTCCCCATCGGGTGAGCCGGGGCCGGGGCCGTTCCGGTGCTCCCCATCCCCGTTCCCCGCGTGGGCACCCGAGTCCACCGGCGGGAAAATCTTAGCCCATTCTCAAATCTCAATTCTCAAATCTCAGTCACTCCCTCCCGGCCTCCCGTGAGCAGCTGCCGCCCCCCTCAATCCCCCATTCCCCCCGGCTTCCCTCCCCTCCCCAACTCTCCGCCGCCGCCGTCAAAGCCGCCGCCGGCCGCCCCTACCCCCCTCCTTCTGTCCCCTGGCTGGCCGGCTCCCCCCACCGTTGCGGCGGTGCCTGTCCCCGCCTCCCCGGCCAGCTCCAACCTACAGCCGAGGTAGGGTTACAAGGGTCCGGATCGGTTTACAGATTGGTTACCCAATTAGTTACAACAGAATCCGGGATTGCCGGATTTGTGTTTATCCCTGTCTTGTACTCCAAGTTGATGAGGCGCCCCTGGGTAGAAGTCGGACTCCAAGTAGTCGGCCCGGCCCACCCTATGTCCATAGGGCCGGTATTGTCCTCCTTGACGATACCCGGGTGCTATGTCATCGTCAGTAGCCCCCGAGTCCTTCACGATCTGGCTGCAGCGGGACACGGCAACATTTTAGCCGAGTGCCCTTCGCCTTCTCCCTTTTCCCGAGTGACATTCACCTAAGCGCGCCTTTTTGTCGCCTGTAGGAAGATCGTGAGGGACTCATAGAACTCCTGTGGAGTAAAGGTAATTAGCCGAGTAACATTCACCCGTAAGGCAGGAATATCATGGCAGATGAGTTAATAGTGGGTAAATCCTGGTGGTATCCGGTCCATCCCGAGGGACAGAGACCGGCTGATAGCCCAGCGTGGGACATACCATGAATTCCGACTGAATTCCCGAGTAGCACCTGGTTTTCCGAGTGCCTCGGGTCCAGCTAGCGTCCCTCTGAGGGAATGCCTCAGAAATCCGTGTCAGAACCAAAACACAAGTTATGGCGCATAGGTTCCCGAGTGACGAAGCTTGATACCCGGACATTCCAATGAATCCAGAAATTTTGGATCCCAAAAACTCTAGAGTGAATTTCGCGGGAAGTTTGGGTGGAGAAACCGGTGGCTCTGAATTGCTCGGTGTCTGACTAGCGGCCTGTTGAAGGTGCACCATAACTGCCCTTCACTCGGGTGTATTCAAGTGATTGCGTTCCTGCGGGAGGCCAATCCTTGAAACCCTTCAAAACCGTAACGCTCGGTTCCGATTTAAGCGGTTACCGATTAGCAGCTTGCTTGAAGCACGTTACAGTTGCCTTTATGGGGGTATATTCCTAACGGCTACTGTAACGGAAGCTGAAGAGGCGCATCGTGCGCACAAAAAAACCCGCGTGCGTGTGGAAGCGGAAGAGTCGCAATGCCCAATCCGTCTTCCTGCCGGGAAGGCGGCGGGGTCCACTCACGCATTCCAGAACACACTTCGCCTCCTTTGCGCCCAAAACCCCCTTCGTCTTCCTCGCACCCCGCCGATTCGAGAGTTCCGCCACTCCAAAACCCTAGCTCCGCACCGCCGGTATTGGATGCAAGGCCCCGATTGGGAAGCAGATCCGACCGAAGTAGAGGAGGACGCTTTGGTGTGAAAATTGTTGAGTGAGAAGGACTCTTCCGCCCATCCGATGGCCCCCTGGATCAAATTAACGGCGACCGAGATGCGGCTGAAGGCCCTGGTGAGGTCGGGGGTGCTGCCGCCGAAGGAGTTAGTCGAATGGCGCGCCGCCGCGGAAGAGATAGCCCCTACTCTGAACACGGGCGAACTGGTCGTCCACGGCTCCTTCGAGCGTGGCTTCTCCGTGCCCGTCCATCCTTTCCTACGAGGACTGCTGTACTACTACGGGTTAGAGCTCCACAACCTCAACCCCAACAGTATGCTCCACGTCTCATGCTTCATCACATTGTGCGAGTGCTTCCTCGGCATCCAGCCGCATTTCGCACCGTGGAAGCACCTCTTCGTCGTGAAGCCGCAACCGAACAGGGACAGCCCGGCCGAGGTGGGAGGCGCCGGATTCTAGTTGAGGTTTGGAGCGGCAAAGAGCTACTTGACCCTGCCGATGCAGACCTCCAACAAGGGATGGCACGTGAATTGGTTCTACTGCGCCAATCCCGCGCCGTTGCTCCTGGCGTTCGTGGGTCAACCTCCGGAGGTCAAGCCGAGCTGGTCCGAGCCGCCGTTGGACCGGGAGCAAGATGGGATTGTGGTCCTCATGGCGCAGCTTGCCGAGACGATCCAAGCCGAGGTCACCGGAGTCGTCGTCGTTTCGACCTTCATCCGGTGGCGGGTGCAGCCTGCGAAGACACGACCCGAGAGTCCACCGAGGAGCTCCCGGATGATGCCGTCCAATGCCGAGTCGAGAAGCTCATGGCGCAGGGGACAGATCTGGACATCTCCAGATGGCCGCCGTCCTTCAGCAGATCGAACCCCCCCAAGCCAGGTAAGTGACTGACTCCCCGATTCTTTTTGTTGGCCGTGACGTCAGGTCTGACTCGGGTGACACTACTATTTTCTGAATTCGCAGATTCTCTTCGGCTTCAGCTCCGATGTGCCTCTTCCGGAGAAAGAGGTCTGGAACCAGCCGCAGTACGCCGACATCCCCAGCGGCGGGGCATCTTTGCAGGGGACAGCTGGCGTGTCTTCCTCTGGAGCCGGGTCTTCGAAGGGGAAGGCGCCCGCTGCAGTGGCACCTAGCGCTCCTCCGCCGAGTGCACCGGCCCCGGAGAAATATGAAGACGATGTCCCGCTCCGCTTTCGAAGGAGTCGGGCGCCGCCTGCAAGCGCCGCCCCGGGAGGACGGCCGACGCCGCTTTCGGGGAGCGGAGCAGCTCCTCAGGCAGCCGGAGATGAAGTCCCCTCCAGCCGAGGGAACGGACGGCCGACGCCGCTTTCGGGGAGTAGAGCAGCTCCGCGGCGTCGTCGGCCCCGGTGGCTGATTCTTCGAAGCAGCCGGCTCCCTGGTCCAAGAAACGTATTCCTGTCTCCCGATCCGCCAAGTAAGTCATTCTGGCGAACGTCATTTTGCTTGTCTTTTGTCTTCTAAACTTGATGTATCCGGGTGTTTTCTGCAGGACGCGGAGGACGGGAGATGTCCCGAAGGCGTCGTCAAGCGCCCCAGGATCCGGCCAAGGCGGGGGACCAGTCGGGGTCAGATGCTCGACCCTCGTCTCCTTCGAGGGTGGCCGCGACTCCATCCCCTGGCCTTTTCCTGGACGGGATGGTGCGTCCTCGGCCTCGCCATCTGCTGCTCCCCAGCCAGAGGTGCTCCCCGCTGAGGCACCGGCCCCGACCATGTCTGGGGACGTGGGTCCGAGTGCGGGGGCGTCGGGTGGAGCGGGCCCGAGCTCGTCGGGAGATGCTTTGCCGGATCGCCGAGACAACCTCAAGCTACCGCCCACAATGGAGGAGGTTCCTCGCGCTCCGCCTTCGCAGCCAGAATCCACACTGGCGATCCAGCCACTGCGGATCCGACAGGCGGACCCCGGACGGCCGAGCCTGACCATCCGGGAGATCGATGACATCCGGGAGCACGATGAGTGAAACGATGCGATGGGCGTCGTCACTCAACTCGGAGAGATGCTCTCGACATTGATGCGGACGGTGAAGGAAGGTGCCAACCTGCTAAATGGCAGGTTGCACCCACCGATGCAGGTAAAATTTCGCACATACTTTTATTTTTGTCCGTAGGTGTTTCATTGATACACCCACTGGGGAGTAGCCCCCGGGCCTCTGGCTGACTGCCTTAGTCGGGCGGAGGATCCCTTGTGTATTTCGTAGATTTCACTCTGGGTGCACGATCAGTGCACCCGGAGGGTGTAGCCCCCGAGCCTTCGGTCGACTAAAGTAGTCGGGCGGAGGGTCTCTTGCCTATTTTGTAGATTTCACTATGGGTGCACGATCAGTGCACCCGGAGGATGTAGCCCCCGAGCCTTCGGTCGACTAGAGTAGTCGGGCGGATGGTCTCTTGCCTATTTTGTAGATTTCACTCTGGTTGCATGATCAGTGCACCCAGAGGGTGTAGCCCCCAAGCCTCTGCTGGGTCTAAGGGACCGAGTGGAGGGTCATGACGATTCGCCCGAGTGGCTAACCTTTTCTGTTGTTTTTTACAGAAACTGAACCGTCGGTCTCAGGACAAGACCGTCTTCCTCCAGGATCGGCTGGAGGTTTTTGACCGACTTAGCCTTCATAAGGAGGAATGGGATAAGCTGAGGGGGAGCCTTCAAGCAGTGGAGGCTGTGACCCGTAAGCGTGGGGCTGAAGTCATTGCCCTGCAGACGGGCCTTTCCCAGGAAATCGCCCGCACTAAAGGTAAGGAAGCCGAGTCCCTTTGGTTATTCTTGCTCCTTGCTGTGCTGACTCATTGTCTTGTAGCTACAGAAAATGAGGCCACCGACCTCCGGATGGAGCTTGAGGCGGTGAAGGCCCGTGTCCGGGAACTCGATGGTTTTGAGGGCAGGGCCTTGAAGCTTCAAGAGATGCTCAAGGCAGAGAAAAACCGCGTGGAGCACCTAGAGAGCGAGGCGGCTATCATGGACGGCAGCCTGAGGCAGACTTTGGAGGCTGCCGACTCGCTGGAAGCCGCCGAGGCAGCGGAGAAGAAGGCCACAGACTCTGAGGCTGGTAAGTTTTCGACTCGGGCGGTAGCCGGTCGGGGTTCGGTGACCATTTCACTTACGCCTCAGTTCTACTTTCGTAGCCTTCAAGATTCATCTCAGGAAAGTTGGTGAGCTGGCCGAGTCCTTGCAGGTGGCGGGTCGTGTGGCTTGCAATGCCCTGTGGGAGGACAACCCCGTTCCAGACCATGCGGACACGGTGGCGGAGCGTCTTTGGCAGGTGCCGGACCAGGCGAGGCAGCTGCAGTCGGAGGCCACGCGAACTGGGGCCGTGCTGTCTCTCGCCGTGGCCAAGTCCCATTACCCGCTGCTCGACATGGAAGCAATCGGGGAGGGATACGCCGCTGATTTTCCTGATGAAGACATCCCAGAGCTGATGACGGCGGTTGAATCCACGGCTAACGCCCTTATTGACCGTGCCGGCCTGTAGGAGAGAGCATGTAAAGTATGTAGGTCAGGTGCTCGGGGAGTCCGAGTGAATTTTAGTTATGTATGTTTTGGAACAAATGAGTTCTTTAAGTTTATTGATTTCTCTCCTTTGCCAAATATTTGTTCGTGCGTATGTTAGTCCATCGTATGTGCTCTTGCCGACCCGTTTTGGCCTCCCTTGCACAGAGATTAGCCGTAGGCTGTTTTCCCGTGTAGCATAGGGTTATGGCATAAACCGGCGGTCGACAGTATAGAGTTAACGCTGGACTGTATACACTGTACTAAAATAGCTTATTCAAAGGAAAAAAGCCCGAGTGCGACTGAGCGCACCCAGAGGGTGTGATCGCCGAGTGTCCGCTATGTGTGGCTGTGAGCGTGCATAGCGGGCCAGTCGGGAACTCCAGAAGTTGTTTCCGGTGGAGCAGAAAAGGGAAATTTATTCATATGTTTAAAATGTCAGAGTACAAAGTTTTAATCATAGAAACGACGTAGCTGTTCAATGTTCCATGTATTGGTGATGATGTTACCGTCGCTATCCTTCGGTCGGTAAGCTCCCGGGCGCAATACTTCAGCGACCACGTACGGACCCTCCCATGGTGGGGAGAGCTTGTGCCTGTCTTTGTTGGAGTGGACTTGGCGTAGAACCAAGTCGCCAACGTTGAACGAGCGGCCACGTATATGCTGACCGTGATAGCGTCATAGGCTCTGCTGGTACTTTGCCGACCGAAGGAACGCGACCTCGCGCGCCTCTTCAAGTTGATCGATGGCGTCTTGTTGTGCTTCCTCCGACTTGGCCTCGGTGTAAGCGCGGATGCATGGAGAGCCATGGTCCAAGTCAGTCGGGAGCACGGCCTCGACTCCGAAGACCATGAAGAAAGGCGTGTACCCGGTTGACCGGTTGGGCGTGGTCCGCAGACTCCAGAGCATCGAGGGTAACTCTGCTGCCCATTTACCAGCGAATTTCTTCAGGCGCTGGAAGATCCGAGGTTTAATGCCTTGTATAATCAAGCCATTGGACCGCTCAACTTGCCCGTTGGTGTGTGGGTGTGCGACCGCGGCGAAGTTGAGGCCAATGTTGTAATCGTCGCAGAATTTGAGGAAGGCGGCACCGGTGAACTGAGTGCCGTTATCCGTGATGATGCTGTTGGGGACACCGAAGCGAAAAAACGATATCCCGGAAGAATTCGATGGCCCGCTCTGAAGTGAGCGTGGCCACCGGCTTGGCTTCAATCCATTTGGTGAACTTGTCGATGGCGACGAAGAGATGCGTATAGCCCCCGGGAGCTTTTTTAAGAGGACCAACCATATCCAGACCCCAGACGGCGAAGGGCCAAGCGATCGGAATAGGTTGGAGTGCTTGAGCTGGCAAGTGTGTCTGTCGGGCGAAGTATTGGCATCCCTCGTAGGTGCACACAATGTGCTCGGCATCTGAGACGGCAGTTCGCCAGTAGAAGCCCTGTCGGAAGGATTTACCGACCAATGACTTTGGCGCCGCATGATGTCCGCAAACACCCGAGTGAATGTACTGTAGTTGTTGCTTGCCTTGATCTTGAGACATACACCGCTGGAGGATGCCCGAGGTACTCTTTTTATATAGTTCTCCCTCAACTATGACGTATGCTTTGGCTCTCCTAGAAATACGCCGAGCCTCAGTCTGGTCTGGCGGGAGGGTGTCTTGCAAGAGGTAGTCGAGGAAGGGTAACTTCCAGTCGGGAATGATGAACAAGACCGCTGGTGACTTTTGCCGAGTGCAATTAGATTCGTCGGGCTGTGGCTCTTCAGCTTCGGGTGCTGTCTCTGCCTTGATGGAAGGGGTATGCAACTCTTGGAGGAATACTCCAGCCGGGACGATGTCCCGACTGGACCCCAGTTTGGCGAGTGCATCTGCTGCCTCGTTGTCTCGGCGGAGAACGTGTGTGATCTCGAGTCCATCAAATCTGGCTTCGAGCTCGCGTACCTCCTGGCAGTAGGCTTCCATGGTAGGGTCTCTGCAGGATCATTCCTTCATGACCTGTCGGACCACCAGTTCAGAATCTCCCGGAGCGAGGAGTCGGCGAATCCCGAGTGACGTGGCGATGCGCAGACTGTGCAACAAAGTTTCGTACTCAGCGACGTTGTTGGACGCGGGGAAGTGAATTTGGAGCACATACTTGAAGCGCTCCCCTTTTGGAGAGATGAGCACGATGCCAGCCCCCACACCCTGGAGCATTAGCGAACCGTCGAAGTAGAGAGTCCAGTGTTCAAGGTCAATGACAGAGGGCGGGGATTGGACTTCGGTCCACTCGGCCACAAAGTCGGCAAGAGCTTGAAACTTGATGGCCGTGCGGGGGGTATAAATTATGTCGAATGCGAGCAATTCCATTGCCCATTTGGCGATCCAGCCTGTGGCATCCCGATTGTTGATGATGTCGGCGATCGGCAAAGAGCTAGCCACCGAGATCGGATGCCCCTGGAAGTAGTGAACCAGCTTCCGAGATGTGACGAATACCGCATAGATAATCTTTTGAATCTGCGGGTAACGCACCTTGGACTCGGAAAATATTTCACTGATGAAGTAGATTAGTCGCTGAACCTTCTGGACATGACCCGGCTCAAATCGCTCAACAACCAGGACCGTACTGACCACCTGAGTGGTTGCTGCGATGTAGAGTATCAGCGGCTCATTAGGCATTGGCGGGGCCAGCACCGGGGCGGTGGTCAGTAGTTTTTTCAAATCGTCAAGGGCGTCTTGAGCCTCAGGGGTCCAGGTGAAGTTGTCAGACTTCTTCATGAGCTTGTAGAGGGGTAGGGCCCTTTCGCCGAGTTGAGAGATGAACCGGCTAAGAGCTGCCACGCACCCGGTGAGTCTCTGGACATCTTTGAGGCTTTTTGGCGGCCCAATTTTGACGATGGCGTCGATTTTCTCTGGGTTAGCCTCGATTCCTCGTTCAGAAAACAATAAATCCGAGTAGCTTTCCCGAAGGAACCCCGAAGACGCATTTCTCCAGGTTAAGTTTCATATTGAATCGCCTGAGGCTGGTAAAGGTTTTTGCCAGGTCGGTCAGGAGATCCTCTTTCTTTTCCGACTTAACCACCATGTCGTCAACATAGGCCTGCACGTTCCTACCGATCTGCCCCCGGAGGCAGCGTTGTATGCACCGTTGGTACGTAACGTCGGCATTTTTTAATCCGAACGGCATGGAGATGTAGCAGAAGGCCCCGAACGGCGTGATGAACGAAGTCTTGATTTGGTCCTCCTCTTTTATCTAGATCTGATGGTAGCCCGAGTAGGCATCGAGGAAGCATAAAATTTTGCAGCCGGCCGTAGAGTCAATCACTTGGTCGATGCGAGGCAAAGTGAAGGGATCTTTGGGACATGCCTTGTTAAGGCTAGTGTAATCAACGCACATCCTCCACTTTTCATTCTTTTTGTGAACAAGAACTGGGTTCGCTAACCAGTCGGGATGATACACTTCTTTTATAAAGCCAGCTGATAAGAGTTTGGCTATCTCTTCTCCTATTGCTACACGCCTATCCTCAGCAAAGCGGCATAAGCGCTGTTTGACTGGCTTGATGTCCGACCGAACGTTCAGAGAGTTCTCGGCAACCTCCCGCGGAACTCCGGGCATGTCGGAGGATGTCCACGCGAAGAAGTCCCGATTGTCGTGGAGGAAGCTGACGAGCGCGCTTTCCTATTTGTCGCTGAGCGCAGTCCCGATCTGCGTCATCTTGGAGGAGTCTTCCGGATCGAGCTGGATCACCTTGGTGTCCCGCGCCGACTGGAACGACGTCGATGCTGAAGCTTTCTTTGTCGGAGGTGCCTCCTCGACCACGGCCGGCTTGAGGTTGTCAAGCTCGGATGCAGTGACTTGGACCGCAGCGAGGTTGCAATTTTCCAGGTCGCACGCATAGGCGTGCTGAAAACTGCTCTGCACCGTTATAATCCCGTTGGGACCCGGCATCTTAAGCTTCAGGTAGACATAGCTTGGGACGGCCATGAATTTGGCGTAGCAGGGGCGTCTCAAAATAGCGTGATACGAGCCCGAGAAATCGACGACCTCGAAGGTGAGGGTCTCGGTCCAGAAGTTTTCGGGGGCGCCGAAAGTGACGGGTAGGCTGATTTGCCCGAGTGGACTTGCCACCTTGCCAGGAACAACTCCGTGAAAGGGCGCCCTGGTGGGCTTGACATCCGAGCGAGGAATCTTCATGTCGTCGAGTGTTTTGACGTAGAGGATGTTCAGACCACTCCCTCCATCCATGAGGACCTTGGTGGGACGGACGCCACTGACAATTGGGTCCACTACCAAGGGGAACCTGCCCGGGTGGGGGTACGTAGTCGGGATGGTCCGAACGGCCAAAAGAAATTATGGACTCGGACCATCGGAGGTATTGAGGTACGGCAGGCTCGACTGCATTAACTTCTCAGCTCGTGATCTTCTGGCGGCGTTTGGATTCGTAGCCGTCGGGGCCACCGAAGATTATCAAGCAAGCGGTTTCCTTCTGGAACTCGTCACCTTCGTCCGGAGGAGAATCCTTCTTGTCCTGATTGCGGGCGGAAGGCTTGTTCAAGTTCTTCAGAAGATTGCAGTCGCACGTGACGTGGTTCGACATCGGACCATGAAAGTGACATGGCCGACTCATCATTTCCTCAAAAGTTGCGTTGCCGCGCCGAGGTCGCCGTTGTGGGGCTTGCTCGGCCGCAGCGACGAGATCTTCGCCCTTGCGCTTTTTGTGCTTCTTCTAGGACGACTCAGGACGGTCCTTCCCCCTGAAGGACTCGGCAGTTTTGCCCTTTCCCTTGTCGCCCTTGCTTGCGCTGCGGACGGCTTCTTCGCCAGTAGCGAAGTTATTGGCGATGTCGAAGAGGTCACGCGTAGTTTGAGGATTTTTACACGTGATTTTGTGGATGAGGTCGCCACTAGTCCTGCATGCTGTATGGTAGTCGGCCAGCCAGATGTCTGGCCGAGTTTCTCCCGTATACTTGTCGATTCCGGTAACCCGGAACCGTGATGGGAAGACGGCATTACAGACGGCATTACATAGGCCATGCCGGAAGGAGCTGGAGAGCTGCGTCGGCTTGTGGCGCTGCGGTCGTTACTGTCATCGTAACGACTGTTGCGATTATCCCTCCCTGCGTCTCGGTGGGAGTTGCGTTTATCATTAAGGACGTCCCGCGCGTCACGGTCCATCCCGAGTTGATCGCGCGCCGATCCGACAGGGCGAACGTCTTCGTCCGTGCCCTGTCGGGCGCGGACCCTTGCGAGAATAGTCCCCCGCGCGTCACGATTAGGTCCGAGTCGGTTATGAACCAACCCGGCAGGGTGACAATGCTCGGGGTCGGCGCGATGATGCGCTGGGGCTTGTGGATTTCCCGGAGGGGAAGCTCACCGACTCCTAGCACTCGCCGATGAACCTGCACGGTTCTCAGAAATCTCGGCTTGCTGGAGGGCTGCTTCTTCTACCAGGATCTGGAGCCGCTGAAGTTCGTCGTGGCCCGGGATGCCCTCAGGAATGTGAATGGCACGTGCCGCCACCGAGGCCGCGACGATATTGTGACTGGGAAGCGGGAAGATTGGCATGCCGTCCCTTTCACGCATGCGGAGCGCATCGTGAACCTGGCACCCACGACCCCGCATGTCGTCGTAACGTTCTTTCTCTTCGCGCTGGCGGGCCAGCACGGCTTGCTGCTCGGCCAGTTCCGCTTCCTGTGCACAGAGACGGAGCCGAGTGGCTGTCAGCTACTCGGGAGTCTGGTCTTCGATGGGAATAGGCTGGTCGTCGTCGTTGGGCAACGTGCCTGGGTTCGCCATGAAGACCTCCCGAGAAGGGTGGTGGCTTCCCGAGCTCCCCCAAGTCGTCCGAGTCATACTCGAGAACGTGTAAGAGAGACTCGATTGCCCCAACCAACTGAGACCCCTGCTCGACGAGTGGGAATCTACGTTCGAGCAGTAGACCCGACTTCGGCGTAACCTCGTCCCTGGGGAGAGGAGCCGAAGGTGCGGACTCGACAGCAAGTCCGAGTGGAGATGCCGATGACACCTCCGACGATCGGCGAGATGCCGAGTCGCAGAGGTGAAGCTTGCCAATCTGATCGGCGATAAAGTCCAACTTTCCAAATCAGAAAAGCTGGCCTGGATCAGAGACAGCGTTCGAGGAGGCAAATCGCATGATGATGCCCGGAACGACACTGCCGTTGCTGAAGAAGAAACTCATCTGGATCTGGCAGATGAATCTATGCGCACTCCCCTACCTGGCGCGCCAACTGTCGGTTTACTGATCCGGCAATAATGAGTATGGGGGCGGCGCACGCACAGAAGATCTAGATGGGTGCACACGGGACAATATTTAGACAGGTTCAGGCCCTCGAGAAGAGGTAATACCCTACGTCCTGTGTTTGGTGGATTGGTATTGCTTGAATCCCATATGAGAAGATACTCAAAAGAACACCCATCGGAGGATCCCTACCAAGCCTTATATAGGCGACCGGGGTAGGGTTACAAGGGTCCGGATCGGTTTACAGATTGGTTACCCAATTAGTTACAACAGAATCCGGGATTGCCGGATTTGTGTTTATCCCTGTCTTGTACTCCAAGTTGATGAGGCGCCTCTGGGTAGAAGTTGGACTCCAAGTAGTCGGCCCGGCCCACCCTATGTCCATAGGGCCAGTATTGTCCTCTTTGACGATACCCGGGTGCTATGTCATCGTCACATCTCATACTTCTCATATAGCTACTCTAATTCCTTGACATCCTCATACTTAGCCCTAGCCTTCTCTGGTTCATAAATCTTCTCAAAAATTCAAGCAAAATATTTAAGTTTGTACCTTGGACCAAGAATGGTAGCAAGCATTATGACATTATTATTTTCTTCCCTATACTTGTTGAACTTCTCCATCATTGTAGTGCTCAATCTTCATATATTCATTACTAGAAGCACAACCAACTCTCAATACAATATTGACATTGATAATGTGAGGATAAAAGATATTTGAAGTGTGGATATGTGGAAGCTAAAAATGCAATAGTGACTTCGACCAAAGATACAAGTATTGGCTGAATAGTAATATTGCCTATTCGTCTTATGTTGGCTCTCATTTGTGGTTTGCGTTTGAATCAGCATATGACACAAATGCTTCCTTATAGGCAATTGATGTTTTTGACATATTGTATGTGGAATTCCACCTTGTGGACACATTAAGTTTCAGTCCCTCTCCAATGGTCAATGCAAGAGATCTACAAATTTCAACAGACTTGTGCAAGCGAGATGGAGACTTCTTTATATACTTCATAAATTTTCTAACATTGGTTATCAAAAATATGATATGTTTTGTTATCCCATTATTTACTACTAAATTAATAATATGAGCGCAACAACGAATATGAAAATATTTTGGAATGGAACAAGGTGAGCCTCTAGCAGCAAACTTAGCCTTCAAACTCTATACAGCTACATCATTGTGGGATGCATTATATAGGGTGATTGAGATGATCTTATCATCTATCTTCCATGCAGCCACATATTCAAACATAGCTTATGCTACCACATGACCAGTATGTGGAGGGTCTTCTCAATAAAATTTAGCACATGGCATGCGTATTTTAATTTTTTTATCAACATAGTGTGCAACTAAGCACAAATAGGAAAGTGTTTGGTTGGATGTCCATATAGTAGTGGTTAAAGCTAAGTTGTCCACACCTTTATGATTATTCATTAGTATTTCTCTCTCGGATTCAAAAACTTTCAGGCATTCATTTCTTATGGTTTTTCTAACAATAAACTGATAAGAAAAATTTAAGTACTTCATCAAGATGTTGAACATGTGTGCTCTACCATCCTAAATGAATACTCATGAACTATGATAATTTAACAAGTAATTTTTTAGTTTTCTCATAACTATACTCACTAGGAGAATACCCAATAAGAATCCCAGAATCACCTAAATTTGATGGAGCAAAATTGCGAAGAGCTTAATTTTACAACCTCCTTATGTGTAAAAGTAGAATTTTCGGCAGAACAAGCACCGGGCCTTCAATATCATCTCACATTTCTCCTTCGTGGATGGCAGTGTGATCTTCTCAAAGTAGTTCCAAACATCTGAAGTCTACTTAATGCTCGATTGAACTTGAACAGCAACCTTCAACCCAACCCTCACCCCCCTTTGTCGTTTTCGTCCTCTTTGAGGAACCAAATAGTTAGCATCCCCAAAATTCCCATCATCAGAGACATCAATATGTTCTCCCTCTACCTTTGGATCATCTCCCATCCCATGTCTTCCTCAGGCAGTTGTCATTCCTATCAAACGGATTTTCTTCATCATCCTCTTCATACACCGACTGAAGATTAAAAGAAAGTAAACGTCATCATCACGCTTGCCGCCTTGAACAATACAACAATTGAATTTTAACAATACGAAAAATCAAGGATACATACATACAACAATTATGCACATGGACAAGGTGAACAACATTGATTTATTTATATAAATTAACAATCAAATAGAAAGAAAGCAAAAAAAAAGGCTATACTGTCAGTGGTGGAGAAGAAGCCGGTGTCTCAAGAGGTGAAGCCCACGCAATGGCATCAACCACGCTGGGCCTAGGTAGTCGTGTTGTATTGACCTTCGCGGGCTGTGCAACACAGCGGCTGCGATGCCTCCCTTCCCTCCACAAGCGAGTGCACACGACCCCTCGCTGGGACTACCACTCCGGATCCATGATGGGGGCTGAGGAGCGGTGGCATCTGGCAGAGAAGTGACGCTGCGATGGTCAGCGGAGGAGCGGAGGAGCAGGGTGCTCGGCAAAGGAGATGCGGCATACGACGGAGGAGCAGAGTAGTGGCACAACGGTGCTAGGCGGAGGAGCGGTGGCTGTCGGCAGAGGAGCGGTCGAAGGAGGAGTGGCGGCTGCGCGCCCACCCTAACCCTAGTCGCAGGGGCTGAGGGTAAGAGACAAAGGAATCGAGTGAGGAAAGGGAGAGCAGGCCATCGGGAGTGAGAGAGCGGGTGAATGTGGCTTTGGGCCAACTCGCGAACCGTTCCAAGCCGACTCGAGTTTGGGTTGAGCCCTGAGCCAAGCGCCATTATGGGCTCGTTACTGCTGGCGAGCTGACTTGAGCTCGACTCATGTTTTTGCGAGTCAAAATGAGCCGAGCCACAAGTCGGCTCAGCTCGACTCGTTTCCAGCCTTAGTGGCGGCATGGCGAGGGCACCGCGTGCGAGAGGACAATTGTGGTACCGATGGCGACTACGGCAAGAGGTGGCTCACCAGGTAGGAGCCCTGGGTACAAGGAGTGTAAAGGGCATGTTTTGTTAGGCTATGGTTGTTGACAAAGTTGCTGTTAGCTGGCTATCTGGAAAAACTGTTATAGCTGTGGAAAAGTAAACATATGGTTTTGAGTTTATCCAAACTATTTACAACATTTTGAGAAATGAGCCATGAAGTTTCAACACATTGCAAAAGCTGCTGGAAGACAGAGTTTCCAAACAGCTAAATTTACACTGTAAAGTCTATAGTGGTAAAAGTTGTTCTAAAGCTGACCATTTGGTTGAGCTATAACTTTTTCAGTGAAAAACTGCTAAAAATCCCAACCAAAAGCTGACGAAAGTATTCACTTGTTAGCTAAGCGGCGACTATCACCCTATAGCAATAGCCCATCACGCCCATCTTTAAAAGTTATTATTGCCGTGTGACCGTATTACAGATTATCTGCAAAGAAAACCTTTTTTTTAGACCGAGAACTGGTACTTTGATCAACAAACAAGGATGCTGCTATAGTACTATTTAGAGTTGCCACAACAGATTCCTCATCGTCTATACATCATGCGTTGTTGCCGCAAGCTGTGCTAACATCACACAATCTAACGAGTAGTTTCGGCATTCTGGTTGCAGCATTACCCAGTTCTGCTGAATCTGCGAGCACCTGCCTGGGTCTACTGAACTGTAATTGGCATCCCACTCCCCAGTATTCAAAAGACGCCCTGAGGCATTGCAAACACGGGCAGACCAACAGCCCAACACCGTCAAGAGGACACTTAAAAGCACCAGAACTACTTCGATTCCCATGTCACAAACAGCAAGCTTCACACTGCGACCCACGAGCTTTCCGCATTTCATTGTCCAAGCAAAACCACTTTCCGGACAGTCACAAGCACAGATTCACGAGCAGAATCATAGTACACACAGGCTTCACGGTACATGGAGATAAGGAGCAGAGAAACTATCATCATCATCTATGTGTGATCTCATAGCTCATCATAATTGCACTCCATGTCTCCATCTCCATGCAAGCAACATCATCTTTTTTTCTTCATTACTATCACTATGTCAGTATATAACCAGCATAGAACAATCTCCTTATAAAACTTACAGCAAGTAATGGCAGCTAAGACAACAACATTTATGCGGTCAACTAGTACAATCTGGATAAATCAGGTTCTGAGAGAGAAAGAAAAGAAAAATGAAACAGGCTCCTAGTGTCTGGAAAATTGAGACCAACCTGCCTGTCAAATTCCAATGACATTGCTAACAGGGCAAACATCCTATCAGCTTATCAAGTTGGCGCTCAGCAGAACTTCCAGTGATTGTTGCAGTTCACACATGTCACAAATGTTGTCATTGGCTCATCAGCACTCCGAGTCTGCAGCTGATAGTAAGTCGTCTTCCGCTGGCCACACCTCCCGCATTTGAACTGATCAGTCGTTGCCTTTGGTGCTCCTGCACGCTCACAGTCAAACAGAGCCTTTTCCTTGATCTGCTTATTCTCGAGCTTCCTTGCGTCACTAGCCATCTCATCAGGGGATATGCCGACAAGCCTTCCAGGAGTCACTTCACCCAAGAGAACCCTTCGCCGGAAATCGGTGTTGTTATCAGCCCTCAAATTGAACAATATTGATCTGTATTTTGCCTTGTGAGTCCCAGTGGAACGTCCCAGCCTCTCAAACAACGCAGACTCCACTGTCACAGCAACTCTAATTGGGTCACATGCATCTACTTCATCTAAGATGTTTCTCACTTCCTCTCTGTCGTCCACGCTAGTCTCTCCAGAAACCCTGGAGAAGGCCTCAGCAAGTAGTTCCCGGATTTTATCTCGAGTAGCATCATTGCATTTGACAAGAGTTGTCAACTTTGGGGGACCGTTTGGAACAGAAGATGGCTTCTTTGTATCAGGAGTTCTGCCAACTTCCTTTGAAACCTTCTCTAACTTAACAGGTGGAGCTTTTGAATCATTATTGGCAATCTTCTCAACCTTGACGCCCTGAGGCTTCTGACCCCTAACATCCACATCTGTTTTCTCAACCTTCACACTTGCTGAAGTAGTATTCTTTTCAACCTTCACACTTGCCGACGTAGTATTCTTTTCAACCTTCATGGGCTGAGCCTTCTCAGCCCTTGCTGCGGAGTTATTTGACCTTTCATTCTCTGATGTGCCGTTTTTCTTTCCTGTCTCTTCAATAACAACCTTCTTCCAGTACCCAAAAAGGTCTGTAGCCATCACCTGTATGCCTGAGTGAGGGTGCTTAGTGAGGTACCGAAGACGTTTGCCAACCTGACAAAACAAAAGATAATGGGTAAGTTCTAGGCTCCCAAATCCTATGACAAGAACTGCAGTTAAGTTGCAGAAGGAAATAAACAGTAACCAGTTAAGAGAGAAAACAGAAGTTTGATAACAAAGTATTAATTTGATGAATTAAACTTCAGTCTAAACATAATATTACTTAGAAACTAAATTCACGCAGAATATTTCACAAGCCCATAACCAAACATATTTAATAAATGCATAGGTCCTCAAAAGGAGCCTCGCTGCTCATAAATATTAAGTGTTTGTCAAGTTCTGGGTCATGCTCAGAACACCTGTATACCTTAATTGATGGGTGTTCCAAGAATGTATGTTATATGTGACGCAACATGGAATTAGATATGCTTTGCACAAATATAACATAGGTTCAGTGAACTTAAACTTAAACAGCTTCGTAAATTGGAATTACCCACTCTGAAAAAACAACTCACATGAAAAAAAAATTGTCACTACAGCCTCTTTACGAGTCCTATAAACTGAAATTCAGAATTTTTTTCTTCAGCCCCAATGCCCCATGGCACTTATGTAGGTGTTCTGGGAAGGAAAAAAAACTTCCCAATGCATTCAAAAGAATTCTCATCATAGAGGACTTTACCTAATCTAAAATCACAAAGATGTAAAACTTAAATTAAATTATAAAGACTAAATGACTGTTGTAAGTGGCAGGCTCCACGAGAAGCTAACTGTTGGAACTGTGGCACCTTAACCGTTGGGAAGCCGTAACAATTTCAGATTAGATTACTATGCAAAATGGCAAGTCAGGAGCGGAGTGATGGTTGGTTCAATAGCTGTACAGGAAGTTAGCTTTTCAGGACAAGTGCGTCAAATGCGATAACTTAAAGCTTCTGTAATTCATAGTTTTCCATAATACATACAAGATTTCTTCCATCTTACACATTAAGTTGTTCATGTTCCGCATGGTTTTCTTACCAAGACAGCTTTTCACATAACCACTTGAACCAAAGACCAGCCAATTGCAAAGTCATCGTTTTCACACTTATTTTTGAAATTATTTCACATGCTTCTCTGGCCAAATCAGAATCCCGCGCTATCACATGAATCAAAAACAAGCTCAATAACTACTGACACTTGATTTTACGCTCTTTCTCTTATCGAAAAACAACCTACATCATTGATAACCTAAAATTAGAAACATGATGGTTGGGAGATCACTTAATGCAGAATCCTCATCAAGATTAAACTAGTAGCATCAGTATGATCCCCATCAAGATCAATCACTACCAACATACAATTTTTTCCTCACAAAAAAAATATATAGCGATTAATCACGAATACCCACCATCTTACATTAGTATCACTTCAAGACCAGGTTTTGGTATCAGACAGAAAGGTGTGCACTAATCGCAGCCGCTCTTCTTTTTTGTAGAATGCAACTAACCTCAGCCACTCTACATGGAAATTGCAACATACATATATTCATCTGGTAAAAAATGCAGCATTTCACAAATCCCAGCCACTTACCCATCAACAAACCCACCAATCTGAACAACAAAAAGGAGAAAAGGTATCATTTTTCCACTCCCGATAGCCATAGACACCCACAAGATCTAATTCCATCAAGAGGCCTAGTTCTTTGCATCTATTTATCCTTTAAAAAGGGAAGAACAAAATATCTTGCCTAAACAGCCGGTAAATTTTGACGAACCAACCGACCGAATCAAAAGGCCCGGGGAATCCAAATTCAAAGCAATAACGCGCATTACGCCCACAGTTCCTCGGCAAGGTTGCCGCGGCCGCACGCATACGCTGGAAACGGCAGAACCAGAGGACACGGATAGATTCCTTCGCATCCACAAAAATCGGATCCAGCCGGCCGCTCACCTGCGTGGAGACGAGGACGTCGGTGGTGACGCGGATGTCCCGCAGCCGCCGCAGCGCGTCAAGGCAGCGGTCGGCCTCCGGCGAGCCGTCCTCCTCGGCCGCCGCGTCGGCCGCCTTCTTGGCCGCCTCGAACGTCTCCATGAGCTCCCTCTCCATGGCGGCGACGGCGGCGAGATCAAAACCCTAGCAGCTACGCTCCTCGGTGCCGCCTGTCTCCCTCTGGTTGGTTCGGAGGTGGGAGGCGAGAGAGGACGAAAGAAAAAGAGGGTGGATTTTGGGGGTTGCGGAGAGTTCTATACGAGCGGCTCATGGCCCAGGCCGCTGACAGAAGCCGCCGCCGTTGATTCGTTGGCGGATACTTCTGGAACGAGACCGATCGGACGGCTCCGCTGAGCGCCACGTGGTGAGTGTTGGGTATTTCAGTTGTTGGAGAGCAGTTGTCCTATGGTTTTTCCTTTACCGTTGTTGTGTCCTTTTTTTTTGAGATAAAGCCATCATGGCAACTTTATTCACTGGGCATAAAAGTTACATCGTGAGCTAACTGGGCAAGAATTATAGAGGGAGGGTCTTGCTAACTGTGTCCTTTTCTTTCACTGTACACAAATGATAGGTGAAAACAAAGAGTAAGGTTTCCTAGAGGGCCTTAAGCACACCTTGCTTGTGCATTTATGCTGGCTCTTCTCGGTCGGTCGTGAAGGTTCAGGGTTAGGGTGTTTTGGGTTAGGACGAGGGTTTGCTTGGATCTCACATTGTAGAGGGAGATTGGAAAGCGGTGAGCCAATGACCATCCTGGTGGGTGGTGGTGATGCGTCCAAGCTCCAGGGACGTTGCTGGTTCTGGTTCCAAAGGAATGTGATGGCTGTGATAGCAAGCAACACAACACGACGACAGGATCCGGTCGGATAACCAACGAAATCCTCAGATAGCACTGGATAGATTTTTTGAATATTCCTCGGATGCGATATCGAACAGGATATGAATATGATACGAGTGGTATCCGATCACATTCGATATTATCCAGATAGTCCTCGGTTAGTATCATGATAATTACCCGAATAGTATCTAAATTACTTTTTTTGTGTATCATAGTATTTGAATTACTAACTGTTAAGGTATGTAACCCCTCTTTCTCCCTCGTGTTTTATTTTTCCACAGAAGATAAACAATTTTATATTCAAGTAGTAGAACCTATGAAAGATTTCCTGAAATGATATAGTCCATTCAGCTTTAAAAGACTCAGTGTATTATGTTGTACTATTGTTGTCTATCAATGCACTTGTTGAACTAATATTAATTTGACTGCCAATTAAATTTTCTTGTTAAAATACTACATGTTGATGCATTTTGGACATGTATGGTTGGACATGCTCCGATTGCACCCTTAGTTGGGGTAGGGATACGGTAGTAATAGGCGTGGACAGCTCGTGGTGTGGCAAGGAGAGTGTTTCAGGTAATGCTGAAAGCCACGGTAGGAAGAAGACCGTCAAGTGAGGGGAGGAGTAACAGTCGAGGCGGCAAGGACCGGCATTGGGAAGAAGGTCTAGGGAAGGAGCATTAGAGAAGGCGGAGAGATGGCACGCATAGAAGAGAGGGTAGCTGTGGAGTGCTAACCGCGTCCGAATAAAGCATGTCTTTACTACATGCTATACTACATTCCATCGGCATACGTCACGGCCGTTAGATGTGACAGTAGGATTAGCAATAAGAAGGATTAGCTAAATTTACGGGAAACAACTTTAGTGATGGTAGGAAACAACTTAAGTGACCATAGGAAACATGGGCCACTATTTCTATGCAATACGTATCGTGGGCTCCTTCTGGTAGCGGAAACATTCGTATAGTGAGAGAAAAACATTTTACTAAACTTTGCACAATAAAATTTTTGAACCAATAGAAAATGGAACATATACATATAATCCCGGATTTTTGGGAAACCTATGATTCAAATCGCTAGATTTTCGACATTGTGGGCTCCTTCTGTTATGGATACATGGAAACATTTGCTTAGCGAGAGGGAAACATTTTACTAAATCTTGCACAACAATTTTTTGAATCAATACAACAATGGAATATATACAACACAATCCCGGATTTTTGGGAGATTTATGATTCAAATCGCTAGATTTTCGACATCGTGGGCTCCTTCCGTTATGGCAACGTGGAAACATTTGTGTAGCGAGAGGGAAACAGTTTATTCAAACTTGCACAACAAATTTGTCAGATCAATACAATAACTAATGTTTCTTCATCTGGGCTAAATCATTTATGTTTCATTCATCGGGGTATTTTGTTTCCTATACAACAATAATTTGTTTCATATACAACAATAACTCGTTTTCATCGACTTGCAGCGCAATGATGGTGTAGGGGACAGTGCTGGCGTGGACGAGGGTGCCGGCCTGGGCGGCAACCCAATCAGGGTCAGCATTTCCAAGGGCATTCACGGCGATGCCGGTAGTCATGTCGAGGTACTTGCACCCATGGTATCGTAGAGCTTGCATCCGTGGCCAGCCACAAAGACGACGCGGGCGCGCTTGTAGGTTCCCAGGATGTACCTGGCCTTGTCCTCCACGACAGTCCGGCTCGCCATAGACAACTCCCGCCATGCCGCCGCCCCAGTGCCCTTGGAGACGACAACATCCTCGCATTGTCGAGGCCGGAGGCCACCGGCTTAACAGGCGCAATGCCCAGGAAGGATTGGAGCAAGTTCATGGGTGTGCTCGGGGAAGATTTGGTGTGGATGCGAGGCTGGAGAGAATTCATCATGGCGGTGGCAGCGAGAAAGGGAAGACGAGGAAACCCTAACTAATGGGAGCATGGATCGGATATTTTATAGCCTATATAATCACTGTTGATGAAGTCCATGAAAATTAATGGTTAGATAGAAGACCGATGGAATGCCTTCTATCGATATGCCGATGAATAGAATTTCCCTATTTTTATTTAGACTATTTATCTGGTCCAAAAAAGGGCCGGCATTGAAGCAGTTCGGATGATTTTCATCAACTTATATGTGTTTAACCTCTGGTGGCATCATCTTTGTCCCTTTTGATGCTGTCTTTCCTAATTTAGCCTCTGGTCTAATCACCAGCAGCTGATAGGGTACTGGAACAAAGACTTGCAAGGACGCTGACATCACATGCTATCGAGCCATCGAGGTGCTACCAGTACACCACGCTTCAGAGAGAACAGGAGTATGATGGATGTAACACTGGCTTCTATAAAGCCTGACACGAAATTGCCTACAGAAAGATAAATGTCCCTCACGTACACCATCTCCTCTCGGAAACACGAAAAAAGGGGGATCAATTCTGAAGCACCATATCAGATCATTGGCAGCTTCTACATAAGAATTGCTTGTACGATGAGCTGCTTTATACCTTACAACCAGCTTGCATTTTGGGTATTATTTGAGACCATAGCAGAAGGCTCGCTGCCATCTGCAAACTTTGCCAAGGAACGGTATTGCAACTTCACACTCTCTGCATTGTCTAAAGTCTTCACCACATACCTGTTAAACATGGGCAATTGATAAGCATCACGTTCAATTTCAAAAGATGATCAGGTTAAGAAATAAATGTTCCTACCATCCGTTTAAGCACTGTGCTGTCACAACAGCTACACGTCCCACAAATCGTTCTGGGGTCCTCTTGTTTCCCTGAGGAAATTCATTTTGGTCGTGACAAATAGGAAAAGACAGAAAAAACAAAAGCGTGCTTAGCTGACTAAAGAGATAAATACCCTCATACCTTGATTATGACTCGGTCGTAGACAGCAAAAGGATACTGAACACCTTTACCTCTAGAAACTTCAGTTGGATTTGGATCATCATTGCCATATTTGTCCTCATTTTAGAGAGATAACAGATTTAAGAACATCGTGTAACACATGCACTTATCCAAACTCGAACATTTATTAATAAGCTGGAAAAAATGCATACCTGCTCAAGGCGATCTCTTCTTCTTTTCAATGTTTTTGCTGACTCTTCCTCACGTCTAAATGCCTGAACTGCAAGGCGAAGAGCTGAAAACATGGCCAAGAAAAAAATCCCAGGGTTAACAGGACAGAAATGAAGCTAACAAACTCAGTATATATGAAGTATACTGATTTCTGCGAGATAGGAAAAGTAACCCTTACAAATCGTAGTGATTAATACTCTAGCAATTTAAGTCCATACCCAAGTTTGGACGAATGGAGTCCTCAGTGATCGGCTGACCACATTTGCCGCAAGCTTTCTGCATGGCAGGGACAGATAATTCTATATCATATTCACAAGCACTTGTGATTTCACACAACCCCTTTTTAAGTAGCACTGCAACATCAGGTTAACCAACCTCCAAGATAGTTTAAGTAATGTTTTACCTAGAAATTAAAATTTACCTGATGTGGTTACTCATGCTGACAACAAATGGATAACTACAAAATACCTCTAGTTCTTATGATTCCAGGTATCAGTTCGCTTTGGACAACATAATCCATGAAATTAAAGAAAATCCTAACACTATCAATCAAGAGATGTAGCAACAAGCATGAGGACACAGAATATGTAAACTGCAAACTGCATTGTAATAAACTAGAGGCAAAAGCTTGAAAAACTATCAGGCAGTAAGGATCCTTGGACAAACCATTCTGTAGATATGCTGCATCCCACTACTTCCATAAGAATGCCCACATGATAGAATCATTGCATCATCCATGAGAATACCTCTACAAATTCAGGCACGGGAAGGTAAATGAATGAGATGCTCGAATACTTTCCCCCCAAGTATCATGTCTATTATTATCACAGCCAGGCGTGATATTTGGGATTTTGGGTACGACGAATTCAAGTGATGTGCTTTCTTTCTTTGTTTTGCAAGAGGCAAAAAGCTAGTGAATAGGCATAAATATGTTGGTCACGTACTATGCATTAGCGGGGAAATACAGTTAGCCTTGAAAGCAGGTGGATAATGCTTGAAAGCATGTACTAGCCTCAATATTATACATTTATAATAGAGGCAATAAAGAAGGTGAAATAGCTAAGTAATCCTTATCAACAAAAACTAACTTTTCAGAACAGAAGAGTCATTTGCAGATACTCACGTCAATGGATCAGAGAGGTGTGCTCTGAGCAGGTCCCAATAGCTAGATGCAGGACCTCCCTCTCTTCTTCCAATCACTCCATAGCCATCCTCCATCCTCATCTCCCTGGGGATGGAACCAGGCTCTTCATCCCCTCTAGCCGAAGCGTGCCCGTATTGCTCGGTTCCGCAGTTGTACATATGGCCGTGCTGCCATTGATGCGCCTCCTGGATCTGCATCACTCCATTCTCCCCATTCATCACTGCCAGCCCGACTCCTGGTGTGTGAATCAGCAAGAAACAGTGATCACTTTTATCTAGGTACACGCAAAAAATTTATCCTAAGTGGAGAAGAAAGGCAAATATATTTACTGTTCGGAGATCGTATGAGCCTAGCTAGCTTGCTTCCAATCTCTCACAGATCAAGTCTAATCGATCTTCAAGCTAAGGCAATATACAGGAGCTAAAGGCATCGCGCGAACCCTTTGCTCACCTGGAGATGAGGCGCGTCGCTGCTGCGAGCTGCAGGCGGCCGCTCGGTCAATCAGCTCGGCGTCCTCGTCGTCCTCCTCCTCGTCGTCCATGTCGTCTTCGTCCTCGTCGAACTCGTCCACGGAGGCCCCGCCGTCGGAGTCGCCGGGGAGGTGGTGCTGCCGGAGGAAAGGGCCGGCGGCGCGGGAGGGGAAGTGGGCCGCGGCCGGGAAGGGCGAGAGCGCGCCCCTCGAGGAGGAGGAGGAGACCGCGCGGTGGCCCCCCGTGCCCGGAGGAGACGCCATAGCGGTCGCGGCGAGCTTGGTGGGGGAGGGGGGAACAGGGAAGGGTGGTTTGCTGCGCCCGGGACTTCGGTGCGCTGCGCTGTGCTGGTGAGTGGTAACCGTGTTACCGTAACACCTATGCTTTGTTGTGCAGGTAGCTGCAGTTTTCAAATTGATAGAATTTCACATAAATTTTGCGAAATATAATATTTTCACATAACCATGGCTTGAACCATCTGTGGCTCCGCCGCCGTTGGTCTGCAAAACTCAAAACAGAAGACCTGGTACTATTTTTACCTTGACAGTGTAATTATAATTCCATTTCTACCTGTCTATTACTTAAAGAGTCAGTGATCCGTGATCAGTAATCAGTAACCATCCCTGTCAGGTCTGTTTGGATCAGTGACCATCCCTGTCGGGTCTGTTTGTCTTTCCAATTCTTAGGAGTCGTTGATCAGTGATCATCTCTGTCAGGTCCGTTTGGATCACAGGATTGCCATCAGTTGCCATTGCAAAAGGGCCTAAATGCTAAACATTGCAGCGCAAACAAGAGAGGATTCCTCAATGACAGCATGTACAAGTTATGGTAAAGCAGGTGCCAGCTATACATAGCTTGCATAAGTTGCATTTTCAGCTTTCTTTTGTATCATCGGTACAACAAAAGCTATCCTACACTGAACAAGATCCCCCTTGTATCATGTCCTCCCATTGTATCATTAACCTAGGCTAACATCTTTACAGCACCAAGGAAAACGTCTCAGGACATGCATCATGTCCTCCCATTGCCTGCCTTCTTTGAGGCGAAGAGATGGCGGACGACCGAGAGCTTGCTTGTCGCACGAGAAACGATCGACGAGACAGAGGAACTCTTACTGCTCAGTGACGATCTTGTGTCTTCTGACTCGGCATCTTCCTCTGATTCTGAAGGGGGTGGTGGAGGTATTGTCATGAGGAAAGCATCCAACATGCGGATGATCTGGCTGAAGCTCGGTCGCATGGTAGGATCCTCAACCCAACATGATTGCACGACAAACACAAGCTCCTGGGGGGTCTCCTCAGGGAAAGGTGGGCGCACTTGCTGTCATTATGGACAAGAGAAAATATAGATCAGATAAATATATTCCAATTGAAAATAATGTAAAAAAAATGAGTGTATGCTCAAACATTCCTTGAAACAGTGGAGATAATTAAGAAAGGTGAAACGGTCATGTATATCAATTGAATGGTGCTATCATACGTTTCTTAAAATACTAGTGTCAAAAATCGCCATGATGTGTTTCCTCGAAATCAAACCGCGCATATGTGGTGAAGCAGGTTCATGACACTGAATGCACTATACTTGCATGAAAACATAATATACAAAACAAAGCCTTCTTGACGCAAATGCATGGCCATTTCATCTTACAATTTTGTTAGCCTTCACCCTTCAGGTAGCCAAGGAAACTTTTGAAACTTCAAAACATACAAAGTACTGCTAGTTTAGCAGTAGTAACAGCTTTGTTCACAAAAGGAGACATTACTAACTTGTTGCCAGTGTGGAAAAGAATAGTTGCAAAGTTAAATAGGGGATTTATAGCTCTTCAGAGTCACAGGATTTTCTAGTTGCTATACAATTTTCTAGGAAGTGATATCATTTTGTAGCAAATAATAGTCTCATACTTACTTTAAAAGCAGCGGCATATGCAGCTTGTAGATTCGACATGCCTTCAAATGGCATTTTGTTGGTCAACAATTCCCACAGGACAATGCCAAAGCTATACACATCCACTTTATTTGTGTAGTGCTTTTTCTCACCACGTTGAAGTGTAACAGTGCTGTATAACTGCAATTGTAAACACACAGATCAGTGCTAGAGCATCAGATTTCTGTTTGTATATAAGGTTCTGAAATCATGATACAAAACTAAAACCAGTAAATTTTACATGGGCATACAAAGTATAGTTTTAGGCTGAAGCCTCAACCATAATTTGTCTGGAATACTAAAGGAGTTTTGTTTTTGGCTTCAGTTCGTAATTTACTAATTTAACTAGTTATTGCAGAAAATAGTGATTTATGACCTCTGGGGCCATCCATCGGTATGTCCCAGTTTCAGCTGTCATCATTTCAGTCACTGTTTCCTCTCGTGCAAGTCCAAAATCAGTAAGCTTCAGCTTCTTACGATTTGCGGTAAGCAACAAATTATCTGCGCAAGAACTTATATTAGGAAGCTGGAAAAGCATAAAGAACTTGACTTAAAGCTGTTATAGAAAACAACAACTACCCAAGCAACCTATAAGATAGTAACACAAAGGGAAGAGAGTTGCCTTCAGAAAAGAAGAAAGTAAGAGAGTGCTAAGGAAACATCTTGGAGTAGAAACATGAGTGGAAAGTAAAGCAGATACCATGGGTGTGGAGACAGTAATATTCAACTGTGCTTACTGAAAAAATTAAATGATTACTCTGACAAGATAGTTCTCTTTCAAAACACATGTTCTTCCCTTGGCATAAAAAATACATTCTATATCAGTTTCTCAGTTAAAAAATGCATTATGTACCATGTTTTGACATCTTCAATAGAATCTACAACTGCCATAAAAATATCAGATAAATATGCAATTCAGTATTGGTTACACCAAAAGAATGCAAAATTAATGGAAGTGCAAAAGCAAAAGTCAAACAGTCCAAGCACCCATACCAGGTTTCAGGTCTCTGTGTATTATTCCATTGGCATGTAAGCATTCCATTGCATGAGCTATATCGAGTGCATAGCCGATTGCAGTATGGATATCTAGTTGGTTGGGCCGAATGCTGTTCAAGTAGTTTTTCAATGACATCCCTGGTAGTAGCTCGCTGACAATCACCATCAAAGGTTCCTTGCAAGCTCCAATGAACTGCAGAAATGCAGAAAATTGTGTTTAAAAAGGTCACAGGAAAATTTGTTGATTTAGTTAGCAATGGCTATGCTAAAATCGGATTAGCCACAGCGGTGTGTCATTCAGGCAAGGATATACCTTCACAAGATTATCATGTTTCACTCTACACATCATATTTACTTCTCGAATGAAACGAGCTTCAAGTGTTGCTCTTTCTTCCGGAGTACTGCCATTGTTAAGAACCTTTATGGCTACAATTTTATCACCATACCTATTTGAAGGCACACATAAAACACTAATCAGTTACTGATGTAAGCTATCATAAGCAAACACATATGCACACAAAAAAAAAGATATAATTATAGAACATCAACACAAAGAGTTAAATGGCATAGGTATCCTTGTGGGACGAGAATGTCAGCTCAATTTGTGATGACACCAACAGCTAGCACCAGATGAAAATTGTTTGATTTCTTAATATATACCAATGTAGTACATTCAAATGTACAGAAATTGAGAATTACTTGATGCAAATTGCAAGTGTTAGAACAAGTGGCAAGTTTGAACAATTTCCATAGTCCTTGACCACGGCGGAATAGCAAATACTGACAACGGGCTAGCATAGCTAAATAAAGAAAACAAATCAGATCCTTGGAGGTATATTGCCATCGATCATGTGGAGGTCCTGAGGATAGCACATTGTTGTGCCTATTATACTTGGAAAAAAAATACATCGGAAATCTAAAGTGGGTCTCAGCCACAGATTATGCAATTCAACTGACTAATGTAGAGGCGCGCCTTGAACATCCAGGCACCCTTGGAGACTCATCAATTCAAATGACAACTCTTACCACCTAGTTTGTTGATACGTAACTCTTTTAACTTTTTGCAAAGATTTAGTGCATTAAAACCCATAGGACTGGACAACTGCTAGTACTATAGCTAGGAAATAGACTTCAAATTTGGTGCAATTGATGCAAGTACTGACAACTTTAGTGCAAGCATGTGAAACATTAGGCACGGTTATGTCTTAAATGTTCCTTTGCTTACTTCCCCTTGTAGACCTTCCCATGAGCTCCCTCCCCAATCTTGGATCCAACGAACATCATCTTGGGATCAACAAGCAACTTCCTGTCAATCCAAGATGCCGGTGATGTGGCATCTGAGCACCGTGCCGGCTCCACCAAATCATCAGCCGCGACCTTGCTCGGCCGCGGCCGCCTGAACTCCTCGCTGCCACCACTGCCACCATCCCTACACCCGTCGCTGCCGCAGCTCATCGTGTCTGGCCGCACGCGGTGCGCCGCCGCGACGGAATCGACACTGTCGGGATCGGCGAACTTGCAGTTGCAGGACAGCCGAGGCATTAACACAAACACCCCACACGCGCGCCCGAACAACCGGAGGCCCAATTCGCGCGCCTCACACTCATAGAGTGCGCACGAGCGTTCCAAGAATCCGAGCACCCAGGCCACTCGGAAGCACACAATTTTCACCTTCACTAAATCCTGGAGGCGCGCGCTGGACCCAGAGAAAAACTGCGATTTCCGCACAAAAATCGAAAGTTCTTTTCAGCAAAACCAAAACTGCAGCCCCAGCTTGCTCCAGAGCACACTAATGAACTCAGAAAGCTCCCATTCGTATCCCGGAAAATTGGGGGAAAACCTTCCACAAAGCAGATAAAATCACCAGGAAGAAATGGCCGATTCCTACCCAAAAACAGAGGAAAGCGGCGATTTTTAGCTCGGAAAGGGGGAGAAATTCGCACGAAAATCCGCGAGACCGCACCGTGGACTGGTGAGGCGAAACCCTAGCCCTAGAGGTGGAGCGGATTGGGAGGTTCGCCGTGTGGCTGGGGGGTCGTCGTCGTCGTCGTGGTGCGGGGAAAGGAAGAGGGGGTGAAGGTATCGGGGTGAGCACAGCCGCAGTGGGCAGCTTTTATAGACGCGGGTATAAAGCAAAGCAAAGCAAACGGGAAGTGGAAGTTGGTAGGTGAATTGGCGTGTCGGGGTTTGTACCACGGGATGCGCTACATGGCGAAAATATCTCTCGTCGGATGTGTTTGTTTAGGCTTTAGCTTGTGCTTAAAGAGCTTATAGGCTCTAAAAGCAGAAGCCCAAACAAACACTTAAAAATTGAGAAGCACTTCTCAAAAATATACTACAAAATAAAAGCCTCCTTTGAGGTGCTTCCCGCAGCCTCAACAGCTTCCCGCACCTCTCAATTACCAAATTGCCCATACTAGTTCTGAGTTATTACGAAAAATTGCCACCGGGTATATATATGGAAAATCCCTCACAAATCTCCCCATCCCTTGTCTCCTCTCCCCAACCCGCTCTCTTCCCGGCCCGAGCCACCCCCGAGCAGCCCCGGGCTAGGGTTTCGGCCGCCGGATCTCGTCCCCAAGCCCGAGCGCCGCCGAATCCTGCAGCCCCAACCTCGTCCGCCTGGATCCCGCCACCACAAACCGCGAGCCGCCCGCCTCCGACCTTGCCGAGCCGACGAGCCTCGCCCCCAAGCAGCAACCATCACTCCCGAGTCGCCCGCCGTCCGCGCCCCCAGCGGCCGCAGCAGTCCCCGAGCACCTGCGAGCCAGCGGCCGCCCGCCGCCCGTGCCCCTGCCCCCTCCCAAGCATTCCGGCCGTCCCCAAGCAGCCGGCCGAGGATCCCTCCACCACCCCCGAGCGGCCGCCGGCCTCCCTCTCCAACCACGGGGACACACGCGGCGGCGGCAAGGCCCAATGGGCCGAGTGAGCATTCGGGAGGCAGGGGTGGTGGTGGCTAGGGTTTGCCGCTGCCACCCCTCTTATTTTTCTTGTTTTTGAATTATCTAAATGTATGAACATATATTGGACTTCTTAATATAGGTTATAAACATGTATTTTGTGCTAAATCAAACAAAAACAAGTAATTCACGTTTAATCAGGACTTAAAATGATCTTCAGTACAGAATGGCATTTTAGACATTTACCACCAGCCCCAGGTTCACCGGCCGTCTAGAAACAGCCCAAACAAACGGCTCAACCACTTCCCACTAGCTGACCAGCTCCAGTTGCTTCTCAGGAAGCCGCAGTCCAAACAAACACACCATCAGAACTTCCCAGGCTCCTTGGCCTCCTACAGTCCCAATCTAGGATCAAAAGATCTTCCGAGAATCAAGACCTGAGTTTCTTACCTCACCAGTGTGATAAATTTCTTGAGTAATAACCGTAGATGTATCTATACGATTAATTAAAATTGCTATGTGTCAATATTGTATAGTGTTAATTATAAATGTTGAGGGTCATATGAGCCATGGCAAATTAAATGTTATAGTGAGCACAGAGTACATCATGTGTTGAAAACGTATACCGAAGACGAGGATATAAAATGCTTACACAATGACGACACTATCTTCTAGCTTTGTGTGCTTCAATTAACAACCTTTTCTAGAGATTCCATGCCGGTAGATTGTCGGTTGATTCACACATGAAGTTATAAATGATGATCTAGGTTATATCAATATCTACACCTGCAAATGAGCTTTTATAAATGTACTGATCCAAGCATTGTACTCGGTGTTGCCCAAAACCAGGAAAGGCGGCTGGGGACGCTTGCACGGTGGACCATTAGCCAAAATCCCAGGGGGCAGCAATTAAATTAGTACTTTATTTCTGTTATCTACGGGTGAGTGGCGCATTTGACTGGATTGGGTGGAGGGGGAGGGACGTGGGGGCCGCGACACTCGATTTCAGTCGCGTCTTCCTCTGGAGTCGCGGTGCGGGCCCGCGCGGCTCCACGTGGCTTTTAGCCCGTCTTTTCTTTTCTTTTTATTCTATTTCACTTTTGTCCGTACGCTTGGCTATAATTTCTCCGTCACAAATGTAAGGCGTGTACGAAATTTTAGGTTGAACTTTGACCAACAATTAAACCAATACTATTGAATTATATGATATAGTAGTGGTATCATTGGATTCATATTCAAATGTATTTTCAAATGGTATCACTTTTATATTATATAATTTAATATTATTAACTTAATTATTGGTTAAAGTTAAACCTAAAATTCCGTACACGTCTTACATTTGTGGACGGAGAGAGTATTATTTATCATCAGAAAATAGCGTACCATACCGCTCACGCGGAATCATCCGGGTATCGCCTCCTTTATTCTCCGCTCCACCCGCACCCGATGCTGTCGTGCGAACTCCCCGCGGATTCAGAGCATTTTCCATCCGTCGTGCGTGCTAGTCCAGCGCGTCCGTGACGGACTGACCGGGACGAAGAATACGGGAGAGCTCTGGTTTTCGGATCCCATCAGTTTGGCACAATCTGTCTACAAACTAATGTTGCCTGCTCCTACCGTTCTTTTTTCTGCTTGGCGTTCTTTCTTTGCTGAACTGGTGAGCAATAGATGAAGGACACGATTTTACATTAGAATAAAAAGATGTGACACACGGCACGAACATGCCGCACATGCTCTGAGCTCCGATCTGGGAGAGTAGCTTGGGCGAAGATGTTTACTAATCGTCCTATGCACCCACCTCTATCTCTAGATTGCAGTCGACCCCAACTGCATCACACGCAGTTGCGTTTTTTGTGTTGGAGTTGAAGACCGTGGCATTAGGCTCTATCAGTGATGATCAGGCAACAAATAGAACAAGCAAGTCGAAACCTCTATGCATTGTCGTCAAAAATTCTTTACGGCTGCCCAACCACCATTCAATAAGACCGACCAACACACAAGATCACAGAGCTTGACGTCATACGTTTACAGTGAACCGGTAGTGCAGGAGCATGTGATCCAATGGCTCATGAGAAATTCCATAGTTTTTTTAGCCCACGTTGTTGCATCCTGTATGCTCTACAAACTTGACGTTAGAGCGCAAAAGACCACAAAAAGTGAAAAAGACTTCAAATAAATAAGTCTAAGGAGAGTGCTTATCTATATATTTACTATCTTATAAATGTGAGTTGGTGGTGACGGTAGTGTCACATTCTTCTCCCTTATTTAAAATTATATGTCATAATTTATAGGTAGCCATATCCCGTCTTTTTTTATGAACCCGCTCTAGCCTCCCAACTGTAGCGTTCTCAGCTATAAAAATCTCTGACTGTTCTTCCCATAATAAAATTGAGGATTTTGTTTTCAATAAGTGTGCTTGTTTTGTTGCACAATGATGTTGGTTGGATCAGTGGTTCTCGTTTTACTCAACAAACTAAGTAAAATAATTTACTCACTAGCGAGGCGACAAAGCAACAGAGGAAAAATGAATAACCACCGTGCGAGATAGCAAGCACGAAGCCAAGAAAAAACGACGGCTTACCACCCTCATCTACTGTGTGCAGCATTGAAGAACCTCAGATGTCGCCTAGAGGGAGGATAATAGGCGTTTTAAAGATGACTACGATTTAGGCTAATTCTTAATACAAAATTTAACTAAGCAGATTTTCACAAGACTAGATCATAAAAAGTCTAGATTCAATAGTCCTAGGATGACAAGCAAGCAAAGCAATTTTTATATAAGATAATTGCACAAGTTTGAATAGTAAGATATAGATTGCAAAAAAAATAAAAGAGACAATAGACACAAATGATGTTTATTCTTCAAGTTTGAATATTCACTAATATAATACGTCTTTGTTGAGGAAACTTGTTCCGACAAACGAGCCAACTCCGAATCAAGCCCTTCCCTTAAGATTTTTGCCTTTAGCAAGAATGCTCACTATAGATAGCCCATTCCTCCACCGTGGAGATGGTGAGCTCCACAACCACCCACAAGCCATTGAGCATCTTTACAATGTTCTTGAAGAGATGACCGAGCTCAACTCCACCAAACTATTTAGGAGGCGGTGGCCTCCGAGAATAACAAGCTCTCGGACTTCCACTTGAATACAATTGACGCGAATAGCTCAAAATGATGCAATAAATGTAATTGTTGAATGCAACACAATGCACAACTCCCTCTCACACCTCACCAAGAGAAACCCGTACCATAGTGGCTATTAAGTGGAGGAGAACATTAGGAAAGACTCAACAAATGATGAGGGCAGCAACTTCCTCCTTAAGCCGGCCAAGGTGGTTACTTATAGCCTACCCTCAAAAACTAGTTGTTATACACTTTTTGTGCAAAATTCAGAGGTTCCGAAACCAAACTCGAAGGATCTGGAATTCAAACCAACGGCTATATCAGCATAGACAAAGAGAAAACTCAGAGGTTCTGACTTCAAACCTCGAAGGTTCCAGGATTCAAAATTCAAAAAACTGCCTAAAAGACAAACAGTTGATCCAAATTGACAAATGTCTTCTCCTTGGTGCATGTTGCAACTAAGTCATCAAAGACCAATAAAGGAATGGTTGAATCACATAAGATCAACAAAGAGGATGATATAACTTATGCAAAGGTTCAAACACTTGACACGTGACTCGTTCAAACTACTTTATGACAACCCCTTTTGATAAAACACTTATCTATCCTGTAAACTAGGTCTCCCTCCAACACCTTGAGATCGGTAAAACTAGGAACACCTAGCTAATGATACATTTGTCTTGAGCACTCCTCTTGAGCTTGATGAAGATGATCATCCTTCCGTAACTCGAAATCTTTCTTCAATCTCTTTTGCTTGGTGAAGTCTTGCAATTTTGCCCCATAAACCAATATGGAAAAGTCTTCTACTGAAGACCAACTTGACATGTCCATCAACATTCGATGAACCAAAAGTTCCAAGTACATCTCCCACGTGGCACTCAACTTGAACTCACCTTGCTCATGTTGCTGTCATCACCTCTTAATGCTTGCCTACTTAATCTTGTGGTGATGACCCTTGTATCTAAATAAATATGATCACTTGATGTCAATCTTTATTTGAGCTTTATAAGATCATTCTCTTGATGGTATCTCACCGAGTGGTACCTAACCCGCACACTTACTTTTCTCACACATGAAAAATTGGTTAGTCCACAAAATGCAATTCATAATTGCTTACCAAATTCACTCGATCACACGATCACAAGTGACATATTTTTTAAGCTCGATGTTGACCAATTCGAGTTCATCCGTGAATCTCATCTTTGTCAAATTTCATCTTCTCTTGATTCCTGACATTGGTTCACATTTTGAACACAATCTTGACCTGTTGAAGTTTACTTCTCAAGCTTCACCTTTTCAACTCTTTGATCATTGAAGCCTCGCTTGATTTGGTGCTCTTCGTCACACGAATCCATCTAAAAAATTTCACGGGCTTGTAGGTTCATCCTCTTGATGCAACCTCGCATAGTAGAAGCTAACCCATACACATTTTTCTAAACTCAAGGAACTGGTTAGTCCACAAACTCGGTTATTATTAATCACTAAAACCACTAAACGTAAGTCTAAGGACGTAAATGTACTTTCAGACATACCCTTTATAGTGCTCAAGAATCATCGCAGTCATGGAAGAAAGATAGAACTTACAGTACGGATGCAGCCAACGAGGAGCAGGAAGCGACATGATGTGGAGGAGCACAATGCAGCGACATTGATGTCCTTAGGTGCACGTCGGTCACAGCAATATAGGCGTAGTGATAGAGAGGAGGCAGGGAGAAGGACACGATGGGGTCTAGAGATGAAGGTGGAGGGAAAGGAGAATGTGAGAGAAGGTAGACGTGGTACACATCCACCGCTAGTCGTTTGTTCTACCACCTAGTTCCAGCAATGCCAAAGTTGCAGTTCCTTCTCCTGCGCGCAACCCGCCTGAGGTCTATTGCTGCGCCGGCAGTAAGAGCCCCGTTGGAGCTCCCACAAGGGTGTGCACACGGGCCATGGTAGCGGTGGCAATACATATGCAAGGTCACCCATGGTAGTGGCGTGCCTTGCCGAAGACTACGCATGGCAATGGCTACACACGAGCTAGGACAGACAAGGCGACAGAGCCTTAGTTATAGGTCGTCCATGTCCATGCCAACCAGGCACTCAACGAAAGTCACAGTACGATGAGTAAGCACAGCAGAATGTCGACACAGGAATGGTGACAAGTTAAGATGCAATTTGGATTCATATGATTGAGGTGCTTGTTTTGCTGTAGAGATGGGCAAACCAAAATGATTAAAAAGGCATCAAGAGCGCGCATGGCTACAACTACATGTTCATCCGAAATACCCACACAAGAGTCATTCATCTCAAGATGATTACTAAGTTCCACTCCATATTTAATCTATTGGGTTCATGTGAAAACTTCAAAGGAAGTTCCATACTTAGATTGTAACATAAAAGATCTGAAGAGAAACAATGAATTCCATGCTTGTAGTGGAACAATTGCTAATTCGTGTATGCACGTTGGAAGCAACAAAGCGCAACGATCAGAGATGAAGGTGAAGTCGACATGGTTCCACCATCGTTGAATGTCACTAGAGACCCCGGATGCAGGGGCAAGAAAATCGTTAAGCTATCTAAACAATTGATTTTTAAGTTATGTTGAATTATTTTATTATCTGATTGACGTTGCTAGAAGCGTCACACGCAGGTGAGATGGCGTGGAGCCAAAGGCAAAGCGGGTCGGTGCTACTGTTGCTGAATATGGGGGGTGGAGGTGTTACCATTGTGGCATGTCTCCTTTTAAATATACATATTAATGTGATGCTCTTAACGTGCCTCCATTCGTTGTAGGAGGTGATGGGAACCACATCAAGATTCGTCACGGTAGGAAAATACGACAATGTGCAACGGCGGAGCTTGAGGGGCGGCAGAAAAGAAGGAAGGAGAAAGATGACACCTTGTCTTCTTGTAGGGAGGAGGCGGAAAAGTAGACACATGGTGGATAGGAGGGAAACAAGAAGGACATGAGATGGTGACCGAAGATGCAGGGAGTGAAAGGAAGACAAATAGAGAAGGCGGAGTCAAGAGGTGAGCATGTGCCCACATGCGCGCCCACACACACACGTGCGACACGGAGAGAAGGGTAGCTAGGGAGCAGTTGCTCTCCTCGCCGGCAGCGGTATGAGCGTTAGTGCATTCATGTGGTCGAGGGTGCTGTTGTCTCCGAACTGCATGTCCATGGCCTGGCTCCCTTCCTTGCCCCTGTCCACCGCCGGTGGTGGTCCTTGGAGAATTCCTCTCGAAGGGCAACAACAGCCGCCAACGTAAGTGACTTCATCAGCCACGCCAACGGTGACAGCAAAGACTTAGGCAGATTCAGAGGGAATTCGAATTTCAAGCATACCTGCCAAAGGGGTCCATGCCCTGCCAGGTCAAGTTGCCGACTATCTAAGCTGTCTGCAGGAAGGCCCGAGACGAGCACGCATCTTCTGCCACAACTGGCAGCACGAGCCTAACCCTAAACCTCTGCATCATGCTTCCCAACAGAGGTGCCACACGACGCAGCTTCCTCTCTCCCGATCGAAATCATACGCGGCAACCCTAATCGGCTCCATGGCAGATCGTGGGACTCATCGTGACACCAGATCGAATGCAGGCGCCTGGGGTGCTCTGGCTCCACCGGGGGGAGCGCGTGCCCAGATTGATTCCTGACTAGTACAAATCAATATGAGAGAACACAATATTATAGAATAGCTTATCACAAGATTATGAACCTAACAAGATTTTTACAATAAAAAATAAAGATGGTACTCCGGCCTCTGCATTAAACAAAACAAGAGTAAACATATGGAATTTACTTTTACTAAGATATAATGCAGCACAAAAAAAGAAATACTAGTACTCCACCATAGTAGCTAGCGGTCATATCCGTCGTGGAGATTCTTCGCGTCCCCACGCTCGGTCGCGGAATTCAACGTACCGATGCGGAACGTGCCGGTAGCGCAAAGGCATAAAAGAATATGAACCGTACGCGCGCGTCGAGATGGGCACCTAAAAATCATGCGATGCGTCGGCTGCTGAATGCTGCAGCCTGCATGATCGCTTAGCACCGCAGGGTCAACCGGGCCTCTACATAGCTTCAAATTTCGTGTCGTGCGTGAGAGGTTGACCTCTCGAGCTCGTTAGGTCTCGTCGCCGGTGGTTAATTAATCTCGCTCTCTTCTCTACGGCGATCCCATCCGTTCGATACGTTCATATTACATGAGATTACTGCCGACGACGGACTGATTAATCCACACATTTCCAAGCGCAACTTGAGATCGATTAATTCTTACAAAATTAATTTGTTATCTCACTCAATTCAAACCGTCACTTGGGTTGCAATAAAAGTCATGTCCAGTGAGTGGTTAAACAACTGTACGTGTTTCAAACGAGTAAAAGTCTAACCTAGCTTTACCTAACACTTGAACAAACGACCACCGAATTAATCAAGAGACCCATAGACTATTCAAAGGCCTAATGGCCTATACACGTGGATCGCCACGAAAAGTCCAGTATAGTGTTCTAGCTTAAAGTACGTCCAGATTATGGATGAAATCCAGCCACCCAGTAGTTGGAATTTTATCACAACTTGGGGTACGTTGAATCTTTTGCCACCGTAGTACTAGTATTTGCTAGTGAATGGCCACATGCGTGCGCACATGAAGCATCATGTCATGCAGCAGTTTGGTAAATGTTCCTAGCTTAATCAGAGCCTATTTGGAGATAAGTAAAATTAAACTCGCAGACGGAGATTAGAATTGAAAGAAAAAGATCATCTCTAGCACACATCAGCCACAAAAGTGTGCGAGTGAGCAAGATCCAAAATCTTGAAGCAGTGCATGGGACCAAGCATGATCTCATCACACCCAATAATTGTGCTCCAAAAAGTGTGCAATGAAAATGTGGAGTACTAGCTAGCTCCTGCTGCTTTCTTGTTTTGTTCTTTAGGGACAAAACAACAAAATAGCAATCGCTCTAGCTTTTAATCAGAAAAAAGAAGCATAGCTAGAAGCTCTATGGAATCAGACAAGGCTACCTGCCAACTGAATATACGGTGTCACTTTTGCTTGCTCGATCCCCATCATTGGTCACCGTGGCTTTTCCTTTCATTCGTTCTCATCTTATCACCACATACGAATGCCTGAAACTATTGCTGAACGGTGTCTGTCAACTTTTGCTCTAATTAACCTCATCTGGAACGCATGAATGTCACGAGAAACATTTCGATTCCCATATAATTCAGGGAAATTCCGCATTTCAATCGAGGTCTTGACTTTATTTTTCATGATTGGCTTAAATTTTAATAATTAAGCTACAGAGGAGGAGAAGTTCTCATAAGGTGGGTCATTATATTATATAAGCTTGTGGTTTAACCTGTAGTTTGGTAGGAGGTCGCTGTCCTTCACCCTCCCTCTCGTTCATATATATCTCTCAAAAGTTAAAAGCCTATGCAAATCATGTGTGTCACGCACTTGTTTTTTTGTTTCCCAATGCAAAAGACTAGCAAGTGCGGCATCACAGTTGGCTTGTTGCGCTCTGCATGCGTGGTATCGTATGTATCTCGCACTATTGGTTTCGATCTTTTTCTCCGCGGAGAGAGAGGGAGAGAGATGTTTCTTGCTTCCTTTGGTTAAGCTCACTAGCGTCTCGTCAAGAGGAGCAGTGGACGGAGAAAGGTGATCTGTGGATGCGTGGAGCATGATGATGATTTGGCCACTTGGGATCAGCAATTTACATCATTTTAAAACATTTTTTCGATCGCTCTAAATTCTATGTGTACATGCTTGTACAAAGGTGAAGTGCCCGGTACAAAGTCCCACTTCACGGCCCAGTGGCTCATGTGTGGGACACGTCTATTATTTTCGTTATAAAGCTATATTATATTACATGTACCAATCAGTTTATCCAAACTGTCAAGCTAAAGAAGAGAGACAGATAATATATTTTAACACTCTTCCTCACATCTAGACTACTTCACACTTTTGCACGAGATCGATATAGGTCGCAACTATTTCTATTTGATGTTGTGTTGGCGGGGTCTTGAACTCAAGACTAATATCTCTGATATCATATCAAATTGTATGCATTGATCAGTTCATCCAAAAACTCTAGCTAAAGAAGAAAGAAGGACAATGTATTTCAACAGAAGCCTCGAAGAGTAGTCTCTATAAATAGTGACGAAAAACTATGGTTGTTGTGAAACTATTCCCTAAAAAAGGTAACATAGAAGAAAATGTAAAGGTAAATGTGGATGCCGGTTGCTTTGGAGGTATTGGTGTGGTTATTCGTAATCACCATGATAGGGTGTTGGTCTCTTTGTGCAAGTATTTGTCAACTTGCTCATGAGCCGATGAATATGAGTGAGCTTGTCTTTAAGATTTGCAATTATCTTTGATCTTCTATTCACCAGTTATTTTGGAGACGGATTGTCTCACTGTGCGTGTAGCTCTTTTGTCCTCGTCTTTAGACAGATCTGTCATTCGTGATCTCAAGTCTAAAGCCCATGATGAAATGCTTATTAGATGTTCAGGTTAGCAACATTATATGGCTATTATTTCAGCGGCGCATTCTCTTGCGCAACTAGATAGGAGAGGTGTGTGTCGAACAGTTTTGTATGAATCCGTTACATCCTGCGTGGTGGCGTTGATCATAAGGATTGTAATGCCAATGGTTGATTAATGGGTTTGTCTTTTCAAAAAAAGGACGTCGTATAGAAGGAGAAACAAAACTATGGGCCAAACTGGTTGGGTGACTGACCGGCCACACCAATATTTACGTGCTGGGCTTACCTGGGCTCCAAAAGTGAGACATCCAGGCCCATGAATCAAGAACCCCATCTAGGCCCATGAAGCCCAATTGTTGCACTACTTAAACCTCGCACCATCGCCTCACCACGCTTCCCCTCCCCTCCCTCGCCGCCGCCGCAACCCTAGACCTCCCTCTCGGCCTCTCCTGCGCGGCCCCGACCTCGCACCAGCCATGGTAAGATCCCCGGAACTCTAGCCTCACATCTCCCTCCCCGCCGTCGTTATCTCACCGTTCCGTGCCGCCGCGTCGCCGTCGTTTGGCGCTGCTGGGTTGTTGCAGACGTTCAAGCGGAGGAATGGCGGGCGCAATAAGCACGGCCGCGGCCACGTCAAGTACATCCGCTGCTCCAACTGCGCCAAGTGCTGCCCCAAGGTAATACTCCCCTTCTCTTCCTTCCTTCCCCGGACGCGAGGCTTTTTGTAGTTGATAGATCGGGTTGTTTCGGTAGTAGAAGAAGCAGTGTTAACTATGAGGTGGGCACTGGTGTTATTTCTATGGCGAGATCTGTATCTCCCGGTGGAAAATGTTGCTCTGGATTGGTGCTGTTGAAATTGTTGTTTGATGTGGAATTTATGCAGTAGAACTTTGCACGGTCTAGATGTTCATCTTGACGGAGCCGTGATGTTTATATCCAGGAGTAGGTTCAATTTCTGTAGTTTGGATTGTTCTTTAGTCGACCATTGGTATTACTGAAATGATGTGCGGGCACATATGTTTGAGCTATACATCATTTGGGTTCCTGTACATGTTATGTATGATATAATGCTGACATGCAGTTCCTATTTTTGTACAGGATAAGGCTATCAAGCGTTTCTTGGTGAGGAACATTGTTGAGCAGGCTGCAGTGAGAGATGTGCAAGAGGCTTGCGTGCATGATGGTACTATAGCTCTTGTTAATTATTTTGTTCAGTGATCCATTACTAGCTACATGGTGAAAATACCTAATTCATTTGTCCAGGTTACATTCTTCCCAAGCTGTATGCAAAGGTGCATCATTGTGTCTCGTGCGCTATCCATGCGCACATTGTCCGTGTTAGATCTCGGGAGAACAGGAGGAACCGTGAGCCTCCGCAGCGTTTCAGGCGCAGGGTATAGTTTTAGCAACCTTCTCTTCATATGCAAATTAGGCCTTATTTTTTGTTGGATGCTTCTACATTAGTCTGTATCCACTGGAAGTTTGAAGGCTAGAATGATGATTAATTGAATCACTGTCTCTATGTCGCTTTTGGCGTTGCATTCACTGTGTGTATGTTGCAGTGGATGCGTCAACGAAAGCGTAAATAAACATGTGTTGGTGCATTGCAGGCTTATATGACTATTATGTCATGGCTGATTCCTACTTCAGTCAGAAGTTCCTGAATGCAATCATTTGTGAAAATGCCTGATATATCTTATGATTCGTACTACATGGAAGTGTTGAATTCTCATATTGTTCTTGCAAACTCACGTTTTTTATGTGTAGTTTCACTACTTGATAGACCTGTGTTTTAAATTTGAGTGCTCTGTGGGACTGCTTGTCTGCCCCATTGGCTGTAATAAGTGAAATTGCCCCTGGGATGAAGCGGTACCTAACATTTGATAACCATCCCCTTCACTTTGTCTGCTAAACCCTTCTTTGTTTTTAGCTGATCATTAATGGATGGGATATTTTATAAGACAAGGGTAAACATAGTTCTTGATGTTTTATCTGAATGTCTAGGAATATAGTGTTAACTGTGAACTTAGACCTTGATGACAATTTTAAGTAATGCTTTTCTAGAATTTGAAAGTCTGCTTCATGCAATGCTTGTTTGATCGATAGGCTATCCAAAGCCCTTGTGTTCACTAATGGTTCTCTTGTGGAACGTGCCTGCAGGATGATGGCCCAAGGCCGGGACAAGGTGGCCCACCACGCGCAGGTGGCCCAGGTGCCCCAGGTGGTGCGCCTCCTGGTGCTCCTGGTGCTCCAGCTCCCCGCGTGCAGGCGTAGTTGAGTTTGGGAATGCTTTGGTTATGCAGCTCTAGTTTCTTGTTACTGAAAATTGGACTATTCTGTCTTCGCTGTAATCGGTTGTACTGAATGTTTGTTAAGCACAATTTGTGGTCCAGTTTTTATTTTCACAACTGCATTATCCGTAATGGAATGTTAAACTGTTTGGTTTGTTTGGCCATGCCCCCCGTGGTTTTGCAACCATTTCTTGCTTTTGGGTCAGCTACACGTATGTTGATACTATTATGTTATCTCAATGTTAGTTCTGGTTGTACAAGGGCTGTCAGCTCTCTTATACTGCGGTAGCTCTCGGGTAAACGTTTTCATGTAAGACAGAGAAATGTTACTTCGATCACTGCCTCGGAGATGTATCCATTTGTCCTGAATTACCAACTCTAAACTGTATTCATTGGACTTGTAAAATGCCACCCGTTGCTATGTCACGATAGCTCCATGCATCTTGCTATACTAAAAGAATGTGATGATTTCTCAGTGACAATCCAATCAGACAGGAAAACGGTGTACTGATTGAAATCTTAGCTCGTGATACGACACGAAAGTTGTATATACGGCTTGGAGGGATATTTTTCCTATCTTTCGAGATGCACCCTTGGCATTTCAGCACAGGCCAGTCGAGTTTCTGTGTAATTTCTCAATGATATAATCGGATCAAACAGGAAAATGGTTTTACTAATCCAAATCTTAGCTCATAATACAAAATGATTTCGACGCTAAGTGCAACCCTTTAGTCACCCAATTACGCGGAGTCCAAGCTAAGCTGTTACCGCCTATGGTTTGACGAAGCGAGCTAATTTTCCAACCACACCTCTCAGGTTGCGTATGCCGGCTCCTGTCTTGGAGCTCACCATCATCTACAAGACATATCATCGGATCAGAATAATAACTTCATGCACTTCAGCTACGAGTGCATATGACACAAGAGAAGTGAATTCAAATGATTGAAGAGCTCACCACTGGCTTTACCACTGACTTGTTCTTCTTCAGGCTCTGCAGTTGAGACAATATGCCATTCCATTAGGTGATAAATCGAAAAGGCACATGAGAGGAATGGAATGAGGGGCTATGGGGAGGAATGGAACCTGTTGGATTTACATAGCGCGGCGAGCGACGTCTATGGGGAAAACCAAATCAGTCTTGGTCAACACAATCTGGTACGGCGTCTTGGATCTACAGTTGTGTACAGAATCGGAAGTAATAGCACTATATATCTGACCCAAAACATAAGCAAATGCTTTGAGAAAAAAGTTTGTTGGACTGACAGGCTGGCAGCGATGTATTTCAGTTAAATTATGAAAGATGCAAAGCTACTTGATATTAGAAACTAAAAGGAAAGTACATATGAACTCTGCATGGAACACCCAATAGAAACAAACCTTTCCATTAGATCTACAAGATCGTAGTCCAATGGTTTCCTTCCACGTTTAGTGTGCACAAGAAGGCACACTCTATCTAGACCAACCCTGGTTGAAACATACTCCTTCACCTACAAATTTCAGAGTACTTTTAAGAACTAAGGATAACTGCAACCAATAGCCACATGTTAAAGTTTATGTCCTGAAGAGTTCAAAATAACATGAGTGATTTCTTTGACATTTAGATCCAGTAGACATATGCAGATTGCCATGAATACTAGGTAGGTACCAAGAGATTGTTGATCTAAATATGTAATGGTGAAATTACAACTCTCTCACGCATCATGAATTGCTGGTAGTCCTTGATTTTGAAATTGTACTCAGTTGAATGTGCAAACCAGATGGTCATTGTGTATTAAAAGTTTCAAACAAGAGGTCAGAAACAACTCCCCAAAGAGTTGTGTAGCAAGGTCTAAAGAAATTTCATTGCCTCTTAGCAGGAAATGTACAAAAGTCGACGATCATGTGATATACTAGTATTTACAATAACATAAAATTTAGAATTTTAGTACATAACATAAGACACTGAGATCAGAGGTCAGTAACCCCAAGCTCATGCAAGGTGACATGATTCAGGATAAGCTTATTTTCAGATTTCAGGATACTTACAAGCTCCTGCCATGACTCTTTAACATCATCCTTTGCATAAGCAAAACCATATCCAGGCAAATCAACAAGGCATAACTTTGATGCAAGTCGGAAGAAATTTATACTCTGAAATTAAGATGTAATTGTGTAATACACATAGATAAACGAACTGTTCAAACGCCGAGAATCAATTAGAAGAAATGTGAAAGATCTAATGCTAAATTTTACATACCTGAGTAAGTCCTGGCTTATCTGATGTTCGCACAATACCCCACTGCCTTGTAAGTGCATTAAGTAGCGAGGATTCCCCAATATTTGATACACCTTAAATTTCAATAAGGTAACAAAACAAAGTTATTAGGGCAGACTTGAAACACTTTAAGAAAGAAGACTTTCACAGATGGGTTGGATGATACTGCGCAGTGAATAACTGAGTAAAAACTAGGACTGTTGAGCAATAGATTACGCTCAAATCGTGTGCAGTGCTCAAACTCTATGCAAGCATCATTTCTTAGGAAAAAACTATACTGGCACAAAATCACTCTGGAAAAGTTGCATAAATGCAAAATGATGTATTTCTTGTCCAAAGTTCCAAACACAGGTGTTGTCCAACTGACATGAAGAAAAAAAAGGATAAACAAAAGGAGCGCTACTAAATGACATATGACACAAAAATTCTCAAGTTTATAATTTAATTTGCTACTAATCAAGACAAACAATATTCAGAAATTACAATATGTACTTACTAAAACAAGAGGTAACAATTTGAAATTTGTCCTAGTAAAAGGAGCAGTCTATGAGATGTGAAGTTTCTCTTTCACCATTACTTTAGTGGATAACAGACAACCACACATTCACGCGTTCGATGATAAAGATCTGAGGTGAGCGGAGCAGAAGATGGTTGAAAGTTGAAACAAATAACAACATAGAGGCTAGGCTAGTAGACTACAAATGTCAATGTCATCATCATTGCTTCAATGGGATAATCCGATGTAAATATGCCAACAAAAGAAAACTTTTGAATGCAAAAAATTGTTCCACTGTCTGCAAAACATAATAGGGGATAAAAACTATACACAGCTGACCTTAATGAAATGTGCGTCAATAATATGATTGAAACATGTCAAAGATTCAGATGAAACAACTTTCGGTAAAAAAAGAGAGAGACCGGGGAAAGGGGAGCACCACGCCGCGTGCCCGTGTTGCTCGCTGTGCGCCTGTGAGCCGCCGCTGCCTCCGCGCCGGAGGTTTCGTTCTGTTGACGGCGGCCGTGCGGTGCGATGGTCGTGCGCGTGTTGAACTCCTCCGAGGAAGCGGCGGAGGCGGGGAAGCCAGGGAGGGAGGAGAGAGCCCAGCCAGGGACGGCGTTGCTCCGGCCGCCGCCACCCGCTTCTCCGTGCTCCGGCCGCGAATGGGATCGAGGAGGAGCAACGAATGGGAGGCCATCCAAACACTGTATTGGGCTTTGCTCGGAAAAAAAATGGGCTCCGTAAATTACACCGGTTTTGGGCCAAAAAAGGGCCATCCAAACGGGCCCTAAACATTTTCTGTTGTAAGGCGCAAACCGACGTAAATAAAAACTGAAAAAAAAAGGCTTCCAAAGTTCCAAACCACCTTCTTCCCTCGCTTCTTCCTCCTCTCGCTCCCATTTCTTCCTCTCGCTCTCTCCCCTCGTCTCCAATGTCGCGGGTTCTGAAGCGCGATTTCTGGGAGAAAGCCTTTAGATGTCGGATACACCATGTACGAGCATTTCCCCCGAAGCAACCCTGTCCTGCGACCACCGCCGTGGCTGATCGCGAGGCCACCACCGCCGGCTGTTCCCGGAATTGAGTTCCGGGAACTGGTACTGCGACCCGTGATCGCAGTCACCAAGGAGGATCTCCAGGAGTTTTTGGAGGAAGGGACTGGGACGCCCTGCCCAGCCCTTCTCCAGCGGTGGCCTTCTCGTGGGGAATCCCCGCGCCAATCGCGTTCCTTTCGGTCATCGCGGCCTTCATGGTGCGCAGGCACCTGCGCAGTCGCCGCGGCCGCGACGGTGGAGGAGGGGACCATTCCCCACGAGGAGGAGGAGGAGGAGGCGGCGGCGGCGGAACTCCAAGATTCTGCGGAAGAACCGATGGAGTGCTAGCCGCTGTTGAAGACGGTTCTGCGACGGTTGTTGCGTAGTGGAAGCCGGGTGTGAGCCCGGTGCCTCCGCCCGAGCACAACCTCGCCGTCGGTGAGGTGAGGCCTGCATCTTTTCGTTTCTTTTAGTTCTTTTCTTTCTTTTCTTTCTTGCTTGGTTCTTTTTTTTTCTTTGGGATATGCACCTTAAGTTTCTAAACAGATTCTCTTCATATACCAGATACTCGAGAGGATCCAAGATTTGATCTACCATCTGCGTAGTTACTATTGGCTTGACTTCCACTGTTTCTACTTCCATGGCAATGTCAGTCCTGCAGGGATGGACTTCCGCTGGTACTGCTTGGGCAACTTCGTTGCGATTCTGTCAGCATTAGCAACTGAACAACAAACTGAAGCAGTATTGGATCTCGTGGAGGAACGCTGGCAAGAACTTGGAGGGATGCCCCTGAAGATCTGTTACCGTGCTATGCGACACAAGGAATGGCAGATAAGTCACTGGATGCGAACCAAGGAACAGCTGATGGAGTTACCACAATGCAGGATCATGGCCAGGTGAGTCTGACAAATAGTTGGATTAGCACTTTGACATGTTCAAATTTCATGCTGTTTAGGAGTAATATTTATCTTTTTTAACTAGCTCTTCTATTAATGATTGATTTACAGATGATTCTTTTGTAAACCTTGATGAATTTGCAAGCTTGACATAGTATCTCTTAACAAAGTAAACAGATAATGGTATTAGAATAACACTCAAGTGTGTGGAAACTAATAGGAGCTGACTATGATAATCCTTACGCAATTATCTTCACAGAAAAGGGTTATGGACAAGCGTCAGTATTTCTAGAAAACTTGACGATGACACCCTGAAAACACATGCACCTGTATTACACCTGTGGTTTACTGGTTTAAGATTTACAGAGGCACTTGCTTGGTAGTATTTACTGTTCTGTTGAGGTTTCTACCTGTCCATGGTGTGTATATGGATGCAATCGAATAAATGTCCTGAAATCAGAGAACCAGATGAGATTGGCACATACAGATGATTGCTTCCAAAGTTTATTACATGTCTCTGCCATTTATCACCACATCTATGTTCTTTCACTATTAGCTCCTTGCATTTGTGCACAGGCATTATATTTATTGTTCTATTCGATATAATCTACTGCATTTCTATATCACAATTTGTTAACCTTCGTTTCCTGTTCTGGCTTGCAAAGCAGTGCTGCTGACCTGCTGTGGCTCCTGGTGGCTGTGTGCGTGAAGATGGCTGGGCCGGGCAGTATATAGGGAAGCAGGCCAGCAAGTCAACTTCAGTAGCACTGCAAGTACAGGTTTCTACAGGCTCGTTCTGATGGCACTGCTAACTGAGATCGAAACACAAGTCTGCACATAATCGCTGTGTGAGAAAGTGTCGCTGTTATGTAGTGAAAACGTTGGTAGGATTGTGAAATGGTGAGGATAGGAGTAGGGTACATATGCAGATGCACATTTTGGCTGGAGATGGGGAATTGTTCAGTGGATACTGATGGATGATTCTGGGTGCTCTTAAATGATGATGACATGATGATAATCTGTCCGCTGCTCCTGTTTGATGACCGTGGTGTTTGGTTACTTACTCTGCTTGTTCCTGTCATCCTGTGATCCGTGTGGGTTTGGATAGAATCGTTTCTTGTTACTTGTGGTTGAATGGATGCCTGTCGAGCGTGTATCTGGTGCGGTGCATGGATATTCTCATTTGTTTTCGCGGATTTAGACTGTTGATGCCTTCACAACACACCGGAGAGCACCCCGAACAACTTTCCCCTGTTCCCCGAGCGCCGGAGAGCTTCCCGTCGTCATCTCCGTCACCGGCAAAGCAACCCGAACCACTCCACCGTCGCCACGCCACTTCCCCGCGGTACACCTCTCTTCTTCTTCCAAAAATGGAACCACCTTCTTCCCTAGATCACTCTGGAGTTCCCAATTTCACCAGCGAGCCTCACCGGCGGGCGAATTTCGTCCCCGCCGCCGGCGGCCATCTCCTCCCCGGCCTCCTCTGTTCTCTCCTCGCTCCCCTATAAAAGCCGGCCACTCCCGAACTCATCTTCTCTCGCCCGAGCCCTAGCTCCCTCCTCTCCTCCACTCCTGTGACAGAGTGGCACGACAGAAGCATTGCAGCGGTCCATATGATACAAACATAATTTATAAACTCGAAATACAACATAAGTCTTACAATACATTCCCAAAAGTACGGGGAATTTAAAACCGTTATTGTTTGGTTACAGCAAAAGTCTTATCTACACCTAACCACTCTTACGACCTATTACTCTACTCGGCGTTGTCCTCGTCGCGGAACTCGACGTAGTAGTCGACGCCTTCGTCCTCCTTCGTCGTCGGCTGATCTTCAGGAACTTCATCGTCGACCTCGACGTAGATCACCTCCTCCTCTGTCGTCGGCTCACAATCTACTCAAAGGAATTAGATAGAGGGATGAGTACAAAAGATACTCAACAAGTCCAGGAATAGCAAAGAGGTGTTTGATGCACTAGCTACTGAGAACAACAACGTTCTCTCAAAAGCAATGCAGGTGGAGAGGGTAAGAGAGTCAAGTTTTAATTAAAGAGACTAATGATCTCATGTCTCACAAGCTGCTAGGATTCCTGATGAATCCCTTTCTTGCCGGGTTCGCAGTTCCAACCGGGAACACGGAGTGACAATGCCACGATTCAATACACTCTGCAGAGGTGCACAACTGTACCCACAAATGATCAATAGTCATGGAGTTCATGTCGTCACATGCACTACCAGACCGGCAAATCACAGAGCTGTTTCTCCGCCCGCTCGGTTATACCCCGCGTCGCAGTCCCGCCCCAACTGGCTGAGGACTACCGGTCTCCAATCATAATTCTGATGTAAGTAGCGCGACGGCCCAATTACATCCTCAAGTAGTAAGCTGCTCGCGGCCATACTACCTTCCCGGTAACGATCCCAATACCGAGGCCTTGCGTTCCCAGGGGGGTATAGACCTAGGGTAAAGGGTACTTTAACTCAGCCCCGCCCATACAGGGTATGTGGTATGCGCGATCACTACGGCCCTTAAGCACAATCGATCATTGGTTGCATTAACCTTATATGAGACTTTCCTGTGTGATGAAATCCACCTTCCCAACTATGCCAAACTGCACCCATACCAGGATTTCACCACCCGCCATGCGATCACCCAAGAACCGGCGATCAAAACAGAACAACAACAATTGATTGAACTTTAGAAAGTAAGTTTTGTGCAGGTTGTAGACAAGAGGGAAATCGAAGGACATTCTCAACGGACATGAACAAGAAACTGGACTTGCCTGGTAACGGATAGGTAGTGGAGTTCGACGGTCCTGACTGCTGAACTCCGGCTTCTAGCAAAAGATAACAAAGTCCGATAAGGACTTATTTAAAAAAATTCCAATATGAATGCAACTATTATGGCATGCATGAGATGATGTAGTTATTAGCACATTTTAATGGAACTTAAACATAATTTATCTCAACATTCTTTAAACTATCTAGAATTAACTAGATAAATAATCAAGCATCAATTATGTTAGGGTTCACATTGACTTCAATTAGGTTAAATTAACTTCATCATCTACATCAATTCTTTTAAGAAAACTAGATTAGGTTAAAACTCTCTTTTTAAGGAACAAAGTGTATTATACAACGTAAAATGATTCATAACTTAATTAGTTTTAAGTTTTCTTTCATGAAGAACCTTTTTAAAGCTAAACAATTGGTCTCAACTTCTAAATCACTCCCTGATCCATATATACACCTATTATTTCTCTTTTCTAGAGAAAATCTACTTAATTTACTTAAACTAACTTAGTGATTAATTTCTTTTCTTATAAAAGAAGAGTATATCAAATTCACTTAGAATGGTTTATCTTTTTAGTTAATGTTTAATCTTTATGTTTATAAAAGGAGAAAATTATTATTCACTCCTCTCATAACTTAATACTCTAAGATTTCAATCTTACTCTCAAGCCTACATACATGTATACATATTTTCAACATGATCTCTTCTTTTTTTCTCCCTTTTAATCTCTATGTCAAATTTATTTCTTGTTTCATCTTTTTTTTCCATTCTCACCTTTATAACCCTCTCTTTTTCTTTTCCTCTTAACTTCCTTTTCTTTTTCCTTCTTAATCTCTTTGTCATTTCTCCCTTAACCGCACCTGGTTCCTCATTCCTCTTCTTCCCCAAATCCCTAATCTCACTCATCCCTTCTTTCATCTCTCACCTGTGCGCCACCGGTCGCCTCCCCTTGGCGTCGCCGCCGCCTTACCGGTGCTCCGCCCCGGATGGCCCTCGTTTTTTGCTCTTGCCGGCATCACCACGAGCCTAGGGCTCGGCTCCTCGCGCCGCCCCCTTCGGGTACCGTCCCAAACCGCCGCCGGCCCTCCGGCTTTCTCCGCCGCCAATGGTGCCGGCGCCGGTCGCCTCACCGCGCCGCCTGAGACCGCCTCCATCGCCACCTCGCCTCGGCTGCCGCCACTCCGAGCCTAGAGCTCGGACCCTCTGGCTCGGGACCTCACCTCCTGAGAGCCGTGCGCCTCGGCCGCCGCCCGGGTTGGCCGTGGCCGGCGTCGCAGCCCCCTTGCCGGAGCTCCGTCGGCCCGCCTCCCGCTGGTGGCGCGCTGTGGTGCTCGGTCGTTAGCCTCCGTTAACCGGTAAGCCCTTCTTCCTCTAATCCTCTTTCTCCTCCCAAGTTTCCCCTAATTTCGTTCTAGGGTTCATACCCAAAATAGTTCCCCAATTTCTAGAGTTCTTCACTTGCTAGCTTAATTGTACTCAAATTCCCTAATCTAGGGTTCTTCCCTGATTGATTAACCAATTAGAACTATGAGGTTGATTCTGTAACTGCTCTGTTTGGAACAGAGATGTGTTGGTTCTTCAGGTTTTAGCAAGGACAGACACTAACTTAATCCTGATTTCACTTGAGTGGTAAAACTATACGTATCTATGCTTGCTTGCTTGCTCGGATTGCCAAGAACCACTACTGCACTTGTTCCTTAACTGAGCATGCTGATGCTTTGCATATTAACATTATTATTCTCTTAGCTAGACAATTTAGAATAGGGCATGATTGATGTTGTTCTAGCTGATGGTATATCGGATTATTCTCTAAGTCTGATGAAAATATAAATTATGCGGCCCTAATGGTGCTAATTTTATTGGTTAACCAGAATTAGCTTCATGTAGGGAACAGCTAAAACTCTAGTACAGCTGATCCCATGGTTTTAATTTACTCTATCAGTATTGAGTCTTTTTCTAGAATCTTTTATCTCTGTTTTGGAGTTTAAGCCTAGCTGTAAGATATGAAAACGTATACCATATTGGGATAGCACATCTGCTATCATACTTTGATCTCTAAATCCTTTGTTCCAGTGCATATGTGATCCAATTCAACTAAAAGTTCCTTATGTTTAAAGATAAAAATTACTACTACCCTTAGTTTGTCCTTTTTATGCTTCCTCATGTGTACGTGCATATCAGTTTATTTGACTGAAAGAACATATAGACTACACTTGTTCTTGCTTATTTTCTGATAAGGACAGATTGCTATTCTTGAAAGGTTATTCCTGAAACTGATAAGAACGGATTTGCTACACACGTTGCCTACTCGAACACCCTATGATGAATCTATAACCTGAGAATTTGTCTGAGATATTCCTTAAGTGCCAATAGGTAAGAACAGATTCTACAGATGTCTCTTTCAATTCTGTGATGCAACAATAGGTTCTGAGGGTTCTATTCTGCCCCTTTAACTCCTAGCTGGAAACATTTGCAAGGTTGTGATAATTTGCAAAGGGTGCTTACCTTGTTCCTAGCTGAACAAGGAGTTGGTTGCTTTGATCTTGCTCCTGAGCTTGCTGGTGGTCTCTGCCCTCTCTTTTCCTCGGCTCTGGATCCTCCTCTTAAGCTCCTATGGAAAAGCTATGCTTCTCTCCCTAAGCTTTTTCTCCTCTCTTCCCCCTTGCTCCCTTGGACCTCCTGGAGTTTGGCTTCTACAGGTTATACTACTGTGCTAGTTCTTCGGATGCAGCACTAGTACTACTCAGCTGCTTTTGAACTACTTCTACTGAGCCTTCTCTAAGGTTCCTTGGGTGCAGGTGTTGCCACCTCCTGCCTGTTTACTACGGCTGCTATTTTTACTTGGGCTCAGCTTGCATGCTAAGTTATCCTAATCTGAAATATCCTGCTGCTGGATCATTCTCTCGATGGACTGATATCTATTTGGTTTATAAATTCGCTTGATGCTTATTTGTGGCTGCTATTCCTCTAGTTGCCTTGGAATCTAAACAACTTTTGTGAGCTGCTTGGGAATCCACTCGATAGCTGCTGCCTGTTCACATTGGTTGCCTCAGTTTACATTGCATGGAATGATTGCTAGGTATAATGCTGATGGTCTGCTGCTCCTATTCCAATAGTATTGACCTTAGTCATTCATGTGGGCTAAATGATGAATATAGATGACTGCCTTATCCATATTTTGTTTTATAAAAATGATTTCTTTTTGAGCAAGGATCATGGAGGCAATTTAGTATAGAATAAATAAAACTTATTTTACTACTCTTCTTACCTCTTTTATCCTTAATATAAAATACTAGGTTTCGTCCGATGAGGGTCTTAGCCACGTGGCCCTCGGACATTTTCGAAAAACAAAATGTTTTATAAAACTATTTTCGAAAACTAAAATCTACTCTAGGTCGTCGGCACTATTTTGCCCCCGCAGCTAACTCTGCGGACGTCGGCGGAACTGTGCCGATAAGACCACACGTATTTAAAAATATAGGTTTAGAAACTTTTTGCCTCCCACAGCAACGGCACGATTCCCAACGGTCTCGAGTACCCATACTCGCTGACCCGGGATACCGCCTACATTCCCGAAGGACTTCCCCCTTCGGCTCTCGTGTATCCTTCTCTGACTTGAAGGCTTTGAAGATCTGAAGAGTTCGAGACTTAGGTTAGATGATGTATAGATAGAAAGAATTAATTATGTAATTTTCTTTCTTTTTCTTTATTCTTTTGTAACAATGTTGTTTCATTAACTCTTGTACTATTTCGTTAATCAATAAAGTTCCATTTCAATTGTATTTACAATGACATTGTGTTATTCCCTTTAATTAATGAAGTTTAATTTCAATTGTATTTACTATGCACGAATACTATATACCATGTATGCGTTGAATGCGAATGCACAACCATTTTCCTCCCCCTCTCGACTAACTCTCGACGTAGCTCGTTAGGTTTTGGATCAACTCAGCAGCGCGGGTTGCTCCACGACTTCACCTCACGCCCCTCTCGATTACGCCACGAACACCCCTCCAGCATCCCTTCCCTTTCTATCTAGCCGATGCAACCTAAACCCATATGCCGCCGAGTACCTATACGGTACTTCTGCGAAATTGGAACATATATATGTCATGAACCTTTTCCAAATGACTTGAAATTCTGCCACCAACTTAGACATGTCCTACCAGGAGTATGTGCACATATATACTACTTTTAGGTATACGCATATACGCTAAACCCTAATCCATCCTTCCGAGCTACGAATCAGAACACTAATTCCTCGTTCGGCTTCGCTACCATCCTCTGCGTATATATGAGTATGCCGGTGATGTTTCCCGAAACCCTCGCACTCCACCACCTTCTATGTCTAAGCTAACTCCGTCGCCACCATATATATATATATGCTTAAAATTTCCCAAGTGTATATGGACACATACACTCCAAGCCCCGGTTTACTCTTCTCGGTAAAATCCTTTTACCGCATGGCCAAGAAAATTATCTTCAGCCACTCTACCATGCCTCCTTACCAAAAAATATGTATATTTCTTTTTCACCCTTATTCCTTAAACTTACCACACCACCTTTTATCTTTCTACTTGATAAAACCCTAGTTTTGCTGCCCCTCATTTCACATCGTTTCTATCCATAAATTTTCTCTACTCAAGCATAATCTTCTTCAGCCATTTGACTAAACATCTAGTCCGTGCATTATACCTGGGTCCTTCCTGTCTTCTGAGTGCATGCAGAACATACTAATTGAAAGAGCATCTAGGCCCTAATTTGGTTTTGATGGTTAATAGCAACCTAAACTGGAATCTAATGTTTACATTTGAGTGTAAGCAGATCTTACAGGTTCCATGATGAAGGGCTATCCAGAGAAGGATGGTCACCAAAAAGGTACATGGTGGGTTCAAGGACAAAGAGATGGCTGTGCTAGGCAGCTGTGTCATAGCTGAGAAGAAGCCGGTGCTGTGCAGGGAGATGCAAGCAAGGTGATGGTGGCTTGATGCGTCAAGGGCCGTGACTTCAGCTGGTGGCAAGTGAAGCCTAGGTTTGCTAGTTTCTTTGAGTCCATAGGAACCACCCGTACTATCAAGAGGGATGAAATAGTAGCAGTTGTCTAAGGGAACCTTGCTCATTGCTCAGAGTGTTGGTCAAGGGGGTCGGTGCTTTGAGGCCAATTGCCCTGTGTCAATAGCTTTGCACAAAAGTATGTAGCTGTGTGAAAACCCTAGAGCCTTAGGCACCTGTGTGACACAGCTGTGTCACAGGTGGTCTTCTGCTCTATGACTCAGGTACATCTCTGTACCGGGAGAGAGCTTGTAAAAGCTAAGGGAACTGCTCTGCGATAGGGTCTGCTGTGTCAGGGGTCTATCGGAGGTTCTCTCCTTTTCAGGTAGCTTAGGTAGAGTATGCTGAGGGCATGTAGTGTGCCAGAACCGGGCTGAGTAGTGCTGCTATCAGCTGAGGGTTCACCTGTGTGTGTCACCGGTGACACACGTGTCGGTCTGCCTGAGCCGGGTACAGTTGGGCGTAGGGTGTAGCTGTGTCACCGGTGGTTGACACCGGTGGCTCACTTAATCCTACGTGGCAACAGGGTAATGGTCAGGTGCCTGTGGACCCTATATATAGGGGACCAGGGGAGGACTCTGTCCTCAACCTTGCTCAAATCAGTGATTCACATACGACCGTTGCAAAGCCTCCAACCACTCCACAAGAGGCAAGCGCCTAAGGGTTAGTTCGAGTGGGTTTGTGAGCTAGAGCACGAGCAAAGGTTCCTCCAAGAGATTGCTGCTGGATCATCTGTTACTCTTGGAGTTTGTCTGCTCCTAGACGGGTGTAGGAGTTGCTGGTATCACCCAAGCTTGTGTGGGCTGAACCAGTAGTTTGTGAAGGTGCTCTGAGGTCTACCTGCTGCAAGGCAAAAGGATCTCCACAAGCAAAAGGAAGAGTCCTGAAAGATCAGGTACTCGGAGAACAAGCACGATTCAGTGCTGGCCAACTCTTAGGAGTGGTCTCTCCAACGGAGACGTACCTTCTCTGCAAAGAGTTGGGAACTTCGGTGAAAATCCTCTGAGTCTCCTTTACTTCCTATATTGCATGCATATTTGCTCATACTTACCTGCTTGTGTCTCTTAGACTTGATCTGCTAAGCTTACCTTTTCACCTGTGCTAGATTACCTTTATACCTGTGTGTGATCATCTGTTACTCAGCTGTTTCATTCACTTGTATTCACCTGTGCTAGCACCTGTGTCACAGTTAGTCTAAGTAGAGCACCTGTGTCAGGTTATCTCTTCACCTGTGTCTTTTACCTGTGTGACAGCTGTGTGTTAATTTACACATAGTTTTCATCTGTGTCTCTCACCTGTGTCACAGCTGTCCACTTTTAACTTGTGAAGTTAATCTGATAACTTAAACAGAAGACTAAAAGAGAAAATTTTATAAGCCAACTATTCACCCCCCCCTCTAGTCGGCATCTCGGTCCTTTCAATTGGTATCAGAGTAGGTTGCTCTTTGAATTGGCTTAACCGCCAGAGTAAAGGATGTCGGGCTACGAGGGTAAAATACCTGTCTTCACTGGATCTAACTATGCTTTCTGGAAGAGGAAGATGCAGATGCATCTTACCGTGATCGATCCAGATGTGTGGGATATTGTTGATGCAGGATACAAGGTAGAGAAGGCTGATGCTCTCACCATCAACGACAAAAGAAATATCTAGAATAATGCTAGAGCTGCCACTGCCATCTTCATGGGCTTGCAAGAACATGACTTTAACAGAGTCAGCACACTGGAGTCTGCTAAGGAGATTTGGGATACCCTTCAGCAGATATATGAGGGCAGTGACACTCTGAAGAAGTCCAAGAGAGGACTGCTGGAGTCAACTCTAGAGAGATTTGAGCATGAACATGGAGAAGACATAAATTCTCTATACTCAAGATTGACTCTCATCACCAATCAACTGAAGGCATTGGGTTCCAACCGAGTTGAGGATGAAGATGTCATCAAGAAATTCTTATCTGTGCTGCCCAAGCCTTACAGAACCCTAGTCTTGATGCTCAAGGAGAAAGAGGGATTCAGTAGGATGAAGCCTACAGAAGTGCTGGGAAGAATCCTCACTCATGAGATGGAGCTCAAACAAGAGGGCAAGCACAGCACCTCCTCAGGACCCAAGAAGAATATTGCTCTGAAGACCACTGCTCAAGCTTCACTACCAGACAGTGATAGCAGTGATGATCTATCTGATGACATGTCAAGTGGTGAAGAGAATGAGCTGCTCCTTCTTACCAGAAACTTCAGAAAATTCTATAGGAAGAAGAAGCAGTTTGGATCAATAGATAGATTCAGAGGCAAGAAGCCCCCCAAGGACAACAAGTGTTTTGAATGTGGCAAGGAAGGCCACTTCGCAGCTGATTGCCCCAGCAAAAGGAAGGACAAAGGGAAGAAGAAGGAATTCCACAACAAGAAGAAGACTTTCAACAAGCATCCTTCCTATTCCAAGAACAAGGCTACTGCTAGAGCCTATGTAGGGCAAGCCTGGGTCTCAGATGACTCTGGTTCAGATGGAGAATCAGAAGAAGAAGAAGTCCAGGTCGCTGGGATAGCAATCTCCATGGCTGACACACCCAGCTATGTCACAGCTAAGTCAAACAGCTCCAAGCTGATCTCCAAAACTGATCAAGCTTCATCCACTCCTGCTCCCTTATGCCTCATGGCTAAGGACTCCAAGGTATTAACTGAAGATGATTTCCCTGATTATGCTGAACTAATGGATATCTTGGAGAGAACAGAGAAGGGTTTCTGCAGGGAGAGGAAGGAGAACATATCCCTTAGGGATAAGTTGAGGGAGCTGAAAGAGACCTGTAATGAAATCACAGATGACAGGGAGGATCTCAGGTTGAATCATGAGAATCTGGAGATAACTCATGAGAAGCTCAAATCAGCACATGAGCTTCTTCTCAAGGAGCATGAAGAGTTAAAGGCAAAGCATGCCTTATGCACTGATATTTCTGATAACATTGCTGAAGCTATGCCTTTACCTGCTCCTATTGTTATTGAATCATGCTTAAACTGTGCCAGCAGAATCAATCTTCTAACATCTACAGGTGGAGTGGTAGACAACTCTAAGGAGGCCTCAACCTCTATTGTTACTAACTCTGTGGATGCAGCTGAGCACAACAAGCTCAAAGAGGAGCTAGAAGAGCTTAAGAGGCTCATGAGAAAGGCCTCTGCAGTGCCAACATTGGCATGCAAAACTATCAGCTTATAAGAGCTGAAATGCTGAGAAAGAATGATGGCCGAAGAGGCTTGGGTTACTCTACTTCTACTGCTAAAGATAAACTGCCTGCTGCCACTAACACTTGCCTTGCAGCAAAATTTGTGAAACAGGCAGGAACTAATGACAACAAGAATGTTGGTCATGAGCAGAGAAAGAGGAATGAAGCAAGCATTCCTTCTAACCCAGGCTATGTTTTGCAGAAGGATATGAAGGGAAAGGTAGTGGCCAAGTATGTAGGTCACAGGCGCCTGACGAAGTGGTTGCCTGCCATCTGGGTGCCTAAGTCCACTCTTGCCGGTGTCACCGGTGGCTTACACAGCTGTGTACCCACCTGTGTCACAGGCAGTTCTAACAAGCCACTAACCCATGTGTCTAAGGTTGCAGGTGACTGCCAGCCAAAGAGGATCAAAGTCATATCATCTATTGCTGATGCTGCTAACCTTAAGCACAAATATGCTATATATACATCTGCTACTTCTACTTATGATAAAACTGCAAAGGGAACCAAACATGTTTGGGTCCCTAAGTGTCATCACTAATCTTGCAGGAAACTGTCTCCAGTGGAATTGATTGGATTGTGGACAGTGGATGTACACAACATATGACTGGAGGCAGAGAGGAGTTTGTAGAGATCACAAGTGAAAATCTTCCAAGCAAACATGTGATCTATACAGACAACTCAAAAGGGAAGGTAAATGGCATTGGTAAAGTTGCCATTTCTGAGAATCACTCCTTATCTATGTAATGCTTGTTGATCAGATAGGCTATAGTCTGATGTCTGTGTCACAGCTGTGTGACACAGGCATGAAAGTTACTTTCTATCCTGAAAAGGTTATAGCTTCCAAACTATCTGATGATTCACAAGTATTTGAAGGATGCAGGTCTGGCAAGCTATACATTGTGAACTTCTATGAACAGCATACAGCAGCTCCATGGTGTCTAATGGCCAAGACCAGCCTAGGATGGCTGTGGCACAGACGGCTAGGACATGCAGGGATGAAGCTCCTTAACAAGCTAAGCAAACATGACTATGTCAAAGGCTTGGAGAAGGTGAAATTTGAAAAGGACAAACCCTGCAGTGCATGTCAAGCCGGCAAACAAGTTGGAGTTGCACATCGACCGAAGAACATCATGACCACCTCCACTCCCTTCGAGTTCATTCACATCGACCTATTTGGTCCCACAACATATGAGAGCCTAGGAGGTAACAAACATGGCTTTGTCATTGTAGATGACTTTTCTAGGTATACTTGGGTTTTCTTTTTGAAGGAGAAGACAAAGGTGTACAAGAAGTTCAAGCATCTCATTGTCAGAGTCCAAAATGAGTGGAAGGTGAATCTTGTAAAGGTTAGGAGTGACAATGGGAGTGAGTTCAAGAACTCCAAGGTGGAAGCATTTCTGGACAAGCATGGAATCAAGCATGAATTTTCAGGTCCATATGCTCCACAACAAAATGGGGTGGTGGAAAGGAAGAACAGAACTCTGATAGAGATGGCAAGGACTCTTCTAGATGAATACAAGACTTCACCAAGATTTTGGGCTGAAGCTGTCAACACTGCCTGTCACTCTGTCAACAGAATATACCTTCATCCACTACTCAAGAAGACTCCCTATGAACTGCTCACCAACAGCAAGCCTAACATATCATACTTCAGAGTATTTGGTTGTAAGTGCTACATTCTTAGGAAAGGCAAACGCCTAACTAAGTTTGAAGCTAAATCTGATGTTGGTATATTCCTTGGTTATTCCACTAACTCCCATGCCTATAGAGTCTTTAACACTTTCTCTCAGGTTGTTGAAGAATCTATAGATGTGGATTTTGATGAGTCTTATGGCTCCCAAGGAGAGCAAGTTGCTATTGATGTAGGAAATGAGGATATTCTAAAGAAGTCCACCGGTGAGATCAGACCCACCATCAAGGAGGAGCCTGCCTCACCAAGTGATCAAGAACCCTCTTCTGCATCAATCCTTGAAGACACTGGAGATCATGAAATAGAGTTCGAGTGCAACCCAGCCAATGATCAGCTTGACGCAGAAGCCTTCATGCACCCAGCTGTGTCACAGGAAGAACTACCGGTGTCACAGGCAACTCCATCAGCTGTGACATAGGCAGTTGACCCCGATCCCCTTGTGATCAGCCGGCTGCAGAAGGATCACCCTGTGGACAACATCATCGGTGCCATTAATAGGGGAGTGACCACTCGATCTCGAATTGCTAATTTTTGTGAGCATTACTCCTTTGTCTCAAGTGTTGAACCCAGGACCACAGGTGAAGCTCTAAAGGATGCTGATTGGATCAATGCTATGCATGAAGAGCTCAACCAGTTCGAGAGAAATGAAGTATGGTCACTGGTGGAAAGCTAAGGGAACTGCTCTGCGATAGGGTCTGCTGTGTCAGGGGTCTATCGGAGGTTCTCTCCTTTTCAGGTAGCTTAGGTAGAGTATGCTGAGGGCATGTAGTGTGCCAGGACCGGGCTGAGTAGTGCTGCTATCAGCTGAGGGTTCACCTGTGTGTGTGCCGCCGGTGACACAGGTGTCGGTCTGCCTGAGCCGGGTACAGTTGGGCGTAGGGTGTAGCTGTGTCACCGGTGGTTGACACCGGTGGCTCACTTAATCCTACGTGGCAACAGGGTAACGGTCAGGTGCCTGTGGACCCTATATATAGGGGACCAGGGGAGGACTCTGTCCTCAACCTTGCTCAAATCAGTGATTCACATACGACCGTTGCAAAGCCTCCAACCACTCCACAAGAGGCAAGCGCCTAAGGGTTTAGTTCGAGTGGTTTGTGAGCTAGAGCACGAGCAAAGGTTCCTCCAAGAGATTGCTGCTGGATCATCTGTTACTCTTGGAGTTTGTCTGCTCCTAGACGGGTGTAGGAGTTGCTGGTATCACCCAAGCTTGTGTGGGCTGAACCAGTAGTTTGTGAAGGTGCTCTGAGGTCTACCTGCTGCAAGGCAAAAGGATCTCCACAAGCAAAAGGAAGAGTCCTGAAAGATCAGGTACTCGGAGAACAAGCACGATTCAGTGCTGGCCAACTCTTAGGAGTGGTCTCTCCAACGGAGACGTACCTTCTCTGCAAAGAGTTGGGAACTTCGGTGAAAATCCTCTGAGTCTCCTTTACTTCCTATATTGCATGCATATTTGCTCATACTTACCTGCTTGTGTCTCTTAGACTTGATCTGCTAAGCTTACCTTTTCACCTGTGCTAGATTACCTTTATACCTGTGTGTGATCATCTGTTACTCAGCTGTTTCATTCACTTGTATTCACCTGTGCTAGCACCTGTGTCACAGTTAGTCTAAGTAGAGCACCTGTGTCAGGTTATCTCTTCACCTGTGTCTTTTACCTGTGTGACAGCTGTGTGTTAATTTACACATAGTTTTCATCTGTGTCTCTCACCTGTGTCACAGCTGTCCACTTTTAACTTGTGAAGTTAATCTGATAACTTAAACAGAAGACTAAAAGAGAAAATTTTATAAGCCAACTATTCACCCCCCCTCTAGTCGGCATCTCGGTCCTTTCAATTGGTATCAGAGCAGGTTGCTCTTTGAATTGGCTTAACCGCCAGAGTAAAGGATGTCGGGCTACGAGGGTAAAATACCTGTCTTCACTGGATCTAACTATGCTTTCTGGAAGAGGAAGATGCAGATGCATCTTACCGTGATCGATCCAGATGTGTGGGATATTGTTGATGCAGGATACAAGGTAGAGAAGGCTGATGCTCTCACCATCAACGACAAAAGAAATATCTAGAATAATGCTAGAGCTGCCACTGCCATCTTCATGGGCTTGCAAGAACATGACTTTAACAGAGTCAGCACACTGGAGTCTGCTAAGGAGATTTGGGATACCCTTCAGCAGATATATGAGGGCAGTGACACTCTGAAGAAGTCCAAGAGAGGACTGCTGGAGTCAACTCTAGAGAGATTTGAGCATGAACATGGAGAAGACATAAATTCTCTATACTCAAGATTGACTCTCATCACCAATCAACTGAAGGCATTGGGTTCCAACCGAGTTGAGGATGAAGATGTCATCAAGAAATTCTTATCTGTGCTGCCCAAGCCTTACAGAACCCTAGTCTTGATGCTCAAGGAGAAAGAGGGATTCAGTAGGATGAAGCCTACAGAAGTGCTGGGAAGAATCCTCACTCATGAGATGGAGCTCAAACAAGAGGGCAAGCACAGCACCTCCTCAGGACCCAAGAAGAATATTGCTCTGAAGACCACTGCTCAAGCTTCACTACCAGACAGTGATAGCAGTGATGATCTATCTGATGACATGTCAAGTGGTGAAGAGAATGAGCTGCTCCTTCTTACCAGAAACTTCAGAAAATTCTATAGGAAGAAGAAGCAGTTTGGATCAATAGATAGATTCAGAGGCAAGAAGCCCCCCAAGGACAACAAGTGTTTTGAATGTGGCAAGGAAGGCCACTTCGCAGCTGATTGCCCCAGCAAAAGGAAGGACAAAGGGAAGAAGAAGGAATTCCACAACAAGAAGAAGACTTTCAACAAGCATCCTTCCTATTCCAAGAACAAGGCTACTGCTAGAGCCTATGTAGGGCAAGCCTGGGTCTCAGATGACTCTGGTTCAGATGGAGAATCAGAAGAAGAAGAAGTCCAGGTCGCTGGGATAGCAATCTCCATGGCTGACACACCCAGCTATGTCACAGCTAAGTCAGACAGCTCCAAGCTGATCTCCAAAGCTGATCAAGCTTCATCCACTCCTGCTCCCTTATGCCTCATGGCTAAGGACTCCAAGGTATTAACTGAAGATGATTTCCCTGATTATGCTGAACTAATGGATATCTTGGAGAGAACAGAGAAGGGTTTCTGCAGGGAGAGGAAGGAGAACATATCCCTTAGGGATAAGTTGAGGGAGCTGAAAGAGACCTGTAATGAAATCACAGATGACAGGGAGGATCTCAGGTTGAATCATGAGAATCTGGAGATAACTCATGAGAAGCTCAAATCAGCACATGAGCTTCTTCTCAAGGAGCATGAAGAGTTAAAGGCAAAGCATGCCTTATGCACTGATATTTCTGATAACATTGCTGAAGCTATGCCTTTACCTGCTCCTATTGTTATTGAATCATGCTTAAACTGTGCCAGCAGAATCAATCTTCTAACATCTACAGGTGGAGTGGTAGACAACTCTAAGGAGGCCTCAACCTCTATTGTTACTAACTCTGTGGATGCAGCTGAGCACAACAAGCTCAAAGAGGAGCTAGAAGAGCTTAAGAGGCTCATGAGAAAAGGCCTCTGCAGTGCCAACATTGGCATGCAAAACTATCAGCTTATAAGAGCTGAAATGCTGAGAAAGAATGATGGCCGAAGAGGCTTGGGTTACTCTACTTCTACTGCTAAAGATAAACTGCCTGCTGCCACTAACACTTGCCTTGCAGCAAAATTTGTGAAACAGGCAGGAACTAATGACAACAAGAATGTTGGTCATGAGCAGAGAAAGAGGAATGAAGCAAGCATTCCTTCTAACCCAGGCTATGTTTTGCAGAAGGATATGAAGGGAAAGGTAGTGGCCAAGTATGTAGGTCACAGGCGCCTGACGAAGTGGTTGCCTGCCATCTGGGTGCCTAAGTCCACTCTTGCCGGTGTCACCGGTGGCTTACACAGCTGTGTACCCACCTGTGTCACAGGCAGTTCTAACAAGCCACTAACCCATGTGTCTAAGGTTGCAGGTGACTGCCAGCCAAAGAGGATCAAAGTCATATCATCTATTGCTGATGCTGCTAACCTTAAGCACAAATATGCTATATATACATCTGCTACTTCTACTTATGATAAAACTGCAAAGGGAACCAAACATGTTTGGGTCCCTAAGTGTCATCACTAATCTTGCAGGAAACTGTCTCCAGTGGAACTGATTGGATTGTGGACAGTGGATGTACACAACATATGACTGGAGGCAGAGAGGAGTTTGTAGAGATCACAAGTGAAAATCTTCCAAGCAAACATGTGATCTATGCAGACAACTCAAAAGGGAAGGTAAATGGCATTGGTAAAGTTGCCATTTCTGAGAATCACTCCTTATCTAATGTAATGCTTGTTGATCAGATAGGCTATAGTCTGATGTCTGTGTCACAGCTGTGTGACACAGGCATGAAAGTTACTTTCTATCCTGAAAAGGTTATAGCTTCCAAACTATCTGATGATTCACAAGTATTTGAAGGATGCAGGTCTGGCAAGCTATACATTGTGAACTTCTATGAACAGCATACAGCAGCTCCATGGTGTCTAATGGCCAAGACCAGCCTAGGATGGCTGTGGCACAGACGGCTAGGACATGCAGGGATGAAGCTCCTTAACAAGCTAAGCAAACATGACTATGTCAAAGGCTTGGAGAAGGTGAAATTTGAAAAGGACAAACCCTGCAGTGCATGTCAAGCCGGCAAACAAGTTGGAGTTGCACATCGACCGAAGAACATCATGACCACCTCCACTCCCTTCGAGTTCATTCACATCGACCTATTTGGTCCCACAACATATGAGAGCCTAGGAGGTAACAAACATGGCTTTGTCATTGTAGATGACTTTTCTAGGTATACTTGGGTTTTCTTTTTGAAGGAGAAGACAAAGGTGTACAAGAAGTTCAAGCATCTCATTGTCAGAGTCCAAAATGAGTGGAAGGTGAATCTTGTAAAGGTTAGGAGTGACAATGGGAGTGAGTTCAAGAACTCCAAGGTGGAAGCATTTCTGGACAAGCATGGAATCAAGCATGAATTTTCAGGTCCATATGCTCCACAACAAAATGGGGTGGTGGAAAGGAAGAACAGAACTCTGATAGAGATGGCAAGGACTCTTCTAGATGAATACAAGACTTCACCAAGATTTTGGGCTGAAGCTGTCAACACTGCCTGTCACTCTGTCAACAGAATATACCTTCATCCACTACTCAAGAAGACTCCCTATGAACTGCTCACCAACAGCAAGCCTAACATATCATACTTCAGAGTATTTGGTTGTAAGTGCTACATTCTTAGGAAAGGCAAACGCCTAACTAAGTTTGAAGCTAAATCTGATGTTGGTATATTCCTTGGTTATTCCACTAACTCCCATGCCTATAGAGTCTTTAACACTTTCTCTCAGGTTGTTGAAGAATCTATAGATGTGGATTTTGATGAGTCTTATGGCTCCCAAGGAGAGCAAGTTGCTATTGATGTAGGAAATGAGGATATTCTAAAGAAGTCCACCGGTGAGATCAGACCCACCATCAAGGAGGAGCCTGCCTCACCAAGTGATCAAGAACCCTCTTCTGCATCAATCCTTGAAGACACTGGAGATCATGAAATAGAGTTCGAGTGCAACCCAGCCAATGATCAGCTTGACGCAGAAGCCTTCATGCACCCAGCTGTGTCACAGGAAGAACTACCGGTGTCACAGGCAACTCCATCAGCTGTGACATAGGCAGTTGACCCCGATCCCCTTGTGATCAGCTGGCTGCAGAAGGATCACCCTGTGGACAACATCATCGGTGCCATTAATAGGGGAGTGACCACTCGATCTCGAATTGCTAATTTTTGTGAGCATTACTCCTTTGTCTCAAGTGTTGAACCCAGGACCACAGGTGAAGCTCTAAAGGATGCTGATTGGATCAATGCTATGCATGAAGAGCTCAACCAGTTCGAGAGAAATGAAGTATGGTCACTGGTGGAAAGCTAAGGGAACTGCTCTGCGATAGGGTCTGCTGTGTCAGGGGTCTATCGGAGGTTCTCTCCTTTTCAGGTAGCTTAGGTAGAGTATGCTGAGGGCATGTAGTGTGCCAGGACCAGGCTGAGTAGTGCTGCTATCAGCTGAGGGTTCACCTGTGTGTGTGCCGCCGGTGACACAGGTGTCGGTCTGCCTGAGCCGGGTACAGTTGGGCGTAGGGTGTAGCTGTGTCACCGGTGGTTGACACCGGTGGCTCACTTAATCCTACGTGGCAACAGGGTAACGGTCAGGTGCCTGTGGACCCTATATATAGGGGACCAGGGGAGGACTCTGTCCTCAACCTTGCTCAAATCAGTGATTCACATACGACCGTTGCAAAGCCTCCAACCACTCCACAAGAGCCAAGCGCCTAAGGGTTAGTTCGAGTGGGTTTGTGAGCTAGAGCACGAGCAAAGGTTCCTCCAAGAGATTGCTGCTGGATCATCTGTTACTCTTGGAGTTTGTCTGCTCCTAGACGGGTGTAGGAGTTGCTGGTATCACCCAAGCTTGTGTGGGCTGAACCAGTAGTTTGTGAAGGTGCTATGAGGTCTACCTGCTGCAAGGCAAAAGGATCTCCACAAGCAAAAGGAAGAGTCCTGAAAGATCAGGTACTCGGAGAACAAGCACGATTCAGTGCTGGCCAACTCTTAGGAGTGGTCTCTCCAACGGAGACGTACCTTCTCTGCAAAGAGTTGGGAACTTCAGTGAAAATCCTCTGAGTCTCCTTTACTTCCTGTATTGCATGCATATTTGCTCATACTTACCTGCTTGTGTCTCTTAGACTTGATCTGCTAAGCTTACCTTTTCACCTGTGCTAGATTACCTTTATACCTGTGTGTGATCATCTGTTACTCAGCTGTTTCATTCACTTGTATTCACCTGTGCTAGCACCTGTGTCACAGTTAGTCTAAGTAGAGCACCTGTGTCAGGTTATCTCTTCACCTGTGTCTTTCACCTGTGTGACAGCTGTGTGTTAATTTACACATAGTTTTCATCTGTGTCTCTCACCTGTGTCACAGCTGTCCACTTTTAACTTGTGAAGTTAATCTGATAACTTAAACAGAAGACTAAAAGAGGAAATTTTATAAGCCAACTATTCACCCCCCCTCTAGTCGGCATCTCGGTCCTTTCACCAACCCAGCTCCGCACGCCACCTCTTTCTCCTCCAAGCAGCAATACTACAGCAGTCAGCGCCTGCTCCCCTACTGCCCTTTTCTCCTCTTGCTACACGTCTGGCCAAAACCCACATGAACTTAATGCCACCACCAGCACCTGCTGACCTAGTACCTAGCTTGCTATAGCTGCAGTGCAAAGCTGCCACCACCACTCCTACCGAGCTGCACAAAGCAAACCCAGCTCTCTCTCTTTGTATTTTTCCTACTCACCTATGTGCCCCACGCCACTTTTTCTTTCTCTGCCGCACCACACAGCAGCGGCAACAGCAGTTGACCGAACTCCCATCACTCTTTTCTTTCTTTACCTAAGCTCAGCCCTGCGCCACCTTTTTCTACACGCTACCTCCTGCTCTTCTTCCCCAACACGCCTCCCTTGCCTCTTCTCTTCCCTGCGCACACAGCAGTGGCAGCGCCAGCTAGCTACTTCTTCTCCCAGCTCGAGCTCCTCTCTCAGTACAACTGAGCTCCACCACTGCTCCAACCTCGTCCTCCCTCTTCACTCCCCTGCCGCATCAGCCAGCTAGCCGCAGCTCCCTCACTCCTGGAGCTCTTCACCAAGCAGCCTCCAGCTCCCCTCTACTTCCTCCACACCCGAGCCCCTGTAACACCTCAATTTTCCAAACCCGAAAATTAGGGCCAACAAAAACTTTTTGATAATAATGTTGATTAAAATACACCAAATTAAAACTTTCATTTCAATTCATGTTTCTGTAAAACCCTAAAGCAAGGCAATCAAAACCTCTCCCCTCCATTCCTATTCCCTTGACCTCTGCTTTGCCGAAACTCTGTCCGGCAAGTAGTTCAAACCCTGCTTATCCTTTGTCTCCCTATGTGGCTAACCACCTTGTTATCTTGCCACGAATACACCTTCGACATCCTTTTCCCTCCCTTCTCGTTGGTGCAACCTAAAACCGCACCTGCTGCTAAGTGCCCCCGCGGTACTTCTGCAGAATTGAAACCTATACTCATCTTGAATCTTTTCCGAATGACTTGAAATTCTACCATCTATTTTGACATGTCCTATCATGAGTATGTGCACCTATATACTGCTTTCCGGTATACGCACATATGCAAACCCTAACCCCTCTTTCCCAGGTGGCGGAACAAAACCCTAATTCGTTTGACTCTGCTACAATCCCATTCGTATATATGGATATATCAGTGATATCATTCAAGCTCCAACTCACTGTAACATCGCATGCCCATTCCGTCCACATACAAACCCTATATACGCTGAAAATTCCAAGTGTATGTATACACATACACTCCGAACCCTAACTTATTTTCTCGGTAAAACCTTTTACCACATGACCAAGAAAATATCCTCAGCTAATCCACCATGGTTATCTCTCTTTTTACCAGATGACATCCGAGCACTTTCTCACTTCTACCAAGTTACCATGCCGGGAAATATAAGAAAATCCGTCCTGTTGTATTTCTACCAAATAACCATTTAACCATTTATCTTCTTACCATAGTCAAAACCCTATCTACCATTCACCCTACTTAACCACAACACCAGGAGTCCTGTAAGAATATTTCGAACCATTTCGCGTTTGAGTTTAAACCAACAATCGAGCCTCGAACTAACCCTTCCAGGCGTTTCTCAGAAAAATCTCCAAAATCGCACAACCCTCCCCAGTGTTCTTGGAACCCAAATATGCAAAAGTATTTGCATCTCCGGTCTGAAATTTTGAATGAGCCTCACCGAATACTTCTGCCCTAAAAAACCATTCTCCACGAAATCATCACCTAAACTCGTGGTAAAATCCCAAGAAAAATTCCAGGTGCTCCACCCTCCACCTCCACAGCTCTATCATGGCAGCCCGTGTGCCCCACCCCTTGCTGCCACACTCCAAGCCACTAAGTGCATCAGCTCTTTTCTTTCTTCCCATGCGTGTGCTGCTCATATGCCCTTTTCTTTTTCCTCTACTTCTCCTAAAACAAACCAGCACCCAATCTTTTTTCCCTGCCCCAACCTTTTTCTCCACGCCACCTTTTCTCACCTACTTTCCATTTGTTTACTGCTAGCTCCTGCTCTCCAACTCCCTCACTGCCGCACCACCTCAGCAGCAGCAGCTGACCAAGTTTTTCCTTCACCCTATTTCTAACCGAGCACTCTACCTTTTTGCATGCACCCAGCAGCAACAATCACACCACCAGTCCTCTCTGCCACACTCCAATCCACCAAGAGTTGACTCCCCTTCTCACTCTCAATACTTTACTACCCAGTCCAACACCCAAACAGCTGAGTTCTCAACTCTCTCACCTCCTCCTTTAAGTCTTCTCAGGTCTCACTCGGCAGGTTATGCACCCCCCCTCTTCCCTTTCTTCCCTGCCAACCATGCCAACTTCTTTTACTTCTATCCTGCCAGTCTTGCCACCCTTGAAACCATGTCAAACTGCCCAAGGGCAGACCTGCCGTGCAGTGCTCCCCTTTCCACTAGTCCCATACGCCACCTCTTCCTCCCCTATAGCAGCCAACATCTAATTCTTCAACCCTGCCACAGCACGCCCAAGCTGCATGCGCATGTCCTTCTTCCCCAACACGCCTCCCCTACTTTTCTCAAGCTGCCCGAGCTACCTCTTCTCTTGTCTGCCAAGCAGCCTTGTCTCCTCACCAAGGCAGCCAAGCTCCAGCTCTTCACCACTTGAGCTCCACCCCTAGACTTCTCTCTCAAACTCTCCTCCTCGAGTTCTTCTTCACCTCTCTGCTGAGCTTCTAAGCAAGCTCCCTCTGCACTCTGACCCGAGCCGCCTTCCTTTGCTCCTCTGCCCAAAAGTTGCTCCTCTTTCTTGTAGCTCCAAGTTTTCCCAAGTTCTTCCTCCTTTCCCCAAGCTCCCTTGCACTCTTCCTCCCGAGCTCCATGGCAGCCGAACTCCTAAGCTCCCAGCTGGAGCAAGCTCTCCCGAGCTGCTAATTCCCCTCCCCAGGCTCCCCATCTTGCCTCGCCCCCAGCAGCCGGGTTTGCCCACTGCAGTTGCCCCTGCCGCGGCAGCCATTCCCTACCGCGGCAGTCCTCCCCACCGCGGCAGCAGCAGACTCATACCTCCTTCCTCCCGAGGCAAGCAAGCTGAGCCACCCTACTCCAATTACTTGCTGACGGCTCACCTCCCTGCTGAGCTACCGAGGCCTACCCGAGCACAGACGCCGCACACAAAACTCTGCCGTGGCAGCTGATGGCAGCTACCGCCGCTTCCTTTCCCTGCCGCTGCCCTCGTAGTCCGCCGCGGCAAAGCAATTCCCCACCGTGGCAAGCCATTCCCCGCCGTGGGAAAGCATTTTCCCTACCGCGGCAGCGCTGCGGCAACCTTTTCTTTGCCACGACAGCGCTGCGGCATCTGTCCCGTACCACGGCAGCCACCTCTCACCACAGCAAGCCATTACCGCTGCTGCTCTCCTCGCCGCAGCTACCTTTTCCTACGCAGCAGTTGCCGCGCCACCGTTTCCCCGCCGCGGCAATGCCACGCCGCTACTCCTTCCCGCCGCTGCAGCCAATGTCCACCACGGCAACTCCTTTTCCCTACCGCGGCAACATTTCCTCGCCACGGCAGCCCTTCTCCTCGCCACGGCAGCCCGTGGCAGTACCACGTCACCATTTTCCTCGCCGCGGCAGCCTAGGGCAGTTACCACTACCAAATCGCCTCTGCCGCAATAAGTCGTTGCTCCGCCGCGGCAGGCCGCTCCTGCCGCGACAAGCTTCTGCCGTGCCACCTTTTTCTGCCGCGGCAGCCATCGCACTTCGCCACAGCTATCGTCTTGCTACCCCGTCAACCCCATTATGGTTCCGGTGTTCAACTAAAATTAAAATCTATCTAATGACACCGATTTCATAATTCTTGTAATTATTTAAATGTCAAGTTTAGAATCGATTTATTTATGAGCATGTTATATATATATATATATATATTCCTTTAGCATGGTTAACTTGGTTAATCCCTTGTCGCAATAAAATACATCATGCCATGTTAGTTTCAGTATATATTTGTTTTCGAAACCTTTTACACCCTAATAACAAAAGAGTTTTGAAAACCCTAGCATCTTTCTAAGATCAATGCAGGGTTAAATGTTGCTTGAGTGTATTATGGTTCTTAAATGGTTCTTCCTCGCACCATTGGTGATTCGCTATTTTTCTCGACGTGTAGTTGCGACGCGGCGGTACCTCACGCGCAGGATTCCCGATGTTGTCGTACCAAGTTTGCGACCGAGATTCGGCCGATAACGCCAGGCAAGCTCTCCGTCCTTGATCATGTTGTAAACTAGATTTACAAATATTATGTTGTTTACGAAACACGCATGCTATGTTTTATTATCGTTATTTTATGTAACATAGTTATGCCGATGTTTAGAAAACCCTAGTCCGACCCTGAACTCCTTGTAGCCCTAAGGACTACGTATTCCGAAAAAATTATCGGAAAGACTTAGGGTAGAGTATATACATATATATACCTGCTTAGCCCTGCCGTAGAAAAATTAGGGTTTTAAAAAAAAAGGGAAAGTAATAACACCCATATTTCATGTGGTGAACTTTTGAGAAACGGACCGTCGTGTCCAGAGGTGTATGAAGGTAGCATAGCCATGGGTTGGTATGTTTTACCGTAAATGGTTTTGTGAAACCGAGCTGAAAATGGAGAAGATTTTGATCCGGATCGGTAATGAAGGGTGAAAGCAGGGAGTTTGTTAAAGAGCGAGGTAAGGCCCGTCGTGGTTCTCGCTGCCCGTTTACGGGAATGGTGTGGAGTCCCTCTCGGATCACCTAAGGACCGATCTTAAGTGCCGTTTGACCAAATCTTACCGTACGTCCACACGTCCTTTGTGGGAATGACTTGACATAGTACCCGGCCTGAACTAGCATGAACCCGTGGGCAGTTAGTAGAGTGCGGATGGGGTAGTTTAACCCCTATAGAGAACAAATACAGCAGTTTAGCGAGGCATTGTTCGCCACAAAGTTGGAACACCAACCTCCTTGCAAGCGATGATACTGACTCAAGCTAGGTTGGGACATGTCCTTCTGGCGGGTTCATGGCTGGGTTCACACCGGCGAAGGGTCTCGTTGTAATAGCCCTGTCAGTATACTTGTAAAGTACTCCCAGGGTGACCTACATCGTGTGGCTAAAGCCGTACCACCTCTGCAGAGGGTTAAAACTATTGAAATAGCCGTGTCCGTGGTCATGGACGAACTTGGTTATGCCACACTAAAAGTAGACTGGCTTTCAAAGTCAAAAATGGATTATGGGTTATGGGATTAAGGACGCGATCCGCCGTGTTCGCAGGGCAGCATGCCAATTTCCCGTTGTGTCGGGAAAGTGAAGAAGGAGTTTCCCCGTGGACTCGGGCAAATCCTAGAATCCCCGTAAGTACTGGGAGGACGATGTTTCCCTCCCCCAGGAACCGGGCGATTGCCGTGTTTTCGTTGGTATCCCCGTAAGTACGAGGTGAGTTGTGTCTCCCTGAGGAACCGGGCGATTACCATGCTTTGCCGTTATGACGGAAAGCACAGAGATGATCTCCCCGTTGTAACGGGTAGAGTGATTCAAGCAGGTACCTTATCTCGCTGCGTCGAGATGTTTTGCTAAAACTGCTTTAATATCTATTTACATATTTCAAATGCAAACTTACTTTCTCACACAATATGAAACCTAGGATAGAACAAACTTCTTGATAATTCCCTTGCATGCATATATCTGTGATAAACTTCCTGGTGGAGTGCTTGCGAGTACATTCAATGTACTCACCTGACTTGTTGATTTGGCCAGACCGCAGGATCGTCAGCTCGAAAGTAACGACGGTATCCGCGATAACTAGGGTGAACCCCAGTCAGTTGCCTGTTGGGAACGGCATATTGATGGGCACATCACTGTTTGATTTTCGCTGCAAGAATTTTTAGCCGTTGGGCTAAAGGTATAATTTTTCGATCTCAACGATCGGTTTTATATAATATGCTAATAAGTATGTGTATGACCTTGATATACAGTTTAACTTGTGTGTACCGGCTACTGATCATGGGACCGGTACAGTAAACACAAGGGCTTATCCGGCATTAAAACCGGGTACGCTACACATATTCACCTTGAAGACCTTAGGGTAAACATAAATTATATCAGTATCCTTCACCGGCATTAGAAGCTAGGTTAGAGCATGTATACATAAAAATGTTGATAACCCAAGGACAAAGCTCGGAGGATGTGATTTTCAAAGAAATTACCGACGGTATGGATAGAGAAGATGGGGCCTTCATGTGTTGATTGTGCCGCCATGCCCCTAGTCGTGGAGTAAGGGTAATCGGGTGGATTGTCTTACTCAGGATAGTTAAGGACGAGACCTTTGTGCTTAGTGATGAACATAGAACCGCTCAACCACATGTTCGACTCGTCGAACCTGGCCTAGTAAATCTGCTCTACCCGTTGAACAACTATAGACTAGCTTGCCGTTAACTGAACTAAGGAAGCAATTTTTGGCACACCTATTGAAGTACGAGGGGAACGAGTCTAAAGACAACATCCCTTATGTTTTTTAAGACAACATCCCTTATGTTGTATAAGAGTTTCTTAAGCGCACCAACAAGTAGATAGTTGTCAAAGAGATAAATGTGTGTGAGCTTATTTCTATCTATATATATACAATAAGGTGCTACTCAATAGCTGGATTTTTTAGACTCATACTTGAATGTGAGGTTTATTTTTAATGGATCATAGATGAAGTAATTTAGATGAGATGATAGGTTGACTACAGAACCTTAAGTAACAAACTAATACAGGGAATCAAGAGTTCAAGACAAAATTTTATTTCACTGCAAAATTTTAGTTTTATATGCTCTTTATACTGAACATCAGGATTACCATATTTTGAAACTGCAAATGGTACAGATTTTCAATACAACAATCATTTGTGGTAGACAACAATAAAGTTACAAAAAAGATAGACACCGAGCATACTGCAATAGCTGCAGCGTCTGCCAGTAAGTAGAGGAAGTCACCATCATTTTCTAACTGCAAGTACCCAAAAAACAAATGATGAATAAATGTAGAATGCTAAATATGATATTAGTTTGTATCACATAAAAGTATAAGCCATCCAAGGAACTACTAAACCAGTCATAAAAAAAGGTACGCCATAAACCTGTTGACAATCATTGGTAGCGCATGTACAGTTTAAGCTATTATGTTTCCAATTCCCATGGACATGTCAATTCAATTCAAATTTTGATTAGGATATATAGGGGGTGTTTGGTTGGTTTTTCAGCAGCTTTTCGCTGGAAAAAGCTGCAGCCCAACCAAACGGCTAGCTTTTCAGCAGCTTTTGCCAACGGTAGCTATAGACTTTGCAGTGTAAATTCAGTTGTTTGGAAAAGCTGCCTTCTACCAGCTTTTTGCAATGTGCTGAAGCTTCAGTGCTCATTTTCCAAAATGCTATAGATAATTTAGATTAACCAAAAGCCATATGTTCACTTTCTCACAGCCATAACAGTTTTTCCAGACAGCCAGCCAACAGCAGCTTTGTCAACAGCCACAGCCCAACCAAACAGGCCCTAAATACTGTCTCACACAACATAACCACGTAAAGATTTTTTTTTGAGAGAAAGCATGTGAATAAATAAATCTGAAAACGAATATAAAAAACTAACATTCTGGCCCATTTCATTCCGGGCCACCTATTCCGGAACTGGCCCAGCCCAACCGAGGCTCGCCGCCATAGCCCGCATGCACCGTCAGATCTGTATCCGACAGTCCATTACAAACCTTACGCCTTAACTACAGCACAGGCTCGCGCTTCTGTTCAGTTCGTTCTGGTACTAGCCGCTCGCCGACGCCTGCCCGCCGCCTCCGCGCGCCGCCGACTCCGCCGCCCGCCGCCGCCGCCGTGACAGCGACGCGTAGGCCGTTCTCCACGCTGGGTGAGCGCTCCGCCCCACCCTTCCCCTCGCTCCCGCAGCAGCAATATCTTCCTCCCTCCCGCCTCTCCCCACCTCCACTAGGCATTTGGTCGAACGCCTTCCTTGCGTGGGTGCGTTTCTTCGGTTTCCTTCTTCTTCCCGTTGCCGTGGTCATCATAGGATCGTAGTCGCCACTGCTCCCCTTTTTGGATCCCCCTCTCTGTGTTTTTCTCGCTTACGTTCTCTCCCGTCCAACGCCGCCGCATCCCTACAGCTGCGCCGCCGCCGAGCCACCCCACCCCGACGCGCCCCTCCCCTCGTGCTGCGCTGCCGCCTAGGTCCCCGCCGCTGCCCTGCACCCGAAGCTCCTCCGCTGCTGCCAGGTAAGCTTTCTTTTGTGTCCTACATTTCTATTGCATGATTTGTGACTTGTGAACTTGATTGTGAGATGTGAACTTATTTGGTGATTTATGTACTTATTTGTGAAATGTGACAGTCTTTGTGGGAGGCAGCATGTTTGTGAATGTGAAATCATTGTGAATGATCCATTTTTATGTCTACGTGCTATATCATTTTTGTTGTTTTCAGCTCAGTCGATCCATTTTAATGTTAAGTACATAGTTATGGATCCATTTTTTTATTAAGTAAGAGAAATGTATGAATTGATAGAGAGGGGAGAAGGAAGCAGAGAGTAGAGAGGGCTGGGAAGCTGGGAGGAGCGCCCTTTACCAGGGAATAGAACAGGGGTAGTTTGGTCTATTCATATGGGGGGTATTTGGTGTTAGGAATAGAAGCATGTTTAATACTAGACATGCGGCAAATTAATTATTGCCATGTGAAAAAAGGGGCAAAAGATCTATTACAATGAACTTTGGAGTATATGATATGAGGCCACTCAATTTTGGGGCAAATAATCCATAATCCCTTCTCATTACCGAGCAAGTGCATTGCGTCATTTGCACGCATGCACGCGTTGTGCGTCTGTGCCGCGCCTGCAATGGGCGCGTGCATCTTTGCGTCTACTTCTTGGGTCGAGTTCCTGCTATAGCTCTTGCTGATCTCAGTGTAGTTCTGTAGCTTCTTGTACATGAAAGCATGTTGTGAGAGTGCCAGCTTGTTGTCGTTTTTGTGCAGGTGATTTCATCAGATAAAGAGGGGTTATGCCGTTTCGTGTGCGGTTGAAGGGGCAGACAAGCACAGCGAGTCAGTTGAGCGCCAAGAGGAGCTGGAGCGGCGGTGGGATGGCCACTGGTGGAAAGATGAGAAACAGAAGAGAAAATGCCAAAGGGAAAGGAACTGGATTTGCTGATCGGAACAAGGGCGATAAGAGAGAAGAGCACAAGGGCCGGGGAGGAAACACGGAGCAGCGGAGGTGGCGGAGCGAGGCAGGATCTCATGCTGATGCGAAGAGGAATGTGTTGGGGGCTGACAGGAGGAAGAGGAAGGGTGATCATGACTCGCGGTACAGTGATGACAATGATGCATCATTTTCTAAATCAAGGCTGACCAGAAAGAACCCTTCCGCTGTAATCCGTGGGAACTTTTCTGCTAGAGAAGGCGATAGATTAAAGCCTCGTCATTCGGAAGAGGATGGTTTTCACTCAGCGAGAAGGAGTAGCAGCAATTCTGATAGAAGTAGAGGGGGCAACGGTCAATCGATGCTCTTTAAGAATTCACAAGCCTCCAAGTGGAAGAAATTTGATAAAGATATCAGAGTCAATCGTCGAAATGATGGCACCACAAATGCCGATTTGGATGAGCATATTGCAGAAAACAGGAAGCCCAATGATTCAGGCCAGATTACTGAAGAGAAGCCCCGTGCCCGAACTACTCGAGTGCTGGACAAGACTGGGAAGAAACTCAGGGTCTTTAAGAAGGATTCTGTTTCTGACTCTGAGGAAATTGCTCCACCTAAGAAGAGAAAGCGAATGAAGCTAGATCCTTATGACACATCAAACAAACGTATAGAGGACTCTGCTCCCAAACAGGATGGTACGGATGCTATCTTACTACTTTTTAAATGGTTCAAAGATTCACTTGTGCATATGTATATTATGATTCGTTCTATATTTCATGTGCACAACCCCTCAAACCCTGTGATGGTAAAACGGTCCTCCCTCATGGATATTGTTTTGCTCTGCCTCTGAAAACAGCGTCGCATCTCCTATCTGAAGTCCTATCTGAAGTGCATGTTAGCAAAAGAACTGAAATCTTTCATAATGTTTAACTATGGGTATAGAGGTCAGCCAATCAAGGAAATGTGGTGCATCCTTATATATATTACTGGATAGGCATATGCTTGCGGATATCCCATTATCTTTGAGAATATATATGTATGATATGATAACAGCCCTTTCTGAAAACGTTGAACAAATGGATACTTGAAGAAATCCAGATAGAGAATGCATACACATTGGAACCACTTGCAAGGTCTGGTTGTATATAATCTAGGTCAGTTCCCCCTTTTAGAAGTATCTATGCTTGCTTTGATATATAAGATTGTTGATCCAAACACCCTCTTCTTTCAAATGATAACTTTACAAAGTTGCTACATCTTCGTTTAGTTTTTTCCTTAAGATGAAGTTTGTTCATGAACTTCTGAGTACATTCACCTGCTTCTAAATCATCTTTGTCTTCTTAGGAAAGGGTCTAATCATCAATGTGATGCTTCTGTTTTAATATCTCCATTTCGTTTTGTTTTAGTTTGCAACACAGAGAAGATTCCAGAAAAGAGTACACCTGAAGAGACTGAAATGTCTATAAATGCTAAATTTCGTGATATACAGCCAAGTCCTTCAATCCTTTCATATGTGGAAGATAATGTACACACAATCACCTCCTCATAACACCCTCTGTCCCTCTATGGATGCATGTCTGACAACATCTTACTGTTGTTTGCAGCTACTAGGTCGTAGGCGTCTAATCGACATAAAAAATGCTGGCTACAATGCCAAGCTTTCTGCTCCTCTGGACAATGTCCCCTTCTCAACCAGAACGGAACGTGAGCACATAGAAGACAGTGTAAGTAAAATACCATATAATCAGGGCAGAAAATTGTATTCTGCTTTTGCTTTAGTCGGTCATGATTGCTTACTAGTTTTAGTTTCTGTCTAGTATTTTGTTGTGTTAATTTTCGATCACTTTTAGTTATTGTTGCTCACAGCAAACTATCAACAGGTGTTCAGAAATAAGCTAGATTTCTTTGCCGCTGCAAAGATCCCATCATCATTCCCTCCTCCTACAATTCCAGAGATAGCATTTGCAGGTAACTTCCTAGGATGGAACTTATGATAGTAGTTCCATCTCTCTCTTTTTTTACCGAAAGTTGTTTTCATCTGGATCTTTGACATGTTTCAATCATATTATTGACGCACATTTCATTAAGGTCAGCTGTGTATAGTTTTTATCCCCTATTATGTTTTGCAGATAGTGGAACAATTTTTTGCATTCAAAAGTTTTCTTTTGTTGGCATATTTACATCGGATTATCCCATTGAAGCAACGGTGATGAATTGCACATTGACATTTGTAGTCTACTAGCCTAGCCTCTATGTTGTTATTTGTTTCAACTTTCAACCATCAGCTGTTCCGCTCACCTCAGATCTTTATCATCGAACGCGTGAATGTGTGGTTGTCTGTTATCCACTAAAGTAATGGTGAAAGAGAAACTTCACATCTCATAGACTGCTCCTTTTACTAGGACAAACTTCAAATTGTTACCTCTTGTTTTAGTAAGTACATATTGTAATTTCTGAATATTGTTTGTCTTGATTAGTAGCAAATTAAATTATAAAATTGAGAATTTTTGTGTCATATGTCATTTAGTAGCGCTCCTTTTGTTTATCCTTTTTTTTCTTCTTCATGTCAGTTGGACAACACCTGTGTTTGGAACTTTGGACAAGAAATACATCATTTTGCATTTATGCAACTTTCCAGAGAGATTTTGTGCCAGTATAGTTTTTTCGTAAGAAATGATGCTTGCATAGAGTTTGAGCACTGCACACGATTTGAGCGTAATCTATTGCTCAACAGTCCTAGTTTTTACTCAGTTATTCACTGCGCAGTATCATCCAACCCATCTGTGAAAGTTTTGTTTCTTAAAGTGTTTCAAGTCTGCCCTAACAACTTTGTTTTGTTACCTTATTGAAATTTAAGGTGTATCAAATGTTGGGAAATCCTCCCTACTTAATGCACTTACAAGACAGTGGGGTATTGTGCGAACATCAGATAAGCCAGGACTTACTCAGGTATGTAAAATTTAGCATTAGATCTTGCACATTTCTTCTAATTGATTCTCGGCGTTTGAATAGTTCGTTTATCTATGTGTATTACACAATTACATCTTAATTTCAGAGTATAAATTTCTTCCGACTTGCATCAAAGTTATGCCTTGTTGATTTGCCTGGATATGGTTTTGCTTATGCAAAGGATCAAGTTAAAGAGTCATGGCAGGAGCTTGTAAGTATCCTGAAATCTGAAAATAAGCTTATCCTGAATCATGTCACCTTGCATGAACTTGGGGTTGCTGACCTCTGATCTCAGTGTCTTATGTTATCTACTAAATTCTAAATTTTATGTTATTGTAAATACTAGTATATCACATGATCGTCGACTTTTGTACATTTCCTGCTAAGAGGCAATGAAATTTCTTTAGACCTTGCTACACAACTCTTTGGGAGTTGTTTCTGACCTCTTGTTTGAAACTTTTAATACACAATGACCATCTGGTTTGCGCACTCAACTGAGTACAATTTCAAAATCAAGGACTACCAGCAATTCATGATGCGTTAGAGTTGTAATTTCACCATTACATATTTAGATCAACAATCTCTTGGTACCCACCTAGTATTCATGGCAATCTGCATATGTCTACTGGATCTAAATGTCAAAGAAATCACTCATGTTATTTTGAACTCTTCAGGACATAAACTTTAACATGTGGCTATTGGTTGCAGTTATCCTTAGTTCTTAAAAGTACTCTTAAAATTTGTAGGTGAAGGAGTATGTTTCAACCAGGGTTGGTCTAGATAGAGTGTGCCTTCTTGTGCACACTAAACGTGGAATGAAACCATTGGACTACGAGCTTGTAGATCTAATGGAAAGGTTTGTTTCTATTGGGTGTTCCATGCAGAGTTCATATGTACTTTCCTTTTAGTTTCTAATATCAAGTAGCTTTGCATCTTTCATAATTTAACTGAAATACATCGCTGCCAGCCTGTCAGTCCAACAAACTTTTTTCTCAAAGCATTTGCTTATGTTTTGGGTCAGATATATAGTGCTATTACTTCCGATTCTGTACACAACTGTAGATCCAAGACGCCGTACCAGATTGTGTTGACCAAGACTGATTTGGTTTTCCCCATAGACGTCGCTCGCCGCGCTATGGAAATCCAACAGGTTCCGTTCCTCCTCGTAGCCCCTCATTCCATTCCTCTCATGTGCCTTTTCGATTTATCACCTAATGGAATGGCATATTGTCTCAACTGCAGAGCCTGAAGAAGAACAAGTCAGTGGTAAAGCCAGTGGTGAGCTCTTCAATCATTTGAATTCACTTCTCTTGTGTCATATGCACTCGTAGCTGAAGTGCATGAAGTTATTATTCTGATCCGATGATATGTCTTGTAGATGATGGTGAGCTCCAAGACAGGAGCCGGCATACGCAACCTGAGAGGTGTGCTTGGAAAATTAGCTCGCTTCGTCAAACCATAGGCGGTAACAGCTTAGCTTGGACTCCACGTAATTGGGTGACTAAAGAGTTGCACTTAGCGTCGAAGTCATTTTGTATTATGAGCTAAGATTTGGATTAGTAGAACCATTTTCCTGTTTGATCCGATTATATCATTGAGAAATTATACAGAAACTCGACTGGCCTGTGCTGAAATGCCAAGGGTGCATCTCGAAAGATAGGAAAAATATCCCTCCAAGTCGTATATACAACTTTCGTGTCGTATCATGAGCTAAGATTTCAATCAGTACACCGTTTTCCTGTCTGATTGGATTGTCACTGAGAAATCATCACATTCTTTTAGTATAGCAAGATGCATGGAGCTATCGTGACATAGCAACGGGTGGCATTTTACAAGTCCAATGAATACAGTTTAGAGTTGGTAATTCAGGACAAATGGATACATCTCCGAGGCACTGATCGAAGTAACATTTCTCTGTCTTACATGAAAACGTTTACCCGAGAGCTACCGCAGTATAAGAGAGCTGACAGCCCTTGTACAACCAGAACTAACATTGAGATAACATAATAGTATCAACATACGTATAGCTGACCCAAAAGCAAGAAATGGTTGCAAAACCACGGGGGACATGGCCAAACAAACCAAACAGTTTACCATTCCACACGGGCACGCGGCGTGGTGCTCCCCTTTCCCCGGTCTCCTCCGTCCTCGGCTCCATCCAAGGCAAGTTGCAAGTTTCGCGTCTCATCCGATGCTGTTACACGCGTTCCTTTGCTTAGATCAGATGATTCATGTGGCTGTTTCGGTTATGTGTGGTTATTCAAGCAATATTCCTCCACGATTCAGGGCTTCAGCTACTCGTAATCAAAAGAGATAAAATCAGATTGCGGATTCCTTGACGTGATCCAGTTATGAAATGCCCTTTGGGTGTTTCCTTTCAAAGAAAAATTCAGATTGCGGACTGCCGTGTCCTAGATTGATTTCTCCTAGTTATCCAGCTCCGTCATTTGAATCTGTTGTGTTGCCCCTGATACGTGAGATCAGTTATCTCATCCTTCCTGTCTCCAACTCGCAAAATCCGTACTGGCTTCATGAGTTTGTCGTGGAAATAAACATGTGGCTGGCGATTGTATTGTTGGATCAGTGATTCTGAGTGAGCATGTTGTGTCTTATCTTGTTTAATTGAGCATCATGCTCACAAGGCTATCTATTGAGGCACATTGCACGACTTGCAACTTTAAGTGCCTGGAAGAGTAATGTTTATTTTTTAATTTCATCTTGGTCTCATGGTAGCCAGTTTTTGTAGTACCTATAGTTGTGCAGTTGTATATTAACAATAGGCTTCTTTGTCTCAGAAAAGTATTCTCTCTTATGAACTGTCGTTACCATTCTTGCCTTTTACATGCTTTCCCTGCCTTCTACATAATCTCAATTCTTGATAGTGACACTGCAGTGTGGTATTAGTTGGGTACCTAAGGATGATGTTTCAGTACACAAATAACTTTTGACTGCATTCAAATAGTTAATGTTCAGTGTGATTTTTCTAATGCAATTCTTCTCGCACTTTTTAACTTTTCACTGATGTGTGCAAATAGTATCTTGACCCTTTTGGATTGTATCGTTATAAAGACATGTGTTATTATTACTGATTGTATAGTTTCTTACCATTGGCTGAATTTTCTTTTGTGACAGATTTCAATGAAGCCAGAGATTACCTTGCCAAAGCAAGAAATTAAGCTGAGTGAAGTGCTTTATTCTGAAGCTTCTCAGGCAGTAAGAAAACTTTATTTATCGTTACATATTTGGTTCTTAATGCTTCTGACTGCTTGTAGCAATAGATGATAATCCAGCTGGTCAAGTATGACTACCTGTGTTGGATCATTGTACAGTTACTTTTTCTTACTTTATCTCAGTTAGTTTCACAAAACATTGTCTAAAAGATGTTCATGGGTTAAATGATAGAGATTTTCACACTGGTTATCCATAATACTTGGAGCCGCATGTGCTCACACTCGAACAGGCCCTACGCGGACGAGAAAAGCTTGCCTGGTATATGATTCTTGTCTGGCTGTTTATCGTATGCTTGCATTTCATAAAATATCTCTTTCTGCCTGCTTGCTGCCGAGTATGTTTTCATCTCATAAAATGTCTCTTTCTGCCTGTTTGTTGCTGAGTATGGATCTAGGCTGTCATAAATTTTTGGGACGTCTCTCTTTTGCAGGGTCAGGTGAACCAACATGTCAGAAGTATGGAACAGCGCTTTGTGCTTGGGAGATTGTACAATGATCTCTCGATGGTGAGCTGAGGTCATAAGCTCTACATCAAAGTGTTGATACATATACAAGCTTCTGCAAAGTGCAGAGTGAGCATGTCCTTTGAAGCTGATGATTACAGTCTACAAATGTGTTCGCTAGTTTATTTAGCAAGGCCTTCATCTCTGAAGCTGATGATATTGCAATATCTTATGATGCTTTGCTTTGTGATATGTGTTCACCAGTATACTTGACTGTCATCAGTAAATTTTGTCGGTGGAAGCCAGTCCAGCAACACAACGCCCTCTGCATATAGATTCAGCCTATCTCCTCAAAATGATGTCAGGTATTGTGATGATGGACAATACCGGCTATAGTAGCTCTTTTGTAATCAAATACCCTCGAAGTCCCATGAAGGCATGAAGTACTATTATTCTATTGCATGGACTAAACTAAGTTCAATCAAGTGGATGTCTATATTTGTTCCGACTTGTTCTATATACATGTTTAAGAGTCCTAGGAGCTCTGCTTCTTGCCTGTATACAGTGCACATATATGTTGTCGTAATTTTGTATTTGTTTCTCAGCAGACCAAGAAAAGACCATCAACTGATTTTTTGGAAACAATTTAGAAGAACGTAAACCCAAGCACGAGGGCTATCTTGATTGATTGGCTCGTGGAAGTAAGCTTTTCTGCTGCACGGGCTTCTTGACGAGGTACTGAGTTTATTTAAATTCACATGATTCAGTGCCATGAATTGTTATAAATTAGATGATTTTCTAGGGTCAGGAGCCAGGACAATGCTGTTCATATCACAAGTACTTCAGCATGAACCCACTAGAAACAGATACGTTCGTGTGTATTAGTATAACAATGACAGTTAGTAATGCGCTGAAAAATTAGCAACTACTGTCATAACTCTTGTCTTAATTAGCTACATTTGTCTTCAGGCATGACTGAAGAAAAAAATTAGGTTTAATCGCTGTTATTCGCAGGTGTACAAGTCACACGATGTTGGTGTTAACAGCTTAATGTCATTCCCAGGAACCCCATATGCTAAATTAGTATGTAGCAGATGATACTTACATGCATTATTAAGGCATTGTACATGTTAATCCAAAATGCTAATCACTCATCGCAGTTCATACAAGAAGGATCAACTTTTGATAGTTGCTCCACGAGGGATCCGCAGACATGAATAGCTGAAATAGTTAATGGCAATTGCCTTGAAGTCATTTTATAACATGAAGAACTTCATTTGTTCACAAAACCAGTGCTTCGTTGTTACTGCTTATTGTAAGATTGATACTGTCATTTTATGATTGACTGGCCTTATTTATGAGATCCGCAAGACCTTCAACATCAAGAATGACTTCACCCCAGAAGATGAAGTGAGGAGGGAGAACCAATGGGCCTCCAAATGAAGCTCTCTAACAGCAGTAACTATCTCCTTAACGTGATTTGTCGGGATGTTAATGTCTGGAGCGGCTCTCGACTGTCTATGGTTTGACCTATGCTAAGAAGTTGTCAGTAGTGTTGGATGCCTGGAGCAGCTCTTGACTGTCTCTGGTTTGAACTATGCTAAGAAGTTGTAAGTAGTGCCGGTGGATCAAGAGTGTCTACTATCCGTGGACTCCGTTCTCATTTGGTGGTATTCTGCACTCTGGATTCTGTAATGAGAATAGTTGGTTGCTGGTTGTTTTGCATTAATTCCGGTTATGTTATATGCGTGCGTTTCATGAGCTGAGAATTTGCAATTCTGTCTATGAATTTCTGCTGAACGAGGTGATGTTCAGCAATGTTTCTTGTGGTTCCAGCCTTCCAAGTAGGGTTAGTGGGTATATATGCTTTGTATGCAAACAAAGAGGAAACTGTTAATGCTGATTTACAAGGGTTTATCCATCTCTTGCTGATTTATAAGAGTTTACCCAAACAACAATTTACAACCAAAAATAAATACCCTTGTATTTAAGGGTTTTTTGTGGGGCTTGTAAGATACCCTTGTAATATGTTACAAGGGTAAATATTTCCGGGGCTTCCAAACAGGACCGAAATAATTCATGTGACTTGTGATCGATCATGTACGCAACTGAAGTTTCCTGACGTTGCACATGCCTTTTGTCAAGCATAAGCTGTGGTCTTTCTCGTCATGTTTGTGGGCACTTCTTCAGTAGCCAGACTGACGTCTATTTCATAGAATTCCTTCATAATTATGTTCAATTTTGGCACTGTCGACGAATCAATATGTTCGAACCACTCTTGATGATATGACTGATTGTAAACCTGAAGAAACAAGGTCAAGCTGCTAATATTATTATGATTTTTTTATCTAACAAAGTCAAGCTGCTAATATTATTATGATTTTTTTTAGCTAATATTTTTTTTTAGCTAACATTATTATGATATTCATCACATCAGTTTACCGCTACTACGATAAACATGTTAGGTTGTTCTTGTAACATGATAGCTTGGCCTCCTTTTTACTGATTTGTAACCAATGGGATTTAAACCAGGCCTTACTCTGAAGTTTAAAGTAATCCGAGACTGCACTTATGGCAGTCCAAATCCTCTGTCGATCAACAGTCTAAATCCTCTGTCGATAAATAAGCTAATATATTTTTACAGCAGAGCTGAAACCCAATCAAAGCAAATGATCTGATATCTTGCTTCCCTTTTAAGACTTTAGGTAAAACTGGATGATCACAAAATAGAGATTGGAAAAGGCATTTCATTGTTCATATTATATCTGAGCTACACTTAACTATCATACATCATGACAAGTGATGTTGACAATCAAACCTACAAAGAGGATGTAACCACCATTGCATGCTACTGCACTGTTATTCTTGTCACCTTCACCTAGCTAGAAATAAAGAGACTACCTCTCTCTCCTCTCATGAGAGCCAGACAGATGAGATTTAACCATTACATTCGTACCCACTACAATGAAAATCAGATCAGGAGTTTCAAAAATGTGAAGTTGATCATGTCCAAAGATCGAACCCACATCCAAGAACGAACGTCTTGATTGATAATACGTTACACTAATCTTAACACGTTACAAAAATCCAACCTCCAAAAATGTGTGCCCAGTTGTCGACGTCTCATGCAACAAGTCATCTTCTGTTCGGAACTAATACTTGACATGTCACAAATTCTACTGTGTTGGAGTTCGATACATGCACGATACTAGATTAATAGTTGCTCGTCGCACGTGCACGTGTGTGTATTCTATACAGATTATCTACTGCTCGATTTTCTATTTATTACATATTATGCCAACCAATTAAATTCTACAAAGGGAAATATTTGATTCAAAGAAAACTTTTAACTAAACGTAGCCTAGCTTGATATTTGACTCTAAGAAGGATAGCAAAATTCGAAGCGTTAAATGACAATGACTCTCCCCTTTGTAGTATTGTCATGATTTCGCGGAAACTTAGATTTGTCTGCTAATATTCCAAATCTTTGCAGTTACTAAGCAGAGAAGGTTCACTTGGTTCTGTAGAATCTTATAGGAGATGTCGTTGGAGGATCAGGATAGTGCTCAAGCAAACCGAAATGTTCATGTAGACATGACATCAGAATTTTGCAGAAATTGTGATTGCGAGTACAACAGTAGTTCAGAAAAAAAATGCCAATTTGATGCCGTCTATGTTTCATCCGCCTTCACATGAAGTAAATACTTGCAGAAAGTTTGTGTTCGGTAGCAACGCTCCACGCTATAAAGGAGTTCTTCTTTTTTCTTTGCCCAATAACCTCTGATTTATGTTGATAATTTACATTTAGTGAGCAAAGTACATAGTACCTAACGTTTACATTAAAACACCACACTCCATGCTAGCATTAAGTCCACGGGTCGATGAACGTATGTGTCAGGGTGTGCCAAACCGAAGCATTCAGCAAAGGGGATCAACGAAAAGAACTATTGACTTTCTCTGCCTTCTCAATCTCCATCATCCGTTCCCGTTTGTCAATATTGTTTATCCTCTCTAGCCATTTTCTTTCTTGCACCTCTCTCAAATGGAGTTGACATGGAAGCATCACAGACAAGGTGATGCAGGTAAACAAAAGATTCATGCTGCCACCAGCAGTAGATCAATTAGAATTCCGAACACAGCAAATGCAGAAATAATTATAAACAGAATAATACAATGACAATTAATTTCACATAATAAGCATCCACGCTTCTCTCTCTCTCAGATAAACATGTAAGGGCCCCTCTCCCTCCCGATAAATCAAATAGGAGTTCAAACATCAGCAAATACATTTCCCTCCATAAAAGTCAAATAAGAATTCAAACCTAAGCCAATTCAGAAATCATTATGTCACTATGAACAAAAAGAATGTAATGACAGCAAGGTGAAAATGACTAAATAATCAAGTAATAATGTAATATCTATCTCCATCCCTCTCCCAGGTTCCACTAAGCAAGTCAAAAATGACTAAAACATACATAAATTGGAAGTGTTGGCAGCTTTCTCAATGATGTTTGTGACAAAGTGTGGCCTATCTCAAATAGTTATGTATCTTTACCAGAATGACATTCTGCCACAAAATGATTTTTGCTGCCATCTTCATCACAACCCACCCAACAAGAATGCCAGAAAAACCTCACTTCTCCACGCGAAACCACCCAAGAACTGTAAAAACCAAGAAAATGGGCTTCGATTCTCCATTACCTAACGACTCTAGCCACAACCCTGCGAGTTGTTGTCCCCAGCTCGGATAACAAAAGTGACTATCTCACATTTGCTAGAAAAGAATGATGATGTATGTACATACCAAAATGCCTTTGAGCCCTCATTCCCCTTGGATCCACTCCTGCCATAGGAGCACATCTTCCGCTGGAAAAGAGAGGAATTGAATAAAATTAGCGAACTTGTATTACTTAATACCAAGCAAGCTGAAAATTACAATAAAGTAGAGCAGGGATTAAAAAAAGCCATATACAGCCAAAGGTCCTGCATGCGGAGCTTATTTCAAAGGCTAGATGGAGCGCTATTGTACTCATAATCTATCGAGACACCGTCAACTGTTCCCTGGTCCACCAAATTTATATAGCGACCACAAGCCTTAGGAGATCTATAAATTTGGCACGAGACATGAGCGAAAGAGAAAAAAGTTCATGTAAGAATGCAAAGTACATACACAGCTTAACTTGTAAAGATAGAAGCAAGCTTAACCTGTAACTTCAATCTGCAGAGAATGATCCAGAAACCGACAAGGACAAGGGCTGAGAAACTAACTAACGCATAATAAAGGCACTCCAATCATGTGATGGCTGACGACAAAAATAGTGAGTTTGCGCAGATCGGTATATATACACAGGCTACTCTTAACCAAATAGCCTCTTAGATGGGAATGGAAATAGTTACACAGACCCCAAAAATATTAGGACGAATTACTGCAGACTTACAGAGGTACTACATTTTTTTATCCCAAATATGAATGCTTAAGATTGAGATTTACCACAGAACAATGCTCTCCCCAATCAGCATATTTCCATTCTACTTAGTCACGCTAACTCCTGATTTCAGACTTAATAATCTGGAGGTTCATTGTTGTGCAGGAAATTATGATGTATTTCAAACAAAGGATACAGTATTTTGGTTTGTAACCAGTATCTCGTGTAGCCAGTGTTTCGCGAGCTCTACTTCAGTTTCGCATTTCAATTTGCAGATTCCAATATGCATGTTTGTTTTTTATGTAATAAGGGGGCTCCGAATTGTGCTAGTATATTTATATGGTTTCGTAATTGAAACAGGCGGATCATTTATTAGCATTTGATTCGGCCTAATAGTATGCGCCCCCAATACGCAGATCACACTGGCATGCGCCCCCAATACGCAGATCACACTGGAAATCTTAATCTCGTAACTTAAGCCGACACTACGACTCGCCTACCCTAAAAAAATTCTAAATGGAGAAGTCGAGGTACCTACCCTGGTGGTGTCGCTGCATCCAAGGCTGCCGCAGCTGCCGTTGCTGAAGAAGCCAGAGGCCAGCGCCGGCCGCCGGAGTGCACTGGAGGTGCCACGGCCGCCGCTGCTGAAGAAGTGAGAGGCCAGCGCCGTGCGCCGGAGCGCAATTCCAATGGTAGATCGGAGCATCGCCAGTCGCAGTTGATTCCTGAGGCCGGGTTCTGAGGGCTGGTCGCGATAGCCTCCACCTCTCGTGCTCGCCTGGTTTAGGGACGGATCAGCCTTACTTATGGGGTCGGTTAGGGTGGAATCCAAATCGGATTGGGCCACTGACCTAGGCCACGGGCTAGCGAGCCGGCTAATGTAGGTGGGGGCTCGTCGCGGCCGGCAGTGGCAAGCGGCTGCTGCGGCGCGCGGCCGAGAAGCGGAGGGGCGGAATCGTGCAGGCTGATGACGTGGGCGCCACGGCGGGCGGCCATGGGGCGGCGGCGGCGGCGGGGGGTGGCATCGCCGCGTGGGGTTTGGGGTCGGACTGATCGGGCGTTCGCCTCGACGAGGGCGAGGCGGAGGGGAACGGCAAGACAGGCTGGAACGGTACACACGAGCCTACCTCTTGGGCTAGAGTGGGCACGATTTTCACATGGGTTCTTCAAAACCTTGAACTGCTTCCTATATATGGCCCGCCGGCCCGTTATCTTATGGCCTATGTATGCCCAGCCGCACCACCAAGCCTTACATTTTCGCACGATCCACGCGCCACGGCCCTCTTTCCTGTTTCTTGTTTTGTCTCCGACCTTTTAAAATACACATTTTTATTCGAAAGAGGGATTTAATAACACCCGTGGTCCCTTAGCTTATATGATGCCTTCACTTTGATCTCCCTACTTTCAAAATACACATTTAGTCTCCTAAATTTTCTGAAAGGGTCCACTGAACATCTAATCCTGCTTGTGGTGGCGTTGACAGTTGCGTTGTAGGTTGACCGTGCCACAATGCTGTCCAGTCAACAGCCACGTTGGCATCTCAGTCGACGTCCACTTCATCACAACCTCCTTCTCGCTGTCCTATCGCATTCTTCACCCAGGCATTGCCTCGAGTACTTAGTGGGCGTCCCTCCGCCGCTCGCCTTCTTCGACTCGAACAACGTCGACCAGCCGGTGAAGGTGAGGATGACAGTGCAGCAGGATGACGCTCTGTCCGGCGCCCTGGCCCATCGTGACGGCCCGCGACATGATCGACTGGATTTCCGGCTCGTCAAAGTCGCACTGCGCTAAGGCACGAGAGCCATCACCGACTGAGCGACGCTGCTGCACGGCCCAACACGGCGGGCGTCGAGGCGGATGGACTGCCCTTCTTCGGCAACGTGGACATACGTGTTGTGTTCCCAGCTCTGCAGCCACACGATTCTACATCCTAGAACACCTCCATTGCTGGTCGAGACTTGCAAGGTTGATTTTCGCCAGAAGACAAGGATGACAGATATTTCGGAATCTAGGCACGATTACTACACAACTTGTGAGGAATACGGTCGTAAAGATGTGGGAATCGGAGGTTCTTCGATGGAGCATGGGCTGTTAGCATATCATACATATATATTCTCAAAGATAATGGGATATCCGCAAGCATATGCCTATCCAGTAATATATATAAGGATGCACCACATTTCCTTGATTGGCTGACCTCTATACCCATAGTTAAACATTATGAAAGATTTCAGTTCTTTTGCTAACATGCACTTCAGATAGGACTTCAGATAGGAGATGCGACGCTGTTTTCAGAGGCAGAGCAAAACAATATCCATGAGGGAGGACAGTTTTACCATCACAGGGTTTGAGGGGTTGTGCACATGAAATATAGAACGAATCATAATATACATATGCACAAGTGAATCTTTGAACCATTTAAAAAGTAGTAAGATAGCATCCGTACCATCCTGTTTGGGAGCAGAGTCCTCTATACGTTTGTTTGATGTGTCATAAGGATCTAGCTTCATTCGCTTTCTCTTCTTAGGTGGAGCAATTTCCTCAGAGTCAGAAACAGAATCCTTCTTAAAGACCCTGAGTTTCTTCCCAGTCTTGTCCAGCACTCGAGTAGTTCGGGCGCGGGGCTTCTCTTCAGTAATCTGGCCTGAATCATCGGGCTTCCTGTTTTCTGCAATATGCTCATCCAAATCGGTATTTGTGGTGCCATCATTTCGACGATTGACTCTGATATCTTTATCAAATTTCTTCCACTTGGAGGCTTGTGAATTCTTAAAGAGCATCGATTGACCGTTGCCCCCTCTACTTCTATCAGAATTGCTGCTACTCCTTCTCGCTGAGTGAAAACCATCCTCTTCCGAACGACGAGGCTTTAATCTATCACCTTCTCTAGCAGAAAAGTTCCCACGGATTACAGCGGAAGGGTTCTTTCTGGTCAGCCTTGATTTAGAAAATGATGCATCATTGTCATCATTGTACCGCGAGTCATGATCACCCTTCCTCTTCCTCCTGTCAGCCCCCGACACATTCCTCTTCACATCAGCATGAGATCCTGCCTCGCTCCGCCACCTCCGCTGTTCCGTATTTCCTCCCCGGCCCTTGTGCTCTTCTCTCTTATCGCCCTTGTTCCGATCAGCAAATTCAGTTCCTTTCCCTTTGGCATCTTCTCTTCTGTTTCTCATCTTCCCACCAGTGGCCATCCCACCACCGCTCCAGCTCCTCTTGGCGCTCAACCGACTCGCTGTGCTCGTCTGCCCCTTCAACCGCACACGAAACGGCATCACCCCTCTTTATCTGATGAAATCACCTGCACAAAAACGACAACAAGCTGGCACTCTCACAACATGCTTTGATGTACAAGAAGCTACAGAACTACACTGAGATCAGCAAGAGCTATAGCAGGAACTCGACCCAAGAAGTAGACACAAAGATGCACGCGCCCATTGCAGGCGCGGCACAGACGCACAAAGCGCGCGTGCGTGCAAATGACGCAATGCACTTGCTCGGTAATGAGAAGGGATTATGGATTATTTGCCCCAAAGTTGAGTGGCCTCATATCATATACTCCAAAGTTCATTGTAATAGATCTTTTGCCCTTTTTTTTCACATGGCAATAATTAATTTGCCGCATGTCTAGTATTAAACATGCTTCTATTCCTAACACCAAATACCCCCCACATGAATAGACCAAACTACCCCTGTTCTATTCCCTGGTAGAGGGCGCTCCTCCCAGCTTCCCAGCCCTCTCTACTCTCTGATTCCTTCTCCCCTCTCTATCAATTCATACATTTGTCTTACTTAATAAAAAAATGGATCCATAACTATGTACTTAACATTAAAATGGATCGACTGAGCTGAAAACAACAAAAATGATATAGCACGTAGACATAAAAATGGATCATTCACAATGATTTCACATTCACAAACATGCTGCCTCCCACAAAGACTGTCACATTTCACAAATAAGTACATAAATCACCAAATAAGTTCACATCTCACAATCAAGTTCACAAGTCACAAATCATGCAATAGAAATGTAGGACACAAAAGAAAGCTTACCTGGCAGCAGCGGAGGAGCTTCGGGTGCAGGGCAGCGGCGGGGACCTAGGCGGCAGCGCAGCACGAGGGGAGGGGCGCGTCGGGGTGGGGTGGCTCGGCGGCGGCGCAGCTGTAGGGATGCGGCGGCGTTGGACGGGAGAGAACGTAAGCGAGAAAAACACAGAGAGGGGGATCCAAAAAGGGGAGCAGTGGCGACTACGATCCTATGATGACCACGGCAACGGGAAGAAGAAGGAAACCGAAGAAACGCACCCACGCACGGAAGGCGTTCGACCAAATGCCTAGTGGAGGTGGGGAGTGTAGAGTAGCAAAAGAGGATTAGGATGCGACTTAATGTTGTATTCATCCGAGCTCAAGTCTTATAGACTGGTACATGCACAGAACGTGCGTAACAACCCCTCACTCACGCAGCTAGCTAAGGCACAAAAATAGGAGATATACAACGTGCCTTGACCCAGCAATGTGGCATGTACATGTTCGTTAACACCCCCCGGCAGTCTTGACGGCGCTGGAGGTGACGCAAAGACTGGAGCGAAAATCTGCGAAGGTTGTTGACGGCAGCCCTTTAGTCATGGCGTCGGCAAACTGTTGAGCTGTTGGAACATGCAGGACACGGACGTCACCAAGAGCCACCTTCTCACGCACGAAGTGTATATCGAGTTCGATATGTTTCGTTCGTTTGTGATGAACCGGGTTGGCACTGAGATAAACCGCGGAGATGTTGTCACAGTAGACCACCGTGGCCTTGTCCACACTGCAGTGTAGCTCGCCGAGTAGTTGTCGTAGCCAAGTGCACTCCGCCACCGCATTGGCCACTGCCCGGTATTCAGCTTCGGCACTTGAGCGGGAGACTGTCGCTTGTCGTTTGGACGACCAGGAGACGAGCGCGTATGGTAAGCTGGTATGGTGTGATATTTTGACGTGAACGACATGGCCGGCGATTGAGGAGAAGCGTTGCGGTGGCCAAGGCATCCGGCCAGAAAGTGGCAGGCATGGAGGCGTGAAAGAGAAGAGTACGCACGATGTCGTTCAGAGTGCGTAGGACTCGTTCGGCACGTCCGTTTTGAGGAGAAGTGTACGGGCACGAGAGGCGTAGCACAATCCCTTGAGCCGCGAAGAAGGAACGCGCAGCGTTGTTGTCGAACTCATGCCCATTGTCGGTCTGGAAGCACTGAATGGGGCAACCGAACTGCGTGCGTACAAAAGCATGGAAGGAAACCAGTGTGGGAAAAACATCAGATTTATTGCGCATAGGGAATGTCCATACAAAGTGAGAGTGGTCATCAAGGAGTACTAAATAGAAACGAAAACCTGAGTTGCTACTGACGGGAGATGTCCACACATCACAATGCATAAGTTGGAAAGGAAAATGTGCAACATGATCGGAAGGGGAGAAAGGAAGACGCACGTTTTTGCCTACACGACAGGCATGGCAGAGATGCGAGGCTGATTTATTACAAGTGAACGGGAATGAAGCTAAAACGTGTTGAAGTTGGGTGCGTCCAGGATGTCCAAGACGCGCATGCCATAGATCCGCGGAGGACGAGGCGTGGAGGCTGAGCGATGGAGCTGCCGTTGGAGAGGAGTGGAATGGGTAGAGCTCGCCGGAGCTATCACATCGGTGCAGAACTGTCCTGGTGCGAAGATCCTTGATGGAAAAACCAAACGGGTCAAACTCAACGGAAACATTGTTATCTCGAGTAAGGGCACGAACAGAGACAAGGTTTTTGATTAAGGTGGGTGAAACAAGAACATTATGAAGATGTAAGGGAGATTGAAAGGTGGGAAGGGAGGCATGGCCGGTATGGGTCACCGGCAGCTGGTCACCATTACCGACGGTAACCCCACGCGGAGAGGAGAAAATGGAAGAAGACGAGAGAATACCCGGGTGAGAGGACATATGAGAAGTGGCGCCGGTGTCGAAGAACCAGTCCCCGCCGCCGCTGTAGGAGACAGGGTGCGGGACGTGTTGCAGAGCGGCGAGGAGTTCGGGATCCCACGTGCTGGATGGAGCCGGCAGCTGACCAGGCGCGGGGTACGTGGCTGTCATGGCCTGCGGTGGCGCGACGCCCGGGCGAGGTCCGAGCACGCCGTTGCCCGGAGCGCGCCAGCCCGGAAGCTGCCATGCCTGAACGACGCCTGTCCAGGGATGGTAGCTAGGAGGCCAGGAAGCCGGTGCAGCCGCGGGTGGCCGCGGTGTGCTGCCAGTGGGGCGAGCACGATTGTCGTTCGTCGACGACCGCTTCTTCTTCTTCTTGCCGCGATCAGAGCTCGCCGCGGGTGCCGGAGAAGAGGGAGCAGGCGGGCGGGCACCAGGCTGGTGCGCGGCCATGAGCGCCATGGACGCCTCGTGCGCAGCAGCGTACGAGATCCGCTTCTCCTCCTGAAGCAGGTAAGATCGCGCACTGAGGAAGGTGGGAGGCGGCGTCTGGCTTGTTAGATCACCGATGGCATGGCTGAACTTGGAGTGGAGGCCACGCAGCATGTTGATGACGAGTGCCTGGTCGGAGACCGGCGAGCCGACATCGCGGAGGGTGTCTGCCAGGATCTTGAGGCGCCTGCAATAGTCCGTCACGGACATGTCGCCTTGGAAGAGACTGTGAAATTCCTGCTGGGCGTAGACCGCACGATGCATGCGGTTGTCGAGGAAGAGATTGTAGATCGCAAGCCAGCAGTTGTAGGCGGTGTCGGACGGCTTGAGGATGATGACGCGGATGTCACGAGAGACGGTGGTGTAGAGCCAGGACACGATGCACTGATCGTTCTGCGTCCATTCAGCATCATCGAGGCGAAGGCGCGCGTCCGTGGTGCCGTCGACGTGGTCGCAGAGTCCAAATTTCCGGAACACCACCATGAACATGGTGCTCCAGGAAGTGTAGTTGGCGTCGGCGAAGTCGAGAACCTCATCGACGTGGGTGCGGATGTTCACCATGAGAACAGCAGAGGAAGAGAGGGGAGCTGGATCGGCAGAATGGAAGGGATTGGATGAGGACGATGCGGAGCTAGCCATGGCTGCGGGGCGGAAGCGAAAGGTAGAGGCAGGAAGGACTTAGAATCTGATACCATGTAGAGTAGCAAAAGAGGATTAGGATGCGACTTAATGTTGTATTCATCCGAGCTCAAGTCTTATAGACTGGTACATGCACAGAACGTGCGTAACAACCCCTCACTCACGCAGCTAGCTAAGGCAAAAAATAGGAGATATACAACATGCCTTGACCCAGCAATGTGGCATGTACATGTTCGTTAACAGGGAGAGGCGGGAGGAAGGAAGATATGGCTGCTGCGGGAGCGAGGGGAAGGGTGGGGCGGAGCGCTCACCCAGCGTGGAGAACGGCCTACGCGTCGCTGTCACGGCGGCGGCGGCGGGCGGCGGAGTCGGCGGCGCGCGGAGGCGGCCGGCAGGCGTCGGCGAGCGGCTAGTACCAGAACGAACTGAAGAGAAGCGCGAGCCTGTGCTGTAGTTAAGGCGTGAGGTTTGTAATGGACTGTCGGATACAGATCTGACGGTGCACGCGGGCTATGGCGGCGACCCTCGGTTGGGCTGGCCCAGTTCCGTAATAGGTGGGCCGGAATGAAATGGGCCAGAATGTTAGTTTTTTATATTCTTTTTCAGATTTATTTATTCACGTGCTTTCTCTTAACAAAATAAATCTTTACGTGCTTGTGTTTTGTGAGACAGTATTTAATACAGTGATACTGCTACTCTTTCTTTTAAAAGATTTTCCTTGCCCCGTTTTCTAAATGTCATTATTCAGTTCAATTGCCATTAAACACGCGGGAGAACAAAACCCAAAAGAGTTGTGATCGAAACGGAAAATCAAGAGAGAAAACGATGGTTGCTTGTTCGTAAAGGGAGATTTAATCAAAGCCGAGAGCCACTGGCACTTCACAAGAGCTGCTTCTTATCTTCACAGTGCATGATATGGCATCTGCAAATTTACTTTTAAAAAGAATGGCAGGAGAGCTGCTAAAATTCATCTGCAAGTTACTATCGCAGGCTTGGAGGTTCCCTGCTTGTTTGTTTGTTTGTTTTCTGCGTGGACTGTTTAATTAGAACTTGCAGCAATAAATTATGTCACTTGGAGGCTAGCTAGATACTAATTAAGGTAGTTAGTTAACCTAACCGGCCGCAGCAGAGACTAACAACGAGAGCCAAACCATTTAAAACTGTATCTTTCTTGTCCTTCAAGTAGAACGATCTAAGTCATGGCCTGGTGAGACGTTTTTGTCGCTGGTAGATGCAAACGCATACAAATGTAGACGACGCAGCCATGCCATACGGCAGTGTGATTTGCTCAATTCAATGACCTCATTGCCTGAATCGTCAGATGATGGCATCGCATGCAATTCGCAAGGGCGGCAGATTCAGCGTCAGACAAAGCTTCAGCTAGCAAACGGACGACCTATAAATTGCTGCTCTTCACTGATATGGTTTCAGTTAGTTGGGCAATTCATCTGTCTCTTTTCACTCATCGTTTTAAGGATCGTTCTGGCAATTAATCCTATCCTTTTGCTATGCGAAAGCAGCAATGTTTACTGATACTAGTCATATGTGGGTAGATATAGCGTCACGAATTCAGCGCCTTTTTGCTTTCATCTAGGTGAGATGGCACTGTCAGGAAGAAAGAAAGTAAGCCTTAAGAAACAAATTAAACGACCACAGGCTTGGGTCGTATACTCCAATAAACGCGTTGATTTCCCACTAAATTAAATTAAGCTTCTCAACCACTATAGAGAAGAAAACCCAAATGGAAGAAATTAAATCTAATCGAGTTCTGAAGAATGGCTTAGGATTTTCAGTTAGTGGTCCAAACACCACCACCCATTTCCCATTGAAGCCAATCTAGTATATTGCACCATCAACTGGTCATTATTCATGGATGCAGGCCTGTAATCAATCATTCAACCTAGGCTTCCAACTCATTATTAAACTTCCAATTAGTTATACATAATAACCTGCAGGGTCAGGCAGGCCAGCACCTTCAGCTCTGAATCCAGCCTAGCTAAAAGTCAAAGTCTCAGTGCTTATAAAATGCCCCAAGCCAGCTTCCCTGAAACAGAGCTAGGTTTCTCCATTTTTTTCTTGTTAATTTGAGTATTGTCATTCACACCTCAATCGTAGGAAATCTAGAGGGATCACGGTGGCTGCGCGATTCCTGTGAAATTCCTGCGTTCCGAACGGGGCCTGAAAATTGAAGCCATTGAGCTGAGCTGAGAGCATTGCAACTTTGCAGCTAGCCAAGAAGGCAAAGACGCGCCATGGGCTCTAAGCAACTCGCTCTTCGGCCGATCTCCACCAAGAGAGACGGCGGCGGCGGCGGCGGCGGCTCCGACGGCAAGGCGGCGTCGGTCAGGGAGCGGTCGAGCCTGGCGAACGCGTCCTTCAGGGTGTACTACAGCCTGCGCGCCGGCGCCGTGCCGTTCCTGTGGGAGTCCGCGCCCGGCACGCCCAAGAGCGGCGCCACCGCGGCGGCGGTCGCACCGTCGTCGCCCCCCCCACCAAGACAGTGACACCAGCGAGCACCGGCGCTGCCGACGGTGCTACCGCGCTGCTGCCGCCCATCTCGCCGCCGCCGTCGTACCAGTCGATCCAGCTGAAGGGGAGGAGGGGGTGCCGGCCGAGGTCGTCGTGGCCGGCGGCGGCGGGCGGCATCGTGAGGGCACTGCTCGGCATGCTCGGGCTCAGGAAGCAGAGCCACTGCCGGTCGCGCCGGCGCCCCGCGTCATCGTATCTTTGAGCTGCCATCACATCGCTCGTTCGCTACAGGCCCACTGGACAGGGAGATTAATTCGTTACTATGATCTCGTTAAAATGTATGAATTGAATAGTTAGTTATGGATGTTACTACATGTAAACAAAGGAAAACATTTTTACTGTGTGATTAATTCCCGTGTAAATTCTCTAGCTTATCTTGGATTTATTTTCTCCGTACCACTCGTTTGATCTTCCGTTCATCAGTAGCAGAGGAGCAGTCGGCTACCAGATTCTGGAGCCCAAGAACGGTTTATTGCCTGCGATCCAAACGATGCGCGACATGACATGGCCCGGCGCAAACAAATCGATGGAAGCAGTGCGAACACTCGCTCGTCTCCGACGAGAGAAACGGCCGTGGTGAGCGTCTGGTGCCTCTCGTTCCACTAGATCCTCTGCTTCAGCCGGAATGGTCCGGAACCAGGGCAGGTACGGCGTGCAGCTTTCCTCTGCGCCGGTTTGGAAGGCGGAATGCGATGCTCCGGCCAATGGAACTGGTGAGATTGAGTAACACGCAGAATAATCGCGCGAGAGGTGCATGTATCAATCGGTTGAGACTCTCTTCTCTTGAGGGTCTGGCTGGAGGATGGTCTGCTCCCGTGGCTGTTGGATCAAGTATTGCAGAGCTTGATCGTATGACCACAAGAACAGTCCTCATGTGGGGATCGACCTCGAAAATAAAATTACCTGGCTGGGCATAGGATTTTGACAAAGAGAGCTGCTACAAGACGAACTTTTGTTGAGAGGTTTTTTAACAGGATCGTCTTTTTTTCTTCCGGTCATCGCTTTTTAGTGTCGACTGCGTTTCAGCTTGGTTTGCCTCTACTCTAGAAAAAGACACAGAAGAGGATATAATGGGCAAACGGCTAGATAGGATCCCGTTTGTCTGGGTTGAAATAAGATCAGGTTCTTCGGAACTTCTCGTTTACGGAAGGCTATATAATGCATTTTGATGTATGCGTTTGCTCAGTAACACGAAACTACGCGGAGAAAAGTAAGTGTATTTTATTTTACATCTATTTTTATTTTTTATTTTTAGACTTTCCTTTCTACATAGAGACTCATGATGGCACGCGCGAACTTGTGCACCCTCAAAAAAAATTGAACAAAATTTACACGTGACATGATCACATATTACTCCTACGTGCACATGCAATTTTGTGCAAAAAAGTATTAGTCCTTCGTTTTGCACAGGACATAAACATACGTGCCCGGTACACAAACATTTACAAGTGTACGTGGTACACACACGAGTACGTGCATGATTTTCCCCCCTTTTTTTAGTCCAAAGATATCTTTTAAAATTCCTTTCAAAAGGAAATTTGAAACGGCACGGGAGCCAAATCGGCGGGCCCCTTCGCTGCCCAAGGTGGGACCGAGTCGGTTTCGCACACAAACCCGGGTGGGTCATAAAAAATAAGGACTCCTTGCCTCTTCCATTGAAGGATCACTGCTCACGACTCCCACCACCCACGAGAAGACGAAGAGCCCTCACCGCGCTTCCGCTTCCGTCGATGGCCGGCGGCGAAGCGAGGACACCGGCGACCTACTCCTCTTCCTCCTCCTTCTCGCGGCGGAAGGCACGCCTCCCTCGCGGATCGGTACGTGCCGGCTTGCCCTAACCCTTTGCCTCTTTTGGTATGAACAAAAAATGGTGATTTCGTTACTCTTTCCGACTTTGCTGTTGCGACTGCCTAGGGTAGGCTCGTAATGGTTTGGGTTCACGGTCCGCTGCCCCCAGCCATGGATTGCCATGGCGATGTGATGCCGAGTTTTTTTTTGAAATGTGCGACATTGTGTGGCATTCGTGAGTCGCGCACGGCGGTTGGAGTTTGACACTGTGTCAGTTTGTGATTCGCGAGTTTTTGGTTTGGTTGGTGCTTAAGAATCGTCTAATGAGGAAGTAGTAAATGCGCGCGTATAAAATTGCAAATCCTGCGTCGTTCCTTTCTTCGGCATTGCTGTTCTTGGTCGACATTGGAACTGAATCTCCTGATCTACTTGCACATTATACGAGAGTTGTAGTCTTGTAGATGGATTGGGCATGTTCGAGCAGCTTGTCAATGTAGAGCATTTTTTGCGACCAATTGTTAATCATCAGTAGTTCACGGCAGCACCCTATTATATTGTCATTCTGTATGCAGATAAAGATGTGCTTAGTTGGTTATAGTGATTGGGTTCTATCTGTTAGTTGGAGTATTGGACGCTTTCAGCTTTTGAACGAAATAGCATGAATTGGGTCACCCATTTGCAATGTTTGCGTGGTGGCTATGGAAAAAATTGTTTGATTTGCTGAATTTAAATGGAGCACGCTCGCACAGGCCAATATCCCATCACCGCCACTTCCTGTTTGTGTTGCTTTCTGCTATAATCTGTGTAGAATTATGTGCCTGACCACTAATTTATTTTGCCGCCTTGTCTCGGTCGTACTTCCTAGACATGTCGTCCAGGGCAGGTCCTGTCTTTCCAGAGGCCCGTGGCAAACTTCAAACAAGGGGCCTAGCAGCTATAGTAGCGCAAAGATATTTTTACGCTTGCATATATGTATACCACCAAAATCATCATGAAAATAAGTAAACATCTAACTAAACATTCATCACATAAATTTTCATTAGCAAATAAGGTCCAATTATACACCATGGATATATCACATATAGTACCAGTCGCAGCAACAAACTCTTAATTCTGTGTGCTGCTGAAGCTGGAATGGGAAGTGCTTATAGGAGGAAGAGATCCATAGAGCGATCAAGAAATGGCAGCCGTCAGCATACGTGGTTAAGATCGAAGAAATCAGGATGGGAAGAAGTATTGTGGTGTGCCCTCGCGATTGGTAGGCTGGCCGGCTGGGCCTATCAGGATTTTCTTCGTTCTTCTTTGATTATTCCATTTATCAAATATCAAGATGTTGGGCCTGATAGTTGCCCTTCTTGCCCTGGCCCAGGGCCAGCCGTGGACATGTCTGATTATTTCTAAACAAACTTGAGTACACGATTTGTTTCACATTTTAGGCACATTTTTGCTGGCCTTCCTGATAAATCGTGGTTAGTTGTTTCATGCACTCAGCTTCTAACAGTCGTAACTATCAACTATACTTTTTAGGTTCATGGAAGGTCCTTGGAATGGCAAAAGCAGGGGATCTGTTCATCATCTCCCTCAGCTAGCAGTAACGAATCACCGCTCCAGATGGCTACACCAGTTCAGCCACCGAAATCTCTAGATTCACCGCTCCAAATGGTTACACCGGTTCAACTACCGAAATCTCTAGACTCCAGGAGCAATTCATGTGGTTCTGGATCTGTGGGGTCTGATTCAGGAGCAGCTCCATTTGATATATGCATGTGTGACAGCAAATGCTCTATCAAGCTAAATCGTTCTTTACTTGAGATCAACAGAGAAAAACGACGTGAGAGGGAGTTTCCGAAGGATGTAGCTCCATTGCAACATTTGAGACCTGGGATGGTTCTGTTGAAAAAATTCTTAAAGCCTGATGATCAGGTATGTCTATATTTACACATTTCGCTCTGTTTGTTATCTAGGTTAATTCCTTCAGTTTTATCCCAGCATTATCAACTATTTTGATAGTATCAAAAGTTGTTCTTCATGCCTTCTTTTATCTTCTTTTGAGAATGTGTGTGCTCATGACTGAAGTTTTGTGTCGCTAATCTCTTGTCTGCACACTTTGTGCCACTTGCATAACACTTGTCAGAATTCCTATACGCCACCTGCATACATTCACTTGACTCAGTATTGTACTTCTCTTTATGATGTGTTCAATTACGCCCAATACACATCTGAATGCTGAAAGTATTTATATAATGCTTCTTTTGTCATACATGTCAGAGTGAAATTATCAAACTTTGCCAGAAGCTTGGTGTTGGCGCAGGAGGATTTTATGCACCTGGCTACAGAGATGGTGCTAAGTTAAATCTGCAGATGATGTGCTTAGGAAAGAATTGGGATCCAGATTCAAGCTCATATGGAGATATACGTCCGTCTGATGGTGCTCAACCACCAGACATACCAGAAAAGTTCGTAAAATTCGTGACAGATGCCATTCAAGCTTCCCATGATTTCTTGAAAACAAAAAGGGGAACTGTCAATCCTTCGGTCGAACTTCCTCCGATGTCACCAGATATCTGCATTGTTAACTTCTATACCAGTACCGGGAGGTTAGGTCTTCATGAGGTAATAAAGAACCACTTCTTACTAGTTACTAGTATAGTGTCTTCTACTCGCACTGCTTTGCAATTGGAATGCCAACAGCGCTGCATTCTTGTTTGACGATTACAGACTGGATTTTATGATTGTGTCACTTGACAGGACAAAGATGAAACACAAGCCAGTCTTGCCAAGGGATTGCCTGTTGTTTCTTTTTCGCTGGGCGACACTGCAGAATTCCTGTATGGTGATGTAAGAGATGGTGATAAGGCTTCAAAGATTGATCTTGAATCTGGTGATGTTCTAATATTTGGTGGTCAATCGAGGCGCATATTCCATGGGGTTTCCAGAATCAAACCAAAAACTGCACCGAAGTGGCTGACCGATGAGACAAATCTTCGACCTGGGCGTCTGAACCTCACGCTCAGGCAGTATTAGTAGCCCATTCCGTGCCTCCTGTTAGTCTTAAGTGCAAGCAGAGGGCACTTTCTTCTGCTGTATTTAGGTATGGAGAAGTATCTTGTTAGCAAAAGTTATCAAGAACATTCGATCTAGCTATTGTGAAACCTGGGTTCATCGCTATGTTGGGCTTCTGTCATGCGCAATATTTTATACTTTTGTTTCTATCGCGCGCAATATTTTCGCTTCATCGTCTATGCGAATCTATGAAGAAGGATCATTTCCAGACAGCGATCAATTCGTGGTTTGTTAATCTGACAACACATAAACTAAATCAAACACAATGGGCAATTTTACTCGATGTCGTGGGTTGAAAAGAATTAAGGGGAAAACATCTTGCTTGAAAAAATAATTAAAATGGTGCAAATTCAACGGCGAATCTCGTCGACATGTATCTCCTCAAGAATAACAGTGAGTGCCAGGATGTGGTCGATGCCTGGCTCGACACCAACAGCATACGTGAGCCACTCAAACAGTCGCGTCTGACGGTTGATCCGAGCGATGGCGGCGTCGGAGGAGTTGCCGCCGCGGGAGACGGTGCACTCGCCGCCGAAGTAGCCGGCTGTCAGCCCTGTTGTCGCAGCTATCTGAAGGGGAGTAACGATTCATCGAACGGCTGTCTCGCTTCCATCGCTAGATGCGCGCTCAACGGCTCAGATGTTGTCCTGTGGCAAATCCAGTTGTCACCGTTATCTTTTCTGTTAAAGGAGTAGCTAGCTGTTAATCTACCAACTACTCTGTTACCTACTTAAGGCTGGGTTGTAGCCCTTCTAAATCTATTTCTGAACTGCTTACTTGCTGAAACAATACATATATATGATATCTATCAATAGATGATTCAGGGTATCATCCCAAATTGAAGCTAGATTGTACTGTTTCTTGTATACGAATTGTCGATTTGCTCCAGGATCTGACAAATTGGTATCAGAGCCAGTACAAACCCTTGGCGGCGACGGCTTCCGATTGGCGTGGTTGGTTCAGTGAACTGGTAAAATCCCACCCAATCCCTCCCTGTCCGGCGGCGGTGCGTCCTGGTTTGGTGGCGATTTGGCGGCGGTGCTTCTCCACCAGTCTAAATCCTTCGGCGGCGGCAGATTTGGATTGGCGTGGTTGGCCCTTTGGCGCTGGTAAAATCCCACCCACTCCCTCCCTTCTTGCGCGCGTGCAGGATCTGATTTCGGGGACGGGTTGCCGGTCCTCCGGTGGTAAAATTCCTCATCCGTTCTTCAGATCGTGATTATGGGTCGGAGCACCAAAAACCCAGTGGATGGCGACGATCAGGTGGTTGAATTCCAAGTCCTTAAGCAAGAAGTCCTTGACGCTCAACAAGAGATTCTCCTGATTCGTTCCGATCTTCAGAACATCACCACCAAGCAAGACCAATTCACTCTATCACTAGATGAAGTACACAAAGCGTTGGGTGATTTAGGCCAGCAGATGATCAGTGTCGCTGGTGCTCTCAAAACCCTGAAACCTGCATCTCCTGCTGATCTTCCAGGTCATTTTGCTCATGCTCAGGACTACGACGAGGCGCCACCAACGCTACTTCCGGAACAACCGGGACTGCCAGCTGAACAGCACAAGGAGTTGGAATTGGAGGTTCTCCGCAGGCGGTTAGCTTATGAGCAAGAGCTTACTCGTCGAGTTCAGAGTCAGCATCAGCCTCAACCGGTTCGTCGATCTGCACCTCCGGGATTCCCTTTCCATGGATAATCCCACCAACAGCAGGACAGGAACAAGGCAAGTCTTGCTCCTAATTTTGCAGCACAGAATACAGGCCGAGACCCTTGGGCACAGTACACTAAAGATTATGAATCTGACATTCGCGCTCAATTTCTCAAGTCCATCACCAAAGGGCCTCGACTCGACTTTCCTCGTTTCAACGGCGATAACCTAGTGGAATGGATACGCCAAAGTGAGAAATGCTTCCAGATGACGGGCACTCCCGATGAATACAAACTGTCCCTGGCTTTATTATACATCACTGGATGCGCTGATGTTTGGCTTCGGCGTTCCAAAATCCTCAAAAATCCACCTACTTGGACTGTTTTTTGTGACATGCTCATGCATCATTTTTCTGGCCATAGTGCTTATCAACTAGTTGAGCAATTCAACTCGCTGAAACAACACTCCCTGACAGTTACGGACTATGCTAAACAATTTGAAGAACTCATGGCCACAGTTTCTGAAGAGAATCCAGATATTTCCGAAGCTTGGTTTATTCGTTGTTTTGTTAATGGCCTCCGCGATGGTATTAAGTACCAATTACGTCCTCTGCGACCCTCCACTTTGACTGAAGCTTACTGGCTTGCGCGAGATATGGAACACTGCTATCCTCTGAAGAAGCCATATCCAACGTACACGCTAGCTTTCCAAAAGTTCAGCAGTCCTGTGGTTCCACAAGGGAAAGCCTACCCGGCACCCAATCTTGGTTTGAGACAACAAGACACTCTCAACCCACAACCTCCTCACCCAAGGAAGCCTGGTGAATGTTGGTGCTGTGGCGACAAATGGGTGCCAGGCCACAAATGTAACAAAATTCCACTCCTTAACGTGCTTCAGGCCGACCAACAGGAAGCTTCACCTCAGCAAGATCATGTTGACGATCTGGACACGAGCGGGCTAGAGGACAGTCCAGACACTACCGAACAAGTCATGCACTTATCGTTGCACACCATGAATGGGTTACTAACTTCCACATTACCCTGTGTACTCATTTCAGTTGGCGGCTCGACCACAGCCGCCTTAATTGATTTAGGCAGTAATGGAACCTTTATGGATCAAACCTTTGCTCTTAACGCCAACTGTGTAATTCGCACTGATCAATCCAGATGCATTACAGTGGTCGGGGGAGGTACTCTGATCTCAGATGCTTTCATCCCTGACTGTTCCTTTACTATTGCCAAACACTCTTTTCAACATTCCTTTCGAGTGCTCCATCTCCCTACTCATGCTGTGATCTTGGGGTGTGATTGGTTGGCGGTTCACAGCCCTATTTCATTCAACTTTCCAAGGAATGAGTTTTCCATTACTAAAAATGGCGATCACCCTGTTACCTTCAAGACTTGTTGTATGCCTGATCAATTAAAGGAAATAGGCCCTGAACAACTTACTTGCCTTTTGGACAAAGGAGCACAGGGTATTCTCTTCCAAGTTTGTACTATGCAACTTGCAGCTGCCAGATCTACTCCCATTTCTGTCCCAATACAACGACTCCTTCAACAATTTGCTGATGTCTTCACTGAACCGTCTGAACTTCCTCCACACAGACAGTTGGATCATCGGATTCCCTTATTACCAAACTCTCACCCTCCTCATGTGAGACCTTACAGGGTGCCTCATACTCAAAAGGATGAAATGGAGAACCAAATCAAGCAGTTGCTCGCCACTAAAGTTATTCGAGCTAGCCAGAGCCCCTATGCATCTCCTGCCATACTCGTGAGAAAAAAGGATAATTCCTGGCGGTTATGTGTGGATTACAGACGTCTGAATGCCCAAACAATCAAAAACAAATTTCCAATTCCAGTCATTGAAGATTTATTGGATGAATTGCATGGCGCTCAAATCTTTTCCAAGTTGGATTTGAGATCTGGGTATCACCAAATCTGCATGCATGAGCAGGACATCCACAAGACGGCCTTTCGCACTTATCACGGTCATTTTGAATATTTGGTAATGCCTTTCAGCCTTTCTAATGCTCCTGGCACTTTTCAAGCTCTAATGAATGAGATTTTTGAACCTTATCTCCGGCAGTTCATCCTGGCATTCTTCGATGATATACTAGTTTACAGCAAATCTACTGCGGAGCACTTGCAACATCTCCAGGCCACTCTCTCCTTACTATGAACACATACACTAGTTGCTAAGCTGAGTAAATGTGTTTTTGGAGTCACTCACATCGAGTATTTGGGACATGTAATTTCCGGCAATGGGGTAGCTATAGATCCCGCAAAAATCCGTGCAATTGCCGACTGGAAATCTCCTACTTCAGTCACACAGCTCCGCAGTTTTTTGGGCTTAGCAGGTTACTATAGACGCTTTATCAAGAATTTTGGGATCATTTGTCGGCCATTACATGATTTACTTAAGAAAGGCACCTTCCAGTGGACAGTACTTCAGGATCAGGCTTTCAATACTCTTAAGCAGGCACTAATCTCTGCCCCAATCTTGGCTCTTCCAGATTTCTCTGCTCCTTTCCACTTGGAAACAGATGCCTCAAGCACAGGCTTAGGAGCAGTGATCATGCAACAGGGTCGGCACATCGCTTATTTTAGCACTGCTTTATGTCCTAAAAATGCTGCTCTTTCTACTTATAAAAAAGAAGCTCTGGCCATCATAGAAGCATTAAAGTGATGGAGGCATTATTTTCTGGGTAATAAACTCATTATCAAGACTGATCAACAGAGTTTAAAATATATTTCTGATCAGCGCATTGCTGATGGTATTCAACATAAGTTAATGCTCAAGTTATTGGAATTTGATTTCTCTCTGGAATACAAAAAAGGGAAGGAAAATATTGTTGCAGATGCACTGTCCAGGCAATTCTGTCATGTATTGGCAATTTCTGAGGTGAAGCCTCTCTGGATACAAGAGATATCTGACAGTTATCTTCTTGATGAATACTTCAAACTGTTGTATGAACAATTCTTAATTTCACCTCCTGCTGCTTCATCTTCTTACTCTTTCAACTCAGGCATCATCAGGTATAAGGGCCGAATTGCGGTGGGCAACAATTCTCACCTTTGTGACAAATTGATCTCAGCATTGCACACTTCTGCAGTAGGAGGGCACTCTGGAATGCGAGCCTCTTATCAGAAAATTAAACGTCTCTTCTATTGGCCTGGCATGAAAAAGGCCATTGAACAATGGGTGTCCACTTGTCCTGTTTGTCAGCGGTCAAAACATGAACAATGCCATTATCCTGGTTTACTCGATCCCCTCCCAATTCCTGACATGGCTTGGACCCATATTTCCATGGATTTCATCGAAGGACTTCCAAAATCGCAAGGCAAAGAGGTAATCATGGTGGTCGTGGACAAGTTTACCAAATATGCCCACTTTATTCCCCTTGCACACCCTTATACCATCGAATCAGTTGCTAATGCTTTCATTGATAACATCATCAAGCTACATGGCCCGCCCCTCCTTATTATTTCAGACCGCGGTAGAATTTTCACTAGTGCTATGTGGAAAACCATCTTTCAATCAATGAATGTTCAGCTTCGGTATAGCTCTGCTTACCACCCACAGTCTGATGGCCAGACTGAACGGGTCAACCAATGCTTGGAAAATTACCTCCGCTGTATGACCTTCAGTGCACCGAAGAAGTGGATGTCGTGGCTATCCTTAGCAGAATTCTGGTACAATTCCTCTTTCCACACTGCTCTGAAGCTCACTCCTTTTCAAGCTCTGTATGGTTTCCCTCCTCCCCTCATCAGCGCATTATCAATACCTGGACCTTCCGACTTGAATGCCAAGGAATTTCTCCAGGCTAAACAAGACATGCTCACCCAGCTCAAGCACAACCTGACTGTGGCTCAGTCCCGCATGAAAAGTATGCTGATTTGAACAGAACCGAACGCCATTTCAGTCAAGGAGATATGGTTTATCTCAAGATGGAGCCTTACCGTATGGCTGCTTTCGGTTTTCGTGGTCCTCTGAAACTCCACAGCAAGTACTACGGGCCATTCAAAATCATTAGCCGCATCGGCAATATGGCTTACAAACTCCTTTTACCGGACGGGGTACATATCCACCCAGTGTTTCATGTCAGTCAATTGAAGAAACACCTGGGGCCTAAGGCTGTACCCAGCCCCGATCTTCCTCTCATTCACTCTGATGGTACCATCCACAATGCCCCAGCTCTTGTTCTGCAGGTTCGCCAAATTCCTCACAACAATGTCGCCGTCGTCCAGTGGTTGGTGCAATGGATCAATCTTTCACTCGAAGAAGCTACTGGGAAGATGCGGATTTCATCAAGCAAACATTCCCGGGTTTCTTCAAGGACACTGTGCAGTCCTGGCAAGCGCAAGCTCATGTTCCTTGAGGACAAGGAACTTCCGAGGAGGAGGCATTGTCAGCCCTGTTGTCGCAACTATCTGAAGGGGGAGTAACGATTCATCGAACGGCCGTCTCGCTTCCATCGCTAGATGCGCGCTCAACGGCTCAGATGTTGTCTTGTGGCAAATCCAGTTGTCACCGTTATCTTTTCTGTTAAAGGAGTAGCTAGCTGTTAATCTACCAACTACTCTGTTACCTCCTTAAGGCTGGGTTGTAGCCCTTCTAAATCTATCTCTGAACTGCTTAGTTGCTGAAACAATACATATATATGATATCTATCAATAGATGATTCAGGGTATCATCTCAAATTGAAGCTAGATTGTACTATTTCTTGTATTCGAATTGTAAATTTGCTCCAGGATCTGACACCGGCGCGGACGACGACGAAGTCCGGGACCCCGCGCTCGCGGGAGTCTTCGTTGCCAGCGAGGAACACGTGGACCTGGCCCTGCCGAACAGGGTCGACGGCCACGACTTCGCTGCGACGAAGAGCAGGCCCCTCCGGCTCGTGCTATCGACTGGGCCCCACCATTTCACGTCAAGCTTGTCTCCTGTTCATGTAAAGCCTGTCTCTCTCTCTTCACGTAAACACACACTCTCTCTCTCCGGATATGACCATAATAAAATAATTTGAAAGACTTGGCCACAATTCATAAAATTTTAAAAATTATTAATAAGGAGTTACATATATGTTTAGGAACGAATCAAAGAATTCACCAAATTCATTAGGTTTCAAACATGTTTAGGGATAAATTTCACAAGTATTTAATTAGAATGTGTATCACATTTCGTACATATTTCTGAGAAATTTTGCAAATGTTCTCTCCTCTCTCTCCTACCAGAGATGGTATATTCAAATAAAACCAAACGACTCGGTCAAATTTCATAAAAAATTTCACAAAAAAAAATGAGGAGCTTCATATATGTTTAGATATGTTTTATTGAGTTTCGGAGATAAATTTTATAATTGTTTGATTGAAGTTTGTATCAATTTCATACAGGTTTCAGGAAAATTTGTAAATGTTTCACATAAGTTTTATTGAGTTTCAAACAAATCTCCAGTATGTTTCACAATTTTTATAAATGCTCGATTGAATTTTATATTGGGTTTCATAAATATTTCAGAGAAAATTCGCAATTGTTTGACTGAAGTTTCATCAGGTTCCAAACAAATGTCAAGCATGTTCATAGTAGTTATGCAAATGCTTAACTATAGTTTTATGGTCAAATATCTTTTAAACTAATTTCAAGAATGTTTGAACAGATTTGTGCTCCAACTGTTAATAAAAACAATACAACTTCAATGATTGACTTGTGTAACACAAGAGAATGCGTGTTGCAACATATGAACATTTACATTGGCTTACAACTAAATCGAAGGAAAGTCGGTATAAAAATAAAAGCAAAATTGGCTATAGTCATGCCTTCACACATCTTGACATGTATCGCCGCCTCGACAAACCCAAGTATCCAACAGCTCTACAGATCTGAAATTATGAAACAATATTTGCACGAGATGAACAAAACCATCCAAATCTTAACACAAAGTTGAATAAAACTCACCAGATCAGGTGGAGTGTGAGGACAAGGACGGGCCGTCGGTGATGACGCACCGCCCGTCCTGGCCTCCTCTCGCCACGGTTGTGCCCTCGCCCGCTCCTTCACCTTGCTTGTCGTCAACACTCACTTTGACATATTCATTTTGGCCTATTGCACATTGCACGCAACCACATACTGTTGCCTCCACTAACCTTGCATATATCACCATGCCATCTACTCCCAATGTGTGGCGGTGATATGAGGTATAGTACGCTTGCGCTTAGAAAATCCTCTCTCTGGCAGGAATGCCGAAGGAGAAAGGCTCAAAAAGAAAAGGAATGTAATGTGCTATCGGAAATCGGTTGTCTTACGGTCAACCATAAATTGATTAGAAGTTTCTCGTGTTTTACTACTCCAGTTAGCCAGCACATTCAATCTAGCTATCTGTAAAACCCGAGTTCATCGCAGCAACGTATATTGTTATGCGTAACGTTTTTACATATTTGCTAATTCTCAGTTGTCTGAAACTTTTATAAATCTTAGTCACCTAAAATTATATATCATTTAATTTAAAACTACAATATTAAAAGTATATAACTTTAGTAAAAACTTAGTATAATTTTTAATGTATGTTATATACGGAGTGAGGTGGGGATGAAAATAATTGAATATTCATCTAGATATTTAAAGATAATCGAAATGTAAAAATATTTCAGACAACTGATAGATATGCATTCTCATATTTTCTCTTAGATATGTGCTAGGCTCAGTCAACTGAGTTTGTGTGAAAGATTTTGATTTAACTAATTCTCAGTCAAATCCGTTACCATGTATGCGAATCTATGGAAAGAAGGATCGTGTTCAGAAGTTCTACTGGAATTTCTGTTTTGCAGGATCACTTGAAGCAGATACATCTGACAACACAAAAATAAAATCAGACTATTCGACACGATGGATTGGAAGAACGGAAAAAGGGCAAACATTCGTGAGCTTTACTTGAGTGTGCTTGCGCATTCTTTTTTTCCTCTCCAAAAGGCAGTAATTATGAGTTCTAACGTCTACCTCGTGAATGGCTATGCGTTGAAATTGAATAGTTATGCATCTTGTCGAGAATGTGAGTGCCAGGGTGAATGCATGGTCTATGCCGGGGTTGATCCTCGCAGTATACGTGTGCCTTCCAGCCAGTGCGCCCCACGCGGTGCTCTCCCGGCCGATCCGAGCAATGGCGGCGTCGCCGGAGTCGCCGCGGGAGACGGTCATCGCGCCGCCGTAGTAGCTGCCGTGGACCACGAAGTCGGGGGCCCACTCGCAGGAGCCGTTGCCGGCGAGGAACACGCGGACCGTACGTGGTCCTGCTGAACTGGAAAAATGGCGTCTTGTTCACCGCCACGAAGAGACGTTTTCTCCCGCTCGTGCTGTGCCCCCTGAACGCCTCCCACCTCCGGCCCATGCGGAACGCCGACGACTCGACGGTGAGCACGGGGCGGCGCTGCGCGGCGGCGAGGAGGAAGAGGGAGCGTAGGAGGTAGCTGAACCGGGCGTCCTCTACCTGCATCACGGCCGCGCCGCCGGCGCCGGGGTCGGTGACGGTGAAGTCGTGCCCCGTCCAGCTGAGCGTCTTGGTCACCGTGAACGCCATCGCGTGCGGCGCGCAGAACTGCCCGTCCACCACCGTCGTTGCCCGCGCCATCTCTGCTGACTTGCTGCTCGTGACAGGACGTCAAGACAGAGCTGATTGCGACCAAAGGATCGAGATCGATGGGCAGATGGTCTAGAGGAGGCGGGTTCGGTACAGAACCGGACTAGGTTTGGCATATGCCAAGGATTTTTTCCTTGTTGTACAAGAATTAGAAGCCGTTCTCTCATGTTGTTTACACAGACAATTGCCTATTTGCCCAGAAGTCGAGCGATCTTTGCAGTTTGTCTAAGTTGACGAGCCTCTTGTAATTTGCTCTGAGAAGACTGTCTACAAAATTCTGAATATCTGCCCAGCCCACACCTTCGGGAGACAATTCACTCCCACCTCTCTCCTCTCCACCCTAAACATGTTTCCTTTTTTGTGCTTTAACTTCGGGAGCATCTTCTGTTTATGACCCGAATTTTTTAAATGAACTGGGTCACTCTGTTCTGTTAATTGAAAGATAGGTTTTTTGCTAGTTTCTCAAAAAAACTTGAAGGACTGCTTCACTTGTCTTATGGAAGAAGTGATTTGCACTATTACCAGAAGTAAGTTTTTTCCGTTAGCAAACTAGATCATTCTATTCTATTTAATTGAAGAGCAGCACTCTTGCCAGTTTCTCGAAAAAACTTAGAGGACCTGCTTCACTTGCCTCATAGGAGTGATTTGCACTATTAGCAGAAGTAAATTTCTTTTTGAAATATTATCTCGCAGCTCAAATTTTTGTTCAATTGGCTTGCTATTGCAGCTATTATGAGCACAAGTCTGAGTAGCCTAAAGCAATTTGCACAAACCTGAGCGAGGGGAGCTAGGTCCAGCAGGTCGAGGACAGTAGCTCATCAAGCTATGTAGTTTGGAGAGAAAAAGACTTGACTATTTTCTCAGACAAACTCTTGTATTTCTTCATTTTTGCATTCTCATTCATGTCCAGAATAGGTTTGGATGCTGAGAAATAGCACTTTACAGGTACAGACTATGTCCGTTCTGTTGAGTGAACAGTGTACAGTAGCATTCTGACCTTTAATACTCATCTTGATTGTCAACTATTGTAAAAATATTTGATTATTTGTTTATTCTAGCAAGCTTTTGTGGTTGACCTTGTGAACATTTGTTGTTTGTAAGCGCCTTGAGAATTTAAAATAGTGATAATGTTTTGATCTGTATGCAGCATTTCACTTGTTGTTCAACATGTCCTTAGTCACCAACGTCATATTTCTTGGTGATTAGATGTGTGTAGCTACGAAGGAGACCTTGGTTACATATCCTTTGTTGTTATCAAGTACTTATTGGTCAATAAAGACCTACAGTCACCGACATTTAGTTGGTAACTAATGCTGTCACCTATTGTTACCAAGTAGGGGTTGGTAACTTTTGGTGTGAGCTTTAGTCACCAAGGAGCTCTATTTGGTCCTGAAAATCTATAGTGACTAAATTGTAGCTACCAAGATGCGATCAAGGCTTGTTGGTTACTAGATGTTAGTACCGATGTTAATAGCTATCGAGTATCAACTTCTGGCAACCAAGGACCTTGGTGATTAGAAGTCTTTTTTCTAGTAGTGGTCTCCTTGATTTGTACCTACCCTTCTATTCTAATGTGATGCGCTTACAGTGTGTGAGTGAGGTCCTTGTCTCCTTGGTCTGTACAATTACATCTTCTAGAGAATATTTGACTCAGATAACACGCTCTCTCTCTCTCTCTCTCTCATCTTTTTAACATGTGGCTTCTTCTCTTTTCTCTCCTCTCCTTTTGATTAGATCTTAAGTATGAATTGGAGTTTAAGATTTTAATTAAGACCCTTTACTTGCAGTAGGTACTACTGGATCTTAGCACATAAGTATTCTTTAAGAACCTTTTCTTTCACACACGTTGTCGATGCTCTTACGAGTCACGACTGATGTTGAGGAGGACATCTGAAAAATGGCATCTGTTACAGGACGCGCAAGTGCAAGTAAGCGCTATGCTACTGTCTAGATTCTGTAAATGATAGGCCTCACAAAACAAAACGACAAGGTATGCACCAAGTTACAAAACATCACTTTTCTCCAACTTGACTTCTATCTGCGACTACATGGAAGACTACAACACTCTTTACCCGTTGTCGACAAGTTTGTCGTCAAAGTTCATCGTTTTGACTAATGGCCCTATGAAATCGTGAAGCACCAGACCGATTTGTAGGCTAAAACTGACAGGTCCTTGGGAATAAAATTCAATTGTTGAGGCCAAGTAAGGGCCCGTTCGGATGTCCCCCAGCTTCACCGAATCCTCAGCTCCAGCGCTCGGCGCCACGCGCCAGCTTCACACGAGGAGCTCCATCCGTTCGGGACGCCAAATCCAGCTCCTCCCCCGCTACATGGGCTGGCAGCCCAATGGTGAGGCGGGGAGAAAAGCTCGGGGAGAACCGACGGCGGTGAGCTGGGGTGGAGTGGCGACGTCGGCGAGCTCGGGGCGAGGGGCGACGGCTGGGCAGTGGCGGTGACTTCGGGGAGGGCGACGGCGGTGAGCTCGAGGAGGGCCACGGCGGGACGGCGCGAGGAGGAGAGGGAAGGGAAGGGTACGCGAACGACCGACGCAAGGTCAGCGGGAAGCGGGACTGACTGCTGGCGGTGGGGTGGCGGGGTGGCGGGGTGGCGGCGGGCGGCGGCAAGCTCGCTAGGGTTCGCGAGTTGGGGATTTTGGCGTGTTCACGGGTCGCTCGACCGCCTGGGGAGGAAAAAGAGTTCGCTGAAACGGTACGCAAGCGACTTGGCGGTGGCATTCTGGGTAATTTCCACGAACTCCGTGCGGCGCTGAAGTCGGGAAGCTCGGCTTCCTCCGCTTCGCCCATTTGCATTTGAGGAGGGCGACGCTGTGCGGAGCTGGCTCGGCGGAGCTGGGTCGTTCGGCCCGGCTCAGCGCGCGGAGTTCGCGGAGCGCGGCGTCGGAGGAGTTCCGAACGGGCCCTAAGAAGCCAAATCTATGTTTGCAAGAGAACTCCATAACAAAATTGAACACGCTGAACTGGATCAAAACCTCTGTTTCACAGCGTCACTTGAGTTCAAAGCCATAATTCTGATCGAGCTCTGACGGCGCATGAACTCAAGCAGGACTTGGGGCATTCGTGATCTCCTACGTACATACTCATGACAAGGCATCAAACGCAGCATAACAAGACCAAGGTTGATGCGAATCGATCGGACCAGGAGCTAGCAAAACTGATGAAGGCGCGACGAGCAGCGGGGTTTTCAGTTGTCGTCATTGGTAGTGCATCTCATCCAGGATGACGGCGAGCGCGACGATAAAGGCGTAGTCGATGCCGGGGTTGACGGTGACGCTGTACGTGTTCTTCCCCAGCAGCGCGCTCACCACCGTGAATCGCCGGTCGATCTGCGGGAAGCATAGCAACGAGGGGATCAATCGAGCTAGTTCGATTCAAGAACGTACTGGAAGCTTGGTGGGTGATTGGCTGGTGTCGCTTGCCTTTGCGATGACGGTGTCGGAGTCGCCGAGGGAGACGGAGCAGGCGCCGTCGTGGTAGCTGCCGGTGATCCTGAAGTCGGAGGCCTGCTCGGCGTCGTTGCTGGCTAGGAACACGCTCACCTTGGTCGACCAACGCAGCTGGATCACCGACGGCTTGACGACGGTGAACAGCAGGTCCCGCCGGCTCGTGCTGTCCCCCCGGAACACCTTCCACCTCGTGTTCATCAGCAGCGCCTGCACCACATTGCTCGCTTGTCAGAGAGAGAAGAAAGAAATCGAGCCCGAGGGGCGGAGGGAGAGGTGGGCGCGAAAGGCGAGACCGATTCTTGCACGGTGAGGACGGGGCGGCGGTCGGCGTCGACGAGGAGGCAGCGGCGGCGGAGGCTGAAGACGACGCCGTCGACCCGTAGCACGACGGCGCCGGTGGCGGCGTCCGTGACGGTGAAGTCGTTCCCGGATATGCTGAGCGTCTTGGCCACCGCCAGCGCCGCCTCGTCCCCCGCGCAGAACCGCGCGTCCACCACCGCCAGCGCCGGCACCGCGTCCATCCCTCTCCCGCCGCACGTCGTTCCAAGGCGACACGCGCGCACGTCGCTTGCCTTGCAGCTGCGAAGGGACGCAAGCAGCTGGCGGCTGGAATGGGGGATGGGTGCAGGGCGCAAGTGTCTTCCCTTCTCTAGTTTTCTACTGGAAGGTTTGACCAGTTTTCTACGCGGATTCAGATTATATATAGTACTCCCAAGTACTAAAATTGCAAGTAGACCTTGGATTCTTCTAGCTCAGGTCTGAATGGAAGTTGTTAACAACATAAAAACGTTCAAACTTTGAGTGAGAAGAATCTCTCTTTACCTGACACTAATTCTCAGGACGGGTACGTGGAAGCAGAAGAGTCGATGCGCTTTTTCACCTTCTTTCTTTGATCCTTTTTATTCCAGTGTGATCGCAGCTCGAACCGTGAATGATTAAACAAAAGGAATCGATAGAATCAAACGAATCGATGGTAGCTTCTGTGCTCCCTCTTTTCCTTCGCCATCTCATGTGGTTTGGCAAGAATCCAACAGCGCACCGACCACGGAGAAAGTGTGTGAAACTAAAGATCAGCTTAGCTAGCCGCTCTTTCCGGTGTCGGCCCGGCCGACATCCTGTTTTATTGTGCCCTACGAACAAAAGGGGCCTCACTGGACGAAAATGGAGCTCATTTTATGGGCCCACACGCAAGGCAATTAGTAGGCAAACTGTCGCTTCATGAAGATTTTAGGCTGTCTTAAAAGACGATAAACCATTCGTTTCCTTCGTTTGATTAATAAAGTTGGCAATGGCATGGCAGTTGCTAAACCACACACACTGTTGTATTCTTAGTGCAGTAATTAATATATGTGCATCGGGGAGAAACGTGGGAACTTCACTTTGTAGTACTGCTTACGGTGCACGTAACAACGAGCCCAGTTAATTAAAGACACGATTTCAAGCCCAGGTAGAGGTGCCCCATATATTTTTGGCCCAACAATTTTCCTTGCTTCTAAGAAACAGGACCGGGCTCGCTATACACGCAGCTCAGCTGTTTGTCATTGCTTCTTCAGGTTTAGGGGTGTTACGAATAAAGCACATGTGATCAAATGTAACAACCATTATTAGCAGTTGGCTAATGACCCTCAGACGCCTCTTCAAAAGGGCAACTGCCACCTTTTGTAGCATATATATACTCATATAAACAGTGCAAGATATACATGGAATCACTTAATTGTGTCCAATTGTTGTCTCTATTCCTACTCTCCAATTCATATTATAACACGTTATCAGCACGCTCTTCGACCAGCGAGCAACTCCGGCGAACTACGAAAACAGCAAGGCAAAAGGTGATAGCAACCACGGCGACACTTGAAGACGCCGTTCATCGCCTTCTTCCTCTCTGACTCGTCGTCGCTATCTCGAATCCAAATCCACAAGGTAAACAATGGCTGAAGAAGTTATTCAAAAATAGTAACCTTGTTTGCGATGATGGAAGAAGACATCCGAATCCATCGGCTTCTCCCTCCTCGACGGCGGCGCACGCTCTCACGGCGGCAACAGGCGGCCACCAGCGTCAGCATCCATGGGGCCCCCAGCCCGGCCACGCCCTCCGGCACGGCTTCGTCGAGCATCGGCGACCTAGGCGGTGGCGGAGCCACCGCGCTCGCCCGCCTCATCTCGGCACGGCGCTTCCCGGTAACAGCCGCTGATGAGAATGGCCCTAGGAGTCACACAGGTCCATCCTGATCAATTGACATTCCAATACCCCAGGCTCAACAAGGACCCATGACAAAGGCAAGAACTCAACAAATCGCTCAACAGGTGAATCTTTTCCTTAATGAATGCCACTAGATTTGAGCTTGAATGGTGTGCTACCTAATGCCTTGATCATTTGCACACTTAGGTTTGAGGAAAAGGACTTGGAGAAAACTTCAGAAGGCAATCCCGGTGCTACCGATTTCCAAAACCGGAGTCACCGACTTGTCAGCCTTAAAAGTCTTCAACTTCCGGCTTGAGTCCTCAAGACAGAAGCCAATTCCGGTGCTGCCGAATTCCAAACCCGAAGTCACCGAGTTCCCGGACGAAGCAGGTACAGAAGGCAATCCCGGTGCTGTCGACTTCCAAACCCGGAGTCACCGAGTTCCCAGACGAAGCCGCTTCAGAAGACAATCCCGGTGCTACTGACTTCCAAACCCGGAGTCACCGACTTGTTAGCCTTAAAAGTCTTCAACTTCCGGCTTGAATCCTCAAGACAGAAGCCAATTCCGGTGCATCTGATTTCTAAAACCGGAGTTTCTGACTTTTTTATCTGTACTCAGATATTTTAAGTCTTTGTACTGTAGCAAACCGACCAATGTACTATAGCTACGTGTACTGTAGCAAACCGTCCTACTGTAGCTACTAGTTGATATTTTGTTTGAGATAGCTTAAGCCTTAAGTCTTTAACCTCTATATATATGAGGTTGCTTCCCATGTAATGACTAGTGAAGAATTTCACAATTGAAGAGAACTCTTGTTCCTCTAGAGTGTGAGCTATTTCCACCTCAACCAGGGATTGAGAGTTTATCTGAGATTGTTTCTCCATTATTCTTGTGATTATTTCGTGATTACTTGAACACGTTGCTCCACGTCAGTGAGTAACAAAGGGCCGAAGTGTGTGGTTGGGTGAATCGAGTGCTGCAGGCTTCCGTAATCAAGACGGTGGTTGGCTGTGTCATTCATCAGGCTTCACAGGCTAGTTATCCAGGATCCTACGTCGTGAAGATCGGGCAACCTCTCGGTGATTCACATTAGCCGCCCTCCAACGGCCGCCCTCAAGCGGCGGTGGCGGCGGAGCCCCCCACGGCCGGCGCGCCCCCGGACCCGGCCTCCGACGCAGCGCCCTCCGGCGCCTCTCCCTTCCTGGCGCAAGCGGCGGCAGCCCTCTCCCCTTCTCCCAGCAAGCGGCGGCGATGGCGGTTAGGGGAATCCCTAATTCCCCTAACTGCCCAGGCTAAAAACCCCCCACAAGGGGCTCGGATGGGCTCACCAGCCACAATGGGCCAACTGGCCACATGGCCCACGCCAGGTTGGCATGCCTCACGGGTTGAGGCCACGGCTCGGGTGGCCCGTGTGGGCCGACCGTCCGGCCTGCCAAAATGGATAACTGGCCCACGGGCCAACAGGCCGCAATGGGCCATAACAGCACCCTGAGCCGACGGTGGCCCATTGGGCCAGCTCAACAGGCCCATCCGGGCAAACAAAGGCTGGGGGGCTGTATATTTGCTGTTTAGGCCCCCCGATTTTGGCATATTTACATATATTTCTACAGCAGTAGAATATGTGTATAAATATTTTGTTTTTAAAACCTCAGGTTTACTATTAATTGTATATTAGCCCTCAGACTTTATATAAAATTACATATTAGCCCTCAGGCTTTATGTAATCTTGCATTTCAGACCCTCAAGTCTTAGTATTTGCATATATCAATATGTAATCATGCATTAAGTGTGTATTACCTCCGTAATACTATAGTTTTATAATATGTATTTTATTTTGCAATTTCTTTATTTGATTGCAATATTACTCTTCCGCTCATAAATTCTTATTTAAAGCCTCATTTTGCTTTAAAATTCACGAAAAATTATGCAAATTTGCGCATATTTAAGTGATTATCTTCTAGAATTTTTGACAAATGCATAAGGTAATGGAGTCTATATCAGTGGCTGCGATTGTAGCATTGCCCGTTCTTTGCAACGAAGTCCATGATAATAGCAGCGATTTACTTCGCCCATTATTGCGAGGTCTACACCGCTTCGCGGTGACTACCTTCATAGTACATAACCAAAATCCAAAAAGTATAGAGTCTATATTTTTGGCGGTGATTGTAGTATCACCCATTTCCTCAGAAATGACGTTCAAAATATTAGCGACGATTCTTATCGCCTATACTATAATGAAGATCTACACTTGGGTCGTTAAAGAATCATCTTGACCAAAAATTTTGCGCAAACCTTTGCATCATTAAAATTTACTCTCAAGTAAATCAATACAAGCATGATCATTCATGCAGGACAATGACAGACATATCCAAAAAGGACTTTGTCGAACTTGCCCTAGATGGGAGCAACTACCTAACATGGGCCATGGCCCTTAACATGGACCTAACATTCACTGATCATCATACGGTTTGTCGTTTGGCTTCACAGTGTCATCCCGTAGTCGTACGTGGTACGGGTGCGAAGCTGCAGAACTACAGGTGGGACCCAAGAGCTACAAGTATGTTAGTCTATTTGACCATGTTGAAATATATTTGGCAAAAATAAACTCTTTGATCTCCTGTAGATTATCTTTTGTGTACATACCAACTAGTTGCAGTCATGACCTTTACTATAGCGATTGGAGGACAGAAAACTGATAGCCACAGATGCTTAGCGATTGAAGACAATTGCCGGGGGATTTATATCTCGACATATGTGACAGTGGTATAATAGGTTATGTAGTTCTTGAGGATTTTGATCTTTTAAGTTCTATGTGATCTTTTTCTTTTGTTGTCATTTAGCACATGATACTTGACGCTATGTTTATTATGTGTTTGTGTGGATTAGTCGATACAGAGACTAAGAGGTAATAAAATTATATTAAAAATTCTCTATTCCCATGCACGTATGTGATCGTAGTGCTGCTCGCTTTTTTAGTTTTTCTTTCTAAGTAACTGTATGATTCCCTCTGGCCCTTAATCGACTGATGCGGCTCGCGACATGTTAGCAATGGCGACCGAGATGATGGCCTGGTGAGTGGCATCTGGTATGCATGGGCCGGATGCTCATCTCCCGTCATCTGATCTTCGTCCCTACTACCCGTGCACCCAGGTGCCTCAGCTGAGCAGAGCATAGCAGAGCAGCGCATGTGATGATGCCGCACACGAACAATCGATCGACGATTGCCCCTCGCGCCGTTCGGGAATGCCAGTTAGCCCTCGTTTGGGGCGTCGGAATTTGTCTCCCAACTCCGTGAGAACTGAGCTATGTACCATAGAAGTTAAGGCAAAATTTTGATGAAATTTCTGCAAATGTGGCTCTTACGCTCTATCCGCAACCACGAGACATCGAGGGTGATCGAATTTTTTCTCCCGGCTCCGTGAGAACTGAGCTATTTACTTAGGCTTACACTCTATCTGCAAGCGCGACGACGTCGAGGGTGATCGAAATTTTTCTCCCAGCTCCGTGAGAACTGAGCTATTTACCAGAGAAGTTACGGTAAAATTTTGATGAAATTTCTGCAAATATGGTTTTTACACTCTTATCTGCAAGCACGACGACGTCGAGGGTGATCGGAATTTTTTTCTCCCAGCTCCATGAGAACTGAGCTATTTACCATAAAACTTACGCCAAAATTTTAGTAAAATTTCTGTAAATGTGGCTCTTACACTCTATCTACAATCACGACGACGTCGAGGGTGATGGGCGACAAGGCTTGCAGTAAAGTCCAACCGCCAGATCAGTGGATTAGCACAGAATTATTCGCGGCGGCTCGCGTGCGCTCCATGCCAAAATGTCACGATGGGGTACATGTCCTGCTCGTCGTCGCCATTGCCGCTTTTGGGTCATGTGACGTACTGACGTCCAAACAACGGTCACGAACTCTCTGTAGCAACAGACAGCGTCCTCCTTTTTCTTGCTCCATCACAGCATCAAACTCAACCACCAGCATGCGTGCCCATCTGCCCCCGGACTCTGTATATGCTCCGCGGATGAAACTGTCCGTCGTTTGGGCGGATGAAATGGTGAATAGCACTGGAGTACTGGGGAGTGCGGACACACGCACGCTACTCTTCTAGTCTTCTTAAGGTCTTTGTTGACATGTGGCTCTTCCTAAATCCTTGAACATGTTGGAGCAAGAGGCAGAGCTGTGTTTTTCCCTCGGAGAAGAAGAGAAACAAACAGAGCAAGGCCTTTCTATGAGATGCTTCAAGGACCGTGGGTATCAGGGGCAGCTAAGCTCGGTCGAGACCCTGTTAGGTGTCTGTTTCGATTTGATGTGTGTTGATTATTCCGACCAAAAATTAGTTGGGAAGGTGCAATCTACGTCAGTTAGGTACTGGCGTGCTGCCATCTCAATAGCACGAGTTGAATATAACTAGTCCTTTTAATAGCATGAGTTGAATATGGATGGTATATCTATATGAACCTACTAATATCCCAGAGGAGAGAGAGAGAGAGAGAGAGAGAGAGAGAGATGAATAAAGAAGCATTTGACTGCAAATGTACTTAGATTCGTGAACACTCGCGACTGCGAGAGCAGTAGTAAGAAGCAAGAATAGGTCGCGAGATCGAGACAGCTAGCCCCATGAGAGTTGTGGAAGGCACACGGCGCAGCATAACGAAAAGTTGAAGTTGAACCGAACTTTAAGCCAAAGAGAGCATTACAATACAGCATCGAGATCGCGCGAACCAGGGATCGAGGGAACACTTTGGAGCAAGATAATAATTTGACCTGGAAGTTGGCTCAGTTAGATAACCCGGCGATACCGTGCTCGTAAGGATCGGTTTAGCCTGACGACTTCGACTGTGCTAGTGCATCCAACCAAAGTTTTTCTTGTGATAGCAAGGATGGAACTGGCATACCTAGCTATAGGCCTCTTTTAGACGGTTTTGGCTTGTGTATAAACCGGCTTAAGTTTAACAATGTGAGGAAGCTCCGATGTGGGGAAGCCTGATAAACTCTTAACCCTTTTCTAGACGGTTTATGAGATTTGAGCTTATGAACTGTAATGAATGGTAGAAAGTCTATAGTACCCCTAAGCTTATTTGTTTGCTATTTAGATGGTAATTCTTGTCAAATTCATGTTTATTTCTTCCAATTGGTCATCAGTGGACTTTGTGACAATTAATAACAATAGCCACAAGATACGATTGAAGGAACAAATGTCTTGTTAGCAAGATCCTGTACATTCTACACAAGCACGGAAATGTCTTGCTGATTAACCACAGCTGTCTGAAAGAATTTCTTTAGATGCTAAGGGTCTGTTTGGTTAGGCTGTGGCTGTTGACAAAGCTGCTGTTGGCTGGCCGTTTGGAAAAGTTGTTGTGGCTATGGGAAAGTAAATATATGGCTTTTGGTTGATCCAAACGATCTACATCGTTTTGAAAAATGAGCACTGAAGCTTCAGTACATTGTAAAAAGCTGGCAAAAGGCAGCTTTTCCAAACAGCTGAATTTACACTGCAAAGCACACAGCTACCGTTGGCAAAAGCTAGTAAAAAGTTGGCCGTTTGGTTGTGCTGCAGCTTTTTCTAGTGAAAAGCTGCTGAAAAGCCTAACCAAACATCCCCTAATTACATAGGAGTTAGGAAAGACTGGACTGTTGGGGAACGCGCTACGCAAAACAAAATTTTTCCGCGCACGAACCAAACCAAGAAACACTATCGAGGTGTAGATAACGATATCATACCTTCGACGATCACGTCAATGCAGCGGAGAAGTTGACCGATGTCGATGAAGTCCGCAGACTCCCGCAGCTAGGTTATACCTCCCAGCCGCGAGAGCGATCTCCTCGTGAATAGTTCGCCCGATCAAACGCCGAAGTATACGACGTCTCCGAGGTATCCACGCGTACCGGATCAGCGACACCGCGGTAATGTGTGGACCAGCACATAAGAACAGCGGGGATCTACGAGAAGGAGAATCAGCAGCGCGCCGGCAGCTGTACTAGATCCAATCTAGAAGAGAGAGAAAAAGAAGGCTGTGGCCAATCTAGAGATGGCCGGCCTAGGGTTTAGTCCAAGGGACTAGGGCTGCTTGGGAGGGGAGCCTTGGGGCCGGTGGGGAGGGGGAGAGGGAGGGCCTCGGGCTGGCGGGGAGGCGGTGCTTCGGCCGGCGAGGAGGATTGGGGAAGGGAGGGGGTGGGGGAAGTGGGGAGGAAAAAGTGAGGGTTTTTTAATATATATAGTCAATGGCAGTGGCGGGTAAATAACACGAAGTAGGGATGATAAAATAGTCATTTGATGAAAAATTCGCCAGAAGAAGCTCGGGAAGCCTAAAAAATGAGATTTTCTCTTACCAACAAGAAAATGAGCTACTTAAAATTTAAGCCTAAGCCTCTCTTTTACCCTTCTAGATAGCTTATGGCTTCCTGGGACCATAAGCCACCCCATATGCTGTCTAGAAGAGGGCCATAACATCGTGACATGCTCCTAGCCACACACACATTTAGGCCTCAAATGGGCTTCTGCGCGCTCGCTAAGCTTCATAAGGATCTTGAAAAAAATCAGTTTTAAGGCCCTGTGGGCCCATTATTTCTCTCTCCTCGTGACTGAGGCCTCGCGGTGGACACCTTCTCTATCCGATTGTCCTTGCTTATGACCGGGGCTTCTATGTGGCATCGCTTTCTCACTGCCGCCTTTGCTCTGCCACTGGACCAGGTGAGCACGAGCTCCCCTAGCTCTTTTGCTTTTTGTTATTGGCATGTGGTCGTTCCTCACCGAGACGGCGATGCCTCAATCTTCGCATGTTGTGGTCGGGCGTTGCTGAACTAATCAAACAACTAGAGACACCAAACAACGTGAGGCATCAACTACTTTTTTCATAGTCGAAGAACATTGAGAGTCAAACAACCAGAGGCATCAGCTAGTTTTGTCAAAACCGAAGAACATTGGGCATGGTTAAAAGAACACAGTTCACTCATTTAGTGTCTGCTAATTATCGGGCAAGTTAAGAAAAAATCAAAGAGCAATGAAGATCTTGATTTTCCTAATGTTTTTCTTGGCAAAAGCAGCCTAGAGTAAGTAGAAATGCCCATCAAACATCACATGCATGGCCGACACGATATGTTGCTGTGTGGCTGCAAGAACCATAGGTCCAATAGAAGGTGGTGTGGACTGTTGCTGCCACCTCCCCGGAGCACATCAAATGATCGTGCTTGCCACTGCCTGGATCCATGTCGATGGGAGCCTTTGGAAGGTACCTTACGGTGCCACATCGGAGCATCTCCATCAATGCACTCAGGATGGCAGGAGCCGAGAGGTGTCGAAGATGAGGTGCTCCATGCAGAGATAGTAGATGCAACTAGAGTTCTTGAGCACTTGGACTGGCGAGTAGTGCATCGTGTGTTTGCTGCCCGCGTGTCCGAATTAGATGCCGATGTTGCCTTCCCTACCTGTGCGAGAGGTTGAAGTGTGCCCACCTGCCACGACAGCCCATCCACCCATGCTACCTACAGCAGTGACATGGCCGTCCTCGTGGGCAACACGCTTTTCCGCCTTGCCTACACCCATGTCATCTCCTGCACCCTCTGCCTCAACCTTGTGTCGTACGTCGTCCTCCTCCACGTCCTCGCGGAAGCTCGCGCGCGCCGCGGGATTTGCCAGCAAATTGATGGACCTTGCCGGTGACAAGAAATTCAGTGAGATGAACGAGTGCTCCGCAGCGCCATGCTTAATGATGGGGGCCTCGATTAGGAAGCCGTGTGTCGAGCGTGTCATCGACGTGAGGGAGGTGAGAGGGGGGCCGCTAGGGTTTGTGGCGGCGGTAGCAGTTGGCATGGAGAGGCACCACACCGGTGGGGGTTTGGAGCCATGAGAGAGGGTAGGATGGCGGTGTGCCTGACAACGTCGTTTACCAATGGTGATGGCTGGAATCAGGTGGCAAGGCAGCGGCGATTTTGCGGTAGAAGTGGATCAGGGGTGGGCATTGGGTCTTGGGTGTGAGGGTATGTGAGGAAGAGAGGGGAGGGAGATAGAGGGTTTTGATATAAGGGCATTTAAATATTTTTACTTGAATATAAATTTTCACAAACACTCAAAATTCAATTCAAATCAACATTTAGAACTGAATTTTGGAAATTTTTGTATATTTTCTTTTACATAATATCTTTTGAATAAATTATAAATATTTCTATGATGCAAAGTTTGTTAATTTCAAAATTTTAGAGAAAATAGTTGAATAGAAGTATATTACATAAAATCGTGAATACAATTTTGAATTAGGGGTACACAATTAGGGAAGGGTTTTTATGTCTATTTGCTCGACATATGGAATGGTAGCATACAATTAAATATATTAAAATGTAATTAGTGTGTGTAGTCGTATGTGTATTTATCGTTTCATATTTATGAATTTTTTAAACTATTGTTTAAAATAATTGTCACTTAGCTACACAAAACGATACTACTAACGAGACTAAGGAGCGCAAGGCGTGTGGCCGCGTGGGATGAAATGAGGTTTACCGGTGTAGAGTGTAGAGGGTGTTCGATATGATCGACAAAGTGTCATGGTGAAAATTAACACGATCAATTAGCAGCTAGCATACGAGATCAAGTTACCGCAACAACAGATCTCAAAAGAAAAAGTTAACCGCAACAACAAATTGAACTGCGCGATCAAGTGACAAGTACTAGTACTGCCGGACGTGTTTATTTCCTGATGGCCGACTATGCACATGTGTAATTGATCGAGCATGGAGTCGAGCGGTGATCTCACCAGCTGCATCTGTGGTTCGCCTTTACTCGCTTAATAAATGCTGGAACAATGGAACGTCACCGAACCCACTTCGCTAGTTGTTGGCTTATCACATGAGATATGACGAAGTTAAAAGCGTCTACGTCTCCCCTTAGCGAAGGGGCTGGACTCGCACTCATCAATGGACCAAATACTCTTATGAGATTTTTTATTGATTAAAACAAAATTTAATTAATAACTGATCAATTAATATATAATTTATATAATAAAAAATCATAATTATAAATAACTATATTAAGATATAAATATAATAATTTTAGTTTTGTATCAATAAAAAATTATTATTGAGCAAAGTCACAAAGATCAAACATGCCTCGTATTATGAAACGGAGCGAGTAATAAATAATCAATCCTCCAGCATGATTCAACCTTGGGCCCACCGTCAAAGCCTAATCTACTCCACTAAACCACGTATCAAGCGACGCACCGGAGCGCCTTAGTCCTAATCCTCCGCCGCCTCGTGTTTCACTGACCGCATGGACCCACCTGGTACACCTAAAGGCGGACCCAGGTGGCGGCGAGTGGAGCAGGCGGGCCTCGCGTGGGAGTAATTAGGGAGGTCTCACGGGCGGCGGGAGCTAGGGGGCCCGCATGTCGGAGAGCCTTGTGGCGCGGCGAGGAAATGCTAGTAAGAATATGTTCTCTGACGCCGTAGCCGTATAAATCTCGTTACGCTCGCACCCGGCCTCGTCTTCCCTCACTGGATCGAGTAGAATATTTCTCACGCGCTAAAGCTAAAGCCGCCCGCGAATCTGCCCACGAACCCTGAGGCGATGCTGCTCTCCGAGGTAGTGGAGATGGAGAAGGCGCTGGCTCCTGCAATGGCGGAATCCTGAAGGCTCGGCCGCTCTGGGGTGCTAGCAGTGGCGGTGCGGTGAGCGGAGATGATACGGTACCAGGTGCGGAACGAGTACGGGCTGGCGGATCCGGAGCTGTACGCGCCGGCGGAGAAGGATGACCCGGAGGCGCTCCTCGAGGGCGTCGCCATGGCCGGCCTCGTCGGCGTGCTCCGCCAGCTCGGGGATCTCGCCGAGTGAGTACTCTACTGCTGGCTCAGCTTCTGTCTGTGCGAGGGTACTGGGGTTCGTGTGAATGAGTGGGTGGGTGGCTCGCAGTCGCCGTGGCGTGTGCAGCGTGTGATTCTGTCGCGGGCGATTGCGATGCCGTGGTAATATGTCAAGCGCCTTTGTTTTTGCTATTTTGGGGATGTTCGTGTGTAGATAACTTAGTTTTGGTGCCCTTTAAGTTGAAGTTTCTGCTTGTTCTGGGCGAGTAGTTGGGTTCATTTGCTCAATTTGAAGGCACCAATTAGTTGGGGAAATTGCTTCATCTGTAGCATTTTAGTGCAAATTTTGGGGAGTCGAGGGACGCCTTTTGAAATTTTGCAGTCCAATTTGGGCACATGAGTGGCCTTTAGCTTTTCGTTTATGATTTTAAATGCAACTTTTTAATTTCCCCACAAATAGGAGGATGCGAGTTAAATTTGCACCCCTTCCCTTTCGGGTAGTGAGATGGGCCAATGTGGAAATTGCGCTGTGTTTTGGTCTTCTATTGCACGATTTGCGGCTTCCAGGAGGATTCATCTTCTGCATGCTGCAGTTGGTAGTTGATTTTAACATGGATTCTAGACATGAGAGAGTGCACTGAGTTTGCATGTCAGAATGGAAGATCAAACTTTGGTAGGCAACGCACATGTGTTGATGTGGCAAGATATAGCCTTTTTTTGCAGCTAGTTAGCATCGTGGTTTGAGAAGATTAGCTGTTGACCTTTTTTGTTCTATTTCTGAAGAATTTGCGTCAAAGTTGGGGATTTATCTAGTGAAGTGCCGAATGAGAGCGCCTTTTAATTTGTGGACGGGGTTAATTATATAGGAGCTCTGAATTTGATAGTACCAGCCTTTTGGTCTTCTCATTATTACCCATGGTTCCTAGATGTTATAGTTTTTTTTTATAGCGAAAGATGTTATAGTGTTTTAAACTTAATTTTGGTCAAGTACTGAAGTTCAATATTGTGTAATGCTAGGTCATTTGCTGGAAATTTTCTATTCTATCGTGCTTTCAGTTGGCACTAGTGAACTTGAATTACCATGTGAACACCTTTATTGTCTTTTAGCAGGTTTCCTTGTTAGTTAAGTTTGTCTCTTTTAAGTTTTGTAGGATGAAGTTTTGTTCGACTGTTTGCAATGTAGATGTGTATGTTGTTGATTACTGATGTTTCCTATCCATGTCATAATATTTGTACAAAAACAATGTAGTTGTGTATGTTGTTGATTACTAATGTTTTCTATCCATGTCATAATATTTGTACTAAAACAATGTTGTAGAAGTGTCATTGTTTCCCTATGTACTAAATAGCTTTTGTGTTTCTCGTGGCACAAAAGGTTTGCAGCGGAAATTTTTCATGACCTGCATGAAGATGTGATGGCCACTGCTTCTAGAGGGCATGGTTTAATGCTTCGGTTGCAACAGCTAGAGGCAGAATTTCCTGCGGTTGAGAAAGCAATTATATCGCAGACTGACCATTTGAATTACCCACATGATGATGGTTAGTTGAAAATGGAGAAAGACTATGCATGATCTGATTGCTATTTCCTTTTTCGTATGGTTCTTACGTCAAAAGTTCTTGCTACATTCCCTTGTAGGTGTTGAGTGGCATGCAAATCTTCAGCTTAATCAGAATATGATCACAATAGGAGATATGCCTCGTTTCATTTTGGATTCATATGAAGAATGTCATGGTCCACCACATTTATTCACGTTGGATAAGTATGAATATGTTTGGTTTTTCTATTTTTTGAGGGTTAACTATGGATGAGTTGTCGGCAATTACACACCAGGATTGTTCTTCAGGTTCGATGTTGCTGGTGCTGGGGCCTCCTTAAAACGATATTCAGACCCCTCTTTCTTTAAGACGGAACACGCCTCCAACATGATTGAAACTGATGGTGTAAGAGAAAAGAAGCCCCGTAAAATTAAGGCAAGTAATACATTCATAATTCTTGCCAAGATTCCTCTAATAAATTTTTTTGGCCAAGATTATTCTCCACTTTGTGCTAGATAGTAGATACTTTGCCGAGTGTGTTCGAGCAACATGTGATGCTAGTTGCTATTTTGTGTATGACCTTAAATAGCTACTTTCTTTTTGGTAATACTGGCGTAAGGAATATGTTTGCTTTATGGTTAATTGGTTATTGCAATGAATTGAACTTACCAAAAAGACCTATTTCTACATCAGATTAAGAACCGGGTCAGTTAAATTGGAAATTGCACACAAGAACCATAGTCGTCGCAAAAAAGAGAGTGGTTGCATCATAGTGTTTAGATTTTGGATGGACTGTCAAGCTGAATTACACTGTCCATCTGCCAATTGTTTATAATAAGTTATCATCTCAACTTGCCTTGGGAGTTTTGAAAGTAGAGTCAGTTCTTTCCCCTTGGTATGTTCTTCCATATCATTTCCTCTGTTTAAATATATTTAGATCTTTGTGGTCCCCTAATATTTGTCAACCAGAACGAACCTTGAAGTCAGGAACTTACTCATATCTTTTCTTTCAGAAAAAGGCTATGCGTTGGAGGAAAGGAGAAACACTTGAATCATTGCTTGTTGCGAACTCTGAGTAAGTTCAGTGCCATTAGATTGGTCATGTGCATAAGATTGACCAAAGGAACCAACAGATTTAGGGAAATTTTAGTTAGAGAAGGTTTTAGACTGGATTTGCCATGTTGTAATATAGTACTGTTTTGCGCAAAACCTGCAGGTCTCAAAATACTTCCTCAAAAGATCGAGCTTCTAGAAAAGTTCCACCAAGGACAACAAAACTGATATCTAGGTCACGGGATTCTGATCATAACACTATTAGCAGAATCTGCAGGGAGCAACTGCAAGAAGTAATTTCATCACAACAAATTTTCTTGTCAAACTATTCTGCAAGGCACTACCATGCAAAATTTAGGTCAATTGACTCAAGTGAAACATCTTCATTTGGAGAATTAGACAATTTCAGTGCTCCTGCTCAGTCTTCTGCTAAACTTGAACTGACTAAGGTTGTTCCAATCAACGAATATGATACTGTGGAGGCTGCATCTACACCCATTAATGGTTCGCTTTTCCTTGAGGCAGATAATGGTCAATATCTGGCAACACAACATGGACGTGCCGAACTGGAAGAGATCTGTACGAAATCTCTTGCGGAGCAAAATGGCATTTTCACGACCTCAGAAAGGTTGCAGGAAGGTACAGATTTGAAGGCTGAGCAAAGTAACTATGCATTGCAGTCAGTGCGGGAAGAGAAACTTCAATTACCTGTGGTTCCTATTCATCATTATGGTGATCGCTGCAGGCCTGTTGACATTGGTAGTGATCAAGACAACTTTGTTGACGCCCTTAACATGGAATCAGAAGGTGAAGCGGATCTTGAAATGGAAACTAAAGGGGATCTCAGTACCAAAATGGAAGTGGATAAGTTGGAAGTGGATAAGTTGAACTGTCATAGCAAGGAAGTTGAAAATGCATTGCGTGTACAGTTCTCAGAACTAGGTCCTGCAATAGACCTATCATCAGGGATGAATGATTCATGCAATGGCAGAGAACCAACCTGCGTGGATTCAGTTTTGATAAGTGATTCTTCTCCTTCTGCAGTGTCAGACACAAAACATACAGACTCCGATTCAGCTTCTTGCAGACAATTGAGTGGTGTCAATTGGACCAACGACAAACAGCCTTTTAATGATGATGATCTAATGGATGTCAGCTCATCATCCAGTGTACTCTCTGATGACAATGGTAACTTAGAAACCAACGACAATCTCATTGGCCGAGATGAAAACCAGGAGGTGGCTTTTCTCTCTTCCAATGATTATCATGCTGCTGTTGCCCATAGTTCTGATAAACAGTCGCCCCAGACATCTAGTGGCTTGGATGGTAATTCTTACCTGTGGAACATAAAGTCTTTCAATAGACTTTCTTTTTGTATGTTTGGATGAATCTCAAATTTACTCGAATTTAGTTTTTTCTTTATTTCTCTTTACTTACATAGTTGTTGTGTTGACATGTCAGGTTTGGCTATCAGTAGCAATTATTATGATGAAAAAGCATATCACTTGGTGCAGCATGACCATAAATTTGTGCTAGATACTACTTCTGTGATATTTGGACAACCTAATGATGTTTCACAAGACGATGGAGAAATCAAAGTTCCAGGTGCTGATGATTTGTTGCCCAACTGTACCATGCCCAATCAAGAACAAATACAGTTGTTCAAGAAACAGTTTGAAGAATGCAAATCTCTAGATACGGGCACTTCACCTAGCAAACTTACATCACTTCCAAACATGGATCCTGTTGTGCACATGAATAACTTGGAGTTGGACAACGTTGCATTTCATGAAAAAATTCATAAAAATACAACACCAACTGGTTTGGATCCTGATGACATCCACAAGCATCTTGATGGTAAGTCAATTGTTTGTTTTTCTCTCTCATCAACACCTTGTTATATTTAAATGCTTTGTTTGGTTGGGGCTTTATTGATATTGCATTGGTCTAATGAAAAATTTCTTGTTGAGCTTGATTCAGGAATTGCACCAATCCATTCAAGCACGCTGAATAATCCATTGTATGAATCAAACGATGATGAAGTTGTTGAAGAACTGCACTGTTTACCAGACGAAGATCTGTATAAGCATGTTGCAGAGGACCAAGAAATTGTTGTGCTTGAAAAAGGGCCTTCTGATGTGCCCAGGCACAAAGAGGATCCTATGCAAGCAACTATTGGGCCCAGGCACTTCTCTAGTGTTCAAGGGATTCCAGGACTGACTGAGTTTGTATCACCTCTTCAAGATGACATAGAAGCTCATGTAAGCGAGACGCTAGCACCCTCCCCCTGTGTGTTGAATGATGATACAAAACCATCGTTGGTTGGTGGCCCACTAGCTTCTAGTACTGCCTCTCTACTTGGCACCAGCAGTTCCTGCGTGGAAACAATTGAAATTGGAAAAAATGTGGAATGTGGTGAAGTTCTGGTTGATGCTGAGGTTGCAGAAGAATCGACTACTAGCATGTTTGAAGATGACATGATACCTTGTGAAGAGGAGCGTACTGATGGTGCCAAATATACGGAGAAAGCAGAGGTTGTGGCTACAAATTCTGGTGAGGAAAACTCTAGGCATGATGTACGATTGCAATCCGGTTCTCCTTGCAGGGAAGACTTGGAAACAGTTGAAGCTACTTGTGAAAATCTTGGATCACTAAACGAGTCAAGAGAACGTATCTTTAAAGATAGTATGTTGCAGACAGCCATTCTTCCACAGCCTATTGAAATAGAAACTTCAGGTGAAACATTCAGTGACGGTGATGATATCCAATATCTTTCATTGTCGCACATTCCAGAAGAATCTATTTGTCAAGAGGAATTACCAGAAGAGAATGGTCGTAGTGCTAAAATTCCATGTCAGTGTGATTTGGACAAGGATGGTGCAGTAAGCCTGCAAAGTAACATGGTGGGGGAGCAACCATCAGATGTTTGTCAAGATTTGGTGAGGGAGTTGTCTGCTCAAGATTCTTTTGGTACAAACCCATTCATGGATCCTGGGTACATAGTGAGCTCTACCGATCCTTCACCCAGTATGAGCTATCAACCATGTTGCTCTGAAGAAGAACATGATATTCTTTCAAAACTTCTAATCCAACATGGTAACACAGGAGCAAAAAACAATCTGTACCCACTTGCTGACTCCCTTTGGGAATCTGCAACTCCACCTGATGAAGCACCATTACCGTCAGAAGTTATGACTGAAGAGGACTTCAGATCCTTCTGCCATGGATACCATGAGATGGATTTTACAGCTGTCACAGAAGGTTTTGATGATAAATCATCCTCAGATTCTAACGATATTACAGATGGTTCTGTGGTCAGTGAGTTGGACCTCCCATCTTCTGTCTCTGCACCGCCAGCAAGGTTAGACCAAGAATTGGTTTGTTCTAAGCCGGATTCTCAACATGCTGAATGGTCATCTGCCAGGGATGTACCAGGTGTGACAGTCATGCGCTTCTCTGCCAGGGAGGCTCCTGATGGTGAGACACCAAGAGTAGACTCTGATTTGAGATATCATGAGTCTTTCCGTGATGAGAAAATTCATGAACTAGATATCCCTTCTGTTCCAGTGGAACTAGAGCGGGAACGGCATGACTTGCCTGGGGTTGGTTCCGATAGTGGATCTTGTTTGTTGGATAATGAAAAGATTGGTGACATATATGGCTCTCCTTCAGGCAACGTTGTTCCAGTGAAAGAAGAGCAGGAAACCTGCGCCAACCTTGTTCCACATGCTTTTATTAACGAAAAGCTGGATGAACTGGATGTCCATTTGAGTAATTCTCTACTGGTGGAACCGGCAGTGGAAGCCCATGTTTTGGATGAACCACATGTCCTTCCTTTGAGCAAACCTGTTCTAACCCAGGAATCAGAAGTTGGTGGCTTAGATGAACTTGATTATCAAATTGTTCCATCTTCTTCAATTGATAAGACGGTAGACAATCTAGATGCCCCTCCTTTGAGGACTGCTCTTGAAGCGGAGCAGGAGTCAGAAGATCGCATATCAGGTGAACATGATTCTCAAATTGCTACATCTTTGGTTAGTGAGAAGATTGATGAGCTTGATAGCCCTCCTTCGAGCAATGCTGTTCTAGTGGAAAAGGAGCCAGAAGTTTGTGTGCCAGGTGAACTTGATTCTCAGATTGATGAACTTGATGCCCCTCCTTTGAGCAATGCTGTTCTAGTGGAAAAGGAGCCAGAAATTTGTGTGCCAGGTGAACTTGATTCTCAGATTGCTCCATGTTCTTTGCCTAATGAGAAAATATATGAACCAGATTGTCCTCCTTTGAGTGGTTCTGTGTTAGTAGAAAATAATTTGGAAGATCATGTCTCAGGTGATCCAGATTCCCAAACTACTCCATGTTCTTCAGTAAATGATAAGATTGATGGACCAGATGCCGCTACATCAATAAATGTTATTCCGGTAGAGCTAGAGTGGGAAGCTTGTTCATTCCCTGAATTGGATTCTCAAAGTGCTCCGTGTCCCTTTAGTGACGACAAGGTTAGTGAACTAGATGGGCCTCCATCATGCAATGTCCAAGTGGAATCAGAGAATGGATCCTATTGCTCACCTGAATTTGATTCCCAAATAGCACCAGGTTCTTCAAATTCTGGTGCACTAGCTGAGACATCAACAATGACTTCTACTTCTGTCATGCCTAGTACTGAGGAAAACTATTGGTTTTCTCCTCTTCCACCATGGACTGAACCATTTCCAAATGTTTCCAGTGAAGATCCTCAAAAACCACCCCCTCTGCCTCCTCTTCAGTGGAGGCTTGGAAGGCCTCGCCTAGGACTTCTGAGTACAAATAGCCATATGCCTGAGCCTGTAAGGGGAACAACTCCTGTTTTGCCTGCATCGAGCCAAGAGATTGATAATAGCCTAGGTTCACTTTATGGAATGGCAGAATCAATAGCATCAATTTCCTCTCAGGAGATCAAAGAGAGGTATCACAATTCTATGGTAGACAATAATGATCGAAGGGTAGAATTTGGGAGATCATCTACAGTTCCAGCAGTAACTGATGTTGCAAGGACCGAACATGACAGACCATTTTCAGAGGCTTGTGAGAACATTAAGCATCAGGCGCGTATGACTTCATCAGCGACAGAGGATGGAGAATATCTGAATGACAGTAGGGTCACTGATGGAATGGCTTTGCACCCTCCGAACCCTTTGCTTCCTTTTCCTACATATGAACATGGAATTAACATGCAAGGCCCTCAACCGTACATCTCATATTTAGATATTTCAGACAGTAATGAGCATCCCAGTCATACAGATCCAGCTGCCTCTGAGGATGACAAAGCGATGGATGATCACAATGGCACTGGTGGCATGGACTTATACACGATGAGCTCTTCAGCACCAGGGCATGTTTCTGACAGTGGTTGTTACCAGCAACCTCAGCATGGTGAATCGTTCTCAGAGATTTCAGACAATGAAGAGCATAGTTCAAATGCATCATATGAGGAGAAGAATATGAAAGATCAGTCTATCACATGTGAAGCATCTTCAGACACAACAAATTATACCACGCCAGTCTCACTGTTGGAAGAAGGAAATATCCAGGAGAGTCCAAATTTACAGGAACGAAATGCGGAGAACCCCACGAACAATCAGTGCGAAGGCCCATCGCCTAGTGCAGAATCAATAGTATCTCAAGATTATCAACATGGTGATCATAATTTGGAGAGAGAAAATATACACCAGACAAACCCGTTCCTGTCCTGGCCTGGTGATAAAAGTAAATATGCTAGTGGCCTTGATGAAGATAGCTATGTGCAAGCCGAGCAGCCACCAGTGATGGGATGGACTGTTGGACCTCAGATGCTTCATCCTAATTATGGAGTATCAATGGAAGGGAGCCGATTTGAACCAGAGGTCACAGATCATCGGTTAATCAGGAAACCAATTTCAATGAAAAACATCCCAAGAAATCCACTGGTTGATGCTGTTGCTGCTCATGATAGAAGCACGGTATTTGTCCACCTTCCTCGTGAACATTCTCATTTGTTGTGCTTATGTTTCCTGTCTTTAGCCTAACGCCATTTATATTTTTCGCAGATGCGCAAGGTTTCAGGACTTGCACCCCCAACTGATAAGCCAAACCCCAATGATAGAAACCTGTTGCTAGAGCAGATAAGGAACAAGGTGGTAAATGGAACTCTCTCCCTTCACCTCCCTCTATCCCATCCCTATCGCTCTGACTTGTTTGTTGTTTGCTCTCAATCAGACCTTTGACCTGAAACCAGTGGGTTCTGCTAAACCGACATCCATGAGAGCCCCTGCTAGAGCCTCTTCTGGAAACTTGAAAGTTGCTGCAATAATAGAGAAAGCAAATGCCATACGCCAGGTTGCCCCTCTACAGTTTATCTTTGATGCTGATGTCAACATCTTTCAATCATTACTTATCTCTTATATATGTTTGTGTTATGGAGCAGGCAGTGGGAAGTGATGACGAAGACGAGGATAATTGGAGCGACACATAGAACACCCATTTTTTGCCCTCTTGGTGTTTTTTCTTGGCAGAAAGATGCCAAACCATCAAGATCTTGGACAGGGTGCACAACAATGTCATCTTTTGGTCCTAACATTGTTAGTCTTGTCTCTTGTATATAGTATATGCCCATATATTTATGTCTTTTTGCCATTCTTCTCTAAATTCTTTTGGCCTCATTGTATGTATACTTGCCTCCCCCAGCAGCAAAGGTTGTTGATGGTAGTCATGTTCTCAGGAGACCACATTCTTCAGGTCTAATGTAAATTATTGACCTCTGTTTCAATTAGAGCAGATTTATCTTGAAATGCAAATGGGTTAGTCTGCTGTGATTATCCCCTCACAATTTAACCATGTAGATAGTGACTTACAATAATCTGAGAATTCCTTCGATCCAATACAGGTACTTTTCCAACGTGAAAGAGGGAAGAATCGTGTGTACTATACAACAGATTGTAAGGAAAGGTTGTACCCGGAGATGAGGGCAGATAGGCCAATGGCCAAGAAGGCGAAGAAGGCCATGCTGATGGCTGCCGCCGCGGAATCGGTGAACAGGTTATCGGCGGCTTGGCGCATGTAGTCCGTCACCGGCGCCGCCGCGGACAAGCCCGATATCAAGGAGTAAGCGACCACCTGCCAAAATCTCAGAGCAAGAAAAATGTTTAGGGTGGTTGGATCGAAGTAGGTTGGCAAAGCGGCGTGGTCAAGTTGGTAGTTAGAACATTGGGGATTCGACACGAATGCGCCTACCTGATCTCCGGCGAAGTCAACGACGGCCGCCGCCTTCCTCCCCGCGATGAGGTCCCGGCCGTAGCTGAGCCTGTGGACGTCGCGCAGAACCTGCGCCATCGCGTACAGGAACGCGATGATCGATACGCCCAGGCAGTAGCTGCACGACAGTTTTGACACATGAAACGACCAGACGATGAAAATTGCAGGGATCGAGGGAGACCGTAGAGTTTGGCTACTTGTATTCCGGATAGCGGCTGAAGTCCTGGGCGCCGCCGTGCGCGTCGGACGCCATGACGACGAGGGCGAGGAGGGAGAAGAGCCACGTGAGCGCACGCAGCAGCAGCCGCGCCCGCGCCGGCGCGCCATCCATCTTCCACCGCTCCACGATCGACCTCGACACCGGCACGCCGCTGCCGGCGCCAGCGGCCGGCTCGTGGTCGTGGACGTCGCCGGTGGCAGTGGCTGCTGCGTCGGGCGCCGGCGCGTCCTGCGGCACGCCGCCGGCTGGGATGGACGACGGCATCCGGGATCAGATGGTAGGTTGCTGTCTTCCTCGGTCGAGACGAACGATGATGAGGTTCGCCGAGGCGGCGACACTGACGTGGTATATAAATAGGAGCCGGGTGACGTTGAAGCCGACGTGGGCGCCTGAGATTCTGAGAAGATTTCAGTTTTGCCGGCCGCACGCCGGCCGGCTGAGGTCGCGGTTACAGCTTACAACCCGGCACTATTTCGCGGTTGGTTAATGGGTCCAGAATGTCAGGCACGTCGTATTGCCAAAAATAAATGGAAAATGCTATACGGACAGACCATCAGACATATTGTTTCGAGGTTAGTCTCACTTTTGTTTTTCGCAGCACTTTTCATTAAATGAAAAACCTATTTTTGTTGTATAGAAAAAATATTTTCATCATACAAATTTTATTACATAAAAACATCATATTACATTGGTTTAAAATTTTATTTTTAATAAATTATTTTCATCACATAGTAGAAATATTTTCACAGATGTTAAATCTCTTGCAGATATTTGATCCCTAGTACTACCTTGCTGGTAGGGCTGGCCAGGTCAGGTTACTACGGGGGCAGTCGTCTTAGCCCTCCTCTCCTAGTTGAGCCAACCAAGCTCGAGTTCGTCCTCCTGCACGAGCTTTCTCTTCCTCGCCGTCCTCCCGCCGCTGCACCGCGATCCTCGGCTGCCTCCTCCGTCGTCCCAGAGATCGTACATGCAGGTCGGATGGCAGCAGTTCAGCCAGTGCAGCAGCAGCCATTTACGAGGAATGCGAAGTCAGATTAATTACGATTTTTTCTCGTTGAAGCCATATTGTAGCTGCTGAATACTGGACTGTCAGGCTATAGTTGCGTCTTATTACTTTGGAAAGAAAAGAAATGGAGGAACAGTTTAAATCTCCCTCAGATAAATTGGCTGGTGCGGTTGCCTTGATAAATGCATGTAAGTGTTATCACATCGGAAATCAAACAGGTAATGCAGGTAGTTCACAAGATCAAACTTAATGCTGTCAACAGATTTCTGAATAATTTAAGTTTACAGATCATTCTTTCTCAGCTTACAGACAACTTCAGAGTCAATCTATTGAGATGTCAGGGGTGTTTAAAAATGGTTTTCTCAAACACGTGGAACCGTCCTATTCATTTTTATATATGAATTAGCAGTGGGCTTAGTTTCAGGCAAAGAAGCAAATTTGTACTAGCAGTTGGCCATCCGGTTTAGCCCGGTTCTTTTCAACCCGGGTTTGAACACCTCTGGGGAGATGTTGTGTTTTAAGAATTCATGAGATGAGGTGTCTATTGAAGATGCCACGAGCATGAGGATGCTCTTTCTACACTCCGCGGTAGAACAGGGAGTATCAACGCCAATCCTCTTGTTGCCGGGCATGTGCGTCAGACTCCCAGGCACTCCACGGTAGCGAAGCACTGCTGTAACCTCTTGGACTAAAACCAAACAGAAAATCTAGATTAGTCACCACATCAGGAAAAGTATAAGAAATTAACAGGAACACAGGTTACACAAAGAACACAGCACAAGTTAGCTAGCCATTTTAATTGAAGATGAAGGGCTAACACATCTCTGGCAAGCAGCAATCGTCCATATAACCGTTGGCTGAGATAATAGGTGGTTTGCATTTAGAGTGAATTGGGATCCCATCACAGAAAACATCTCAAAGCGAGTTTGTGGCCCTGAAGCCCCTCCAAATATAGATCTAAATTACCCAAACGTCATCCAATGGTCTGCATTGGAAGCTTAAGTGCATCCAAAAGTGGGTTTGCACTACATAACGTAGATTAACAGCCAGCATTAATAATTACCAAACAGACATGAATTAACTGTCCTCAAGATTTAACCAAACAAAATAAAATTTTGGTAAAGAAACTATCGAGTGCCACAACCCGTACAATGAGTGCTCAGCCCCCGGCTCCTGCGCCGCCCCCGTCTGGGTGACCCAGGGGCGATGACCAGCGGCCGCTGCTCAGCCCCCCTCCCCTGCCTCCTCTCGCCGCCGGCGACGCCGCGGTGGTGGCAACCCCTCTCGCTTCCAGAGGAGGTAGGGAAGCTCGGCGCATGGGCTCACAGGACGCGATCCAGCGGGGCACGCGGGCGCCAAGGCAACAATGTGGGGTTTGCAGCACGGTCCGGCGGTGCAGGGAGGCCACGGTGGCGAGTTCTGGTGGCGCAGGGGGGCTGCGGTGGCGGGCGATGGCGGCTCGGGTGGCCGCGGTGCTCAGATATGGAGCTGCCGCTACTCCAGATCTGGCAAGTGATGAGACTGCAGCTCGCGGGGGGCGGCTCCGGCGGGTGTGGGGCAAGGGCACGGGGTCTCTGGGCCAGTGTGGCGGCGGCGGGAGGTGGTTCCGACGGTTTGCCTGTTGGTGAGCTGGTGAGGCTGGCGCGGCCGTTGGTGGCGGCGGGCTGCGGGTAGGCCGCTTGTTGTAGGCGGGAGGAGGTCAGAGCAAACCCGGTGAAAACTTTGTTCCAGTCGTTGTTGGAACCAGCGACGCCGATGTTCGTGGGCGCCGTTTACCTGGAGTCGCTATTGTGTGGTGCTTCTGGAATTTTTTTTAAATATTATTTTTTTTTCGTAAATTGCAACTCTACATGTCGGTTTGAAAAAATTTTAAAAGTACGGCTCAGTCGGCAACCCAAATGCCGAAGGGCTCAAATCGGCAGCCCAGTTGCCGAAAAGGGCCCAGTCGGCAGCCCAAACACCGAATTCCAGCAGGTCGACAGCCCAACTGCCGACAGTTGCAACGAATTTTGGCGCCAGGAGGAAGTCGGCGAGCGAACTGCCGACTTGGACCTAGTGGACCAAGTCGGCAAACCAGCTGTCGACCTGGCCCAGGCTTGCCCTATTTAGCCACCCCGCCTCTCTCTGCCTCCACGCACCCCCTGCCTCTCTCTGCCTCCCACGCACGGACGAACATAACAGAGAAACACCCTCCGCCTCTCTCTGCTTCCCACGCACCGACGAACATAACACGAGGATAGAGAGGAGAGTAGAGAAGTTTCGGAGGCGAGTTGGAAGAGGGATTTCGGCAGAGGGGATTAAGTGAGGTAAGTATTTGCGGGATTTTTTTTAGCTCGTTGGATTTACTAATCACGTCTGCACTGCAAAATGGTAGGAATTGCTTCATCTGGTTCGGACGACATGCCGAAGGAGAAGTTTCCTGCCGATGTGCCGAACGAAGTCGAGGTTCCCCTCTGCTGGTGCCAAGATCCGTGCAAGCTAATGGTGTCGAGAGAGATGTCGTACACCTACGGAAGAAGATTCTTCATGTGCGCTAACTATGATGAAGAGCCATCGAAGCTTTCCGTGCGCACAGAGTGGCGAAGGGTAAAACACGCGTTGCACCCGATAGTTCGTTCTTCCACCCGCTCGTAACACTGCAGTACAATGCTAACACTCATTTGCTTGCAGTCTCCACCCACTATATGTGACTACATACAGTGGCTGGACCATACCCAATCGAAAGAGGATGAAGAACAACTCATGCGTGAGGTCTATTTTAGGCGCGATTACACTCTGCAACGCATGCACGAGGCGGAGGAGGCGGAGAAGCAGAAGCGTTGGCAGGAGCAGCTACGCAAGGAAAAGATGGAGGCGGAACGTTGAGCCGCGGAAGCACGTGAGGCTGAAAGGGCGAGGAAGCGTGAAATCGCGCGTCGTGCGAAGGAAGAAGGAGAGGAAGCTCACGCTCGTCGTATGAGGAAGGGAAAATATCTAAAAGGCCCTGAGTAGGTTGTCTTATGTTGCATTATCTTAGTTGTTCTATTATTAGATCGTTCGGTTCCATGGTTGTATCACGGGAATGTTATCGTACCATGTACCGCACGTGTACTGTTGGTAATGTATCGTACTCGTAGTCTAGATTTCGATAAAATAAAGTAAGAGTTCGAATCTAACGAAAAATAGTAGAACTAAGATAGATAAAATTTGAAAAGATGCTGTCATAACTATTACAAACAAATAGTCCTGCTAGTCTCCCTGTGCGGGTCCTCCTGGGCCTCCCTGTCCACCTTCTCGACGCGGCCCCCTCCGCGGCCTCTTGCGGAAGTCGGAGTACGTCAACTGTCCGGCGGAACAATCGTACGACGGCCCCTGCCGTACAAGGGCTCCTCAGGCTGAGGTGCAGTAGGCTGGGTGTCCTGCGTGACTGGCGGCGGCGAAGACGGTGAAGGATACCCCCGTCCCAACGCAGAACCGTCGGCGGGGTCGAACTGAGTGTTCGCAAAGTACTGAGATGGGCTGTCCGAACCTCCTCCTCCTACTGTGAAGGGAACAAAACCTGTGGAAGACAATACGTCCTGATTGCGTGCAAACATGTTGAATCTATTCCGGAAGCAGGCAAATATTACGTACCCGGGTTGGGGATCATGGCCGGAAACTGCGTAGGTGTGCGCTGAGAGCTCGCCGGCATGTCCCAGGAAAACAGCTGCCTGCCCTCGAGCTAGGGGCCGTGCCACGACGACCCACCGGCCTGTGAAGGTCCTGGGGGAGGCAGGGCCTGCCAGGACGACCCACCGGCCTGTGAAGGACCTGGGGGAGTACTCTGCATCGCGGATGGCCTTGGAGGGAGGTGTGCTCCACGTCCTCTCTGCAGGTCGTGCACATCCGACGCCCATGTGCAGGATAGAGCGCGGAGCAAACTACGGCAGAGCTCCTCTGCACGAGACCACGCAGTAGAGTCCTCTACTGTCCTCGATCGTGTCAGCTCGGTCGTGATGTGGGCGTGAAGCTCTTGTGCCACCTCAGCCTGCACGTACATAAGATTTTATTAGAAACGCACAAAGTAATTTAACACATAGTTTGAAACACGTCGTAGAACGTACCGCATTTGCCCTCAGACGCGCACTGTCTACTGGGTACAAATCTGTGGTGCGTGCTGGCTGGATCTCATCACGCTCTATGCGTGGTAGAAGGTAAATACGAGTCTGAGCAACATACCACTGGAGGTAAGCCCGATGGGCCTGAAGGTCGAAGGCCCTAGACTCATCCCAACAGTCCGCTGTAGCCGCCTCCCAAGCCTGAATGTAAGGGTGCAGGAGCTGTGTCCACTCCTGTGCCCTAACAGCCCCCCTCTACGAGACCAGCTGCGTAAGGGTGCAGGAGAAATGTAAGTCATTTTGTTGATTCCATAATAAGAAGACAAATCGGACGTACCCATGCGTGGCACGATCTACAAGAACTGCGTCTAGCGGTGGTCCGTCCTGGTATAGGTCGAACTGTCGCATCACACGATGCACAGCGTAGTCTTCGACGCAGATGTCGAAGACCAACTTCTTCCTTGTCATCCAGTATGCATCGTCCGTAGTGCACCATGGTGACAGGCCGTGGGGAGCGCGATATAGTCTTGCCTCCTCAGTGTAAGGCTCCCACGTGACCTTCTTTGGAGCCAAGAAGTCGAACTGCTCCGTGAACGCGACGTAGCAGTTTCTCAACTATGCAGACGCGAACTGTGGCTGTAGAATGAAAGAGGAAGTACGTAAGTTCCAACCTTCTAATCTTGCAAGTAACAGAAGTATGTACGGTTATAGGCACGAACTTACCCGATGCCGTGTCCACAGCGAACCGAAAGTAGGTCCCCCGAATAGGTTGTTGTGATACAACTCAACTCCGTAAGGCTCATCCGCGTTCACGAACGGTCTCCCTACAGGGAAACACTCGTACGACCAAACCTGCAACGTACGTAATGTAATGTAATATAATGTAATATTCATAACGTAGTACCACGAACAACTAACCTGTAGTAGAAGGGGACAGCCCAACAACGACGGCTTCTTCGTAGTCCTGGTGCAGGCGTCACACAGCGCCCGCGTAGTGGCCGCAAGAACGGCCGATCCCCAACTCCGGGGTGGGACATCGCCGGGGTGCTGCGCGTCTGCTATCTCTCTCGCAATCTCGATGTGACGCGCATAGACCGTGTCGCCGTGAGAGTTCGTGAACATCACGTAGCCGAAAAGCCACATGATGTACATCTCCAATGAACGAGTGACCTGGTGGTTCGTCAAGTGCTCACCAGGCCAACCAAGCTCTGCTAGCTGCACGAAATGCTCATTTAGTTAGAACTTCAGAAAACAACAGCATGACGGAGATACGTTCTCGCACTTACCTCGAACCGCCGGTACCACGCCCACTTTGGACCGTGCTTCTGCCGCTCTTCGATAGGCTGCAGGGGATCGTCGTGGGGATGAACACCTGCGAAGCGCTGCACGAGGTCCGCACGCCAGGTGGGCGAAGCCTCCAAAGGTCCAACCGCTGTCCCCGCGATCGGGAGACCCAGCAGGTAAGACACGTCCTGTAGCGTCGGGGCCATCTCTCCCCAAGGGAAGTGGAACGTATGGGTCTCCGGCCTCCATCGATCGACGAGGCACGTCAACAAAGCGATGTCGAAAGGAAAATGTCTAGATCTGACCTCCATGTCGTGAGGTTCCTCGTCCTCACCGAGCAGCTGGTAGACCTCGTCTGTGCCCTCCACCATCCGTGCCAGCGAGAGTAGACCCACCCACTCCAACCAGTAAAATTAAAAGCACATTAGATATGAAAATGACATCATTACACGGGTTCTCGCGTGCACGTACCTATTGATCCACGCTGGGTGAATCCTCAACGCGACACGGGGGGTACGGGTCCAGAAAACCGGGCTGAACTCGCCCTCGGCAATCTTCTTCGCCCGGTGCTTACTGTCCACTCGCGCATCGAGCAACTCGAACTCCGTCATACCTGCACGCGTGTTGCAGGAGCATAACATGAAGCCTGTCATATCAGTGCATCAAAACGGTACGAGAACAAATATTGAAGTACATAATTGAATGGAAACAAACAGGCACATTTTAGAAGTTCAGTACAATTATTATAAATATTTTTGAACACAGTACGACATCACAGCAAAGAAGTTCAAGTACATAATATACCAGGGATGGCACGCGCATATTACAAGTTCCCTTTAGTTATTACAAACACAGTGCTACATTTTGAACATAATTGGAAAAGTACAAATCATTATTCAGAAAGTAACAGGGCGAAGCCTTGTTCTCACTCCGCGAACCCATGTTGTCCACGGCCTCGACCAGTCCAAGTAGAAGGGGTTGCCGATGTACTTGCCGTGGGATCACCTCCCGCTTGGTCCTTCAACTTGGGACAATATTTCTTCTGATGGCCATATGCAGCACAATGCAAGCACTGCCTTGTAGGGCCCCCAGCCTCTGACTCATCCATGTCGTTGCGAATTCATCAAACTCTACGCGCCCCTTGTTGTCACGAAGTAGGCTCCAGTGAGGTATGTATTCCCTTTGATCCTCTTCTACTGTGGTGAAGTTGTCCATAACACGGAATCCAGTAATTTCACCGCTCCATGTTGCAAGGACGGACTCCTTTAAATAAAACGGTGACATGAAAGAGGAAGAGTCCATACCAATTAACCCACATGCGGCTAGCACATGCGAGCACGGCTTGTGTAGAAGGAAAGGCTTGTTGCATGTGCAGCTACAGGTTGGAATTTCTTCACACCCGAAAGTAACCTCGAACGTCCGAACCTCATTTGCGGTTTCAAAACCTGTCTTATCCCGAAGTCGCACTTCGTACCTATGTTGTAGGTTGCCAATCCTTATGACAGTGTGCATCTTCCCCTTTGCTATCTTCTGCTCCATGTATTGCATGACATTCGCGCAGAATGGAGTTTCAGTGTTCGTGCTCATGTGCAATGCAGCTGTCTGATACCTCTCTTGGAAGTATGCTCTCGACTATAGCAACTAAGGGTAAACCGCGCTGTCCGCGAAGTACCCAGTTGTACACCTCCGCCAGGTTGGTCGTCATGATACCGTACCTTGCACCGTGAGTGTCAAAGAGCAAGGACCATCTCTCCTTCGGCTCATTCTTAATCCACTCGGAGAAGGTCTTGATTCGTCCACCCTTCTTCCTCTTAACATCGGGCGGGTCAATACCAGGTAGAGCGCACAGTTCTTTCGGCTCCTCGTCCGCTGCTACTGCAATTGCCGCGGCTTTCTTCCTCTGCTGAGTTAACTCTGTTTTAGTGAATTCATCAAGCTTAGCCCACAGTTTATAAAACTTCTTTTGCTGATTTTGTTTGCATAGCCTCTTGAAGAGATTCATAAGACGTTTGTTTCTGAACTGCCGGTAGAAATTTGCCCCCAGATGGCGAATGCACCAGCGGCTTTGCATATCAGGCCAGGGTTCAAGCTCATCCGAGCCGGGGTTTGTAAGAGTCTTCATGGCCTTCAATATGCCGGGATGCCTATCATGCAGTATACACACGTTCGGTCGATCTTTCACGATACCTCGCTTCAGTCTTCTGAAGAACCAGAGCCAGCTCGCGTAGTTTTCGCCTTCAACAAATGCGAAAGCCAGTGGAAGAATTTCGTTGTTTCCGTCCACTCCAATAGCGGTAAGGATTTGCCCCCTGTACTTACCTGTCAAGAATGTACCATCAACACACATCAAAGGTCGACAATGGTTAAAGGCTTCAATGCAAGTTTCAAAGGAGAAAAAGGCCTGGTTCATCTCTTTAAATCCTGGTGACTCGGATGACAAAGTATACTTTATGTCGACATACGTGCCAGGATTCCTGCCTTGTAGTGTCCACAACAGGTAGGGAAGGTTGTGATATGAATCTCTGAAGTTCCCAAATCGCATCTCCATTGCTTTCTGTTTAGCACGCCATGCCTTTCCATAGCTGATGGAGAACTGATACTTGTTCTTTATTGCAACTTGAATATGTTTCGCTTCCATATCTTTCTTCTCCACTATCTCTGAGAACATCAATCTTGCAATTAGACTTGAAGACATGTTACGATGCTCTGCGAGGACGTTGGATCAAACACAGTTATGAGGCACTACTCTGCTAACAATCCAAGTGACTTCGTACACGTGAGCATGCACATAGCAAGGACAGCCACTACTGCTGCACTTTGCGGTGTACTGAGTCGGGGTAGACACCTGAACATAAAATGTTCTTTGCGTGGACATACTCCATAGAGCAACTGCATCTTTTAATTCGAGCTTGCTGCGGTACATGGTGCCATGTTTTATCTCGTTGCTTCTAAACTCCCACGATGACTCATGCCCATCTGTCACACGCATACCACCCAGTAGTTCTTGGTCCCACCCGCTAGGAATTTGACGATCAGAAATCTCCTCGTCCTCAGCACTATCTTCATCAGCGGACTCCTCCTCATCGTCTTGCGCAACGCCCGCTAGATCTTCCTGCTCTATAGCCTCCACCAACTCTTCGAATTCCTCAGCTTTATCCGCCCGCCCAGTAGGACCATGGTTAGGTCTCGTTCCTCCCGGAATCGCTGATTCAGAAAGATCTCCGGCTCCGTACACTGTTACCCCTTGCGCTGATGCACTAACGTGATCGTCTTGATACTCTGTACGATGATACTCCATTTGATCTTTCGCAACAGCTTGCACCAAAGCAACAGGATCTTTCTTACGAGCGCTGCAGACCCTAAGCCAAGAAGTCCACTCCTTCGTTCTTTCGACAGACATCAGATCCCAGCGCACAGAACGTAAGGACATTGTAAACACAGCTTGAATGCTGACGCTGTACTTGTCCGTATCAAGACTAAAGCTACGGGTGAACCAGTCTTTAGCTTCTCTAATGTTCAGCGACTCGGGATTTTCCAGAGGCAATACAGTATAACTGAATGCACTAAGATCCACTCTATTAGAGTTCGTCCTCACTTCTCTAGGACCATAAAAAATCTTGAATCTCACGGTATCAGACATTCCTGTCATCCGTAACAAAATTTCGTAAAATTTACCTATGTTCTAATTCTGTATAGCTATTTCCTAATTTCGTCAACTGCGTGATCAAATAGTGACATATGCGACTATAGATGCAACTTAATTTCTAAAACACTACACGTACATTATTCTAAAACACATCAGGCAGATTAATATATCTAATATGTTAATATTATTTCTACCTCAAAATTACAATGCTAATGCTAATATGTTAATATGATCGCAGGTATGCGACTCATTTGTACTATGGACCTCGATCATAATATGAGGTTAGGCTAGAAACTAGCTAGCTAATCTGATTAATGTAGCCCTGCATGTCATAAGTGTTGAAATATATTGTATTTCTTTCTCCATCAAATTACGATCGATAAATTTCGTAACTAAATCAATAAATTTATCACGGACTAATACTACGCTATAAAATCTTGCAATTAGGATCGATAAATTTTCTAACTAAATCGCATAAATTTTTTCGAATTTAGGATTTACCGAACCGACGAAAAATTCCGCGGAGGAGGCCGCTCTTCTTCTTCTTCTCCTCCTCCTTTTCTCTCTCTTCCTCTCCTCTCTCTCCCATGTCTTGCCGCCGCTCCACAGCCTCGCCGCCGGCCGCCGCACTGCGCTCGCCGCCAGCCTCTCCGGTCGCCTCGCCGCGCCCCCGGCCGCCGCCCTCCCTCCAACCCGCGCCGCCGCCGCCGCCGCTCGCCTCAATGCTCTCGGTGCGCGCGTGTGTGCGTGTGCGGGACGCATGTGCGGGGGGAGCGGCAGCAGCTGATTAGGAGCATGTCGGCACACGGCTTGCCGATAAGCCCCAAGTCGGCATACCGCTTGCCGACATGCCCCAAATCGGCAAACCACATGCCGACAGCCAACCAAATCGCCGCATCCGTTGCCGACTGGGTCTTTTCGGCAGCCGACCGATGGCCCACGTAGTCGGCAATTGGGCTGCCGATTTGAGCATTTCGGCATTTGGGTTGCCGACTGAGCCGCACTTTTGAAATTTTTTCAAACCGACATGTAGAGTTGCAATTTACGAAAAAAATAATATTTTAAAAAAATTCGTGCTTCTGTCCTTTTCTTCTTTAGGCTTCGAGAGGAAATCTTAGATCTGGGTTTTCTTGGATCGGACGATGGTAGTACTTCTGTGTTGTTTTTCTCTTTAGAGGTATTGTCTCAGAGCCGGCTACAACTAAGTGGACTAGTGTTTGGCGGTGCCCTAGATCTTGACGTTGTGATTCGTGTGGCAATGACGAAGGAGGGGAGCGGAGTTTGGGTCACGGTGTGGCTTTTTGAAGTTGACTGTCCAGCGTGGCAATTAGGTTTCTTTGTGCATAGTTTTTATCGTGATGCGGTGGAGTCAGAGTTGTAATGTCGTGGAATGACATGGCAGCGATGATGACTCGTGAATGGTGGTTTCGGTGGCTGACGCTCTCAGCTGCTGCGATAGGCTTTGTTAGTAAAAGGCTTGCATATTTCTCATGCGAGCTCGTCACCAAAATCGGAGCTACTTTGTCCTCGACACTCTGGCCGTGTTTAGTAGGCCAGCATAGGCTTGGTGCAACCGTTGCAGGTGATATATGCGTTGGTAGCCATCTGTGGGGAAGTCGAAGTCATTGCATCAGAAGCGGTGGATAATAACGATGACGCTAGTGGGCGGTCTCAACGGATGATTCTCAGTGATGTGTTAGTCTATGTTGGTGATCAAATCGGATGGGTAATGCTCTTGCTGGGTGGATTATAATCTTAGTTTTCATCCAGTTTCACTCTAATAAATTGGACAACTTTTTTTAGCTTAATAGATTACGGCTCATTTGCCTTCGGGTTTAAAGAAAAACAGAAACGGAGAAAAAATTGTGCATTTCCAATGAAGGCATCCGAGGATGTCAAAATGATTAATGCAGTATAGTAGCATCAATTAGAGAACGTAAACAAGTTAGAAGTATGTTGCGAACATACCTTGATTTTGCATTGCCGCTTAAAACAAGGTATGGTGTCTTGCTGTGAGCTTGAGCCGCTCTCATCTTCTCCGCGGACACTAAAGCTGTATCAGAAGATTTCATTCGCTTAGAGTGTGTTTGGTTTGAGAACCAAAAGTAATGGAATGTCATGGCTCCATTTTAGAGGAATGGGTCGGTTCCATTCCTGTGTTTGGTTAGAGTCAAAAAATGGAATGGATTGGTTCCATTCCTGTGTTCAGTTGGAGAGATAGAATGAGAAGAATCTGATTCCACTCACCTCTTTCATAGGAACGGTGAGATTACCTCCGATATACACATAATGTATAAAATGAACAAATATAGCTCTTTGCATTTAGACAACATATAATTCAAAATTTCAGCAGCATTTCCTTTGTATTTTCAACACAAACAATTAACAATATACACATGTAACATCACATATAGCTTTTCTCCGCTTCGCCGCGAGCCCAGCCCAGCCCCAGATGGCGTCTCCGTCCTCCTCGTCCGTGCCGCCGCCGTCGTCGTGGGTCATCCTCGGCAGCATCCCGCGCGTCTCCGCCCCGGCGGACAGCGACCACGACGCCGACGTCTCCCTCGCGCTCACAGCGCCTCCGCGGGTCTCGATCCTCACCGTCTCCCCGCGCGTCTTCCCGGAGCTCGCCACGCCCAAGCACTTCCCCTTCGTCCTCGCCACCGACCCCTCCGGCCTCCTCCTCCTCCAGGCCAACCTCGGCTGCCCCCCTATCCGCGAGGTCGTCGACCTCCCCGGCTGCCACTCCTTCAGCTGGAAGTTCACCACATCCCGCTACTTCGTCCTTGACGCCGCCGCCGCCTCCCAAGCCGTCTCCCTGCCGCTCCTCCCTGCCGCCTCCCTGCCGCTTCTAGCTGCTTGCTGCTTGCTGCCGCTGCCTCCCAAGCCGCCTCCCTGCCGCTCCTCCCTGCCGCTTGCTGTCGCCGCCTCCCAAGCCGCCGCCGCCTGAGAGAGGTGAGAGGGGCCGGTGCTCCGGTGCCCTAGCCCAGCCGCCACGTGAGAGAGAGATGAGAGGGGGCGGCTGTGAGAGAGAGGGAGAGGCGGGTGAGAGAGACGAGAGGGAGACGTGAGTGAGAGGTATGCTGCGCTGTGAGAGGAGCTGCTTTTTTTTCTTTAGCGCTAATTGAGCCAGAATCGGGCTATTCCACCGATTCGGAGGTATCGGTGTATTCCGCATCTCACGAGAATATTTGCTTTTGAAGAACCAGTCCGCTCCGGCTCCTCTGTCCAACTGAACACGGGAATGAGGCCTGAGTACAGGATGGACCCATCCTATTCCACCTCATTCCAATACTAAACACACCCTTAGTTTTCAACTCATCCTGGTACTTCCTCTGCCGTTTTTCCTGCTTCATTTTACCTGGACGCTTCCCATGGAATTTGTGGGAAAGATCCCGAAATGCCTCCTTCGGTGTCATCGAGAGGGAGAGAAAAGAACACATCAGGCTCTGATAGAAATCATCATTTTGCGTCAATTCTTCCAGAGGTCAAAGAAATGCAGGAAATACCACCAAATGAGCCAGAATTATCATACTGGGGGAAAAGAAAAGGGACGGTATCTGAAATCTAAACATATAGAGGTATGCAATAACAAAGAAGGCTAATCAATGTTGCCTAACCATAGCTTTTGGCTCCAAGATGCAGTTAAGTATGTTATATTTCATTGTTACTATACGTGGGATCGGAGACCCAGGGGTACAGCGTGTGTGGGTAGGTCAGGGTGCAGGCGAGTACTTACCACTCGACCGAATTCATCAGTTCTTTCTATGCGAATTTTGGTCCATCCTCGATACCGACAAGCTTGCTTTTCTTGTACGTGGTTCTGCCTCCCAAATATGTGCCCTCATTGAGAGTCCCTCGCACCTGAAGAAACTTCAAAGCACCAGCCAAACCCTTGCCAACTGCAGCTTCATGTACGACCTCATCCAGTTTTACTGTGTCTTCGATTTCAGCTTCCTCTTTGATCACTGCCAACCCATATGTGCCATCTTTCACCAGAGTACCTGAAGATGTGGCATCGTGATCTTCATCCATATACACATCTTCTGCTTTTGGCTTGCGTGTTTCTACAAAAAAGATAGTCAACACCAATACAATTAGTTTATTAATTACTCTTGAGCACTTTGATTCATTCAGGAAATATTCGAAGCAGGTTACCTTCTGTAGAGTGAGAGAATGCGAGAATTGCAACACACATTTGTATTGAATCATTCCGGATGTATTTGTACATGTATAGGACGTAACTAACCTCCTACATGTAAGCCATGCACACACAAAACATGAAAGAGATGGAGCTATAGCCTGAGAAGTAGGAGACAAGTAAGCAACGGTAGTGCACGAGAGACGTGGTCAGCCATGACCCAGTCGTGTGCTCTTACATCCCCCCGCAGCCGAAACATCATCGCCAGCGATGCCGAGGCTGGAGCGTATTGCTTCGAAGGCCGCTGTGGGCAGTCCTTTGGTCATAATATCGGCAAACTGCTATGACGTTGGAACGTGCAAAACCTTAAACTGGCCAAGTGCAAATTTCTCATGGATGAAGGGCACATCGAGCTCGATGTGCTTCATGTGCTTGTGATGCATTGGATTTGCTGAGAGGTACACCGCCGAGACATTGTCGCAGAAAATGACGAAGGCCTTCTTGATGTCGTAGTGCAGCTCGGACAGGAGCTGTCGGAGCCAGCAGCACTCGGCGATGGTGTTCGCGATAGACCGATATTCGGCCTCCGCGCTGGACCGCGACACCATGGGCTGCCGTTTGGACCACCAGGAGACGAGGGAATCCCTGAGGTAGACGCAGAAGCCAGAAGTGGAGCGCCGCGTGTCAGGGCAGCCTGCCCAGTCGGCGTCCGAGTACGTGACAATATCAGTTGACGGCGATGCGTGGATCCAGAGGCCGTGATCGGTGGAGCCACGAATATAGCACAACAGGCGTTTGACGAGGCCCCAGTGATCATCACAGGGCGCATGCATGTGAAGGCAGAGTTGCTGTACGGCATAGGCAATGTCTGGGCGTGTCAAAGTTAAGTATTGCAGTGCACCCGTGATGCTACGATAGAAGGATGCGTCGGTGACTGGCTTGTGACAGAAAGAACGCAGTGGGCGTGTGACGCACACTGACACCGAGAAAGAAATGCAGGGGTCCAAGGTCCTTCATCTTGAATTCTGAGCTGAGCTGGGTGATGATAGAACGAAGGCAGGACGAGGAGGATGCCGTGAGGACAATGTCGTCCACGTAGAGCAGCAAATATGCCGTGTCAGCGCCGCGGTGCATCACAAACAGCGACGTGTCAGAGCGGGTGTAGACGAAGCCGACACGACAAAGAAAGTCGAAGATGCGAGTGTACCATGTGCGGGGCGCCTGACGGAGACCATACAGCGACTTGGACAGTAGGCAAACGTCGTCTGGGCGAGACACGTCGACGAAGCCCGTGGGCTGTTGGCAGTACACGCGCTTTGAGAGCACGCCATTGAGGAACGCATTGCTGACATCGAGTTGGTGCACGGGCCAAGAGCACGACGCTGCTAGCTGGAGCACCGTGCGGATGGTCGCCGGCTTCACGACAGGGCTAAATATCTCCCCAAAGTCAATGCCGGGGCGCTGCGTAAAGCTGCGCACGACCCATCACGCCTTGTACCGGTCAAGGGAGTCATCGGGGTGAAGCTTATGTTGGAAAACCCATTTTCCCGTGACAACATTGGCGTCGCGTGGGCGAGGGATGAGCTGCCATGTCGCATTAGCCTGCAGGGCGTCAAACTCGGCTTGCATTGCTACAAGCCAATTCGGATCACGCAGCGCAACGCTATGAGAACCCTAGTTTTAGGGTGAGTCATGTTAGGCGTGAGGAGGAAGTCAGGTCAACTCGCATTGCTGAGTTGACCCGAATCTACCGGAGAATTTGTTGTGCAATTGCGTTGTTCATGGCATACATGTAGTTCATCGTATTCATCATTCATACACGTCAAAAAAGATTGAAATTTAACTTTATTGAATAATGAATATTACAAAGGTCTTTATAATACAACATTGTTACAATGAATAGGGAAAAAGAAAATCAAAATTACATAATCAAGATTTTCTACCTATACAAAAAAAGGCTAAACCTAATCTTTGAGTCTTCGAGTCTTGAGCTGTCGAGGAACACCAAGTGTCGGAGGGGGGAAATTTTCGGAAATGTAGGCGACATCCGAGGTCGTCGAGTATGGGAACTCGAGACCGTTGGATTTTCGCCGTTGCTGTAGGAGGCAGGGGTGTTTGAAATCGAGGTTTTGAAAACAGTATTTTGAAATAGGTGTGGTTTCACCGGCACAGTTTCGCCGACAACCGCAGGGTTAGCTGTGGGGGCAAAAGAGTGCCGATGATCTAAATAGTTTTTAGTTTCAAAAATAGTTTTGTAAAACAATTTTGTTTTCAAAATTATCCGAGGGCCACGTGGCTAAGACCCTTATTTGGACGAATCTACAATATTTATATATATAGGGAGAAAATAGGTGAGAGATAATAAAATAAATTTTATTTTCCTACGCTAAAAATGCCTCCATAAATTTTTGCTTTGAAAAGATTTTTTTTAAACATGAGATAAATGTCAATCTATCCAAGCCATCCATCGGTATTCACAAAAGTGAATTAGCCAAATTCTTAATTGAGAAGGCAGCCCGAGAAACACCAGAGCAGCCACGTGGTAGCAAGGCAACATGAGGTGGCAAAACAATTTCCACCGGAGAAGCCTAGAAAGGCTCGGTTATATAGAAGTTAGGCAGCCAGAAAAAGGAAAGTAGCATCCCTAGAAATCCATCCAAGCCTAGCACTCTAGCAGCAGCAGCAGTCCAACCACAAGAGCAGTGGTTAACACATTAGAGCTCAAGCCCAGGAGCTTAAGGCGGCAAGAACAAAGGAGTAGTAGGAGCACCAGCTGAGGAGTAATAGGGAGCTGAGAAAAATAGAGATCCCAGGTCATAAGGAGGACCCACAAGCTTGAAAAGCCAAGCTTGGTCTTGCCCAAATTAAAAAAAACAAGGAATAGTTTCATCCAAATCATCACATTGCATATACAAATGGATGAAAGTTTGGAAGATAATAGAACTGTCAGATTTTTAAGGCATCTATAGCATCTGTTCTTATCAAGTTATGCCTTCCCAAGCCTTTTTCTCTAATCCAAAAATCATCATAGGGTTTAAATAAGGCAACCTCCAGGTATCTGTTCTTACCAATCCATAACCAGATTTGCTTCGGATGTTAAACATCATCATAAGCTAGCTAAGAAACATGTATAGTAAATCTATTCTCATCAGATTTCTTATCATCCTTTATCTCAAGTTTTCAGAGAAGACATCTCAGTATATATGTTAAGGCTACCAAATAGGCAACATGGCAGTAACTTGTTCTTATCAGTTTTCGAAAAACATGTATGTATAAACCACACATACACATGAACTCATGCTTCAGATGTAAAGGCATCTGAATAGATTAACCAAGATCAAGTATGAGACTCTGTTCTCTCAGTTAAGTAAACCAATATATATTCAGAAAAGGAATCAAGAGTCATACACGCCTGGGTTATGATTCCTCTGCAAATAAAGATAAACTGCCTGCTATCACTAACTCTTATCTTGTAGCTAAATTTGTGAGACAGACAGGTACAAGTGACAACAAATTTGTTGGTCACATGCAGAGAAATAGGAATGCAGTAAACATTCCATCTAACACATCCTATGTCCTGCAAAAGGATAGAAATGGGAAAATTGTCACCAAATATGTTGGTCGCAGGCACCTGACAAAGTGGTTACCAGCTATCTGGGTTCCAAAGGTAACAGTTGCCTGTCTCACAGGTATTCTACACAGCTGTGTATCCACCGGTGTCATCGGCAACTCACACAGCCAGCTAACCCCTTTGTCTAAGGTTGCAGGTGATAGACAGCCAAAGAAGATTCATGTTATATCATCTGTTGCTAAGGCTGTCAATGTCAGAAATAGATATGCTAACCCTTTAACTGTTGTTTCTGCATATGATAAAACTGGTAAGGGAGCCAAACATGTTTGGGTCCCTAAATCCCATAACTAATCTTGCAGGATACTGCCTCTAGTGGAACTGACTGGGCTGTGGACAGTGGATGTACACAACATATGACAGGAGGCAGAAAGAAATTTGTAGAGATCACAAGTGAAAATCTTCCAAGCAAATATGTGATCTATGCAGATAACTCAAAGGGAAAAGTAAATGGCATTGGTAAAGTTGCCATATCTGAAAAACACTCTTTATCCAATGTTATGCTTGTGGACCAGATATGCTATAGTCTGATGTCTGTGTCACAGCTGTGTGACACAGGTATGAAAGTTTCTTTCTGTCCTGATAAGGTTATAGCCTCTAAGCTATCTGATGATTCTCAAGTATTCAAAGGATGCAGGTCTGGAAAACTATACATTGTCAACTTTAATGAACAGCCTGCAGTAGCTCCATGGTGCCTCATGGCCAAGACCGGTGCTGGCTGGCTATGGCATAGGCGGTTAGGACATACAGGGATGAAGCTTCTCAACAAACTCAGCAAGCATGACTATGTCATAGGCTTAGAAAAAGTGAAGTTTAAGAAGGACAAGCCCTGCAGCTCGTGTCAAGCCGGCAAACAAGTTGGAGCTGCTCATCGTCCCAAAACTATCATGACCACCACCTCTCCGTTTGAGCTCATACACATTGACCTGTTTGGTCCTACAACATATGAAAGCTTGGGAGGTAACAAGTATGGCTTTGTCATAATAGATGATTTTTCTCGCTATACTTGGGTGTTCTTTTTGAAGGAGAAGACACAGGTTTACAAGAAATTCAAGCATCTCATTGTTAGAGTTCAAAATGAGTGGAAGGTAAACCTGGTCAAGGCCAGGAGTAACAATGGGACTGAGTTCAAGAACTCAAAGGTAGAAGCATTCCTGGACAAGCATGGAATCAAGCATGAACTTTCAAGTCCATATGCTCTACAGCAAAATGGAGTAGTGGAGAGGAAGAACAAAACCTTGATAGAGATGGCAAGAACATTGCTAGATGAATACAAGACGTCACTAAGATTTTGGGCTGAAGCTGTCAACACTGCTTGCCACTCCATCAACAGGATATATCTACATCCACTACTCAAGAAGACTCCTTACGAGCTGCTCACCAACTCCAAGCCAAATATCTCAAACTTCAGAGTGTTCGGTTGTAAGTGCTACATTCTTAGAAAGGGCAAACGTCTTATTAAGTTTAAAGCTAAATCTGATGTTGGTATATTCCTTGGTTATTCTACTAACTCCTATGCCAATAGGGTCTTCAACACCTCCACAAAGGTTGTTGAAGAATCTGTGGATGTGGATTTTGATGAGTCTTATGGCTCCCAAGGAGAGCAGGTTGTAAATGATGTAGGGAATGTGGACATTCAGAAGAAATCCATTAGTGAGATCAGACCCACCATCAAGGAGGAGGCTGTCTCACCAATCGATCAAGAACAACTCTCTCCATCACTGGGTGAAGACATTGGAGATCAGGACATTGAGTTCGAGTACAACCTAGCCAATGATCAACTGGATGCAGAGGACCTGACTCAGCCAGCTGTGTCACAGGAAGAACCAACTGTGTCACAGGCAACACCATCAGCTGTGACACAGGCGGTTAACCTCGAACCCCTTGTGATCAGCAGGCTGCAGAAGGATCACCCTGTTGATCAAATCATTGGTGCCATTAATAGGGGAGTGACTACTCATTCTCGAATTCTAATTTCTGTGAACATTACTCCTTTGTTTCTAGTGTTGAACCCAGGAATATCAAGGAAGCTCTCATGGATGCTGATTGGATAAATGCTATGCATGAAGAGCCCAATCAATTCGAAAGAAACCAAGTTTGGTCCCTGGTGGAAAGACCCAAAGATCATAATGTGATTGGAACAAAGTGGGTCTTCAGGAACAAACAAGATACCAATGGGCAAGTGGTAAGAAACAAAGCCAGGCTTGTGGCTCAAGGTTTCACACAAGTGGAGGGCCTGGACTTTGGAGAAACTGTTGCTCCAGTGACAAGACTTGAAGCCATCAGGATCCTCCTTGGATATGCTGTTCATCATAACATCAAGCTTTACCAAATGGATGTGAAGTCTGCCTTCCTCAATGGTAAACTTTTTGAACTTGTATATGTAGAACAGCCACCAGGTTTTAAAGATGCTAAGAAACCTAATCATGTTTATAAACTGCACAAAGCACTTTATGGCCTAAAGCAAGCACCTAGAGCATGGTATGACACATTGAAAGAATTTCTGATCAACAATGGTTTTAAAATGGGCTTAGTAGATACAACTCTATTCACTAAGAAAAATAAAAAGGATTTATTTGTGCGCCAAATATATGTTGATGACATAATATTTGACAGTACTAACCGCTCCATGAATGATGAGTTTAGCCAAATGATGACCAAAAGGTTTGAGATGTCTTTGGATGGAGAACTCAAGTACTTCCTAGGACTTCAGATTAAACAACTCAAGGAAGGTACTTTCATCTCGCAAGAAAAATTTCACCAAGGACATCATCACCAAGTTTGGCATGAAGGATGCAAAGCCTATTCATACTCCCATGCAAACAAATGGTCATTTGGACTTAAACACTGAAGGTAAATCTGCTGATCAGAAATAGTTTAGATCCATGATAGGTTCCTTGCTATACTTATGTGCATCTAGGCCTGATATTATGTTGAGTGTATGCATGTGTGCTAGATTCTAAGCTAACCCTAAGGACAGTCACAGAGTGGCAGTACGCAGGATACTGAGATATTTAATTCAAACCTCAGGCTTTGGTTTATGGTATCCTAAAGGTGCAAATTTTGAGCTGGTTGGCTATTCTGATAGTGACTATGCAGGGTGTAAGGTTGACCGAAAAAACACCTCTGGTACTTGTCAATTCCTAGGGCACTCCTCAGTGTCCTGGTCTTCCAAGAAACAAAACTCAGTAGTCCTTTCCACTACAGAAGCTGAGTATATAGCTGCTGGTAGTTGTTGTGCTCAATTATTGTGGATGAGGCAGACCTTGAAAGATTTCAACGTATCTTTTAATCAAGTGCCCCTCTTCTGTGATAATGAAAGTGCAATCAAGTTAGCCAACAATCCAGTACACCACCAAAGATCCAAACACGTAGAAGTGAGGCATCACTTCCTGAGAGATCATGTTGAGAAGGGAGATATACAGCTATGCCATGTAAGGACTGAAAGACAATTAGCTGATATATTCACTAAGCCTTTAGATGAGACTAGGTTCTGTGTTCTGGGGAGTGAGTTGAATATCATTGATGTCTCTAACTTGCAATAAATGATTTGGCTTGGTGTCTAGCTCATATGTTTTTGCTGTTTATGCTTTCTACATGAACACCTGTGTAGCTCACCGGTGTCATAGGTATATGCTACTCTTAGAAGTAAAAATTATCTCTTGAGCTATATGAGTTCACACTTCTGTGTGCAAAGTGTTTCAAATCAACTCTTGTTAGCTTCGGTTTTGCTTGATTGTATTTCTGGCAAGCTGATATTGAGAAGATTCTATAAGGACATTCAGATAGTGGTCTAATGCTTTCTCTCTTATCTAAATCTCTCTGTCTTGGTGCTCTATAGTGAAATACTTGTCACCTGAGTCATCCATATGTGTCTCAGGTGAATACTTTTGAAATCCGTAGGTCTTAGGGTATCTTGTCCTGCTCACCTGTGTCACAGGTCCTCCTCTCAGCTGTGATACAGCCACCATATACCCCTTCGGCCTATATAAGACGTCGATACATTTCCCACAGTATTCACGTTCAACTCAAAACCCCAACTTCCGCCGTGCGCCAAAATCTCAAGTTTTCGACAAATTCACGGTTTCCGCCCCAAGCAATCTCTTCAACTCTTCGGAAAAGGCTTTCCATCATGCGCAAGCTTCATCTCATCCACGCATTATCTATCTTTTGATCAAAGTAAGCTTCCGCAAGCCCTACTTTGCCTCCTTTCTTCGTCAAGCACGTGAACTTGCTCTAAAAACTAATCCAGCAGTGCATTATAAGTGTTTAAGATTGGTTTAGCTCTTGATCATCCTCTAGAACATATCTTGCTCAAATTTGATCAGCTAAAATCTGTAAAACCCTTGTTTCCAATAATCTGTCTTCCGCCTCAGCACGTAGCTGTGTCACCGCTAGGGTCTCATCTGTCACACAGTTAAGCCTATTCAAAAGGCAAAGACCTCGGTTGTTGCTAAGTCTCACCTGTGTCTCCTCATCCTCACACAGGTGTCTCACACAGCTACTACCTTTTGCATCTTAGGAGCACATCTTACCTACTTCTTCTCACCTATCTTGTTTCTTCAGATGTCTTCAGGGTCTGAGAAAGCTGACAGTGGGATGAATCGGTCTGACCCAGAACAGTCAAGCTTTGAGATCACAATTTCAGATTCAGATCAAGAAAGAGAAAGGCTAAGACAGAGAGCAGCAGCAACTGAGAAGAAAAAGGCAAGCCTAAGAGCTATCAGGGAAAGGAAAGCAGCTGCCAAGAAAGCTGGTCAATCCAGTTCTGCAAAAAGGGTTCCTGCCAAGAGGACAAGATCCTCATCAGCTATTGAGCATACTTCTTTGGGCAAAGAGGCTGCCAAGAAGCAAAAGATTGCAGTAAAGAAAGTTTCCAAACCATCAACTGCCAATGTAGTGTTGCCAAGGGGGACACTTACCATCAGAGAACCTGTCCAAGAGTCAAAAGAGTTTCAAGAAGCTCTTGCATATGACAAACTCATTTTGGATGATTTAGACAGATTGGCAGAGCAGATCAATGAAGCCACTGATGAAACCATCAAGAAACAGTTGACAATAATTTACACTGCCAAAAGCCTAGAGCTTTCAGATTTGTCAATACCAGTGTCTATGGCCATTCCAGTACCATCTGATCAAGATAGAGCCTTATTAAATGAAATTGAAGAGTTGCGTAATAAGCTGAAGTTAGCTACTTCCTAATATGGAAGTTGAGCTAAGAAAGCAAATTCTTGAGAAACAGAAGCTCTTATCCAACAGCTCTCTAGCAACCCCAACTCACATACCTGCAGCTCTGAGTAACACTGATGCCAGAGATAGGCATCTCATTTATCAGATAGATGAGCTGATCAAGAAAGCACAAAAGTTGCCAAAAGGTCTTGAGAGAGACTCTGTGCATGCTGAGATCAGGATTAAGAGAGGTCAACTCTCTACAGATTTCAGAAAACCTGCAGTTTCAGGTCCAGCTAAAAGCACACAGCAACCAGGGCTCAGCCGTGATGATAGAGAAAGAATCATTCTTCAAGAGATCAATGAGCTATTGGGCAAGATGAAGAACTTGCTACCAGGAGCTGAGAAAAATATTCTGCGTGCTGAACTCAAAATCAAACAAGGCATGCTCTCTGGTGCCACCAAACTAGTATCTGCTGCTCCATCGGCTCCAAGCATCAAGACAAAGAGATCTGATACAGTTGTTATCAGTGAGGAGCCCCCAGCAAAGAAGCAGCAAGAATCAGAGGTTGAAATCATCTCAGAAATCTCTCAGAGTTCCAAGCCTTCAATGAAAGATCAGCTGGAACAGCAGAAGGAAGCTCTCCAAGATATTAAGAAGGAGATGCCACCACCTGTGTCACAGGTGGCCAGCCCAGCCAAGTCAAATCTACAAACTTACCAGAGGAGTAGCAGATCAACAGTGAGCTCAACAAGTGTAGAATCCCTCTCCTCTCTGGATGTGCAGAAGCAAATGTCTCCATCTCAGTTTCTTGTGTCTGAGGCTGAAGAACAAGCACCAAAAGAGGCCCATGTGCCTTCATCATCAGTAGAGGCTGGATCTGTGAAGCCTACTGAACCTGCCAAATCACCAAGTCCACAGCTGTCTCAACCAGCTGTGTCTCAGGCAGAAGAGGTTCAAGCCCAAGCATCTCACCGGACTCCATCACATGTGCCTCAGGCAGCTGTCCTAGTCCCCACTTCTCAAGCACCTGTGTCCTCTCCTGTGGCACAGGCACCTGAAGCAGCTGGCCAGGAAGAAAGCTTAGAAAGCGAATCAGATGATGGAAAAGGAGTATCAGTGACTCCACCAAGGGTCAGAGAACCTAGGTCTGATTCTGATAAAGACTACCAAGCAGAAAGCTCATCCCCCAGCGTAGAATCAGCCATAGAATCAGAAGAGAAAGAAGAGGAAGAACATGAAGACAGCTCACCCAGTCTCTCAGCTGCAGATGATGATGACTTGGAATCCAAGTATCACTATATATTTTCACATGCTCTAAGGACTGAGGTTAACCAAATGGCTTTCATCTCAAGAGCTGCAGCCAAAAAGCTTCCTAAGAGTGATCCAAAGAAGTCCAAGAGCAATGTTGCCTAAATGAGCACCAGTACATTCATCAAAATGAGGTCAATTTGCCCATACTTCTCTGAAGATCAAGAGTTTAAGGAACCATCTTGCTCAGACCCTAGATTTCACAATGATCATCAACGGGGTGTATATGATGAAATCTTGTCTTCGAAAGGATTTGTTGACTGCAAGGCCATAGACTGGTCTGCCCTGAATGATCCCAGGCTGAGAACCCTTCCATCTTTGATTCAAGCCTCAGCCTGGAGTTCATTTGCAGTCTTCAACAAGATTATGACCCAAAGATTCTCAGAGAATTTTCTGCCACAGTCTGGGTTGAACAAAGCAATCAAGATGTTATGCTCTGGAAGACTAGAGGTCAGCTTCTGTCAATAACAGCCCCAGAGTTTAACCATTTGCTACATGCACCAGTGGAGTCTGGAATGCCAAATCTTTTCAAACTAGAGCCAGTCTCCAATGCTGATAGAAGGAAGTTCTACCCTAGGAACTTCACTTTCCTGCCAAAGCCCCTCCTGAACATGTCTATTTCAAGGGCATTACCATTACAGCCAAGCATCTTGTGAAAATCATCAATGTTATTCTTCAGCCCAAGGGAGGCAACACAGATGCTGTGTATAATCCAGTTTGGCAGATCTTGGTGCACATTGCAAAGAACCAGCATTTTGATGTAGCCAGATATATCTTTCATGAGATAGATGCGGTTCAGAAAGATAAGAAAGCAAAGCTGAGGTATGGATCATACATCATGTACATGATCCTTCAACGCACAGGTCTTCTGGATTTCAACTTCGATATGACTGTGAAGACCATCAAGACCCAGCTCAGGCCTCAGGCTGATGACCATCCTGATGAGGTTGCTGTGCCAACTCTGTTTGGTGATTCTCCTGATCCAGCTGTGTCCACCCCCGGTGACACAGCTGCTCCCACAGCTCCTCAAGTGCTTGTCCCTCAGGTGCCAGCGCCTGCAGTTCAAGTGCCTACTGGTGTCACAGCTGAGTCCCCTGTAGCTGATCCAGCTGAGTTCGTGTCTGTGACACAGGTAGCTAAAGATGGCACTCTGTCCTCCTCTCTCATGTCTCAAGCAGCAGCCAGAGCCTATCAGAACAAATCATGCCAACTCAGTTTGTAGCTCAGAGAGAATCTTCAGCTCAGAACCAAAGTTGACAGTCTAGACTCCAAAGTCGATCAACTGCAAGCTCAACTCCTTTCCCCTTTCTGGTATTTTAGTGTCAAAGGGGGAGAGAAATTGGTAGTAATAGTGCAAGGGGGAGAAGTGCTAAAGGGAGAGATAAATGTAAGAGAGAGTATTTTGGATATAGGGGGAGTAAATATTTTGCTGTATCAAGACTTGTGTTTTAATTTCTGATTCTTCTGTCTTGATTACAATCAATTTAAATTGCAGTAATCTTTTGATCTGATGCAGTAAGTTTTTGCTCTGATGCTGTGCACATAAATTTACTCTGATTCTCATGTCTACACTAAATTTGTGCTCTATTTGTACTCTGATACACATCTATATGCTCTATTATCATAACTGGAATGCTCTGATTAAAACTCATATACTCCAGTTATTATAACTGCATCAGAAGAAAAATATATCAGTTCAGATATATCCTTTATGTCATATGCTCTGATACATACACTCTGAAATGACATATGCTCTGATACACATTCTCTGAATTGATAAAAGTGTAAGTTGTAAGAATATACTGCTCATATCCAAAATTAAAATCTATGCACTAGTCTAATAGAAGCAAATCTATTATGCACAGCTTCAGGGGGAGTATTTTCTAACAACCTGCACATGTATCTCTCATTCAATCTTTATGTGATTTTGATGAATGAGTTGCCACTAACCACCAAAAAGGGGGAGAGTGAAAAAGCACCTAGGCCCCTAAGTGGTTTTGATGGTTAATGGTAACTCAATCTGGGATCTAACGTTTACAATGAGTGTAAGCAGGTTAAATAGGTTCCAGGAAGAAGGGTCATCAAGGGAATGATGACCACCCAAAAGTTCAAAGGTGGTTTTCAGGACAAAGGAATGGCTGTGCTAGGCAGTTGTGTCATAGCTGTGAGGAAGCCGGTGCTGTGCAAGGAGTTGTAAGCAAGGTGATGGTGGCTTGAGACGTCAAGGGCCGTGAATACAGAAGGTGGCAGGTAAAGCCTAGATTTGCTAGTTTCTTTGAGTCCATAGGAAACACCCGTACTATCAAGAGGGATGAAGTAGTAGTAATCTGTGGAGGATCTTTTTGCTCAATACTCAGGGTGTTAGACAGTGGCACTGATGCTTTGAGGTCAGTGGCCCTGTGTCAACAGTTTTGCACAAGTGTGAAACTGGTTTTTGTTAGCACTCTGCAGTGCTAGCAGTAGAAAACCCTCGGGGTTATAGTCACCGATGTGACACAGCTGTGACACAGCTGTGTCACAGGTGGTCTAGCGCTCTATGACTCAGGTACATCTCTGTACCAGGGGAGAGCTTGTAAATGCTAAGGGACCTGCACTGCGATGGTTTGTCTGCTGAGTCAGAAGACTGTCGGAGGTTCTCTCCTTATTAGGGATCAGAGTAGTTGTTTTACTGGAGTTTCCAATGGGTCATGCGACCCTAATGCTGTTACAAAATGTTAGGTGTTCTTATTGTATGCATTAATCAAAACCTAGAATTTCGATTTCCCTCTCATCTCCCTGCTGTTCTTTCCTTGCTCTATGCTGATGCAAAACAACTGCGCCAACTGCGGTACCACTTCTCCACTCGAGAGACCGCCGCATCACCAGCAGCACGCTGGATCCCCCTTTGCAAAAAGCCAGCTTTTGAGCCAGGCACGAGATGCTCCTATCACCGGACCCCCACCTAAATCGTGCCCAAGCAATGCCAAACTCAACCTCTGGAGATGCCCGCAATGATGCCCATCAAGAAAGAAGAACGACTTGGCACAACTCCGTCAGATCGGCCAGCACCGCCCTAACCATTCAAAGGATAACGACGGTGGAAAAAAAAATCGAAAATGCGTTCAAATTTTTGAGTAAATGTATACCCAACAAAATTTTAAGGGAGGGGGTAGTTCCGAGAGTCTGAAAGAAGAACCTGCGCTGGAGCTATGAAGATGCTTTGCAACAGAAGACCGTGCAACCCTGTCCCTGATCTCTTTCCCTAGTCTGTCCGAATCTCGGGGACGAGATTCCTTTTAAGGGGGGTAGATTTGTAACACCCTAATTTCCGAAACCCAAAATTTAGGGCTAACAAAAACTTTTTGCTAGTAATGCTGATTAACACACACCATAATAAACCTTCTTTTCAAATCATGCTTCTATTGAAACCCTAAAGTGAGTCAACCAAAAACCTTTCTCCCTCTGTTCTTATTCCGTTGACCTCCGCTCTGTTGAAACTCCGTCCGGCAAACTTTTCCAAACCGGGCATTCCAGTGTCTCCATGCGGGACCATTCGTCCTTGCGATCCCGCCACAACAGCCCATGGCAGCCGTTGCCGCTGCCACGCTCTTGCCACGGCAACTGCCGTTGCCCATTTCCTCTGCCGCGGCAAGGCCTCTGCCGCCGCCGCTGCTATCCTTCTCTGCCGCAGCAAGCCGTTCCTGCTGCGACAAGTTTCTACCGTCACTACCATGCCTCTGCCACGGCAACTCCTTCCCTGCCACGGCAATGTCGCGCCGCTGTTCCTTCCTGCCGCGACAACCGATCTCTGCCGCGACAACCAATCTCTACCGCGACAAGTCCTTTCCCCTACCGCGGCAATACCGCGGCAACATCTTCTCCGCCGCGACAGCCATTCTTCCTACCACGGGCATACCTTCGGCATTCCTCCCCTCCAACTAATCAGTGCCACCCTCCGGAACCCGGTGCCACGCCCCGATTCCCATCTACCGATTTAATCCCGAACCCCCTTTCGAAACCCTAATGCGGTAACACCGTGCAACAGGACATTTGCAACCGCGGCACTTTGTCGTCAAATGGACCCGAGTCGAGAAACAAAGGTGTCCAAGAGTTCCCATACCTTGCGTCACCCTGCCGCGCCCCTAAACCCTAATTCCCTCCTCCCTGATTCGACGAAAGGGGCAAAACCCTAACACATTACACGCGCCGTATACGCCACCATATCGACGGTACCTCAATGCCAAACCGTCCTAAGCCAACCCAAATGTTTCATCTCGAATTCCGTGTCCCTGCCCCACCTTACCGCGCTCCGAAACCCTGGATCCGAGCTCCCGATTCATTCCCTTCCTATTTAAACCTAATTCCTCTTAAAACCCTAACGCATCGTCAACTTTGTCTCAATCCTTTGTATATAGGCCTAAAGTCCCCAGTGTATATGAGCACATACACCTTGAAGCCCCGGCATATCGCTGCATATATTCCTTTGATTTTCGCCACCTTTTCTCTCTCCTGGAATATGTATATATATGTACGTATATACATCTCTGCCTCCTACTTAATGCACATGAGAAACCTTTTTCCCCGAGCTGTCTCAATTCATGCTCCAGCTAGCTCCATCAGCAGCGTCCAGCCTTGTTCCCCATCTCCCCCTCGTGTCCTTTTTCTCTCTTATCCCATCACCATTAACGCACCGAGGTGTCACTTCCTGTTTCCATTCTACAGCAAACCGAGCTACACCACTGTTCCATTTCCTCAAACAGTGTTCCAGCAGCAGCCAATACCTAACCCAATTACTGCCATCAATGAGCCGAGCACTGCCCCAGGTGAGAGCTGCCCCGAGTATCTCCCCAAACCGAGCTCTTTTCTTTACCACATGCAACCAGCAGCAGCAGCCCGAAACCTCCCATCACTCTCTCCTTACATTAATTGAACTCAGCACGTGTCCCATCCCTTCTTTTCGGTCCCTGTTTTTCCCGGGACAGCTCAACACACCTCCTCCCCGAGCTGCCCCAGATATTTACCAAGCAGCCTCCTCTTTCTTCCCATACTTCTCCTCAGTGGCCTGCAAACCAAGCTCTTTGAGCTCTTTCTCTTCCCTAGCAGCTCCTCTTCTCTGCTCCAGCAGAACCAGCAGCCGAGCCGCCCCTCACCTTCCTCCCCAACTCCATCTTCCTTCCCCCCAGGCATCCTCTCATCTGAGCTGTTTTTTCCCCCTTGCTCCATCGCCAAGCTCCCAGCTCCAAGCTCCCCCTCCCTACAAATCTTCACCCGAGAGCCCCATTCTTGCTACTCGAGCACCCCAGACCTCAGCTCCAGCTCCCATCTCCACCGAGCAGGCCAAGCCAAGCTCCAGATTCACGCCCACCAACAAGCCCCGCGCGCGTACTCCACCTGCCTTTCTCCATCCCCCTCCAGCTCCGGTAGCTACCAAGAGCGCCGCCGCAGAGCTCCAACGCCGTCGCCGGCCGTGAGCGTTCCCTCCTCTGAGGCGAGCTTCACAAGCCCGGTCGCCGCCGCCCCCAAGAACCGACTCTTTCACCGCCATCTCGCCGCCTCCCCAGATCTGGAGCAGCGCGCCGCCAGTTTCTTCTTCCACGGGCAGCCGAGTTCCGAGCCTCCTCCCTTCGTCCTCCCGAGCCCCAGCACCAAGACCTGCCGCCCCTCCTTTTCTCCACCCGCCTTCCACCGTAGCTCAGCAGCCACTCCAAGCCCCGCGAGCAGCCCTTTCGTCGAGTTCGGCGAGCTGCCCGAGAACTACCACCATCCCGCCGCCGGTGGCGAGGCCCCTACCGCCGGCCGCCGTGGGAGCCGGCCACCGCCTCAGGGCGACCCGCCTCGGCGCTCGCCCCTCCCTCTCCATCCAACTCACCTCACCGCCCATGGCCGCCTCCTTGCCGTGCCGCCACTCCAGAGGACTCCGCACCAAACAGCCTCAAGCCTCCAGATCCGCCGCCCTTCCCTTGGCCTCCCCTGCCGTCCTAGCTCCGACAGCTCAAGCAGCCCGGCGCCAGCTGCCGCCGCCTGGTCCGCCGGTCCCGTCCCCAAGCACTCCCCGACCTGCCCTTGCCCTGCCGCGGCGAGCTACGGAGCTGCCCTGGTGAGCCCTGCCGCGGCAGCCTGCTGCGATGATTTCCCCTGCCACGGCAGCCCCACAGCGGTGCCGCGCCACAGCACGTCCCCACACGGCAGTACCGTGCTCCGGTGCCTCCTGTTGCGGCAGCCACCTTTGCCCCTTTTTCCTGCCGAGGCAAACAACCGACGACAGCAGCAGCCGCTCAGCTCCGTGGCGGCCCCATCTTCCTTCTCCCTCCTTGCTTGAGTTCCTCCCTTTTACACTAAGCTTCCCGTGCCTCAGACTTCCAAGCACTCGAGCTGCCGTTCCCTTTTCTCTCTACCGTGGCAACAACCGAGTGAGTTTAACGAGCTAATACCGGTTCAGATATGCACGATATATATACACACCTCCTTTGTTTTTGGTGCCAAATGAAACCTTCTTCCCAAGAAACCTTTAGAGCAGCTGGTGTTTTAGTACAGCAACATTAAAAAGTCCCATGTTGATTTTCAATAGAAAAGCAGATAGAATGTGTGACACTGGTTTTACAAAAGAATTGCAAACCCTCACTTCGATTAGGGCAACCTATGTATACTCTTCTAGAACTCATATGCAAGGCTACAAATTGTTCTCAAACATTAGTACAATCTGGTCCCAAAACAACTTCAAATACCCAAAACCATAAACAAAGTTTATAGCAAATCTAATATGTTTCTCAGCTCTCTGGACCAGAGAGTATTCAGACCCTTAAATCTCTTTCATATAAAGAAAAGGGGAAATTGAAGTATATTAATACTATGCAACCTTGTATATGCTTGTATGTATATACCGGTACAAATACCGTCTCAACTCTACCCCAAAAGCTTTTGTCTAGTTTGCTAAAAATCTTTCAAAAGGGTTAATGTCCTCTGGACCTAACCAATGAAACAAAATTTTAAACGTTAATAAGTTCCTAACTCCTATGAACCCTGATCTCCCAAGGTACATCAAACCCTAAATTCACGCAACATTAATTCCTTCTCACCTCCGCAAATACCCTAAAGATAACTTAAAGTTCAGAACACCCGTTTTAGGTTTTCATGTGTGTATGTTGGATCTTATTGGGTTTTATCTCGCGCCGTTGTTTATTCGATGTTCTTCCGGCGTGTAGTTACGACGTTGCGATATCCCGCAAAGAAGGTCTCAAGCGTTGCCGTATCGAGCTCAAGACCGAAACCCGGCCAACGTTGCCAGGCAAGCATTCCCACCTTGATCATGTTGAATCCCATATGTGTGAAATCATAGTTATTTTGTTTACGAACTCTGCATGCTATGTGGTTAATAACGATATTTTATGTAGAAATAGATATACCCATTAGTTGCACGAAGCTCAGGTCCGAATATCCGACCTTTGTAACCCTAGGTATATTAGTCGGTCGATCCACGACCGACAAGAATATTAAGGTTATAGGCATTAGCCGTGCTTAGACCTGCTGTAGTCGAAAATAAGTTTTCCCTCGATTTATAAACCCCCCCCCATTTGGGATATGGGGAATAAAACCCTCGGGTAACGTGTGTTATCCGGGGTGGTGTTTAAAAGAATGATTGTCAAACCTTGAATGAAAAACTGGAGATGATTCGGATTCGGGCGAGAATGCTAAGGGCAGCCTGGGGCTGTAGAGGAATTGATGATGGCACGTCGTCTAGGACGATCGTGGGTTGAGGAATGGAGTCTCGCTCGAATCAGTTAAGGACCGGGCCGAAGTGCCGCTAAACCAGTTCCACCACCGTACGACCACATGTCCTTTATGGGAAGGACTTGACTTGGTACCCCGGCAAGTATTAGGGTTTGGACCCGTAGGAAGTTAGGAGTCGTGGCTAGGTGCTTGAAAGTCCTAGAGATCCACTGCCGCGTAGCGTTTGGGTGTTGATCGACACAAAGGTGGAGAGTCCCAATTTGGTGTCCGGAATTTGGTGTCCGGGGCACGCAAACTTGGGTATTCACTTAGCGGGTCCAACCCTAGTATGGAAGCGGGCGACGGTCTCGTTGTACTAGCTCTGGTAGTATACTGGGCCCGGTATGCCCAGGGTGACTTACATCTTGTGGGTAAAGTCGTACAACCTCTGCAGAGTGTTAAAAACTATTCGAATAGCCGCGTCCTCGGTCATGGACATGAACTGGCAAGGCCACACAATGGTTAGACTAAGTTTTGGTTGCGAAAGCCGGGAAAGGGATTAAGGACGTGGGCATGATGTGTCCATAGTGTGCAATTTACGCTACAGGACTGGTAGCAAGGAATTGCAGGAGGAAAGGCTAGCTGTACTGTCCGGAACAGTATGGGCTGAGTCGGGAGTCAAACGGGAGCCAGCCATGTTGTCGGGATAACAGAGGCTGAGCACCGTTCTAAGGACGCTAGCTGCACTATCCGGGAATGTGCAGGCTGAGCAGTGAATCGAGGCGCTAGTCATGCTGCACGGGGCAGTATGGACTGAGCTGTCTCGACAGTAGATGAGCAAAACTCTTTAATTTTATAATGAGCTTCACAAAGCCGCTTTCAAATCTACTATACCTATATTTACATAAGAGCTTACTTTTCCGCACAACTATTAAACTAGACTAGAGCTGTTTACATTGCTATCCCCCTGCATGAAATATCGCCATATATTCTCCCCGGTGGGAATAGCTTGCGAGTACATTCAATGTACTCACCTGGCTTGTTGATGTGGCCAGACGAATGAGACATCAATTCCGAAGATACGTGTAGGAACGCAAAAGTTAGGGCGTAACCCCCCCCCCAGTCAGTTGCCTGTCGGGTATGGCATACTGATGGGCCACATCTCTCCGCTGGATTTCCGCTGCAAGTTTATAGCCATTGGGCTACAGGTATCAGATTATCGACCTTCACGGTCTATTTAATTATTTACGCATGTATGACAATGATATACAAGTTAACTCGTGTGTATCGGCTACTGATCCAGGGACCGATACAGTAATCACGAGGGCTTACCCGGCCTAAAAACCGGGGGCGCCACAGGCTTGGTATCAGAGCCATACTGACTGTAGGTTAACCCTAGTTAGCACGGACGTTAGATGTAAACCCTAGGTGAAAACAATATTTTCGTAAAATATACAAACTCATTTTAAGTGTGGGTTCTATCTTCTCAACTCTCTTAGTTCCCCTCTTACCTATGTTGCTCTAAAAGAAACACAGAGTTTTCCTATTCTCTCGTCTACTTCGAACAGTTAGACTATATTAGTAAGTAAGCACCGAGACCTGTATCGATGAAGCAAGAAGTGCCAATCCTACCGAAGATCAAGAAGAATTGCGTCATCACGTCAACCAGGACACTCGTCGAGGCTTGCCACGATGGGTCGACACCAACACTTCAACCCTTCCAACTCATAACGTCAAGAACAAGGGAGTTCGCAAGGCAACACGGCATCAAGTGGAAGAGACTCGTCGGCATGTGGCATTGATGCCCCGATAAGGACAGCGACCCATGCATTGACCGAGTGGACTAAACCCATAAGTTAGGTCACTAGACCTCGCCTGTCGCGAGTAGCGAGAAAGGTACACCTCTTTGTTCGAGTTTAGACGCCCTTGCGGTACATATATAAAGTACCCTAGGATGTTCTTTGCAACGCATTTGCTATTTCATGATTTCTTGCTTGCTTGAAAAATGTGGCCCGCACATATGTCCTTCGACGCATGTAGCGGTCACATCCACGGTTGGTTAGCTAATAGGCCTTACCTTATCTCCAGAACCTAGCCCAGCCTCGCTGTTCCCTCCATTTGATACTCCTCCCCGATTCTTGCCGATGTCACCTCCCCTTGTCAGCCTTATGTCGAGTCGTTTTAACGACTTTGGACCTGTTATCCATGCGTCGTAAACCAGACAAGACGCGAGCCGCCGTCGTATCCCGAGGCAATCCTCCCTTGGAATTCTCGTTGACCTCCATGTAGCCGAAAGGCTATATAAAGCCCCATCTTTGCTCTTGTGTAGCACACCCGTGCCATTTCCTCTTTGTCGCCAAAGCTCCCATTTTCGCCAGAGGAGTATCTAGTTTCGTAGTGCTCTTTTTCCCATTCAACCTCTTTCCTGGTAAGCATGCCGTCCCATGACGCCTTACTTCAAATGACTGTCGCCGCAGAGCTCACCGGATTTCCAGCCATTCTTTGGTCCATGGCTCAACAGATCCTCGGAGCGACACTACGCCCCGTGTACCGTGTATACCTGGGGAGTGCCTCCTGCTCCTTGCATGAATTCTGGGCAGAAGTTCATGTCTACCCAGCCGCCACCAACCGAGTTTTCCCCCTCCGCTTCATCGGGAAAACCGTGCCTACTTCTCCGATGGCCATCCAAATGGCCGCGATGGAAGCTATCTCTCGCCTGCACTACCTGGTCCCCAGCGCGAACCAGCGTGCTTTCCTCCTCTACCCCAGTCGTGCCCCTGAAGAAGATGCCGTGTTCGCCGACGCACAGCAAGAAGAAGACGCGGCGGTGGTCCACGCCAACCACTACATCGCCGCCCAGCACGACTTGATTACCCAGCTGGCGGACTCCTGGATCGTGTCGCTCAACAGTCTCGAGTCCCCGTCTTCCCCCAGCGACCCCTCGGTGCCGTCCGCGCATGCTTCCGAAGCCAACGAGTTGCCACTGCCAAGAATGATGACACCCGGAGGAGGCCTCCGCCACCGTAGGAACAACAACACTCTTAGAGTCTTTCCCTTTCCCTGAGGACAAAAACCTCCGTGTCAGAACGACTCCACCCCGTGCTGCCCGTCTAGTTTAGACCACGTAGTCAAGGCACCCCGAGGTTGGACTAGCCCCCTCCGTGCCGCTAGTTTTATGTGTGTTTTTATTATTATTTTATTGTTTTGATGCTTGCCCTAGAAATGTACTCCCTGCCCTTCGGCTCTTGTAACGTTTGTTTTGCATCTTCTGGTTGAATGTGTGCGGTGTGAGCTACACATCCGTCCCGTGGCGCGTGTGGCAGCCACACCTGTGTATGTTAATGAAATTATATGCCTTACCTTTTTTCCCTTATCTAGGGAACGTTTGACCGTCCTCTTCTCTCCTGATCTACCCTGTTTGCCTCGCCTCAATACCCTTCTGTATTGACGGCAACCCTTTACCCTTGTTCAAGCTACCTTCTTTATTGTCCTCTGAGAATCTCTCCTTGTTGTCGGCCACCTGCCTATCCTCATTTAACTGCCTTGGTTCTGTTCCCAACGGCCACCTGGACTCTACTTTTCTTCCGCACCCATCCCGTGCCACCCTTCTCCTTGCTAAACACCCCCACTGCTAGAGCTTCCTTGCTCTCAGTACTCCTTTCCTCATTCGTTCCTTCCCACCGCATTCCCCGTCTGCTTCTAGCAACCCCTTGGCAGCTTTGCCCACGCTCACGGAGTTCAACAAGCAGGCCATGGCGAAAGCACCCACAGCCGAAGAAGGCACACGCCGCCGCAGACGCGATGCCTCGTCTCAACGCGTCCCGACTCCATCAGAGAATCAACACCCCCAGGAAGAAATCGCCCCACCTCAGGCCCCTAATCCAGAGCTAGGTCAGAACGTAGATGCGCGTCGAGCTTGGATTATCCAGCTCAATGTGTTCGGTTGTCTGTGCGTTTACGTTGCATTGATTTTCGCTTTTGTGTTCGGCCTGATGCCTCCCGGCAATCAGACTGGCCTATTTGATGCACTTGTAAGCGCATGGCTGCGTGTCATGCTAATTCTTGTGTTGTTTTACTGGAGTTTCCAATGGGTCATGCGACCCTAATGCTGTTACAAAATGTTAGGTGTTCTTATTGTATGCATTAATCAAAACCTAGAATTTCGATTTCCCTCTCATCTCCCTGCTGTTCTTTCCTTGCTCTATGCTGATGCAAAACAACTGCGCCAACTGCGGTACCACTTCTCCACTCGAGAGACCGCCGCATCACCAGCAGCACGCTGGATCCCCCTTTGCAAAAAGCCAGCTTTTGAGCCAGGCACGAGATGCTCCTATCACCGGACCCCCACCTAAATCGTGCCCAAGCAATGCCAAAACTCAACCTCTGGAGATGCCCGCAATGATGCCCATCAAGAAAGAAGAACGACTTGGCACAACTCCGTCAGATCGGCCAGCACCGCCCTAACCATTCAAAGGAATAACGACAGTGGAAAAAAAAATCGAAAATGCGTTCAAAATTTTTGAGTAAATGTATACCCAACAAAATTTTAAGGGAGGGGGTAGTTCCGAGAGTCTGAAAGAAGAACCTGCGCTGGAGCTATGAAGATGCTTTGCAACAGAAGACCGTGCACCCTGTCCCTGATCTCTTTCCCTAGTCTGTCCGAATCTCGGGGACGAGATTCCTTTTAAGGGGGGTAGATTTGTAACACCCTAATTTCCGAAACCCAAAATTTAGGGCTAACAAAAACTTTTTGCTAGTAATGCTGATTAACACACACCATAATAAAACCTTCTTTTCAAATCATGCTTCTATTGAAACCCTAAAGTGAGTCAACCAAAAACCTTTCTCCCTCTGTTCTTATTCCGTTGACCTCCGCTCTGTTGAAACTCCGTCCGGCAAACTTTTCCAAACCGGGCATTCCAGTGTCTCCATGCGGGACCATTCGTCCTTGCGATCCCGCCACAACAGCCCATGGCAGCCGTTGCCGCTGCCACGCTCTTGCCACGGCAACTGCCGTTGCCCATTTCCTCTGCCGCGGCAAGGCCTCTGCCGCCGCCGCTGCTATCCTTCTCTGCCGCAGCAAGCCGTTCCTGCTGCGACAAGTTTTCTAACCGTCACTACCATGCCTCTGCCACGGCAACTCCTTCCCTGCCACGGCAATGTCGCGCCGCTGTTCCTTCCTGCCGCGACAACCGATCTCTGCCGCGACAACCAATCTCTACCGCGACAAGTCCTTTCCCCTACCGCGGCAATACCGCGGCAACATCTTCTCCGCCGCGACAGCCATTCTTCCTACCACGGGCATACCTTTGGCATTCCTCCCCTCCAACTAATCAGTGCCACCCTCCGGAACCCGGTGCCACGCCCCGATTCCCATCTACCGATTTAATCCCGAACCCCCTTTCGAAACCCTAATGCGGTAACACCGTGCAACAGGACATTTGCAACCGCGGCACTTTGTCGTCAAATGGACCCGAGTCGAGAAACAAAGGTGTCCAAGAGTTCCCATACCTTGCGTCACCCTGCCGCGCCCCTAAACCCTAATTCCCTCCTCCCTGATTCGACGAAAGGGGCAAAACCCTAACACATTACACGCGCCGTATACGCCACCATATCGACGGTACCTCAATGCCAAACCGTCCTAAGCCAACCCAAATGTTTCATCTCGAATTCCGTGTCCCTGCCCCACCTTACCGCGCTCCGAAACCCTGGATCCGAGCTCCCGATTCATTCCCTTCCTATTTAAACCTAATTCCTCTTAAAACCCTAACGCATCGTCAACTTTGTCTCAATCCTTTGTATATAGGCCTAAAGTCCCCAGTGTATATGAGCACATACACCTTGAAGCCCCGGCATATCGCTGCATATATTCCTTTGATTTTCGCCACCTTTTCTCTCTCCTGGAATATGTATATATATGTACGTATATACATCTCTGCCTCCTACTTAATGCACATGAGAAACCTTTTTCCCCGAGCTGTCTCAATTCATGCTCCAGCTAGCTCCATCAGCAGCGTCCAGCCTTGTTCCCCATCTCCCCCTCGTGTCCTTTTTCTCTCTTATCCCATCACCATTAACGCACCGAGGTGTCACTTCCTGTTTCCATTCTACAGCAAACCGAGCTACACCACTGTTCCATTTCCTCAAACAGTGTTCCAGCAGCAGCCAATACCTAACCCAATTACTGCCATCAATGAGCCGAGCACTGCCCCAGGTGAGAGCTGCCCCGAGTATCTCCCCAAACCGAGCTCTTTTCTTTACCACATGCAACCAGCAGCAGCAGCCCGAAACCTCCCATCACTCTCTCCTTACATTAATTGAACTCAGCACGTGTCCCATCCCTTCTTTTCGGTCCCTGTTTTTCCCGGGACAGCTCAACACACCTCCTCCCCGAGCTGCCCCAGATATTTACCAAGCAGCCTCCTCTTTCTTCCCATACTTCTCCTCAGTGGCCTGCAAACCAAGCTCTTTGAGCTCTTTCTCTTCCCTAGCAGCTCCTCTTCTCTGCTCCAGCAGAACCAGCAGCCGAGCCGCCCCTCACCTTCCTCCCCAACTCCATCTTCCTTCCCCCCAGGCATCCTCTCATCTGAGCTGTTTTTTCCCCCTTGCTCCATCGCCAAGCTCCCAGCTCCAAGCTCCCCTCCCTACAAATCTTCACCCGAGAGCCCCATTCTTGCTACTCGAGCACCCCAGACCTCAGCTCCAGCTCCCATCTCCACCGAGCAGGCCAAGCCAAGCTCCAGATTCACGCCCACCAACAAGCCCCGCGCGCGTACTCCACCTGCCTTTCTCCATCCCCCTCCAGCTCCGGTAGCTACCAAGAGCGCCGCCGCAGAGCTCCAACGCCGTCGCCGGCCGTGAGCGTTCCCTCCTCTGAGGCGAGCTTCACAAGCCCGGTCGCCGCCGCCCCCAAGAACCGACTCTTTCACCGCCATCTCGCCGCCTCCCCAGATCTGGAGCAGCGCGCCGCCAGTTTCTTCTTCCACGGGCAGCCGAGTTCCGAGCCTCCTCCCTTCGTCCTCCCGAGCCCCAGCACCAAGACCTGCCGCCCCTCCTTTTCTCCACCCGCCTTCCACCGTAGCTCAGCAGCCACTCCAAGCCCCGCGAGCAGCCCTTTCGTCGAGTTCCCCCCCCCCGGCGAGCTGCCCGAGAACTACCACCATCCCGCCGCCGGTGGCGAGGCCCCTACCGCCGGCCGCCGTGGGAGCCGGCCACCGCCTCAGGGCGACCCGCCTCGGCGCTCGCCCCTCCCTCTCCATCCAACTCACCTCACCGCCCATGGTCGCCTCCTTGCCGTGCCGCCACTCCAGAGGACTCCGCACCAAACAGCCTCAAGCCTCCAGATCCGCCGCCCTTCCCTTGGCCTCCCCTGCCGTCCTAGCTCCGACAGCTCAAGCAGCCCGGCGCCAGCTGCCGCCGCCTGGTCCGCCGGTCCCGTCCCCAAGCACTCCCCGACCTGCCCTTGCCCTGCCGCGGCGAGCTACGGAGCTGCCCTGGTGAGCCCTGCCGCGGCAGCCTGCTGCGATGATTTCCCCTGCCACGGCAGCCCCACAGCGGTGCCGCGCCACAGCACGTCCCCACACGGCAGTACCGTGCTCCGGTGCCTCCTGTTGCGGCAGCCACCTTTGCCCCTTTTTCCTGCCGAGGCAAACAACCGACGACAGCAGCAGCCGCTCAGCTCCGTGGCGGCCCCATCTTCCTTCTCCCTCCTTGCTTGAGTTCCTCCCTTTTACACTAAGCTTCCCGTGCCTCAGACTTCCAAGCACTCGAGCTGCCGTTCCCTTTTCTCTCTACCGTGGCAACAACCGAGTGAGTTTAACGAGCTAATACCGGTTCAGATATGCACGATATATATACACACCTCCTTTGTTTTGGTGCCAAATGAAACCTTCTTCCCAAGAAACCTTTAGAGCAGCTGGTGTTTTAGTACAGCAACATTAAAAAGTCCCATGTTGATTTTCAATAGAAAAGCAGATAGAATGTGTGACACTGGTTTTACAAAAGAATTGCAAACCCTCACTTCGATTAGGGCAACCTATGTATACTCTTCTAGAACTCATATGCAAGGCTACAAATTGTTCTCAAACATTAGTACAATCTGGTCCCAAAACAACTTCAAATACCCAAAACCATAAACAAAGTTTATAGCAAATCTAATATGTTTCTCAGCTCTCTGGACCAGAGAGTATTCAGACCCTTAAATCTCTTTCATATAAAGAAAAGGGGAAATTGAAAGTATATTAATACTATGCAACCTTGTATATGCTTGTATGTATATACCGGTACAAATACCGTCTCAACTCTACCCCAAAAGCTTTTGTCTAGTTTGCTAAAAATCTTTCAAAAGGGTTAATGTCCTCTGGACCTAACCAATGAAACAAAATTTTAAACGTTAATAAGTTCCTAACTCCTATGAACCCTGATCTCCCAAGGTACATCAAACCCTAAATTCACGCAACATTAATTCCTTCTCACCTCCGCAAATACCCTAAAGATAACTTAAAGTTCAGAACACCCGTTTTAGGTTTTCATGTGTGTATGTTGGATCTTATTGGGTTTTATCTCGCGCCGTTGTTTATTCGATGTTCTTCCGGCGTGTAGTTACGACGTTGCGATATCCCGCAAAGAAGGTCTCAAGCGTTGCCGTATCGAGCTCAAGACCGAAACCCGGCCAACGTTGCCAGGCAAGCATTCCCACCTTGATCATGTTGAATCCCATATGTGTGAAATCATAGTTATTTTGTTTACGAACTCTGCATGCTATGTGGTTAATAACGATATTTTATGTAGAAATAGATATACCCATTAGTTGCACGAAGCTCAGGTCCGAATATCCGACCTTTGTAACCCTAGGTATATTAGTCGGTCGATCCACGACCGACAAGAATATTAAGGTTATAGGCATTAGCCGTGCTTAGACCTGCTGTAGTCGAAAATAAGTTTTCCCTCGATTTATAAACCCCCCCCCCATTTGGGATATGGGGAAATAAAACCCTCGGGTAACGTGTGTTATCCGGGGTGGTGTTTAAAAGAATGATTGTCAAAACCTTGAATGAAAAACTGGAGATGATTCGGATTCGGGCGAGAATGCTAAGGGCAGCCTGGGGCTGTAGAGGAATTGATGATGGCACGTCGTCTAGGACGATCGTGGGTTGAGGAATGGAGTCTCGCTCGAATCAGTTAAGGACCGGGCCGAAGTGCCGCTAAACCAGTTCCACCACCGTACGACCACATGTCCTTTATGGGAAGGACTTGACTTGGTACCCCGGCAAGTATTAGGGTTTGGACCCGTAGGAAGTTAGGAGTCGTGGCTAGGTGCTTGAAAGTCCTAGAGATCCACTGCCGCGTAGCGTTTGGGTGTTGATCGACACAAAGGTGGAGAGTCCCAATTTGGTGTCCGGAATTTGGTGTCCGGGGCACGCAAACTTGGGTATTCACCTAGCGGGTCCAACCCTAGTATGGAAGCGGGCGACGGTCTCGTTGTACTAGCTCTGGTAGTATACTGGGCCCGGTATGCCCAGGGTGACTTACATCTTGTGGGTAAAGTCGTACAACCTCTGCAGAGTGTTAAAAAACTATTCGAATAGCCGCGTCCTCGGTCATGGACATGAACTGGCAAGGCCACACAATGGTTAGACTAAGTTTTGGTTGCGAAAGCCGGGAAAGGGATTAAGGACGTGGGCATGATGTGTCCACAGTGTGCAATTTACGCTACAGGACTGGTAGCAAGGAATTGCAGGAGGAAAGGCTAGCTGTACTGTCCGGAACAGTATGGGCTGAGCCGGGAGTCAAACGGGAGCCAGCCATGTTGTCGGGATAACAGAGGCTGAGCACCGTTCTAAGGACGCTAGCTGCACTATCCGGGAATGTGCAGGCTGAGCAGTGAATCGAGGCGCTAGTCATGCTGCACGGGGCAGTATGGACTGAGCTGTCTCGACAGTAGATGAGCAAAACTCTTTAATTTTATAATGAGCTTCACAAAGCCGCTTTCAAATCTACTATACCTATATTTACATAAGAGCTTACTTTTCCGCACAACTATTAAACTAGACTAGAGCTGTTTACATTGCTATCCCCTGCATGAAATATCGCCATATATTCTCCCCGGTGGGAATAGCTTGCGAGTACATTCAATGTACTCACCTGGCTTGTTGATGTGGCCAGACGAATGAGACATCAATTCCGAAGATACGTGTAGGAACGCAAAAGTTAGGGCGTAACCCCCCCCAGTCAGTTGCCTGTCGGGTATGGCATACTGATGGGCCACATCTCTCCGCTGGATTTCCGCTGCAAGTTTATAGCCATTGGGCTACAGGTATCAGATTATCGACCTTCACGGTCTATTTAATTATTTACGCATGTATGACAATGATATACAAGTTAACTCGTGTGTATCGGCTACTGATCCAGGGACCGATACAGTAATCACGAGGGCTTACCCGGCCTAAAAACCGGGGGCGCCACAGACAGCTAAGTGTTAATTCATACATAATTTCTTGCCTGTGCTGCTCACCTGTTACACAGTTAGCTCATCCTGCAACTAGCTAAGACTTAATCTGTTCAACAAAATTAAAAGGAGTAATTTTAATTAGCCTCCTATTCACCTCCCCCCTCTAGTCGGCACCTTCGGTCCTTTCACATTGACTACTACGTCGAGTTCTGCGATGAGAACAGAACCGAGTAGAATAGTAGGCCGAGTAAGTCGAGAGACTGTAGTTAAGACTTTGCTGTAGCTAGATGATAACGGTTTGAAATTCCCCGTACTTTTGGTAATCAGTTTGTGAGACTTCTTGTTGTATTATCAGTTTGTAAGTTTAGTTGTAATATATGGACCGCTGCAATATTTCTGTTGCGCCAATCTGTGGTTCGCCGCAAATAGGGACAGAGGATGGCATGGGAGAGACGGCCGCTGCGGAGGCAATGTTGGCGTAGCGTGGGTTGGGGCAGACGATACCAACACGTGCACAGGTGATCATGGGATGACCACGTGGCGCAGGCGCTGATGGAGGCTAGGGTGGGGATGCTGCAGAAGAGGACAGCGGCGAAGGCGCGATAGGCGTAGGCACAGGCACAGGCGCTGATGGAGGTGCGACAGGTGCCACGGGTGTAGCCTGTGGCATGGCAGCGTTGAGCGCAGGTGTAGGAGCCACGCCGGGTGCGGCGCGAGCAGGAGCGACACGTTGTTGAGCCAAGCGTGGCAGCGGGACAACACGAGCCGGACGCAGTGTGACGGGTGGTAGTGGAGCCGACGCTGATGAGTTGTTCCTGAAAGGAAAAGAGGACTCGTCGAAGTAAACATGCCACGAGATGATGACACGGCCCATTGTGGGGTCGTAGCACCGATAACCACGGTGGTTCTCCGGGTAGCCGAGGAACACGAATGCCACAGAGCGCGGTACTAGCTTGTGCGCAGCGGTGGCTGCAGTGTTCGGAAAGCATAGGCATCCGAAGACTCAGAGGAGCGAGTAATCAGGAGGCGTGCCGAAGAGAAGCTCGTACGGGGTGGCGAGCTGGCGCGGGCGGCACGGCCACCGGTTCAGGAGATACATCGCAGTGCAAGTGCCTCGGCCCAGAACTGCGGTGGAGCAGATGCGTGAAAGAGGAGAGCACGAACGCTACCGTTGAGCGTGCGGAGGACGCGCTCCGCATGCCCGTTTTGCTGCGACATATATGGGCAGGAGAGACGGAGCTGAATGCCATTTGCGGTGAAGAAAGCACGGGAGGCGAGGTTGTCAAATTCGCGGCCGTTATCAGTCTATATAGAGAGAACGGGCCAGCAAAATTGAGTTGTGATAAATTTGTGAAATGAAATGAGAGTGGGAAGAACGTCCAATTTGTGACGCAAAGGGAATGTCCAGGCATAGTGTGAGTAGTACGACGAGGTAGAATTGAAAACCAGAGATGCTCAACACAGGAGAAGTCCAGACATCACAATGAATCAATTGAAAAGGAAATTGTGCGTGAGAATCATTATTGGTAAAAGGAATGCAACATGTTTCCCTAAGAGACATGCATAGCAAGTTGAAACAGAGGATTTAGTAAAACGGAAATCAAAGGAAGAAAGAATGTGGGAGAGCGAGACACGTCCGGAGTGGCCGAGGTGTTGATGCCAAAGGTCCGTGGAGGTGGCGATGAATGACTGGTGTAGGTGAGACGGGCCAATGCGGAGGGGATAAAGCTCACTAGAGCTATCACAACGGAGTAGCACCACCTGTGTCCGATGATCCTTAATTGAAAAACCAGAAGCGTCAAATTCAACAGTGACAGGATTATCGCGAGTCAAGGAACGCACAGAAATAAGATTTTTAATAAGAGAGGGAGTGACTAGAATGTTGTGAAGATGAATAGGAGCAAAGGAGGTAGGGATTGCGGCGGTGCCGGTGTGGGTGACGGGAAGGGAGGCACCGTTGCCAACAACAACGTGATAGGGTGTAGAAGGAGAAACAGGGGAGGAGACGATACCGGGGTTGGAGGCCATGTGCGACATTGCGCTGGTGTCGAGGAACCAGTCACTGCCGGCGCCGGAGGCAGCCTGCATGGACAAGTTCTGCAGAGCGGCGAAGAGTTGGTTCTGGTCCAACGCACGCATGGTAGCTGCAGGGGCGGGCGGCAGTAGCGCGGGGTAGGGCGCAGTTGGCATGGACGCGGCCGAGAGCGCATGTGGTGCGGGGGCACCATGGTGGGGGCCAAGGAGACCAAAGCCAGGCGCACGCATGGACCATGCCTGGAACATGCCACCGCATAGGAAGAAGCCAGGCTGCGGTGCCGGCATGGTTGGTGCGCGCTGGCTACCACCAGTGCTCTGCTTCTTCTTCTTCTTCCCGCGGTTGCGATCGCCACCGCCGGTCGAGGAGGATGGGTGGGTGGAGGAAGGAGCAGGCGGAGCAGCGTGAGACGAGCCGCTGGCAAAGAGGGCCGCGTTGCCGGCCATCTTGGCAGAGTAGTCGAGGCGACGCTCCTCAAGCAGGAGAAAGGTGCGCACACGCTGGAACGAGGGCAGGGGGTGCTGGATCGTGATGGAGGTGATGCAGTTCCCGAGCCGCGGACTCAGGCCGCGTAGCGTGTCGATGACGAGGTCTTGATCAGTCACCAGGGAGCCGACGTCGCGCAATGTGTCAGAGAGAGTCTTCAACCTGCTACAGTATTCGTGCTTGGCGTAGATCGCGCGGTGATCGTGGTTGTCGAGGAAGAGATTGGAGATTATAGTCCACACTTGCTCAGCTGTGTTGTCGTCGGCTATGATGATGTTGTAGATGTCGGGCGAGACAGTGTATAGCCAGTTGACGATTGCGGTGTCGATCTCCATCCAGTCCTTGTCAGCGAACAGGAGGCGAGCGTCGACATGGCGTTGACGTGGTTCATCAGACCAAACTTGCGCAGCGTGGTCTTGAAGAGGGTGCGCCAATGGGTGTAGTTGGACTCGGTAAGGTCCAGGGTGATCGGAACATGGAGATGGATGTCGGTGGATTTGATCAAGTCGACAAAGACGCCGTCATCAACAAAGGGATTGGAGAGAGAAGACTGGGGGCTGTGCGCCATGGGAGCAGCGAACAGGAGCGGAAGCGAGGAGGATCGGGAAAAGAAGCTGAGGCCTCTGGTACCATGTAGAGTGAGAGAATGCAAGAATTGCAACACACATTTGTATTGAATCATTCCGTATGTATTTGTACATGTATAGGACGCAACTAACCTCCTACATGTAAGCCACACACACACAAAACATGGAAGAGATGGAGCTATAGCCTGAGAAGTAGGAGGCAAGTAAGCAACGGTAGTGCACAAGGGATGTGGTCAGCCATGACCCAGTCGTGTGCTCTTACACCTTCACTCAATTGTAAGCCCAATACGAACTCTTCTGTCTCTGTGATAACAATCCTATTATGTCGTGCATCTCCTTCTGCAGCATCTACGTCTCCGTGGTGTTTGAGATTCATGACAAGAGCATCTTCACCCTCCATGACTTTGCCAAGGCCATGAACAACTTTTGCTCCGGTTAACTGGCTGTGGCCATGGCCATGGTTACGATCCGGCTCCCTGTGGCCATGATTGCTATCTCTGTCCTTGTGCCTCCTACTCCCACTGCGATCACGATGGTGATCCCGCTCCTCCCTCCCGTGCCTCTCCGCCCTCTCCTTGCCCCGGTACCTCTCACCGCCTCCGTCCACATCCATCTCCTCCGGCACCGCACGAACAGGATGGGGTCAAACTGAGATCTATGTCGAGGAAGAAGAAAGACATGGTTCGATTCGATTCTCTCACGGCAATGCAGAGAGAAGAGAAGACCATACTTGCATGCAAAACAAACAACAACCCAAGGAAGTTAGCTAGGGTTTACATACCAACAAAAGGAATCGCAAGCGTCAAGATGATGCAAGTCCAGTGGAGGGGGGAGGAGGGCTGTGTCCGGGATGCGCAAGGTGGGCGGATGCAGTGGCGCTGTGGCGGTGTCACCGGCGAAGGGGATGATCTAGCAAGCGCACGAGCCTTAGGGCATCTACAATAGCAGAGAAGACAACCTTCTCTTATGCCTTCCACGTCATCTAGGGATAACAATAAAAACATATTATACAATAGGTTATTTCTTGATGCCATCTCTAACAATTAATGCCTGCATGAATATAGGATCAAAATTAAACTAGAAAATATGGGTATAAGGGAAGACATATTGTACAATGAAGAAAATAGTGATCTCTTAGGTGTGAAGGGATTATCTCTTCACCAAGAGAAGACAACATTCTCTTTCTTCTCTCTCTCTCCTTCAACTCAACAAAAATCCTATGTGACACCTCTAAGGGAAGGCTGACATCACCCTATTGGAGATGCTCTTAGGTGATGCGAAGGCACGAGGACCCTGCTGTTTGGGACGAAATCATGGGCGTATCCAAACCCACGGAGCGGCGCACGAGGCGGTCTTTTGAGGGAGGCAGATGAAGAAGCAGTGGGCCGGTCGTGTTGATGGTGCAGGGAGTTGCCACTTGGGCTGTGAGTTCCTTTCTGGCCCAACAGGGCCTGATCAGGTCCAGTCTAGCGAATGCTGCTGCTGCTACGCTTCATCTTCGGTGAGTCGAGTTTACGGTTGTTTAATTGTGTTGTACTGAATTTATATTTTATGACTTGCTATTAAAAACTAGCCACGTAAATAGAAAAATAGCAGTTACACCTATGGAGATCTAGTCTAAGGAATGTTGGTTGGTTGAGTAAGAATGAGTCTGTCTTTCCTCACCCACATGAGCTTTCTCTTCCTCTCCTCGGTTGCCTCCCAACCGATCCAACTCCTCTTTAAAAAGCTGACCCAACTTACTTTGTCTCCATTTTTAGTATAATTCACGATTTTGGTTTCCTATTTCTCGAAATCAAAGCTTATGAAATGCATCGAGTTGATAATTTCAATACACTAAAATCCAAAGTTACATTTTTTTTTCTAATTTGGACTTTCGTAATCCAAAATTTTCCAACCCTGAAGGAAAAAAAAGAAAAAAAAAGAGAGGTGAGAACAAGCTCTGTTGTTGAGGTGCAGTCAGTTGGCATAATTCTTGCCTAGATGATGTCAACTGGGATGGCTTATTAGGTGAGATAATCTTAGGACATTGTTCTTATCATTTTAAGAGTTTCTATTTTTAAGTTAACTGAGAAATAATTATTCCCAAATCGATGATTTTAGATGTTGATTCTTTATCCAATTGTTAATTAGGTAGTTGCACCTTTTAGAAATTGTGTGCAACTTCATATATAAAGATATATAACTAGACAATTAAATATTTCTAGTCCTAGAGTTATGTGTTTTTTTGTGTAACTAGGTCTAAAAATATACAATTTGGTGGATTTAAGTGTCTGAAAAATAGTAAATCCGCATCTTTTTTTGTCGTACTTCTGCTCCGCCGCGGAAAAATGGCAAAACTGGCCCCGCGACCAGGGTCATTTTTGGCAATGATAAAAAAATCACCACGATAGCACCGACAGGCGACACGTATGAGTTATCGCGCTCGCCGGCCGCGACCTGGACCTGTCGCGGCGTCCGGCCGCGACAGCCGGTCTGACCGGCCTGATCGGGCGGTCAGACCGGCTGTCGCGGCCGGACGCCGTGACAGGTCCGGGTATCGCGGTGAGCACTGCGGTTGTCGCGGTAGCACACGGACCTGTCGCGGCATCCGAGTATTGTTCGGGACTTACGTTTGGTTGGATCGGATCGTCGAACGCTTTTTTGGAGGCCGCGGCGGAGGGAAAAATGGCACAAATGCCCCGCGACCGGGGCCAATGCTAAAAATAGCTCCGCTCGTGGGCAATGCCAAAAAAATCACCACGATAGCACCGACAGACGACACGTGTCCATTATCGCGCACGCCGGCCACGACGGGATATTATCGCACTCGCCGGCCGCGACACGGACCTGTCGCGGCGACCAGGCGGTCAGACCGGCTGTCGCGGCCGGACGCCGTGACAGGTCCGGGTATCGCGGTGAGCACTGCGGTTGTCGCGGTAGCACACGGACCTGTCGCGGCATCCGACCGCGACAGCCGGTCTGACCGCCTAGTCGCCGCGACAGGTCCGTGTCGCGGCCGGCGAGTGCGATAATATCCTGTCGCGGCCGGCGTGCGCGATAATGGACACGTGTCGTCTGTCGGTGCTATCATGGTGATTTTTTTGGCATTGCCCACGAGCGGAGCCATTTTTAGCATTGGCCCCGGTCGCGGGGCATTTGTGCCATTTTTCCCTCCGCCGCGGCCTCCAAAAAAGCGTTCGACGATCCGATCCAACCAAACGTAAGTCCCGAACAATACTCGGCGTGTACAAATTTCTTTCCCCACACGACTCGACATCATCCCAGGCCAGTCACGGAAAAAAGGCAGAATTAGCCCCCCGCCGAGTGGCAATACCGGATCTAGCGCCCGGCGGGGGGCAAATCCATTTTTGTCACCGCGACGCGCAAATTCGCGGGTCGGGCCCGCGACGGGCCGAAATCGCGCTGAGCCCGCGACGGGGGTGGGCCGCGCCCCTGGGCCGCGACGGCAGGCCGAGCGCGCTCCTGGGCCGCGACGGCCCGCTCGTCGCGCTCCTGGAGGGCGAGGCTGGTTAACGCCACCCATCGTGGCGTGTGACTGGGTGAGCTAACGCCACGGTCAATGGCGTTCGGCCCCCGGTCCACGATCCGCCATTCGCGCTGACCTCGCTGACGTGGCGAAGTACCGAACGCCACGGTGACTGGCGTTTGCCCGGTGAACCAAACGCCACGGGCTCTGGCGTTAGGTCACCGAAGACTTCGAGATTGGCTTCTGTCCTCGCGAAGTGGCAGCGGCTTCTGACACCGGCGCGAACGCCAGAGCCCGTGGCGTTTGGTTCACCGAGCAAACGCCAGTCACCGTGGCGTTCGGTACTTCACGCGTCGCGGATGCGGGCCGCGGCCCACTCTGTCGCGGATAGGGGCAGCGGCCCACTCCGTCGCGGATGGGGGCCGCGGCCCACTCCGTCGCAGGCTGAGAGGCTGCCGTCGCGGGCTGAGGGCGCGATTTCGGCCCGTCACGGGCCGACATGCGAATTTGACACATGTCACGTGCCCAGCACATCACGGTGATAAAAATGGATTTGCCCCTTGCCGGGGGCTAGATCCGGCATTACCACTCGGCGGGGGGCTAATTCTGCCTTTTTTTCCGGCCAGTCACCCAGCGCAGCGCTGCCCCCACACCCCGCCACCTACCAACCATCCTCGTCCTCGCGCGCGCCCCATCCAAGAACCAGAAAGATTTAAAAAATCGCGAGAGGAACGTCTCTTCTGTTGTCAAGCACAGCGTGGCGGCATTTTTAATTAATTCTGAGCTGCAGCTTAGAGATTGGCTAGCTGTTAATCGGGTAGAATTGCCGGCGTTCATTCATCCATCCATCAATCCATGCCGCCGGAGGCGAAGGCGCCGCTGCTGGAGGGGAGGAGGGGCGCGACGCCCGCGCAGACGCTTGGGAACATCGTCGTATCCATCGTCGGCACCGGGGTGCTCGGCCTGCCCTACGCCTTCCGCAACGCCGGGTGGCTCGCCGGCGCCCTCGGCGTCGCCGGCGCCGGCGCCGCCACCTTCTACTGCATGCTCCTACTTGTCAGTACAGTACATTTGCTCCACGTCCTTAATTTACTCGATCGATTAGTCTCACTGGATTTACTCATATGCAGTTGATTAACCTCATGAAATTTACTTGCTGTTCGTTCTAAAGCTGGATTGCAGGGACAAGCTGCGAGAGCAAGAAGCAGAGGAGCAAGATGAACAGCATCGTATTGGCAACTACACCTATGGGGATCTGGGCGAGAGATGCTTCGGCCCTATCGGCAGAAACTTCACGGAGGCCATCATCATCCTCTGCCAGACCGGCGGCACCGTCGCCTACCTCGTTTTCATCGGCCAGAATATCAGCTCCGTCTTCCCCAGCGGCGGCGGCCCTGCCATATCGCCGGCCACCGTCGTCCTCGCGTTCCTGCTGCCAGCCGAGGTCGCGCTCTCCTTCGTCCGCTCCCTCTCCGCTCTTGCGCCGTTCAGCATCCTCGCCGACGCGTGCACCGTCCTCGCCGTGGCCACGGTGGTCAAGGAGGACCTCCAGCTTCTCGCGGAGCGCGGCCGGCCGTTCGCCGGCCGGAATGCATTCGCGGGGCTCTGGGGTGTCCCGTTCGCATGCGGCGTCGCGGTGTTCTGCTTCGAGGGCTTCTGCCTGACGCTGGCGCTGGAGGCGTCTATGTCCGACAGGGGCAAGTTCCGGTCGGTGCTCCTCCAGGCCATCGCCGGCGTCACCGTCGTGTACGTCGGCTTCGGCGTCTGCGGCTACCTCGCCTACGGCGACGCCACCAGAGACATCGTCACTCTGAATCTTCCAAACAACTGGTCCACTGCCGCAGTCAAGGTCCGTAATCGAATTAACAAGATCAAGTCTTTCCACGGATCAAATCGACATGATGAAATGATATATTTGATTTTGTTTCTGGCAGGTGGTGCTGTGCGTTGCGCTGGCGCTCACGTTCGCGGTCATGATGCACCCGATCCACGAGATCGTGGAGGCGCGGCTGTTCGCGCCGGGCGGGTGGGTGCGGATGCACTGCCATGGCGGTAGCGCCGAGCGGGCGGCGCTGCACCTGAGCCGCGTCGCGGTGGTGGCCGCGCTGGCCGTGATAGCGTGCTACGTGCCGGCGTTCGGGGCGTTCGCCGCCTTCGTCGGGAGCACGGTGTGCGCGTTTCTCTCCTTCGTGCTGCCGGCGCTCTTCCACCTCCACGTCGTGGGGCCGGCGGCGAGCCCGTGGGTGCGCGCGGTGGATTACGTTTTCTTGCTCTTCGGGTTGGTGTTCGCCGGTCATGGGTTGTACACTGTCTTGTCACGTCAATGACCGCTACAAAATGGTCATCAATTTCTTACACAAAAAATCGTCAAATTTCGATTTTATCTTTTTGTGCCGGCCTGGTCGTTCTCTCCTCGTCCGACAACTCCGCCTTCCTCATTAGGCTTAGGCCCTGTTTGTTTGGGCTTTTTCTAGCTTCGAAGCCAAAGCGCAGAAGCCAGAAAAAGCCCAAACAAACAGGGTCTTAGGTTCACCGAATGTAGTTTGTTCATACGAACCAAACTGAAAAATAGCGGTTTCGTGCTGCTTAAAATTTTCGTAAGTGTTAGTTAACTAAAATTGTTCATTACTATGATTAAATTGAAGTCTTGGAAGTGTTTAATTACTATATTTAAGAAAATGAACAAGATTTAAGAAAAATCTAGCTAACTTAAAAATAAACAATAAAAAACTATAAGTGCTCTGTGTTAGTGTAAACACCAATGCCAACACTTGTATAGACAAGAAAAGCCGCAAGAGAAGCCATATCATGTTTAAATCCACGAACGACATGTCACTACTACTACTTCGAAACTCAGGCAACCTTTACTACAAAACATGGCATTACTACTTAGTTGAGCTTCCCCTCTCAAATTTGTTAGCAAGCAATTAATAGAGAATGATAGAAAAGTATTTTGTGCTTTCTAAAAGGTCCCAACTAGACATGTTCAAGCCGCCGGTGGGCCAGGCTCGAAAAACCCGACCTCAGAATATCAAGCCCGAGCTTGGCCCAAGCATCCAAATACAAATTTCTCCAATTTTAAAAATATTAATTTAATCAGTTTTGGAAGAAAGAAATAATAGTATTGTAAAATATTTTTCAAATACCATATTATTTTGTAGTTTATGTTGGACTTTTCTATCTTTCGGTCCAAGCCACCCTTGAACAGGTCTAGTCTCAGGACACATAACTTAATCTTATATATTGAGTGCAGAGTGTAACGTCGTCACTTTTTCGGGCGTCATTTTTTAACTTAAGGGACACAATTATACATAACTAAACTTTTATAAACCCTGGAACTACATTTTAAGTTACACAGACGCTAGAAATTCGTTAATTCTAGACCTTGTCAACACAATTGCACATAAGTTGATACCTGCGAAGCCTGGGATGAATTGATACGCTCTCGGAGTGAACTAGCATGCCCTAGACTGGACCTATTATGGTTGAGTCGTTGAGAGGATGTTCATAATGATTTTTTGCACACGGTCGTCCATAGGTAGTAGATTCTCTTTAGGTGCTCATGCATGCTAAGCAGTTCCTTTGCCGTTCCGAAGCAATTTCATATAACATATTTTCTTTCCTTAAATTTATCCTTGCAGCATAATGCATCAAATGTTGACATTTCTAATCTGGCTTGGAGCCTATTCATGAAAAATGTTGTCATTACAACATCATGCTCTGGAGAAACAATTATCATGTATCTTGGTGCTAAAACTCCACTAATTGGGTAACTAATCTAATTTACCGCTAGCTATTTGAGGGAGACATTACTCTACTAATTTTTTTATTAAACAAAGAATATCAAACAAATGCAAGAACCTCAATTTCACGGTGGGTACCTTCTAATTCAAATTTGATGATGCCAGAAAATGATGATTACAACGGTTCTTCTCTTTTTATGGTATTTTCTGTATTTGAGTTTACAAACTTTGAATACAAGTACACATCGGTACGTGAAGAGCACTTTCAAAGACCAAATTCATGGACTATTTTGAAATACAAAAATTGTTACATGCGTCCATAAAAATTTCAAACGCGACTTTCTGTAATCATGTACAATTATCTATATATGTACATATTGTTTTACCATAAATTATATCAAATACAAATTCATTTGAAGTCTAAAAATTACCTTTGTTGAGATAGAGGTATAAAAGAATTGCATTGTAGGGGTACAGTTCCCTACTATACCCGTTAGACCCAGCTAACCCGTTGTAAATGAGCCGACACATACTAATTATTCCAACTTTATTTTAAATATTCACTATGTTAATAATGCTAATTATCATCTTGTGTAGTGCGTTACATGGCCTGAACGTGAGCATGATTTATAGTGTATCGTACCGAAACTTGGGAATAGTATTACAGGATATATATATACGCTTATTTCTCACTGTATGCCAATCCATATCTAACTATATAATCAGTTTTTCTTTTTTTATCTCCACCTCACAAAACATATACAAGTCATTTAATCTCGTCCGATCAAATGCATCCAACAGCTCATTTTAGTTTGATAGTCTACCACCTAGTCCGACGGCTATCCTTATTTAATAAATAATTACCCATCATTGACACCACCACCCCTCTCTCTTTTAGACCCACCTTCAATAGAAAAATTACTCACTATTGCCACTGCCCCTTTCTCTCGAGAATCTGCGCCGAGCGTGCCCATGCTGCGCTCCGACCACCCACAACATGCGCACGAGCAATGGCCATCCCATCGTGCGTGGCCGCCGTGCTCCGGCCGCCTGCCATGCCGCGCAAGCGTGCGCAACGGTCGCGCTATGCATCACCGCTCATGGCGACTAGGTTTGGACACTGCATTGGGCCGCCCAATACTGTCGCGTGGAGACGGGCCGTGGCCCGGCCCAAGCTACAAGACAAAAAAAGAAAAGAAAAAGGAGGCGGACCGAAGCAAGCGATGGGCCAACAACCCGCTCGGCCATGTGCACGCGCGCTTAGGTAGGGCTGAATTTGGGCTGGGTCTGGATATTTTGCGAAAAAGTTATCTGGTTTATTTAATAAAACACATAAATTTCTATGTGTACTGAAATCTTGCGCAGAACCTCTTGTTGTTATCATAATTAAAAACACATTTTTCAGTAGAATAGAGACTTGATAATTTAAATTTTAGATCTATTCTTGTATTTAGAATAATGCCTATACATATTGTAAAATATGTATTACACATGCACAGTTACTAGTGAAATTCTAGTCGAGATGGTGTGCCCCTGAGCCGTGTGATCTGCCGAGTTTGAGACCCATCCAGGTAAGCATATGTATCCTACTACTGCTAGATTGCTTAGCAATCACCACGGTAGAACACGTGACAGCATCTAGTTTTCTTGACAGAATAGCATCTAGTGATTTGTGGAGTTGATCCAATGGCTGACCTTGTGCGGATTTACCGCCTCTCCACCGTTGGATCAGGCATATCCAACGGTCTATATGATAAATTCCTTGCATGCACAAATGATTATATCTTCACCTGGAGTGTCAACTATCGGGAGGTACACTTTTATCAAACAATTAGTTCGATATGTCATTGAGGTACATACCAATGAAGTTTTTTTCCTTAAAACATAGATCGTAGGTCAGTCGCTCTTGTTCCACAAAGTGCTTGGATATTTATTACAAAGATAACTTCGAGGAAGTTTTTGTTGCTTCGGTAGAAGAGGAGATTAGAATGAACAAGTGGGAGTGATCCGAGTCATATTTGAAATATTTTGCCATGCTTATTTGCATCATTTAGTCACCATTTCATCCGGTTTGGAGCTCATTTACATTGATAAAAGTACTGAAATCGATAAAAGAATTGTTTTACCGTCTGTACTGAATATTTTGCAGGTACGTGCGACAAGGCACAAATTCTACAACTATGGACTTTGTGAGAGGAAATCAATCATCAACATAAGTTGTACAAGGATTAAACTTCATAAACTTTACATCAGAAGGACTAAAAATGAAGATTAAATAAGAAAAGAGAGAAAAGGAGGAGCACTGAAAAGCTAAAAACCAGTGTCACGTATCTTGCATGACCCTGTCCAACCACTACCCTACTTTCCTATATAAAGCACGCCTCTCCTCCTGCGTGGGTGGTGGGGTGGCTTAAGATCCAAGAAACACTAAATAGAGGGGAAAAGAAAGGGAGAGTAATGGAGAAAGGAGATCGAGAGCTTCTCCATCGCTAAACCAAGCCATCTTCCATTGTCGATCACCACCCGAGCTCATCAGCTCTGCATCTGCCCCGGGCTTCTTCCTCTGCTTCCTCTGCTTCAACATCCAGCCTGCAACAGCAACAACAACCTCATCTCTGCAAAACCCTTGGTGAAGAAGTCCCAACTCATTCTTTCCCTTTCTTGATTTGTTGTTGTACTCGTTGTACCTGCGAACAAAAGAATCCTTGTTGTAATCCTAAATGTTTCAGTAGCTTTTGTTTGTAATAACTCAGTACTTGTGCTTGTGAATTCTAGAGTTACATCATGTGGTTTATTCAGTTCATCACGCTGGTTTTAGTTACTGTTCATGTCAGACAAATTATTGTTTCGGCTAAGCTGTTTGAAACTCCAAATCTATTGGTAATTTGGTCCCTACGAATGAACACAACAACCCTACACTTTACACTGATAAGGGAGGTGATTGACAATTAATGATTCAGGCTCGGGCTGCATTCTATAAACTTGGGAGAACTCCATGTATGTTGTGCGAAGTGAGAACTATCAATAGTTAAATGTTGAAGTAATAATTTCAGAAATTATAGAGCTCTGTACACTCTGCTATGGAATTGAGATGAACAGGTATGGTGCATCAGAAACCGTGTCAAATTCCGAATCGGATAGTCCTAGTCAGAGAGTCAGAGTCAAACTAAAAGATGATAAAGACTAGGGAGTATATATACACGTATAAAATATACGCTATTACGCTTATATATCATCTTCGTTTCGCTGGCTGAAAAGCAAACAACACGGAGAAAGAAGTTTAAGGGTACAAGGCGAGGCACACAACTTACACACATAACACAAACATACTCATGTGAGTTCTCTAATCACGATAGGAAAACATCGAGGCTGCACCATTCTCTCTTAATTGAGTATACCTTGTTATACTTAACGCACACGTATATATATTCTGACTAAATACGGTACAATATGTCAATCTTTAGATGAACCCTGAATGGGCGAAAGAGAACGGATGGATTACTAATTTGTTGCGCGTACTGAGGTCGGGAGTTGGCTTGGAGCTTGAATCTGAGTTACACCTGAGGTAACAGTCTCGTGGCACCAGCTGGTTTCTACTTTCAGGGGACACCGTAGGAGTGTGGCAACTTCTTCATCTGTAAATCGATCTACGTCTTTTATATAAGGAATGATAAAGTAGCTACTGTTTGCATCTGTGGTCACATCTGTTCTTTTTTTTTGCGAGTGAGTCACATCAGTTTATTTGACTGCGTAGAGTGGACTTGTATTGTTCTTTTGTGCTGTTGTGATTTTTCTAAAAGAGAAAAACTAGAAGTACGAACTAGCTGCTCCCAGTAAGTATGACGATAGAAGGCCTGCTCGTTTGATCTCCATTTTCTTCGCGCCGCTGGAGCTAGCTAGCCATACATATATATATACGATCCTGGAACTGGACTTAATTAACAGGGGGACATTAACATTGGTGATGGTAGAGTAGCTGGGTCCGTCAGGTATGTATGTATTCCATGAGCGATTCTACTGCTACGGATCACCCAAGCGCCCAACAGGAGGTCCCCAACCCACTAGTGGTACGCTGTTGAGCCAGCAGGCCGCAAAGAGCTTCCAAGACTTGATTCACCAGGCTATGGCCTCTTGGGCCAGCCTCAGGTGGACTTCTTCTGTGCAACTCGGTGGCTCGTTCGGCTCACGATCATGCGCAAACCTTTGGCAATGCGAAAATGTTGGTCACCTTTGGCCATTGGACGAGAGAAGCCAAGCCAATCGCGTTGCTCATAATCTAGCTAAATGCTCTCTCTCTGAGAAACATTCGTCGAGTTGGTCAGATGACCCCCCAAATTTCTTGTTGGCTTCGCTGGTAGAAGATGTAACCATTGCACTAATGAAGTAATAAAGGTGGCATTGAGTTAAAACAAAACGAGATCTCTCTAGTTATGAGTATGGCGCGTGGGCCCACATGACATATATAAATATCTTTCTGAGGAAAATGACATATAGGTTTTTTCACCAAAGTATAGCATGTACGGATGTTGTTTCGTTGATTAAAAATCACAAGGGATACAATGGTTCAATGGATTAAAACGATGCACAGTTTAGATGATATAGTCGTTTAAAGTTTGCTAATGAAAAAAAAATGCATTCAACGGAACCAATCAATCACCCATTGCCACGTCATGGAAACAAGGATAAGCTGCTGTACTAACTTCTGGGCGGAGGTTTTGGGCGTCATCAAACAGCCGATGAATTTGGCGACAATATATAGCTCGGCGTTGCCAAAAAATTTTGGCCGTGCTAATATTTGGAACTATGAAATAATGAGGGCAACCCCCAATCCTGGATGCATAAAACGCAATTTCATTCTATGCTGCATGCGATTGTTCTTTTCAGATTTTTCAGTAAGCTCATTCACATGTATGCTTTCAGTAAAGCCTAGAGCTGCAATTGAACAAGTTAACATCGTCCCTATGATCAGTATACATACTTACAAATTATGAGCATGCTTTGAAGCTTTAGCTAGCTGTATATGTGAAAAGTGCGTGATCCTGAAGCTCCAGGTAGTCATTCAGGAAGAGTAGATGTTCAGAAACTGCAACATTGATCATAGTGCGTGAGAGATTTTCTCCAATATAGTTTGGTCGCTTGGTGTAAATTTCTAGCCTGAACAATTAGATTTGGTTCACCTTGACAACACCGGTGGAAGTAGAAAAAAAAGATATATCCTTCAGTAGATTGTGCTGGTTCCTAGCTACACTTTGTCATATTCTCCGATATTTTACCAAGACAGTTCCCCCAAAAGATATTTTTGACCGGCCCTTCGTTATGTTTTTCGCTTTCGCTACGGTATTTACGCCAAATTATTAAGTAAGTGAAGCCAGAGAACTAGAGAAACCTATTGAAATTGCACGTACGGTCAAAAAAATAGTATAATAGCAGCAGCAGCAGCAGCTTAGTTCCAAGCTTCGTGAGGTGCACGGAATTTGTTTAGTTCCATGAGAGAGATACGGAGATAGAGTCAGCTCTCGACTCTTCAACTTTTTCACATCATTAAATTATATAACTTATACAATAATTTGTGTCTATGACTGTAAACAAAAAATTAACATTAAACGTAGTGACGTACAAAAGCAATAAGGTCGACTTTAAACATTTATTCTTCATAGAACTTGATTCTCTACGAAGAGTTGATTTTATTCTCTTTTACTCTCTCTTTTCTCTACATCAGTAATTATCCTATATAGTAGGACTATAGTAGAACGAAGATTCGTACGTTTGTAGATGCCCTAGGCCGCTTAATTAACAGCTAACGGAGCAAATGGTACTCTGCTTTGTTTATGCGCGAATTACTCGATCTACGTACTATGGAAACAGGGACTTATCGGAGATTGAGAAGTCGTAAGAGAGGATTATGAAATGATCTTTCCTCTATTGGGAGTCGAGCACACTGGAGACGAGAAATACAAAGGTAATAGGACTATTTTTTAAAAAGAAAAACAAAGATTAGGAGAATTAAGCACCCCTCTAACGGAAAATGGACACTCATTGAAGCAGAGTACACTGGAGATTAAATTTCACCATGTACGTAGTCATCAAAACAAAAAAACAATGATGGAAGCATCTGGCGTGGGCCATTGAGTTCCTACCGCTGAAGATCCCACGGAGGAGGCCCTGCATGTCCTGAAGCGGATCAAAAGATGATAGGCATTTTCTTTTCTTTTTACCGAATGGCAGGCGAACTGCTACCCATACATCAAGAAGGAACCGGTAGAAAACCAACCAAAAACCACAAGTTATTTACAAGAAAACGGAAAACGAAAACGAAAAGAAAGACAACAAGCCGAATGAGAACAAGGAAGGTACAAGTCCTTAGCCATAGCCAACACCTGCCCTAAACAAAAAAAAATTAATCTTGCCCCCGCCAAGAACAATATCCGGGCCTCTCCTTGAATTATGTCCAGAGCATTCATGAAGCCCCCAGGATTTCTATCGAGCACCCAGCGATTCCGTTCCTTGCAGAGCTCCATTTATGTAGTTAATTAACATAGCGATGGAGCGCACCGCGAAGCGGTGACGATGATAGGCTTTTACAAGGCGCTGTCGCATGCTTGTAGAGTCTTATCCTACACCCATCAGTCACAGTGCAGGCATATACTACTAGTAGTAGCTAGCTAGCACACAGTATACTCCGTAGTTCACTAGCTGCTTCAATTCACCAAGCGTGCGTGGTGCTCAACATGCATGCGCGAAAAGTTGCAAAGTACTGGCACAGAAAATCATGCAAGCGTGTATACATACATGGATGCCTAGACATGCAAAAACTATAGAGAGAGAGAGGTGTGCTCTAGTTACTTACTAATCACTATTTATTTTTAGCTCTCTTTTTTGCGTAAATTTTAGCTTGTTCAATTCCTAGTATGAAGAATGCAACACGCTAATTAACCTCTGATTTTTGAATTGCAGAATCATGGAACATGCATGCTCTCTATTTTCCTTTCTTCAAAGCTTGGAACATGCTCTTGAATCGGTTAGGTCAGAATTTACTCGTTTTTGTAAGGTACCAAGTTAAGGCCATGCCCATGACTTATCAAAGAAATGCATGCAAGTTTCTGCATAGTACTACATTTGAAGCATGAACACCTCATCACATGAACGGATATGGTAAAATAATAATGAGATCAGAAGTAGCTACCTTGGCCAGGAGCCAAGCAAAGTAATCATATAATATAGACATGTACAGAGAGTCAGAGACTAGCATGCATATACTTCCATAAGAGTGAGCCAAGCAACTATGAACCTCACCTATATTGATTGCACTGTAACAGCAAACTAATGAAGGACATGGAATTATCATATAAAAACATATGGCGTTGTTCTTTCTACGAATTGCACGCGACGTGTGCATGGTAAGAACAAACCATGGAGCTCAGGATAGATAGCGCTTCGGACGAACAGATCGATAAACCATCAAAAGACAGGGAGGGTCTCTTGCTGGTTACAATAAACCTAGGCGCTATCCCTCCTGAGCTTCAAGGATTGTTCCTTACCCTCTTCCCTTCCAGTGAACTCCTACAAGGTCCCTTTGGTGGTGGAAAGGAGGAAGAAGAAAATAAGAAGGAAATGGCCATGAGAAGCTGGGTGTGTGCAAGATAGAAGCTGTATATAGAGAGAGGGGAGAGATGAAGTGAGCTGATTATATAGCTAGAGAGTGAACACACATTTTCCAGTGAAGTGGCGGAAGGAGTGAGGATGGAAGAGCCACAAGTGAGAGGTACATCTCTCTCTCTCTCTCTCTCTCTCTCTCTCTCTCTCATGCTTGTTTGTGAAATGAGACAACTGTCACATTTTTAGGTATGGGGGAGGGAGAGGTGGAGTAGGAGGGGGAAGAGGGTCTCTTAGGGTGTGTTTGGTTTAAGAACAAAGTGGAATGGAATGGATTGGTTCTACACCTAGCCCATATTCCTGTGTTTGGTTGGAGAGGGAACCGACCCACCGATTCACCTAAAGGGAATATACCCCTCAGATGCCGAACTAGGTGGTTCCTCCAAATCGGTGGAACTACATGGTTCTCGCTTGATTAGCCAATAAAAAAAAGAAAAACTCTCACCCCCACCTAACCCTATACATATGAGAGAGGTAATCTCCCATTACTATGCAAGAGGTGAGCTAAATCAAATCCATTCTATTACATCTCTCCACCAAACACTAGAATGGAACCATTCCATTTCACCTATTGTCCCCAACCAAACACAGGAACGGAATCGACCCATTCCAGAGGAATGGAATTGAACCATGACATTCCATTCCACTTCGTTCCCAAACCAAACACACCATTAGATCTGTACATGCTCTCTTGCTTTTAATTGAAGCAACACGAGCTAGCTAGGTGCACTGCCACTGCATGCATGGGTGGCTAATTGGCTATGGCCTTCAAACTACATGCATGGATCCATCCTTACAAAAGAAACTACTAAAATTCTATTAAAATATAAGTAGTTTTAGGTATTAGTATGGTCTTCAAATGACACTTTGACTATCAATTCTATAAAAATATGTTACCTTAAATAAAAATGACTATATATTACAAAATATATTTTATAATTGATGTAGTCGTATCGATTTGTAGTTATGAATATTGATAATTCTTTATATATTACTGATCAGATTTAATAATAATTTTGACTATCTGAAGTTTTAGAATCGGATGGAATATAAGGAATCAGCTTTTAAAAAAAGTACTGCGTGGATTCCTGCCTAATAAAGTGTGGTGTCACCACTTGGTACCACGCCCTCGTCTCACCTTTCTCCATCCAGGCAGTACAATTTTCATTTTCCCCATATGAATAACAAGATGACAAATGCTAGAGACAAGGGCATGCATTCCCCATGCATAAATGAAAATCCAGTACAGTGCTAGCTACCGTGCATGTGTAAGTGTAAGGATGTCTGACAACAAACCATTACCATCAATGTAAATCCCTGTGACCGGACGATCGCAGAGGTGCGAGTATGTATGTGCTACAAGCGAATATTTGCGATTACCAGCAAGCGTGCACATAATGTACTAGCTACCAAAAAAAAGGATTACTTAAGGAATTAGGATGTTACTTGGTGGTTAGTATACTCATATCCGGATCAAGCCCAAGTTTGAAGCTCTTTGCGTATCTATCGTATGTATCTTTCGTCAATTTTTAAGCTACACGTCTTCAGTTTTTAGTATATGTTGTATTTATCCGTATATGCATATATCTACGTGTTATACTGTGCGCATGCGCTTCTAAAAATATATTACTTTATTAGCAGTTAACTCCGAAAATAGAAATTTCGACTTATCGTAATCTTCTATGGAAAAATTTAGCTATATCATGTGGAAGTCTTTTGCAAGACAAGCTAATAATATTACTTTTCAGAGTTTGAAAGAATTGACCGTAGTCAAAACTAAGACAGAGTCATTGACTTTCTTTAACTTAAATCAGAGGAAACTTCTCGCATGCTGGGAACAGTCGGAAAGGAAATTATACGTGGTAAAAAAGCACAATATAAATTCGCATTTTCTTTGCCGCTGTCCAATGGCTCTCCTGGAACGTTGTTTTCATTCCTTAACGTGAAGAATGGAGAGCAAAGTTCGTGCTAACTTCCCCTGAGAGTTTTCTTTTTGAAGACTTTCCCTGAGGTGTTTGTGTGATGGTGAAAATCTCATGATTAGACAGCTGAAGTAGCTTTGGTCAGGTATCATGGATCTAGCTTTTGGTTTATTTGCCCATGATGTGAGAAGGCCCTTGACCATTTATGCATAGTCAAATGCCAATAAGACAAGCATGTACTTGACGCATGCTCAAATGATTTTTCAATCATTCACTTCCTATATACTGTACCTAAAGTTCGAAAGGGGAAACAGAGGCAAATATGAAGCTTTATACAATAAGCTCTTTTTGTAGATCATAAGCTCAGTGTGATTAATACCCACATGAAGACATGATATGCAGCTATGCAGTTCTCTTCTCTAATAAGCTTAGGCTTTCTTCTATACGAAATGGCTAGGAGAAGATGAAATTTGGTTTTCCCAAAAAAGAGATGAAATTTGTCTTGAAAGGAAAACACTTCGACAAAGCATTTAAATCGATACATGAATGTGCCTAAATCATGTTCACCATTGTAGCATTCACCAACAATCCAGTGAATGTTTGTATAGTACCGTCATAAAAAGGTACGTTGGCCCCTACAGGAACGGCTTCAGAACATAGCTGTGCCGGAAAAGCTAGAACAATACTACTAATTCCACGTAGTACATGCACTGAAAGTTAGAACTGACCTGCCACAGATTATCTTCTCATGGTTAAAATTTACAACCCTGACAAATCCTCTCAAGTCTTCGTTTGAAACGTGGAAAGTTTTCCCCGTTCACTTGTAAAAATGAACTTATTCATGTGACATTTGTGTGGATATTCTGTTAAATTCCTGCTTTCCGACTAACTCTGAAGCTTAAGGAAAAGAAGGGTATGGAGAGAAACGAGATGCAGATGCCATTGCGGAAGTCAGATTGACAGGAGATCTAGGTGCTTGGTGCGCCATATCTCCTGATCAGGGCGCCTCTTCATGGCAAATGTCAGATGGTGATCTCCAGCTTTCCGCGGGGAATTAAAGCGCACCGTTGCGCGTCTTTGGCATCTTTTCCTCGGCAGCCATCTCATTCAAGGTATCATTTCTCAAGTCACAACTAACTATTGATTTTAGCTAATTACATGCATGTTTCACCTCTCCCCTGCACATGTGTGATTTGCTAGCTCTCTCGCGGATGTAACTTAACATATACTAATTGACATGTATGGGTTTTCATGCATATTCGGATTGTAGAGACCGAAAAAGTATTCTCTTCTATCATCCAAAAATAATTCATATCTATTACCACTCTTTCACAAAAGTCATCTCTATGATGGAAAATGACTAAATGAACCCCGCAGGGTGCATATGTGCCTGGTTAAAAGAAAATCACTCCTGAAAATTGCTGAAAATATTCATAGATTTATATCGTTGGATGATGCACGAACCTGTAGATTTTAGCTCGAAAATATCTCAGTTGAACTGGATTCGCCATTGATGGTAAAAAATTGACCATTCTTACATACACGCACATGTTCATGTACCAAACATGATTAATTGACCATTCACCTTTTCACTGAATTCAGCATTGACTGTAACCAATCTTTTTTTCCCTCTCATGGGAAGGAATCACTTTAACCTGGATGGACCAGATTGGACATAAATTACACCCATGTGCTACTTAATCAAAGGGGATGGCCTCATGCCCTAGTACACACACATGCTGACATACCACTCCTCATCACAGCAACAGCAGCAGAGAGAGAGAGAGCAGCGATAGAAAAGGCTGCAGAGAGAGAAAGTGGGACGAGGTGAGCTGGTGGTGTGTGGTGTTGGGGGAATTTTCTCTGGAATTGGAAAGCTCATTCCTGAGTCCATCCATAAATAAATAGGAGCAATTGTTTATGCGCGCAACTCTGACTGCCTACTGCTACCAGCGCCACCCTGCTAGGTACACGGGTACGGCGCACCACAGTAAACTCTCCTCTTTACTTTACTGCTACTGCATCTCAAGGCCATCGTGCTAGACCCGGGGCGCAAACCCTTTTCCGATGTACGCCGTGTCTGCGAGAACACACTGAGATTCTGGAAATTTTGAGCTACCTGCACCGGGAAAGACCGACACGTATCTACATGCTGATGCTGAGCTTAAGCTAAACTTGGAGATGATTCATCTAGCACGTCGATATCTTTTCTGGTGTAACTGCGAGACCATCTAACACACTATGGCCATGCATTCCTCGAGAGCAACAAAAATGATACAGTACAGCCATACAAATGTACTTGAGTGCTTCGAGCGTGGAGTAGCTTATGCCAAGCAACGTTGGCGTAAATTACATCCATGACTTATTCTGAGGTACCGTAAAATTTAGTTCAGGTGCCTTTCTTCTTCGAGAAAAACTAGTCCATATAGCACGTCGTCTAGTCTTTCTACTTATTAAGAAAAAGTATCACAAATCGAAATACCCACTCTGTTTACTACAAGTACTTCGACCATTATGCACACATGAACTCTACACCTAAGAAAGAGTGTTTAATAAGAAATGACCATCCTTATCGTAATAAAATAACATGATACAACCATTTAATCTTTTTTGAAAAATTTGGCACATGAAATGCATGTTTCGAAAAATATACTATATAAATTATGTATTATCTAATATCATTGGAAACACGTCATCTCTACTGGTCATGATGTGTGGCATTTGTAGGAGGCCACAGGAGCTGGGCATCCAGAGCCTAGAGGGGAAAAAAGAATAGATAATTATTAACTCTTCCTTAAGTGAAATTAGCTCTTCTGTACCCTCTCTTAAGTATGCATTCGCAGGTAATTTGCAAGGGTTCAACTTAACTCGTGAGCCATTGATCTAATTATATGGACAGTTAAAGATTATTTGAATTTCACATAACTCATACCTTTTATGATAGTATAGATCAACATAGAGATAAACAGTTAAAACATTGTATTAAATAGAGTACATTATTGATTCTTGCGATGGACAATTATTTTAAAAGGGTGACTCCAAATCGCGAACAATTACGGCGAAACGGATGTAGTAGTAGGACTTCGATTACATCAATCGGTTAGGTATCTATTTGGTATCTGTAAGGCCCTGTATGAAGCACGGACAGAGTAACCATATGAATATGAAAATCGCGAGAATTTGGATGCCACATCATCTGGGATTCCAATATGAATCGGGGCCACACGAATTCTACAAATATATGTTTGCATACTCCACATGAGTTTTGCATAAAAATGTTTCTTGTTAGGGAGGGAAGGGATGAGAGAAAATAGACATGGTGCATTTGACTTCTCAAAGAGAACGAAAGCACAATACTAGAGCAAATGTTTGGAGTCCTTCAAAAAGTGGAGGAAAGGTAGAATTTAAATAGTAATTTTAAAACCCAATACTGCAATCCAAGGGTTCCTTAGGAAATTTCGTCCAATCCTGTAAATTCGTACAGAAACCATTTGCTCCGAACAAGCCTGATTTCCTTAATATTTCCAGTGAGTCAAACTCCACGTATAAAGTTACTACCATACTGAAAAACAGTTTCTCAAATGCTGGAACTCTGGTGCTCTACACAAGTGCTAGCTACTGAAGGGCTTCTTGGGCCAGTGGACCTGGGAACTTGTGCCAGCGTAGAACGCCGTCGCTTCTCTTCTCGTCGCGTGGGCTTTTTTCTTCGCGCCCCACTGACACGCCTCTGCTCTTCTTCAATTCATCCGTACCGCCGGCCCCGAGGGACGATTCTCTTCTCTGACCCCCGCACCACTTGACCAATCTCATCTCCATCTTCAGTCCCCTATTCTTAATCATAATCGGCTACTCCTCCTATGCAGTAACCTACTCTATCTCGATCTCTTCTCCCTTGTTCTTGAACAGCCTCCACTTGGTATACATTACCTATATATTAAACCCAGTCTGTGATCAGGCACTTTGACATGTGTTATGGCTGATCTCGTGCATTAGCTAGTAAGATCGAGTTGACTTCGAGCTGCTAAAATGTACGCGGTTAATTAATCACAGCCTGTTTTTTCATTTTTATATAAATCTCATACATGCACCCGTAAGTTAATAAGACCAATCGAAGCAACTGCAACGAAAGGAATAGATGTTAAGGTGTTGCATTGCATTGCAGTTGGATGGATGGATCCGGGAACGACGTACCGCGCGCCGAGTAGCGGCGCATCCGGGCCGGGGCCGGGGGCATTCCCTGACTACACACTTCACCCCAGGCACCGACCCCTTTCCTGTCCGAAACTAATGCATGTGCTGCCATTCCCGTGCTCTCTCTCTCTCTCTCTCTCTCTTGGACTGACGAGCACGCACACGCAGGGACATGTACTACCTGAGAGACCTTTTCGGTGGGTGAGCTGAAAGCTATGGCGACCCCTGCCGCGTCTGCGCCCTGCATCTGCAGCTGCACGAGTAATTTTTCCGTGCGTACTGCGAGTAGTACAGCCCGGGCCTGCGCCTGCGCCTGCGTAAGGACAGAGCCAGCCAGGTAGCCCCTACTACGTGCTGCGGCTGCGGCTGCGTCAGTCGCGCGCAGAAAGTTAAACCTGATCACAGCAGCTAGCTGCACCGACGCATGGATGGATCGTGCGTGGTTGCTGCTAGCTCCTCGTCTCCCTCCCTCGCTAGTCGTCGTAGCAGCGGAAAAGGTAAGCCTAGCACTAGCAGCTGCCCTAGCTAGCGAGATAGGCTCGTAATGGATGGTGATTGCAATGCTATGCCGCTGCCATGCATCTGGGATCTGTGATCTTCTATGTTTTTCTCCCTGCGTGCGGTCATGGCATGGGTAGGAGCATATTTCTCGTCACCTCTTTTCTTTCGCGAACAATATATTTCGTTACCGTACGTGTAAATTTAGACCTTGCCAGTTTCCATGTGCCATGCCAAGATTTAAAGCTTGCATTGCTCAGTAAAGGGGAACTTAAGAATTTCGTCGGAAAACGAAACGCCCGGTGATGATAAAGGTGTGATTCAAGCGCTTAACACAGAGTTCGTTATGATGGTTAGTAATCTCGTGCCTTACACGCAGAGCAATTTGACGTTCTAAACTCTATTAGTCTCATGAGTCCCTGAAATTGCCATAGCGCTACTAGAAATTGTAAGTAACATATAGTGGGGGACCTCCTGACCGAACGAGAACACCTAAACTACTACTCTAGTTTAAGGCTAGCATGCACGCACGTAGGAGCCTTGCTCTATTGCTAGCTCTAGGCCCTTCTTTCCTTTGCATGGATATGTCCTTGTTCTTGTACCACAGCCTTGAGCCGTGGCCATGTCAACTCTGATCGATCGATCGATGCTTCATGGCACAGCAAAACTCGACAGGTTTTACTGATTCCTAGGGCGCCAGCCCGCGGGGGCATCGATCGATTAACCCTTGCATGTTTCCGGTGTGCACACCTCGCAAAAATCAAAGAAATTCTTGTCTAGAACGAGTAAAAGTTGAAGAGTTGTTTTGGAGTGCAAGCAATGGGTGGATTGAATTGTAATCTACTCTAATCCCGAGTAATCTGTTCTTGTTTCATCACGTTTGAACTCCTCGAGCTCTAATACCTACGCTTCCTCGATCACAAAATACGGAGCACAATATTAGATGTACATTCCGTACGTGCAGTTAATTGCACAAAAGGACAAGTACGTTAAAGAACTGGAAAAGTTTCAACCAAAAAATGGTTTAAGATGTGGAATCCGGAATCGATGCTTGAAAGTTTGGCTCTCGGAGATATAAACGGATCTGATATTCGAGTTTCAGACCTGAAAGAGTTTGGTCAATTTTCAATATTTTTTGGTACTTTTTTTGAGAGAATATTTTCCAGTACTTGGGTGGGTGGGATCTAGGGTACGTCAGGGATAATACTTTTTTTTAGTGTGTCAGGGATAATACATGCGCCTGTGACTGTGACACACCCTGGCCCATGCGTGTGCTTCGTGGAGGCCCGTGTGGCCCATTTCACTGAAATTTCCAGTGGTTAGTCCCATCTAAGACTGGACTACTATAGTACCGTTTCCAGGATCCATATTACTGTTACACAGTTAAGACCATGGAGTACTATAAGATCGAATGTTGCAGCTTGATACAGTAGTGGGATTTAAATTGGCCAAATGACTATTCTCTATGCTGAACATAAAACCCAAAAGAAAAGGAAGCAAATCACAGAGAGACCGAACCAGTTCGGTTCCCTTCAAAGGCCTCTGAATTCTGATAGCCGTAGCGTCGTAGTGTTGTACGCGGGGCACGCCGGGAAGGCACCGGTGGGTTCAGCCGGCTGGTGATTGGCGTCGCGTGACGGAGGACACGGCAAAACCAGCATTTTTACAAGCAAATTATTTCTGTGGGTTGGGCTGGTTCCAGGCGGGTTAGAGGAGAGCTGGGCTGGGTTGGATGGATTGGCTGTGCCGGTTATTAGGTGTAAAGGCCCGGCCGTAGTGGGGATGGAGTTTTTTTTTGAGAGCTAATATCTGGATTATATTGATTTAAGGAAAACCAACAGTAACAAGATTACAGCTGGCCTAGGAAACGTCTGGAGGAGGACACGCAAACCCCCGAAAATTGTGAAAAGGCCCTTAAAGAAAATGAAAAAGCGAACAAGCCCCTGGGGCCTTCTCCGACGCCCGCTCCGCCGGCAGCAACCATCCCTCCGACGAGACGCCCAACGCGCGGAGGAACAACGAGATCGGCACCACCCGCTGCACCTGCAAAAGAAGAGACGAGGTCGATGCCTCGGACAACTGCCGCAAAGGAAGCCCGCCTCGAGAGACGGAGCAAGTCTTCCGGTGAAGGCGCATCGGCTGGGGCTGCGCCCCAAACTGAGCAGGCAAGCGGCCGGCACCGCAGATCGAAGAAACCCACGCGGCGCGAAGCAGCTCGGGGAAGGGAAGAGGCCACCGTCACCGGAGTCGGGACCGGAGCCGCTGGAACCGAAGGCATCGCTAGCCACCGCTCCAAACTCCAAGACAACCAGCTCGTAGGAGCGGACCTCGGGGTCACCAGCAACCCAGTCGAGGCTGGTGCGAAGAGAATCACCGAGATCCCGCCCGATAACCTACAAAACAAACAAACTGAACAACAAAAAGAAACATCCACTGGCTCCTCACCAACGCCGACGAAGACGACGACGACGGTGAGTCAAGGTTGGAGCCGGGAAGACCAAAAACCAAACCCCACGGGAACCCCGACGACCCGACGGTGAGGAAGGGACACAAAAGGGGGCCGACCCCGGCCCTATCTACAAGCCCGACAGAAGCCGCGTTATCCCCCACCTCGCGGTGCCCGGAGGCGACCGGAGGCGAGGGGGAACGGCGGCCTCGCCGGGAGAGGAAAACGAATCTGGAAAGCGCCGGACTCGCCTCTCTCTACTGTAGCAGGGGAAGGGGACTCGACGAAGCATTGTGGGGATGGAGTTGGTTTCTACTAGTCAGTGGCGGTAAACCAACCGAGGCAATCCCAAAAGATAATAAAAAGGAGAAGACAGAAATCGTGGCTTATTTCTTTGCTCCATCTTAAAATATAAGTAGTATTTTAATTATTTAGATAAAATTTTGATCAATAATTACTCTATTAATTAATGATTTATGTGATATAAAATTAATATTATTAGTTTCGTATTCAAAATTGTTTACGTATGATTATAATGTTTTATCACATAAATATATATTAATAAAATAATTATTGATTAAAATTTTGTCTTTAGCAATCAAAATACGTCTTATATTTTAAATAGAAAAATTATATCAGAGAAAGCTGTTCTCATTGGAAGAAGACTTGTCTCATCAGAGTTGCCGCGGCAGCAGAAGGAAACAATGTCGTGGTTGATCAATTTCCATTCCTCTAGCCAACCTGGTACGTGTGTGGGTGTGTTTTTCTCTAGCGTCCTTGAGCGTGGGCTTTGTTTTTTAAGCTCTAAATTGTTTATTACTAGTACGTACTTCAGAATAAAGTTAGTAGCACTTACACGAGCTTGCGAAATGAAAAGGAAAAAAAAGCGTTGATCAACACATCTTAAATATAGGGTATTCTCTCTTATATTAGAGACGAACTTTTTTCAAGGAACCTCGAAAAGACGGGAAGTTTCTACAATTCTATTTAAAAAAATAGAGCTGATCCCATTTATGAAAGAACCAAAAACCTTACAAAGTTTAATTTACTAAAAAAGTGTAAAAATCCTGATAATGGATATACCACCTAGCTAAAAACTAGGTCAACGAAACAAACTTCAAATCGATCTATCGGATATGTTGACTTTTAAGAGTTCATGAGATGAGGCGGACCACTCAAGAGGCGAACTATTGAACACGCCATGGTATTGCGCCAGAGCCTAACTGCGCATGTTTCACTAAAATCGGCTTATTTCAATTTTGAGCCGATTTCAAGCACAATCCAACCAATCCCGGACCAAGACAATTGCCAACTTAATATGTTTTCCGAACATAAAGCCGAAAAGAGAAGAAAAGAAAAGACAGAAAGAAGTATACGAAGAGAAAAGGAAACGACGCATCGAACCACTTCGGTTCACTGCATAGGGCTCTCGTGACACGTGGTCGTGTTAGCATCGTGTAGTGTCGTGTCACGACACGATGTGCGCGTATAGAAGCTGGTTCCAGACGTCGGGCACGCCGGGGAGACACCAGTGGATGCAGTCGCGCTCCTGCGCCTCCGTGAGTGGGTCCCACTACCGCCGGTGCACCGACGGGTGCGCGTCCTTGCGGCGCTCCAACAGCCGCGTCATGTTCACCAGTTGCACCGCCACGCCGCACTTGCTCCTCCACCACGCGCGTGAACACCAGGTCGGCGCTGCTGCCGTGGTAGTGCCCCTCCGCTACGACCGGCTCCATCTCGTTGTAGCACTTGTGGTTTGCGCCGGCGCCGGCGCCGGCGCCGGAGATGGAGGCCCACTCGTCAGAGCGGAGGTGGGTCGGCGACATGGTCATGAAGAAGAGCCGGGTGCGGGCGCGGTCGTGGAACTCGAACCAGTCCGCCCACGTCCTGATCGCCAGCTCGTACGCGCGCAAGTTGTCGATCACCTTGGACACCCCGTACTTGTCCTCTCCTCCGGTCCTCCCCCTCCGCCACCGAGCCGAATGATCCCCACCTGCAATGCAAGCACGCACGCATGAGCAAAAGGTCAAGTCAAGTCAGCGTTAAGAAGTCAACTGCTCGGTGACCAGTAGGTAATGCTAGGACTTGGGCGGGCCGTGCCGTGTCGGGCCTCGGGCCGAGTCGGGCTGTGCCTGGCCGAGCTCGGCCAGCCTGCCGTGCCGTGCCGTGCCGGCCTGGCGGCCGGACGGTGGCGCCGAAACCCGGCCCGTGGCACGCCGGGCCACCATCAGGTCGTGCCGGCACGGGCACGCCCAGGCCGAAGGCGGCAGCGGCGGGGGCGGCGCGAGCGCGGGTGGAGGAGGGCGACGGCGGCGGCGGCGCGGGTGGAGGAGGAGGAGGAGGGCGGTGGCGGGACGGGTGGAGGAGGAGGAGGAGGGCGGCCGCGGCGCGTGGAGGAGGAGGAGGGTGGCGGCGGCGCGGGTGGAGGAGGAGGAGGAGGGCCCTGCCGCCCGGGCCGCCGTGCCGCTGTGCCGCCCGAGCCTTCTTCGTGCCGGGTCGGCCCGAGCACGGCCCAGGTGGCCGTGCCATGCCGTGCCGCTCGCTGGGCCGAGATTTCAGGCCCGGCACGCCCCTGCTGTTCGTGCCTTGCCGTGGGCCGTGCCGTGCCGGCCGGGTCTCGGGCTGGCCCGAAAAAGCACGGCCCGGGTCCCAGCTATACCAGTAGGTAGTGCTTACAGGACTTTGATGGTGGGCTGCTGCCACTAGAGGTAGGAGTTGAAGACGAGCAGTCGGCGTCGGTCCAGTCCCTAGTACAGAATTGTTCATCTGAGACGTCTTATTTGAGACGATTAGATTAAAACTTCTCCAGTAACTAATATCTGAGGTGGTTACCACAATTCAATCGCCTTGGATAAAGACTTCGGGAGCAACCGCCTTGGATAATAAAGTCATCTGAGGCGGTTACCGCCTCGAATATATAGCAGAGGCGGTTATGTATTTACAACTGTCTCGATGTGTTTAAAATCTGAAATTTCAGAATCCCGCCAACTCTAAAATTTAAAAACCTAAAATTTTAGAATTCCAGGGGTATATAATTCATCACCTCAGTGCATCTCTCTATTCATATCTACATCCAAGATTTCTTCTTCTCCCTTCCACTCTCATCTCCTTTCTCCCTTCCACCCTTCTCCTCTCATTCTTCCCATCAAAATCCACCGCAAGGAGCATCTTCTCTTCATGTCACCATCCTCATAGGAACATGGCGGAGGCTATACGGGAGTTTTGCTCGGATTCGAGGTAAGGAAGGTCCTCCCGACTCAAGATTTGTGTATTTTTTGGCTCATTTTCGAAAGATTCCTAAAATTTATATTTAAAAAATTTTATCATATTTTTTCTAGCAGCTCTACTCCTTCACGGTTCGGAATTCACAAAAATTATTGCATTTGGACCTCGGGAAGAAGTTCAACGGAGAGTCGAAAGATGTGGTTTTTCATTCGGAGGGACAAAAGTCTGTCTTGGAGGGTTTATCAGATGCGCCTCGTCGATAGCTTTATTTTAAGCGGTCGTGGAGCCAAAACAGACATCGTATGGAAATATTACAGCTATTTTAGTAAAACAGTGCCAGGTAGTTTTTTTTTAAACGGCTGGTACCTTATCCGAGGCGGTATATAATCGCATTCGATATGTGCTCCATATCCGCAACCACTATTCAGAGGCACAAGCAATAACTATTTAGGATGATCTATTTTAACTCTCTCGGATAAGCTTTTATATACTAATGAGTGCCGGGCGTGCTTGATGATGGAGGTGGCGCGCACGGTCCGGTCGGCGACCTGGTGATGCACCCGGTGGTCTGAGTTGGACTCTACTAGTAACGGCGACCAGTAAAAATCCACCGACGCGTTGAACTACTGAAATCAGTAGTACTCCGTCGATCATGTCATGCGTGCGTGCAACATAACTTCAGGCTTCGATTGATTTCGGCAGCATTCATGTAACGTGACTTGATCATGCAAGTTCGTACGTGGATTTTGAAGGAGATGCGGGATCCAGTGGAGTTGACGGTCTTGTGGAGGCCCGGCGTGGCAGTGTCGATGTGGCACACCATAGACACCATCTGGTTCCGGTTCAAGGAGTCGTTGACGAAGGCCAGCCGCTTGCCGCGTAGCTTCCCCAGCAGCCTCGCCGCCTCGAACCTGATCAATTTGTTCGTTCCACACAACTCTTAGTACGACGTCAGTTGCTTATACGTGTACAGCAACAAGCTTAGGATGACACGTGGACTAGTACTACAATTAGTAAGGCATAAATTAATGCAAGATAATGTGCTTATTTTGGGATGAAATATCAAGGACACTAGCTGCGAAACGTACGGATTCCATTAGAAGGAACGAGAAACAGTACACCGCATTACAGATGAACCGAACATAAGCGAAGAAGACCCCCAAGAAAACAAAATTATAAAAGATCCCTAGGGGCGGTCATCTCCACCGCCGACGACCACGCCAAGGCGAAGAAACGCCGGCCACCGCCGCAGCCAAGGAGGAGCTCCATCCGCCGGAGAACACACTATCGCGTCAGGGAGACACCCATGCGGCGAAATAGCAGAAACATTTTAAACGCTACTGGGGACTCATCACCCCTATCCGCATAGGTCGGCCTTCCGCCGTCGGTGCCTCCGCCCGAACTCAGCTCCAGCAAGGCGCACCGCAGGCAGACGAGATCCATCTGCATACAAAGACAGCAACCCAGATATAAACGCAAAACTTCACCTGGTTCCTCACCGTCACCGGATCAGACAACGATGAACCAAAGATGGAACCGGGAAGACAAAACCTCCTGTCGCCGCCGCAATCCTCGGCGAATCGACGGCGAAACGGAGGCGAAGAGTCCTAGATACACACCGGGCAGAGGCCGCGTTTCCCCCCACCTCTTAGCGCCCACGGGCGGCCAGAGGCGAGGAGAACCGACGGCCTCGCTGGTCGGAGATCGTGAACTGGGAGCCGGCGCCTTTTTGCCTCTCTCGACTGTAGCAGAGGGTTCGAGAGAGATGGGTTTATCTTTGGACGGACGACACTAGCTGTTTTTGACTCCATCAAATGAGAACCTCATCATCCTTAAACTTGGTTTGTTAGGAAACAGTATGCTTCTATAGCCAGCTGCTAGCCTGCTATATGTATGAGCAGTTGAACAACCGGCAGACTCCAGCTGCCTCTACGTACTACCCCGATTCTACTACTAGACTCAGAGTGCGTGCAGCATATTTTACACCTACTTCACACAACGTACATTATCCCAAAAAATTTCTTTGCGTGCGTCCATCACAAAACGACCTGCAGTGTAACACGTTTTACCTTTTACTTTGTCATTATTAACGTAGCAATTAATTGTTAAGATCACCATGGTTTAATGAACGACATGTATGGTGGATTTGGTGGTACGTACCTAGGAAGGTCGCCTCCGTGCGGCTGCCACCGCCAATGACTGTACCTGAGGACCGTCCCCCCGTACTTCCCGCACGCTAAATTATCCGACATGAACCTGCACGCGCTCTCCTTGTACAGAGGGTACGACTCCTCCTCGTACACCCACCGGCCGGACGACAGGTCGCACTCGTCCTCGCCCCGGCCGCCGCCGTCCTCACCGCCACCACTAGAGAGAGGTGGCGGCATGGTCGGAGGCTCGGTCGCGGCGCCGCTGCTCTTGGTCGTGACCGAGACGGCGGCGACGACGAGCAGCACGAACACCAGCAGCACGAACGAGTTGAAGCAGTGGCTCGATCCGGAGGCTGACGCTGACCGTGACGCCCCACACCGTCGTCTTCTTTGGCGCCCCCTGGCACGCGTCCTCCAGGTCGCCGGCGGTGCTCTCGCACTTGCGCGGCGGGGTTGCCTCGGCCATCTTGACGGTGAAATGCCTCAGATCTATCGTGTTGATTGTGCTGTGATCCGACGACGATCGAGGAGGCCGGTCGGTTGTTCGCTAGCGTGCAGCAGGATCAAATAGCTAGCTTGCATGCACGGGGACATGCAAAGTTGGTGCAGCTCAGTGTGCAATATGCTGCAGGTGCAGTCGCTTCTAGTAAACGGATCCCATGTAGGTGGGAGTTGTTGCCACTTCTTTGACCTTGTTTTGGTGCACCTAAACTTAGTTTAGGAACCACTCGACCTTTTTTTTTGCGGAAAAGGGCACAAGCATTGCCGTTTCATTAAAGAAGATGCGGCGATACGCACAGCCGAAGTGACTTCTCGACTGTACATATCTTACAGAGTAGCACGACAGAATCATTGCAGCGGTCCATGTGATACAAATATAATTTACAAACTCGAAATACAACATAAGTCTTACAACATATTCCCAAAAGTACGGGGAATTTAAAACCGTTATTGTTTGGTTACAGCAAAAGTCTTAACTACACCTAACCACTCTTACGACCTACTACTCTACTCGGCGTTGTCTTTGTCGCGGAACTCGACGTAGTAGTCGATGCCTTCGTCCTCCTTCGTCGTCGCCTGCTCCTCGGGAACTTCTTCGTCGACCTCGACGTAGATCACCTCCTCCTCCGTCGTCGGCTCACAGTCTACTCAAAGGAATTAGATAAAGGGATGAGTACAGAAGGTACTCAACAAGTCCAGAAATAGCAAAGAGGTGTTTGATGCACTATCTACTAAGAACGACAACGTTCTCCAAAAGTAATGCAGTTTTGTAAGGTAAGGGAGTCAAGTTTTAATTAAAGAGACTAATGATCTCCTGTCTCACAAGCTGCTAGGATTCCCGATGAATCCATTTCTTGCCGGGTTCGCAGTTCTAACCGGGAACACGGAGTGACAATGCCACGATTCAATACACTCTGCAGAGGTGCGCAACTGTACCCACAAACGATCATAAGCATGTACCCAAGGTGATCAGCCCCGAATCACGTACCCATGATCACAGAGCCGTTTCGCCGCCTGCTCGGTTATACCCCGTGTCGCAGTCCTGCACTACGGGCAAGGACTACCAGTCTCACGTTGATACTCCAGATACAACGCTTGCGGATAGCCAACGGCTAGCGCCACCTTCCCAATAGCTGATACTCCGGATACAACTATTGAGGTCTTCCTTTCCCGGGGGAGTATAGACCTAGGGTAAAGGGTACTTTAGCTCAGCCCCGCCCATACAGGGTATGTGGTATGCGCGATCACTACGACCCTTAAGCACAATCGATCATTGGTTGCATTAACCTTATATGAAACATTCCCGTGTGATGAAATCCACCTTCCAATGTGCCTCCAGCACCCTTTCCAGGATTTCATCACCCACCATGCTATCGCCCAAGAACCGGCGATCCAAAACAAAACAACAGTTGATTCATCCTTAGAAAATAGATTTTTGTGCATGTTATAGACAAGAGGAAAATTTTGTAAATCATTCTCAACGGACATGAACAGAAACTGGACTTGCCTGGTAACAAATAGGTAGTGGAGTTCGACTGGTCTGCTTGTGGAACTCCGGTTTCTGAAGAAAACAATATAGTCCGATAAGGACTAATCCAGAAAAATCTTCAAACATGAATGCAAATGATAAGTCATTACGCATATATGTGGAAGTGATGCACTTAATTTGCCTAAATGAATTCAATCGTAGATCTCCTAGATATCTCTTAAAGGATTTAGGAGTTTTCTAGAAATTTGACTTGAACATCAAATATTTAACCTTATATTAATCTCTTACATGACCACCTTACTCGATTTAAATATTGGATTGCTTTACTCACAAATTCAACATTTCTACTCCAATCCATTGAAGAAATCAACTAAGATCCTTGGAATCACTTTTAAGAGTTTAGTTTTATGCTAGAGAATAACACATTTCCCTCAACTTAGAGTAATTCATCAACTTAGGTATATATGCATGTATGTATTTTCCTAACCCCTTTTTAATCTATTTCTTCTTCCTTCCTTGTTTAATATATATATATATATATATATATATATATTCCTTTTAATCATTTTCTCAGTTCTTATTCCATTTTTCTTTCAAGAGGTAAATGTTTTAACTTAAGAAATTTTCAATTTCAATTTACTTCTCACATATATGCATATGTACATCTTCATTTTTCTTTAAAACGGAGAAGAATAGACTTATTTTGACTTCATTCCTTATTGTAAGGAATAAAAGAAAAATGATGGAATTAATTTATTTCAGAAATTCCTTTATTCTTATTGTTATTATCATCATTTTTCATTCACTTCCTCTTTTTTTTTCTAACCCATACTCTCCCTGGCCTCACTCACACACGCATAGGGCTAATCCCCTTCTCTCCCTGCCCTATGGCTCTCTCGGCTGCTCCATGCGCCGCCGCCGCCATGCGCGCCTCTCGTCGTCGCCGCCCGATCTTGTGCCGCCCCGGCTCCTGGCTTCCCCCGCCGGTCCCCGCGGCCTTTCTTCTCCCCTTCAGTTCCCACATACACCGCCGCCCATAGGCTGCCTCGGCCTTCTCCGGACGCGAGCATATAGTTTTTGCTAAAAATTTTAAGATGATTCCATAGTAAAGAAGAGGGAAAAAAATATAGACCGCCACTATCGATTGATATTTTTATAAGAGTAAAAATTACAACGTTCAATTCGTATCCCTTTTGCATACCCAAATCGTACTGTAAATTTCGGATACGTTGGTAGGGTTTCCTTCCTGTGGTCTGTTTTGTGCCTTCGGGTGCTAATTCCATTTTTCATGTCTTTTTTTAGAGAATCATTTTCCATCTCTTGGACGCTGTATTTCGTATTAGCATTTATATTGCTCCTGTTTTGCGCCATGGTGACCGGCACCACTGCTCTATCTGCCTTAATTCCTTCTGTGGAATGCTACATTATTTTAGGTACTCTTTCTTTTCCCAGATCATGCATGTATGTTTGGGTTGTTAGTGCGTTAGCATGTACCCTTGCGTGCCACGCCGTGCGTTACTATCTGCTTTCTTTTTGCAACGTTGCAGTTTGGAGCGGGCCGACGTGGCCGGTTCCGTGCGGCGAAATGGAGCATTTCACATCTCGGGACGGCTTTCCGCCTTTCCGCCTTTCCGTGCGAACCACGTACGTCTGCTCGAGGCTGGGCGCGGCATCTGCTTCCAACCGACCGAACCGGCTCGCTGTACGTACGTGTCCGCCTCGTGCGCGCGTGCATTTGCATGGACCAGTCGGGCAAGCCACTGTCAAATTTTACGTGGAGCTCAAATCTACGGAACTCTTAAGATCCGGTCTGGACGTCTGGTTTAGCATTAAGATATGGGTTAGTGACTTAATCCGCTAAATGTATTTAGGTTAGATGGAGCTAAGTTAATCTGATCAAAATTATTTAAACTCAGGATTAATATAATATATAAAAAAGTAGAATAATTTAACCCAATACAACAAACTCTTTTAAATTTATTTTTTCAACTGTTAACTCCCTAATCTAGACAAATACTAACTTAGGTTAATCGGGTCGGTTATCAAACGCAAAATTAAATTAAACTAACATATCTAGATTAAAGTTAGCTAACCTAATTAACTTAACCTCGAACAAAACACATCCTAAAAGCTTCAAAGGAATAAATAAGAAAGTTGTTTCCTAAAAAAAAATTCAAGAAAGTTTCTAGACCGCCCGTCATATAACATAATTATTGAGATTGATTATACACGTAGTGATGCGCGCGGCTGCTTTCGATTACGTCATTGACATTTCCATGCTTCAACAGCTCCCACCGCTGCACAGAAGATTGCAATTAGAAAAATTGCCGTGGCAGCCCGTCACTGCAGGTCCGTCTTAATCGTGATTTCATCAACATGCAGAAGAGTCAGCCCTGGGTCAAACTCAACTCTCTTGTCCGGAACGCCCATTACGGCGGTTTCTTCCCGCGCTCCCGTCATCCAAAATTTTCAGAATTTGAAAGTTCATGGGCCTTCAATGACCTCGTCCAGGAGGTTTGGGCTTAGGCCTCAGAAACATTGATCCAAGGTAGCAACAACTCTAGCTGTAGGGCGACATGTGTGGTGCATCTGCTCCGGAGATTATAAACTAGGCCAATCATGGACACGCCGAAACCAACAACTTCCGATTTCTCCGTGTCCTTATCGTCGATCATTCCACGCAAATCTTGACCTCATGGGATTACTCGTTCCTTCTTCGATAGGTTCGTCCATGAAGCACCTGAGAGGACGAGGTGCATATGTGCCTCTCCCTCTCGTGGCCGAGCGCAAGAAGCGCGGCAGCCGGAGGCGCCGAGGCGTTTGTGTGCAAGACGTGCAGCCGCGTCTCCGCGTCGCTCCAGCTATCTCCGCGGCCGCCACAGGCTCGCGCTGGTCAGGAAACTGGAGAAGCCGGCGACGAGCCATCAGCGACACATCTGGGAGCTCAGGTTCGAGTTGAGACAGGCGCTCTGCGGCCACATGCGCCGGTCGTTGTGCTCGAGCTCTTTGTTTAGATTCTTCTTCTTCTTCTTTTGCGAGCTTTGTTTAGATTCTTTGTGCAACGAGTCCCTGATCGGCGTGTAAGACTGTGTCAGCAGCAATATACAGAGTATCAGGTATTCGGATCGTGTGCAAGTTCTTTATTAGCAGCGACATGCCAGCAAGCAGCCTACCGTAAAAAACAAAACGTAAGCATGCATCTATGCATTTTAATAGTACACAGTTCGATCCAAAGTTCCAAATCCACGCGGATCACAGGACTAAGCACACTAACTCAACATCACTGTCATTAAGCCATATCGTCATCATTCACATCAGTAACTAGTAAACAATTCCATTTCCACCATATGCATCCTCATGCCTGGAAAAACCTTAACTACCAAAATCTCCACCAGGATGGACATCCAGTTAACCCCTCCTATTGCTCACCGTTTCATCACTCCTACCAACATTTCTCAGACGAAGCTATTATCCTATGTACATGTCGTCTTCATCACAACGAAATTTACATGTCGAAAGCTACACTGGCAGTGTTATGTGTGGCGGCGTGTCACGGGCAGGAGTTACTGCGCTCGAGGATGAACTCACGAAACTAGCTGTCGTTCTCCATGTACCACCGCATGCACCAGATACACGCTTAGCAGGTATGCACGCAAACACAAGTAACAAGAAACGATTCTATCCAAACCCACACAGATCACAGGATGACAGGAACAAGCACAGTGAGTAAGTAACCCCACATCACGGTCATCAAACAGGAGCAGCGAACAGATTATCATCATCGTCGTCATCATTCGAGAGCACTCAGCATCATCCATCAGTACCAACTGACCAATTCCATCTCCAGCCAAAATGCGCATCTGCATGCATGCAAAAACCTGAGCTACCAAAATCTCCACCAGCTTAGACATCATCCGGTCTGGTGAACCAGCGCATGCATGCAGCTTGAGCACCACATCCACGGGTATCTTACTCCTATCCTCACCATTTCACCAATCCTACCAACGCTTTTACTCTATAACAGCGAGACAAAACTTTCTCCGAACATAGCGATTATGTATGCAGACGTGTGTTTCGACATGTCACCAAGTTAGCAGCTATGTAACGTGTATATATCTATCCTCTCCATCAGAACGAAGTTAACCAGCAGAAACCTGTACTGGCAGTGTTATGTGCGGGTGTCACGGCCGGGCAGGAGTTCCTGCGCTTGAGGACCGGCTCCCGGATGTGGCCGTCGTCCTCCAGGGAGACGGCACGCAGGTTGGAGGGGTCGTCCAGGAGCATCTTGGCCACGAGGTAGCCGGCGGCAGACCATATCTGGAACTTGCGGGCCTGCTTCCCGATGTACCGCCCGGCCCAGCCATCGTAGTACTCCGGGAAGTCGTCCTCGGCCAGCCTCCTCTCCATCAGCTCCACGGCCCGCCGGGCGATGTGGGGGCGCCCCAGTTTCACGCACACAGCCACCAGGAGCCACATCAGCACTGCTTTGCAAGCCAGAACACGATATAGATGCGGTATAGAAATGCAGTAGATTAGATCGAGGAGAACAATAAATATAATGCCTGTGCACAAATCCAAGGAGCTAATAGTGAAAGAATACAGATGTGGTGATAAATGGCAGAGAAACATGTATAAAATTTTGGAAGCAATCATCTGTACGTGCCAACCTCATCTGGTTCTTTGATTTCAGGACATTTATTCGCTTGCATCCATATACACACCATGGACAGGTAGAAACCTCAACAGAATAGTAAATACTACCAAGCAAGTGCCTCTGTGAAGTCTTAAACCAGTAAACCACAGGTGTAATACAGGTGCATGTGTTTTCAGAGTGTCATCATCAAGTTTTCTAGAAATACTGACTCTTGTCCATAACCCTTTTCTCTGAAGATAATTGCGTAAGGATTATCATAATCAGCTCCTATGCTACGTAAACTATGATAGGAGTATTGCTAGACAAAATTAGTTTCGACACACTGAGTGTAATTCGCATTATCTGCTTAGTTTGATAAGAGATACTATGTCAAGCTTGCAACTCCATCAAGATTTACAAAAGAATCATATGCAAATCAATCCTTAACAGAAGAGCTAGTTAAAACAGATAAATTTACTCCTAAACCAGCATGAGATTTAAACATGCCAAAGTGCTAATCCAACTATTTATCAGACTTGCCTGGCCATGATCCTGCATTGTGGTAAATCCATCTGGTGTTCTTTGGGTCGCATCCAGTGACTATCTGGCATTCCTGGTTTTCCATTGCAGGGTAACAGATCTTCAGGGGCATCTCTCCAATAAGTTCTTGCCAGCGTTCCTCCACAAGATCCAATATTGCTTCAGCTTGTTCTCCAGTTGCTAATATGACAGAATTGCAACGAAGCTGCCCAAGCAGAACCAGCGGAAGTCCATCCTTGCAGACTGACATTGCCAATGAAGTAGCCACCACGGCTAGGCATGAAGTCAAATATCCAATCAACTTGGAACAAAAATTTCCATTGGTTGCAGTTCGAGCCCTGCAGAGAGCGCTCTCTGACCATACCCCTCTTCTACTAGACACAGGGGTTGCCGCTTATCATGGAAATCAGCCACTCTTCAAGTTCGAGTTGGCTTTGACGGAGTTAATCGGCGATTCCTTGCCGCCGGCGAACTCCTACAGTTCACTCGATCACAGAATTGCAACACAAGTTTTGGTACTGCAAAGTCGCAGTATTTTCCATTGTATTAAGTAGCTATTTAAAACAAAGACTCAAAGCTAAAACATGGCAACTATCCTGCCGATATGCGCGGCACGCACGCACGAACGATCGTGCCATCCCACGACCACGAGCTTGCTGCGCATGACGCTGACGACTCGGACTCACTCCCGCATGGACTCGCATGCATCGAGCCTACAGACTCGCACGGCCACAATGAAGAACCGTGCTAATTGAACCAAAAGGGAAACAAAACAAGCAAAGGCAAATTAAAATAGCAAACCGGTGACGCGCAGGAGTATGTCAACATTTCTCCCCCCTAGTCCTTGACGCGGTCACCGATTGTCTCGACGCCGATCTTGGCACGCAGCTCCTGGAAGCGAACGCGCCCAAGCGCCTTGGTGAGAACGTCCGCAAGCTGTAGTTCTGTCGATGTGTGCCTGAGGACGATCTTCTTCCCGTCGATGCATTCCCGGATGAAGTGGAACCGAGTATCGATATGCTTACTCCGGTCGTGGAAGACGGGGTTCTTGCTCAACGCGATGGCCGACTGGTTGTCCACCCTGAGTTCTGGCACTCTAGTTTCTGAACCGATCAAGTCAGTCAAGAGTCGAGCTAGCCAGACACCTTGACAGGCAGCCGTGGCCGCCGCAATGTACTCTGCCTCGCATGAGGACAGAGCCACCACCTTCTGCTTCGACGATTGCCAGGTGATGGGGTTGCCGCTGAGGAAGAAGACGATGCCGCTGGTGCTCTTCCGGGTATCAATATCGCCCGCCATGTCGGCGTCGCTGTACCCGATCAATCTTGGTCGCCCTTCCTCCTTCTTGGTGTAGAATACACCATAGCTGCGCGTTCCAGCTACGTACCGCAGCACATGCTTCACCGCAGCCAGGTGATCTTCGTGTGGCTTCTCCATGAACCGGCTCAAGTACCCCACCGCGTAGGCGAGATCAGGCTGGGTATGTACCAAGTAGCGAAGCCCGCCGATGATGCGCCTGTACTCCGTGGCATTTACCAGAGCACATGTGCTCTCCTTGCTCAATTTGAGCCGTGGCTCCATGGGCGCCAGGCTCGGGTTGCAAGTGCTCATGCCGCTCCGCTCTAGAAGCTTGTCGGCGTAGGCGGATTGGCACAGCGAGATGCCGGCTGGGCCTTGACTCACCTCAATCCCGAGGTAGTATGACAGCAGCCCGAGGTCGCTCATCCAGAACACCTCCTTCATCTCGGACTTGAACGCCACGATCTCACTGCCGGTGGTGCCAGTGATGATTAAATCGTCGACGTACACGCCCACCACCAGCCGCGACGCTCCTCTGCTCCGTGTGTAGACGCCGTCTTCTGAGCCGCTCCTCTGGAAGCCAAGTGACACCATGGAGGAGTCCAACTTGGCATTCCAGGCCCTCGGTGCTTGACGAAGCCCGTATAGCGCCTTGCGCAGGCGCAGTACCTTGTGCTCACTCCCGTCGACGACGAACCCCGGTGGTTGAGCCACGTACACTTCCTCCTTGAGCTCGCCGTTGAGAAAGACACTCTTGACGTCCATGTGATGGACCTCCCAACGCTCGTGCGCCGCCAATGCCAGCATCGTACGCACGGACTCCATCCGCGCCACAGGAGCGAAGACTTCGTCGAAGTCGATGCCGGCGCGCTGAACGTAGCCCTTTGCCACCAGACGCGCCTTGTGTCGAATGACATCACCGTTCTCGTTACGCTTGACCTTAAAGACCCACTTGAGCCCGATGGCTCGGTGTCCAGTGGGGAGATCAACGAGGTCCCAAGTCCCGTTGTCATCGATGGACTTCATTTCTTCGAGCATCGCTCGCCGCCAGCATGCCTGCTGCTCGGCCTCCCCGAAGGAAGCTGGCTCGTCCGCCGTAGTGAAATGGAGTTCCTCGTCCAGTACCCGGGGAACGAGGCCAGGTGGCGACGAAGGCCCAATGACGGCGTCAATGGCGCGGAACCGTGGGGGCGCGTCGTCGTGGTCGACATCTAGGTCCATCTCATGCTCTGGTGGTGGAGTCACGAACTCAACTGGCTCGGGCGCAGGCGACGTCGCGGGCACTGGCGTATGCGGCGACGCTGAATGGTGTGCCGGGGTGGGCGCGGGTGTTGGCGACGTGTGGTCCTGTGCTCCCACCTCGGCCCGTGGCACGCCAGGCACGAGCTCCGTGGCGTACTCGATGACGAAGGGCTCCGTCCCAGCTACGTCATTGTCGCCGCTGCCGTCCCATTTCCACTGCGACGCCTCGTCGAAGACGACGTCGCGTGACACGGTGATGCGCCTGCTGATGGGGTCGTAGCAGCGGAATGCCTTGGACCCACGCTCGTAGCCGACGAAGATCATCGGCGTGCTGCGGTCGTCAAGTTTCTTCAGGTTCGGCCGTGTGTTCTTCACATGTGCGATGCAGCCGAAGGTGCGGAAGTAGTGGACTGCGGGGCGCTCGCCGTGCCATGCCTCATAGGGGGTCTTGCCATCGAGCGCTCGTGTCGGGGCGTGGTTGAGGACATGGACAGCGGTGGAGACGGCCTCGCCCCAGAAGTAGCCAGGGAGACCCTTTGCCTTGAGCATGCACCGAGCCATGGCGACGACGCTTTGGTTGCGGCGCTCACCACCCCGTTCTGCTGCGGTGAGTAGGGGGCGGTGAGCTGCCGCTGGATGCCGCGTTGTGCGCAGTACTCACCGAACTCCACGGATGTGAACTCCCCCCCCACGGTCGGTGCGGAAGACCTTGAGTTTCCTTCCGGATTCTACTTCAACTGCCGCCTGGAAGTTCTTGATCGCCACCGACGCCTGGTCCTTGCTGGAGAGCAGGTTGAGCCACATATAGCGGCTCAGATCATCAACCAACAACAAGAAGTACCTGTTGCCACTGGGTGTCGTAGGCGCGATCGGTTCGCAGATATCACCGTGGACGAGGTCAAGGATGTGCGCCGCCCGTCGCTGTGCCTGGTCCGGGAAAGGGGCCCTCCTCTGTTCCCCGGCGAGGCAGCTGTCGCACCCCTGATCAACTTGATCAAGCGGCGGCAGCCCGCGCACCATTTCCTCACGAGCAAGCTTGCGCAGCGACTGGAAGCTCAGGTGCCCGTACCTGGCATGCCAGCGCCAGGCCGCCTCCGAGCTACGCGCCGACAGGCACACTGGCCGCCCGATGTTCAGCTCCAGTATGTAGAGGCGTGTCGGAGTCCGCCTCACCCGCGCGAGGAGCTTGCGTTGCTGGTCGAAGATGCGCAGAAATCCGGCGTCGATCTCCACTTTGGAGCCGGCCTCGTCGAGTTGACCGAGGCTCACAATGTTCGCCGTCAGACGGGGAATGAAATACACCCCCGTCAAGGCGCGGTGCTCGCCGTTCCTGCAGCTGAAGACGATGGTCCCGCGCCCCTCGATCTCCACAACCGAGCCGTCACCGAAACGGACGGTGCCGCAGACGCCGGTGTCGAGCTCGGAGAAAGCAGTCCTCGCGCCGGTCATATGGTTCGTGGCACCCGTGTCGAGCACCCATCGCCTATGGTCGCGATCCTCTTGCGGCCCGAGCTGTGCAAAGACCTTCGCCTCGTGATCTGGACGACGCAGCGCGACGTAGGTGTCGACGCGGGGCTGGATTCACCGGTCGGCGGTGCCGCTCGTGAAGTCGGGGAAGAAATCGACGTGTGAACCATCAGGAGCGTCGGCTCATCCTCTTCTCCCTGAGCCACGTGGGCCTGTGCTGACCTCTTGGGCTTGCTGCGGCAGTCCTTGGCCCAGTGGCCGGCCTTGCCGCAGTTGTGGCACTTGTCCACCGAGCGCTCCTGACCCGGCCCGCTGGACGCGCCGCTCTTGCCGTCGCGTGCACCGCCGCCGCGGCCGCGCCCGCGCGGCTTCCCGCGCTTCTTGCCGCTGCCGGACCCGCTGCCCCCTCGTCGTTCTCGCGGATTTCAACCGCGCAAGCCACTCTTCCTCCGAGAGAAGTAGCCGGCCCTGCTTGTCGACAACCGAGGTAGGTGGCAGCTTGCGGCGTTGCTCGACAGCTCGCAGGCGCCCCGTGACCTCCTCCACGGACAGTTCGTCGACGTCGAGGAGAGTTTCGATGGCGATTGCTACCTGTGAAAGGTACTCGGGGACGACTTGCAGCATCTTCTCCACGATCTCTGCATCCGTGACAGTGCCGCCGAGGATGCGGATGTTGTTTGCCAGTCCGGTGATCCGGAGGGAGAAGTCGTCGACGGACTCCCCCTCCTTGAATGTGATGTCGCCGAAATCCTTGCGCAGCTGCTGCGCGTTGGCATCGCGGACGCGTTGGACACCGACGCGCACCGTCTTCACGGCTTCCCATGCCGAACGCGCCGTCCGCTTGACCGCGAGTGACCCGAGCATCTCGGGCGGGACAGCGCGCAGGATCGCCGCCAGCGCGAGCCGGTCCTCGCGGTACTGAACGACCTCGCCCTCTTCCGGCTCGACCGCCTGCCAGAGGCCTTGCGCCTGCATGTTCACACGCATCAACAACGACCACTCCTGGTAGTTGGTGCGCGTGAGCATCGGGTACTGCACGGAGGCGCCCGTCTCCTTGACGATGCGCTCGACGACAACCTCGCCACCACGGCGCCCGCGGCGCGGTGTGGGCGAGTGCGAGACGCGCCGGCGACGCGGTGGCGTCGGGGATCGCCCACCGTTCAGAGCCGGATGCGCAGACATTGCCCCCTGGAGTCGTAACCGCTCTGATACCAAATGACGGAGTTAATCGGCGATTCCTTGCCGCCGGCGAACTCCTACAGTTCACTCGATCACAGAATTGCAACACAAGTTTTGGTACTGCAAAGTCGCAGCATTTTCCATTGTATTAAGTAGCTATTTAAAACAAAGACTCAAAGCTAAAACATGGCAACTATCCTGCCGATATGCGCGGCACGCACGCACGAACGATCGTGCCATCCCACGACCACGAGCTTGCCGCGCATGACGCTGACGACTCGGACTCGCTCCCGCATGGACTCGCATGCGTCGAGCCTACAGACTCGCACGGCCACCACGAAGAACCGTGCTGACATGCTAACTGAACCAAAAGGGAAACAAAACAAGCAAAGGCAAATTAAAATAGCAAACCGGTGACGCGCAGGAGTATGTCAACAGGCTTGGTTATCAGTGGCCAACAATTGGAATCAGCCAACTAATTCAACTTTGCCTATTGAATGGTGGCAAGAAAAAATCCAGCGCTTAAGACAAGCTCTTCGAGGCCAAGAACTACAGTGGCCAATATGAAAGGAAAAGGCTCAATTTCTGCAACTTGTCGATGAGTATGACATTTTAGCTGAGCAAACATCTCTCTTAGCCCCGGAGCGTGTGGCTCAACGGGATGCTAGAGAAGCTCAGTTTAGACTTCTATGCAAGGATGAGACCAAGTGGTTTCAGCATGCTAAAGTTCGGCACATTCAAGAAGGGGGACAGCAATACTCGATATTTCCATATGGTAGCAATGAGAAACATTGAAAAAAGCACACCTTTCAACTCGAACGAAATGGAGGTACAATTGTTGGTGATGCTCAGCTAAGTGCTACATCACTAGTTACTATAAAAAGATGTTTGGTCCCCCAAACAACAAGTTCTTCTCTATGGACGAAACCCGCACGGAAGACGTTCGAAGGTCTCTCCTGAGGAGAACACCCTCCTAACAGACGGTGTTTCTGAAAAGGAGGTCTATGAGGCAATTTTATAGATGGAACACAATAAAGCGTTAGGACCAGATCGGTTCCCGGTAGAGTTATATCAGCATTTTCGAGAGGTCATTAAGCATGATCTGATGGCTCTGTTCACATATTTCAACAAAGGTTTGTTGCCCTTGTTCCGGTTGAACTTTGGAGTTATCATCCCGTTGCCTAAAAAAAAAGATGCCACGTAAATCCAACAATACCGACCGATCTGTCTGTTGAATGTCAGATTTAAGATCTTTATTAAGGTTGTGACTAATCGTTTCAATGAGGTGGCAGATAAGGTGATCCGTCTAACACATACTACTTTCATGCCTGGATGATATATCCTTGAGGGTGGGGGTAATCCTTCACGAGACAATCCATGAGTTATACCGCAAAAAGATGGACGGTGTGCTCTTTAAGATTGATTTTGAGAAGCAGGACTATGAAAAAGTCAATTGACATTTTCTTCAACAAACTCTCCGCATGAAAGGTTTTCCACCTCAGTGTTAAAAAATGGGTGGAGAGTTTTGTTATTAAGGGTAGTGTGGGCATTCGGGTCAATGATGACATCGGATATTATTTCCAAACAAAGAAAGGTCTTCATCAGGGTGACCCATTGTCTCCTATCCTTTTCAATGGCAAATATGCTAGCAATCCTTCTCCAACAAGAAAAAGAGGAGGGGATAATTGCGGGCCTTGTCCCTCATTTAGTTGAGGGCGGGATCTCGATTTTGCAATATGCTGATGACACCATCATTTTATGAATAATGATTATGAGTAGGCCAAATCGATGAAGCTGATTCTATGTGTCTCTAAATAGCTATCAGGTCTCAAGATCAACTTTCATAAAAGTGAACTCTTTTGCTTTGGTCAGGCACAAGAAAATGAGGCTCACTAGAAATATCTCTTCGGGTGTGAATCCAGCACTTTCCTGTTTAGATATCTCGGCATACCAATACTGTCGGAGTATTATTCTAGCAATACTGAATATGGGGCAGTATGAGCACAGCAAATCCAGATGGGTGCACACGGGAGATAGGATTTAGACAGGTTCGGGCCCTCGCGGAGAGGTAATACCCTACGTCCTGTGTTTGGTGGCTAGTATAGCTTGAATCCCGAGTGCCGCAAGCCCTAGAGGATTGATCTCGAGGTTGCTTGAGCTACGAAACAATGGAGATAGCCTATGACTAAGAAGCTTACCGATCGGAGGTCCCCTACCAGGCCTTATATAGGCGACCGGGATAGGGTTACAAGAGTCCGGATCGGTTAACAGATTGGTTTCCTAATTAGTTACAACAGATTCCGGGCATGCCGGGCAGGTATTAGTCCATGTCTTGTACTCCACATTGATGAGGCGTCCCCGTGTAGGAGTCGGACTCCGAGTAGTCAGTCCGGTCCACCCTATGGTCAGAGGGCCGGATTCGTCCTCCTTGATGATACCCGGGTGCCATATCATCATCAAATACATTACCGCCGTCTGTGCAATAAGGATTATAAAGGTGTTGAAGATGCTTCGAGCAACGCTTGAGCGGATGGAAGGAAAGAACTTTTCATATGACGGACGTTTAGTTCCTATCAATTCAGTCCTCTCAAGCTTACCTATGTTCATGTTCTCTTTCTTACAAGTATCCAAAGGGGTACGGAGAAGATTGGACTTCTACCGCACAATTTTTTTTGGCAAAGCGATGAACATAGGAAGAAATATAGATTGACCAAATGGAGTGCGATACATCGTCCTAAAGATCAAGGTGGACTTGAAGATCTTGAGATAAAAAAATCAATGTTTATTAACCAAGTTGCTTTTTAAATTGTTAAATGAGAACGGGATTTGGCAACAGTTGCTACGGAACAAATAATTACACTCCAAAACCCTCACTCAATATTGTGGTAAAATGGGGGGCTCTCAGTTTTGGTTTGGCCTAATGCGTATTATGGACCAGTTCCTTCAATTGGGATATTTCATTCTGAATAATGGACAATCCATTCGATTTTGGAATGACATTTGGCGGGGGATATGTCACACCCCGATTTTTCAAAAACCTGAAAATTAGGACTTTCAAAAACTTTTTACTAGTAACGTTAACTAAAGTACACCCGATTAAAACTTTATTTTAAATCATGCTAACCCTAGAGTGAGACAAGCCAAAATCCTCCACCTCTTTGCCGAAGCTCTGTCTGGCAAGGGATACAAATATCGTTCTACACCTTGTCTCCATACATGGCCCCTCGCCCTTGCATTCCCGCCATGAGCACACCTTCGGCATCTCCTTCCTTTTCCTAGTCGGTGTAACCTAGACCAACGTCTGCAGCTACATACCCAACTGGTACCCTTGTGAAATTGAAACATATATATATGTGTCGCAAATCTCTTCTGATTGGCGTGATCTTCTACCATCCACTTTGCCATGTCCTATCATGAGTATGTGCACATATATACTGCTTTTATATATACGCACATACGCAAAACCCTAATCCATTCCTTCCGAGCTACGGACCAAAACCCTAACTCATCGTTCGGCTCTGTTGGAACCATATGCATATATAAACGGGTAAGTCGGCAATACCTTCTCAAACTCTAGCCTACCACGCCCTTCCCTGTTTATTTCGACCTTAACGCAACCCTATATATGCTTAAGTTCCCACATGTGTATGTAGGCACATACACTCTAAAGCCTAGTTCGCTTCTCACTAGCAATTGCGAAATCCAAAACATTAGCCCTCGGCTTTCCATCGAAACGTCATGGGATCATAAGTGGTACATACTTCCCTCACCTGCGTTGATGCATATACGCGTATATGCACTATATATATGCAAACCCTAACACCCTCCCTTTCAAACAATAGTTCATGAACAAATGTATTTCCAAAATAAGTGGGGCACCATCATCCCATGATGTTCCTTCCCCTCATGCCGTCTTTGTGCCTAAAAACATACCCTGGGCCCCTTTGCCATAGCTCATCGGCGTCATTTTCTATAAGCCGAAACATTAAATTTTGGTGTGCAGAGAATCCTATAGATACATGTATATACATAACAATAATAATAACAATCTGCCATCCTTACATAGGTTGCTCAAAAATTATCAAACAATTGCAAAATTGAACTTCATCTGATTCTGAATTCAACTCAAAATTCACTTATTGCAAATCTTCTCCGCTGCACCTAATTCATTTCCTGAACTCATGATGTGACCCATCTTATAACCTGCATGGCCACAACCAAGACAAGGGAGAGTAATGCTAGCAGTACGAACTTCCTCTTGCATCAGGCCACGCCATCCTCAAGTCTGAAGTCGGTGCCTAACTTCTCCCCAATCACCTCTGAATTGCTACAGCACCAGCCGTGTTTTACTCTGTCTCGCTACAGCAGGGCCTAGCACATATCTCCCTTCCATCTAATTTTTTTGGGAGTTGCTAGGCGTCGGACGTCCGATCCGATACCACGATCGGACGCCTAGCCAGCCGTTCGATTGGAGCGTGAGTAGCCGTTCGATTTCTTTCCCTTAGCTCGCACCACATCCATCCCCCACAGCATTCCACCAAAAGGCTCAACACAACACGCTCCCATCCCTCTGCCCTGCAGCTCGTTCCCCTCCTCAAAACTCATCCTTTTCAAACCAAATCCAATAGATTCCTCCTGCTAATGGTGCATCTGGTTGGAGAAATCGAGTTCCCTCCACAAAATCACCCTCTTTTCAGGCCCCCTCACCAAGTTCTTGCCAGGAATGGAGCTGATGCGCCGCCGCGCCGAGGATACACGAGCTCACTGTTGTTGGAACAAGAAGATGAGATGTGGTATCAGAATCCTCCCATCGGAGAAGCCCTTGAACATAGAATCCCATTTGATTCCCCTGATTTGGTATGTTCTTTAATACCTAGTTTCATTTGTTTTTATTCTTTTGAGATTTGTGCTCCCAGTACTGTAGAAACCAGATGTTTCACCAAAACAAGCCTTCTTGTGTGTTGTGCAGAGCATGTCTAAATTTCTGCACATTACTCCCAAAGAGTCTGTTGTGCTAATTAGTCATATGTAATATAAGATTTTTTCTAAAACCAACACTAATTACGGACATTCATTAATTGTTCCATGAGCATCTGGTCTAACTCTTGGTTATTTTAGCTGGAAGATGGAGTAAGCTATTAGAAAAAAAAAGTGTCTCAATGCAGCATGGTGGTGATTTTGTTTGCCGGGCAGCACGGAACAAAGCTTCTGCATTTAGATTGATTCATTGTGTATTTATATCTGCTAGTGATAAAATGTTAAGGAAAATGCAACATCTGTATAAATGTTTGTGCTGCATTAAATTAGTATGCTCAACGAAATAAGTGAATAGAAGAATTAGTGATTATAGCTTCTATTTATTTGTTGAATATGATAAATAACTCTATCTTATAACCGCAACAAGTGAGCATGCTTACTGCAACTTGGATCATGTTTATGTATGGGAAAAATAGATAACCATATATGTTTGAAACAAAATCCTTGCAGCTACAACATTGAGTTACAAGCCAGAAATTTCTACACAGTAGGTGTGTTTGGCAGATTTCAAAAGTTGCTTTCTGCTACAACAAGTCTCATGATAAACATGGCTGAAGAGGATGAAATGCTATTCTTCCTTGTTCCAACGAATGTCAAGAACTCAAAGACCCATAGCGTGTTAGTTCATCAGGAAGACAACACCTATGTGTGCAGTTGCCAACATGTTTGAAATGGATGGCCTTCTGTGTCACCACATTCTGAAGGTAATGGTACATCTAAATGTGCAAGAAATACCTAAGAAGTACCTTTTGGAGAGGTGGTCAGAAGATGCTATAGTCCATCAAAGCAACACAAGTCAGCATCGGCAATTTGGAGTCCCTCAAACAAATACCTTGCGATTTAATGCCCTTTGTAGGAAAATGGCGCACTTGGCATCCGATGCTTGTTTCTCTGAACAAACTTACAAGATTGTGGCAGGTGGTGTTGACCACTTAGCTTCCATAGTGGCTGAATCAAAAAAGGTAGGCGGTGGTGGAGAAGACGAAGCGCAAGCTTGAAACTCGAATACATTCAAGAATCCCCCGCATTCTATGAAAAAAGGTCGCCCAGAAGAGAAACACAAGAGAAAGAAGCCCGGTATGGAAGTTCAACAAGGAAAAAGGAAGAATATGGTCAAAAAGGGCAAGATCTGTTGTTCTTATTGCAAGGAGGATGGTCACAATGTCCAAACCTGCAAATTCTTGGAATTCGCGAACCAACGAGATGTTGATTTGGCGGAAAAAGAGAAGTGTCAGACTGAGCTTAAGCTGTAGCTTCCCTTTATTTCTACTTGCGATTATAATTGATGATTTCTAGTCCATTAGTACTATTTGTGCTTCTGACTATAATTGGATTTAGCTCTAGGACTTTGGAAAAGCCTTATTTTGTGAACTGCAATCCAGCTGGGGGATGATATGTATCTATTCTAAATGCTAAGGCCTAATTTCTGTTAATATGGTAGTACTATTATGAATCAACTTATGAGGTACACATATTGGTAATTTCTACTAAAAAGTTTGTGCCTAAGCTGAACCTCTCTCATGATCAGTTTACATCAACTTGTCCAGAGATCTGCCCCATCATCTTAGTTGCTCCACCAAATGAAATGATGTTCTTGCTTATGAGCTATTATTGGTTTATCTATGGCTGTATTAAACTGTTAAGAGCAGGTACTGCATATCTCCCTTAGTGCATCATTTTTCTTATAAGAACCTGACACCACACTGATCTGGCCTAAACAGCATGATGATGCCTTTTTTTAGATTTCCAGATTTGCTCCTGGGCATAAAATTCTTAGGCCATGTGTCTTCTACCCTCTGGATAAGTTGGTTATACTTGTGAGATGCCTTTTATGCCAAAAGCTTTGTTTAAAACCTGCTGGAATCAAAATTTGGTTGAATTTGGCTTTTAAACCTTTTTGGGGCTGAACCTAGTGAATTTAATCATTAACCTATTTCCACTAACTCAAATTGATTGAAACTTTGGCAGAAGGTGGTTGACAGCATATTCTTGCAACCTGGATATTTTCAGATTTTTCCTACTTCTAGAAGTGTATGAATTCTGCAATTTGGTTCAGGTTTAGCAAAAGTTCAGAAATGTTGTTCTGCAAACTGGTACTTAACTGTTTGGTGGAATGTCCTGAAAATTTAAACCTGGGTTTCCTAAATTGTTATGCACCTCCTGTAAAATTTTCAGAATTTTTGGAACCATTTGAAGGTAGTTACAGTTCAAATGCCATTTGAGGCAGATTTGAAGTTTTGAGCAAAATTTGATCAAAATGAATTTTTTTTATTTGAAATTAATTATGTAGCCTCTAAATATATTCACTTGCCTCCAGGAATTTTTGGAATTTCTGAATCGCCCAAATGAATTGACTTTTTCCTGGTGTAGTACCTTTTGTATCTCAATAGAAAAGAAAAGGAGTTAAATGCTCCTGGGCATAACATTCTTAAGCCATGTGTCTTCTACCCTCTGGATAAGTTGGTTATACTTGTGAGATGCCTTTTATGCCAAAAGCTCTGTTTAAAACCTGCTGGAATCAAAATTTGGTTGAATTTGGCTTTTAAACCTTTTTGGAGCTGAACCTAGTGAATTTAATCATTAACCTATTTCCACTAACTCAAATTGGTTGAAACTTTGGCAGAAGGTGGTTGACAGCATATTCTTGCAACCTGGATATTTTCAGATTTTTCCTACTTCTAGAAGTGTATGAATTCTGCAATTTGGTTCAGGTTTAGCAAAAGTTCAGAAATGTTGTTCTGCAAACTGGTACTTAATTGTTCGGTGGAATGTCCTGAAAATTTAAATCTGGGTTCCCTAAATTGTTATGCACCTCCTGTAAAATTTTCAGAATTTTTGGAACCATTTTGAAGGTAGTTACAGTTCAAATGCCATTTGAGGCACATTTGAAGTTTTGAGCAAAGTTTGATCAAAATGAATTGCGGATAAGGCATAACTGCGGGTTGATTTTGGAAGATCTAAAGTGATCATTCCACATAAAATAAAATCAATCTTTCCTGTTATAAACATGTATGAACGAGAGATGTAAGGACATTATGCTGAAACTAAGTCAGAATTCGTAACATTTATGAAACCTATCATAAACATGTATGAAAGGGTGATGTAAGGACATTATGCTGAAACTAAGTCAGAATTCGTAACATTTATGAAACCTGTCATAAACATGTATGAAAGGGAGATGTAAGGACATTATGCTGAAACTAAGTCGAAATTTGTAATGTTGGATCGACGGCTTCCGACAGAGGGGGGGGGTGAATGTCGAACTAAAAATTTCTTCACAAGATTAGAACACAAAACTATTGATTAGCTATTGTGATCAAACCAAGAAACGCAGCGGAAAAGCAATCGACGAATGGATTGAAAAAGATCACAAAAAAACAACCAGACCGGAAGTTCCGGTCTATATATCGGATGTTCCGATGTGGTCGGAACTTCCGGAGCTACCCCTATTTCGAACGTTCTGGAAAAACTGGAACTTCCGACTCCTGGGTCGGAACTTCCGATATGACCGGAGGTTCCGGTGTTACCCTGATTTTAAATGCTCGGGAAAAACCGGAACATCCGACTGCTGGATCGGAACTTCCGATGTGACCGGAACTTCCGGTGTGAAAATCGGAACTTCCGGTTTTTGCGAAACAGCAGATCGTCGCTCGGTAAAACGTTCGCAGATTTTGATCCACCCAACGGAATTGGATGAAATTTTGCACAGAGATAGACAAACGACTTACGGAGCTGTTCCAATTGGAATCACCTCAAAACCTCATCTGTGCTGAGAGAAAACCCCAATCTACTAACAGCTGTTCCAAAAGCAAACAATAGGAAAACTTGCACGAGATCAAATCAATTGATTCTTAGAACTTGGGAGGAATTTTGATACTCAATCAACATAGAAACATCTCCCACGTTCTAACAATCTATTCCACCAAACAAATCTCAAGAAACAAATCAATCCATGAGGGAAGGAGACGAACGAAAATCCAAAGAGCAAAAAGAGAAAAACTCACAATCACAAGGGGAGACTCATGGCTTTTCTTGGAAATCTTTTTGTATTGATTTTCGTGGATTTTCTAGGGTTTGTACATGCCTCTCATCTTAGGCAAAGCACTCTCTAAGTGCAGCTCTCATAGCTAATCAAAAGGGTCTCAGGGTTAAGAAACCCTAATCACCTATTTATAGTGGGGAGGGACAATCCCCTCTTCCACTCTTGGGCCTCATGCCCTAATGGACCAAACTACTTAGCACGCATCTCAAAGCGTCTAAATAGCTTAGCCACCTCTCGATTTTCCTTCCACCCTAAGCTACCAACCCTAAACCGCTTCCGGCCGCCGCCGCAGTTTCTTGGTTGAGCTTCGGTGGTTTCTGCGTTTTTACCAAAACGCCCTCGCACTGACTTGGTCCTCACGTCTCGTCTCCACCCGCTTCCTTGTCGTCCGCGTACATGCTTTTAAGCCGCACGATGTCGTCGCCACCTCCTTGACCGCATCTCAGCCCTCCAAGCTATCATGCCGGTCCATATGACCGAACCATCGCCGCACCCAACTCGCACCTGCACACAATAGACCAAGCAAAACGTCGCGAGCACAAGTCTTCCACTTGACCCAAGTCAGTCGAGAAAAATCCTTTATCCACTCAATTTTTCCTTGAGACAAATTGGGAAACTCAAACAATCAACCACAAATTCAAAACCGAAATCATGCAACCTCAAATTCAACGCAACACAAAGTGGCAAGATATTCATCACACAGATGTACACGTCATCACATGACTCACATGTAACATTTATGAAACCTGTCATAAACATGTATGAAATGGAGATGTAAGGACATTATGCTGAAACTAAGTCGGAATTCGTAACATTTATGAAACCTGTCATAAACATGTATGAAAGGGAGATGTAAGGACATTATGCTGAAACTAAGTCGGAATTCGTAACAGTTATGAAACCTATCATAAACATGTATGAAACGGAGATGTAAGGACATTATGCTGAAACTAAGTCGGAATTTGTAACATTTATGAAACCTGTCATAAACATGTATGAAACGGAGATGTAAGGACATTATGCTGAAAGTAAGTCGGAATTCGTAACATTTATGAAACCTGTCATAAACATGTATGAAACGGAGATGTAAGGACATTATGCTGAAACTAAGTCAGAATTCGTAACAGTTATGAAACCTATCATAAACATGTATGAAAGGGAGATGTAAGGACATTATGCTGAAACTAAGTCGGACATTATGCTGAAACTAAGTCAGAATTCGTAACATTTATGAAACCTATCATAAACATGTATGAAAGGGAGATGTAAGGACATTATGCTGAAACTAAGTCGGAATTCGTAACATTTATGAAACCTGTCATAAACATGTATGAATTGCGGATAAGGCATAACTGAAACATATTCGAAATCGATATGAGAGGTGGACTGTGGATAAGGCATAACTGCGGGTTGATTTTAATGAACGCAAGGTTCTAGATGCAAAAATGACGGAACAAGATGGTGTGATAATCTGGACCGAACGGTCCATAATTTAGTTTCTATGTTTCCACTGAAACTTAGTTTTCACGGGATACTTTTTCAAGTTTTAGAGAGTCCAGGAGTCGTTTAGGCCAAGTTCACAAAATTTAATAAAATGTTTAGAGTGAATGTTTTGGATAGCTTCACAATCTCATATGGACCAAAGATGTTTCATTGAGTATCAGGACAACCTGAATGGAAAAAACAAAGTGTAATTGATTTCCGTAATTGTTAAGAACAAAATGTTAAACTTTTAGATTCTCCATTCGATAGCAATGACGTGAGAAATGATGAATTAGACTGCATGCATCAGGAATCAGCTCAAATGACCTCCAAATAGCTACAACAATGCATCGGTCATAAAAAACAATACTAATATTACTGAAAATTACATCTAACTCATCTCATACATTATTTTTTGTATTCTGGAACCTCAAATATAAAAGAATGAAAATATACAATTTCATACCGAAGGAACAAAATCAACTAAAAATCTGAATCGGTGCAATAAAGCAACACATACCATACAAATCAAGCACTCTACTTAGAAACAAACCAAAATTAATCCCCAAATCCCTACCCGTACATAGTCCTTCTTCTAGATCTGGAGGGGACACGCTTGGGGGCTTGGATCTTGGGCGGCCCGAGAGCGGCGGCGGATCCGGGGGAGTGGCGTGCTGAGCGGCCGGGACGCTGGAGCGGCGGCCGGAGAGAAGGCCGGCGAATCCGAGCAGCTGCGGCGGCGCGGCGCTCGGCGGTGACACGGGTGCGTGGTGCTGCGGAGGAGGTGGCCGGAGGAGCGGTGGCAGCCGGCGCAGGGGCGCACGAGGGAAGCTCCGGGTGGCGCTCAGACTTGGGCAGGGGCACGCGGCGGCGCGGCTCAGCCGAGGAGCGGAGGCGCGCGTGGAGAGGCAGCAGCGTGCTGGAGAAGCGGAGCCGAGAAGTGAAGCAGCGTGCGTTGTTCTGGGCTTCACGTGATGGCAGGCTGGCAGCTCAGTGGATAAGGGCGGTGGCATTTTCCCTGTAATTGTTTCTGAAATCTCGGCCGTTGGTTCCTGCCACGCGAATGGTGCGATACGCGTCCGACGAATCCTGTGATCGGACGTCCGACGCAAACACTTTCCCATTTTTTTTTACTCCTCTTGATGCACCACCTCTGCACGCCATCTCCTCTGTGCAGAAATCGGTGCCTAGCATCTTTCTAACTCCATTCACTGCAGCACCATCACAGCACTGGCATGTGCTCTTTGCCCCATTCCTTGTCTTCCTCCTCTCACCAATAAGAACAGCCGAGCTGCCTTCTCCCCTAGCTGCCCTTCCTTCCCATCCACTCCCCTCTTCAAAGACCATCCCGAGCTCCATCTGCTCCTATTCCCCACTCTCCTCAACTTATCTCCACCAACTCGAGCCGCTTCAAGGCCTCACCCGAGCTCCTTTTCACCTTCACTCCTGCCCCTGCCAACTCCAATCTTCAGGCCGAGCAAACCGAGCTCCTTCCTCCATTGCTCCCCCTACTCCTCAAGTCCCACCCAAGCTTCAATAGCTGCCTCCCCATTCCAATACTCGAGCTCGGCACTCCCTAACCTCCACTCTGCTCCCGGCAAGTCCCTCCCAAACACCAGATCGGCACCGGCGAGCTCCCTCCCAATCACACCGCTGCCGGACTCTCCTCAACAGCCAAGCTACCACCAGCGGGCTACTTCACCTGTTTAACTCGCCATCGCCCCAGACAGCCCCGGCCATCTTCCACTCCAGCGGCACGTCCTTCTTCCGAGCCACCCCGAGCATTGCCCGCTCGGCCCTGCTCCCTGGTAGAAATTTTCTCCTGCAACCCGCCGCCGGTAGGCCGCCACTAGCAGACCCGCCGCAATCGCCACTGGCTGCTCGCCGACCATCAGAACAGGTCACTCCCCTCGGCAACTCCAGCCACACGAGCGGGCACATCTTCCTCAGCTCCTCTTCCTCGGTCACATTCCTCTGTCGAGCTGCCGCCGCCCCAAGCCTCTTGTCTCCTCTAAAGCTTCATCTTTTTCTTGCCGCCGGCCTCCATCGCCTTCCCATCAGCCACCGGTGATTCTCCGCCTATGCTACGAAAGGAGTTCTTCCCCAATCCACTCTCCCTACTGATCAGTGTACGCGTGTGCTAATGACGTCGCCCCAGCCATCGCCACTATTGGTAAGCCCCGCAGCGCCGACGTCTACCCTCGGGCTCTCATGTCCTCTTCGCAAGATTATCTCTAAACCTAATTAGGATTAGCTCTAAACCTAATTAGGATACTAACTACTGGTTCAAACCGTAATGGCCACCGACAGCCGGCCCCTCGGCCAGTTAGTGAAAGCAGGTTCTCAGGATTACGTTTCCCAATTACGAATACATGTTCTCCTTCCCACTAAAATTGAAGCACGTTTCCTTGATGAGGGAAACGTAATCTTGCTGAAAACTCTCAGTTTCGGCCTTCCAGCGCCGAAGGCGCCTTCCTAGGTTATGCTTACGACGTCATCCCTATTAGCAGTAAACCAGCCCGGTTCAGACAAAACCAGGCCGATGCACTGGTTCAGCCGGTACCGGCACTTCCTGACCGGTTTTTGAAACCATTTTTTCGGTTCTGGGATTCTAGAATTTATATCTAACTTTTTCATGAAGAAACTTTTTCAAAAATTTAAATGTTTTGAATACAAATAGTTAGAAGCTATATGCACTTAGGAAATTGCTTTTCCCTTTTAAATTAACATGTTCAAATCAACTCCGAAAACTTTAGGACAGCGTATGAACATGAACTAAACTTTTAGTGACTTTACATTTTCCCCAAAATCATTTCCAACTTCTCCCTTCGAATATGTTTGGAAATATTTGAGCACCTTTAAATCGAATCAAAGGAGGGTGCATAAGGTTTTAAAGAAGTGCGGCCAAATGATTCCAGAGTGCTTTAGGTTACTTCATGACTACTTCTCACAAGCCCTAGGACTTTTAACCTATAGGAACTTCATGCCTGGTTTGAGTCTGAAAACACCCGTTGGTTAGATCTTCCCTCTCTTGCAATCTCATTATTTCAGGGTAAATGACCTTAGCTAGAAATTAAATATGAGTCCATGATAATCTGAAAAACTCTTTACAACTATCGCTACTCTCTGGACCCACTCAAGGAAGATGTCAGGTTTCTGCTAACTCTAATACGAAGAAGAACCATGATGTACATACATGAGCTCATATACTCCGTACCGGAGACCGCCCACTCACCCTCCAACCCTAGTCACCCTTTGGACCCAACTAGAGTATGAGAACTAAGGCGACCTAAAATTCTAATGTACTAGTTATCGAATAAGCTAGGGTTTCGGGCTCCACGAAAAGTCCTTATTTTAGGTAATGCTACTTTCTTCTCGTCTCTTTGGAAAAAACCTAATAGTCGACTAGGTCCAGGACGCATATTATGAAGTTCAAAAGCGTATGATTGTTCTTATTTGGTTCTTTCTCGCACCGCTATTCATTCGTTGCTTTCCGACGTGTAGTTTCGTAGATGCGACGAATCGCACGAGGAGTTCTGGACGATTGTCGTACCTAATTCAAGCTCGAGACCCGGCCAATAATGCCAGGCAAGCATTCCCACTTTGATCATGTTGAATCCCATATGTGTGAAATTAATTATTTTGTTTACGAAACTTGCATGCTATGTGGATATCAACGGTATTTTATGTAGACCTAGTTATACCATATAGTTGCATATCACTTAGGTTTGAAAAACCGTCCCTTGTAAACCTAGACATATTAGTCGATTGGTATTCGATCGACAATAGTAATAAGGATATAGGCATTAGCCACGCTTAGACCTGCTATAGATAAAAACTAAATTTTCATTCGGTTTAGACGAACTCCTTTGGGACATGGGAATAAAACCCTCGGATGGCATGTGCTTTCTGAGGTGACTGTTTCAAAAGAAATGTTTGCCAAAACCCCAAATGAAATGAAGGAGGATTTCGATTCGGGTGAGAATGGTAAGGGCAGCCCGGGGCTGTAGAGTATGTCACACCTCGATTTTCTAAAACCCAAAAATTAGGGCTTACAAAAAACTTTTTGCGTTAAACTAGAGGTCATGTGCATCCTAAGTGGGATTAGTACCGACATAAACCCATATACCCCTATACACCCAAAACCTGGTTGTCGTCCTACTCGACGAATGGTAAAACCCCTAAACCCGGCTCACGATCAAAAGACCCGAACCCAAGTGTTATGATTCCGATTAAACTCCAGTGCCCCACCAATATCTTCCCTGACCGCGGAAACCTAAAGCTTTTCCCGGCAGCAACTCTACCTCGGTTGGTAACCTCTGTTATCGCTAACCCTAAAGACGATCCGTCTCGACAAAACCCTAGTCTGCCTATACGCGAGCCCTTATAAATCCTGGTCTGCCGTCGACGTGTGGCTAGTGCATGATGTCACACGGAATTAAATCGGACCAACCCGAAACCTATATGAGCATGTCTTGCACACCGTGTATGTCGTACGCGCATATACGCTAACCCTAGAATCCTCATTCTGGGTAGACCGCCAAAATCCGCCAGTAAGGTCCGAACTCTGGGGAAACGATCAAACTGTCCGGACCTCTCCGTACCCTCGGCATAACACGTATATGCCTCCTTCCCGACTAAACCCTAATCCGAGAAAACCCTAGACCCGCACACACGCAGTAAACCCTAAAACCGCTTACGACAGCTCATCTCGGAGTATACCTGAGTGAAGGAGAGTGAATCCATGAGACCTACCATAACCATCTCCGCCTTGCCGCGCCCAAAACCCTAGTTCCAGCTCCGACCCTTGCTTCCAATTAAAACCAAATCCTCCAATACCCTAACGCCACGTACGTCCGCGGCGACTTGAAACCAACCCCTCCTAAACTGAGGTAGAAGACTTCCGAGAGTTTCCACGCCTTCATATCACCCTGCCGCACTCAGAAACCCTAACCCTAACTCTCAATCGCTTCCTGTTCTTTTTATACCAAATTCTCCCAAAACCCTAACCGTAGAACAGTGCACTCCTCGACCTCTCCATAAATCCCGAGAGTAATCGTGAGACACCCTAGCAGCATCCTTAACACGAGTATAACATAAAATAATAATGTTTAGTACAAAGATATCCGCAAATATAATTAATAAACGCGGGGAATAAAAGGAGCTATGCACAGTAACCTATAGTTCCACGTCCCCAAAAATTCTAGATAATCTGCACGGCAGCCTCCTCACATACAGGATCCCGAATACACAACACGCGAGCACGTCCAGTACAAACATCCCGATCGGCAGCTATCGAACACCCGGCACGAACAAATCCATAGCATGGGATGTCAAGCGAAGTCTACGGTAGCAACGTCTCGTCCAGCTGCGAAACCCTCTTTCCAATACTCCCAGCATGCACACGTTCACCAGCAACCATCCTTGTCCTATACCCTTGACCTTAGTACTTGTCAAACCATGCTAAGCAGCGGGATTCCCTCCTGAGTTCACAAAAGCAGTGCCCAGTCCTATTAGACACTTGAACACGTATCCCTCCCCTCCCTGACATGGCTCAGCACTCGTACACAAGTCAGCACAATCTGACATTGCCATGCCAACACGCACACAGCCGGGCTGCCATGGCCGGAACCCACGGCCACCGCGCCACCTCGCACCGACTAGTCGCCTCACCTCTGTCCAGCTCGACGCCGCCGCAGCACCTCGGGGGCAAAGCCGCCACGAGCTCAGACCCCAAAGCCACGCCGCCCGCCGCTCAGTGCGTCGTCCAGCTCACCGAAGCTCGCCGCAGTCTGCCCTGAGCCATCTCGTCGCCCAGTCCAGCGTGTTCGCCTCTGCGCATCCTCGAGCTAGCTGCCCGTCGCAAGCCGACGACAAAGCCGCGCCGGCCGTCGAGTTCATGCCGCGCCGCCCGCTGGTGCCAAAGCCGCGCCGCCCGCCGTCTCAGCGCCGCCCAGGCAATCCCTGCTCGCCACGGCTGCTCTGCCACCTCGCCAGCCCTGCCGCGGCCTCGACCCGAGCACCGGTCATGTCCCATCATCGGAACAGCAGCACTGCCAGCTCCACACATCACCGTTCGCCTATAAAAGCCATCCCGGAGCACCGTTCCAGCACAAGCAAACCACGGCCTCTCGAGCTCCTCTAACCCAAGCACTCCCCGGTTAGCTCCCCAAGCCGCACCACTTTCTTCTCCACGGCGAACTGCAGAGCCGCCCTTAGCTCCCGCCTCCTCCTCTGTTCCGCAAGATTCCAAGCCACCGAGCCGCCCAGGCGCTCCATCTCCCATCCCAGCCACCGGATAGCCTTCCTCCAGCCCAAGCTTTCCCCAAATCTCAGCCTCGGAATCACCATTTTCTCACTCGAGCTTCACCTCCGCTACTGCCCTCTTGAACCCCCGAGCTCCAACAGCCGAAAGGGAGTGCGCCCGAGCCTCCTGGTCAAGTGCACCGGACCTAGACGCCCTCCACCCGTGAGCTCTTCCTCCCCCTCCGATTAGCAGCTCGCCGCTGGGAGCCGCTTGCCCAACTGCCGCCGCCGCCGAGTGCGATTAAGGAAGGTAAGAGCTTGTGCCGCCGGCTCCTAAAGCCTCAGGCCCAAGCGGCCCGTTTAATCCCAGCAGCCGCGCCCCTCCATTTGCCGCTTTGTAGTGTAGGAGGCGCATTTAGTCCTGTGCCGAAGGCGTAACAGCATTTCAAACCGGTTTCTTTGGTATTTTAGGCACACTGTTCACCCGATTAAAGTCTTTTTCGAGTTAATGATTGCATAAGCAACTCTAGTTCTGAAAACTTTATAAATAATGCAAACCTTTGCTTTTACAAATTTCAGGATTTGAAATGATTTCATAACCAGAACAAAGGAGATTAGGTGTAGCCAATTCTTTTCTTCTCTTAGGCTTATATGCATACGCTGTAAGTACTATTCCTAGCACGAGCAAAATATTTTCCCTGTCCAGCATGTTATCCAGTGATGAGTACCCTATTAGCTCGGAAGGGCATAAGGTTTGAAATCAAGTCCCAAAGGAAGTTTAGATCCTCCTAAGCACGTCGTCTTCGTATGTAACCTAACCATTCGAAGAATTTCTTCCAGCAACCCTAGGGTTAGTCTCCTGTTTTGAAACCTCCAGAGACCACTCCAACCTTTACCTATACAAAGATTTGAATTTTAAATCTTGTTAGGGCATTAGTAATTAAAGGCGTGATTAGGGCATCCTCTCTATTTTCTTTAAATCCACCCCTACGCTATTTGCATACAATCTCCAGGGTAGTCAAAAGTGCATATCCTATTCCCTAGTACGTTGAGATGTCACTAGCACCCGTTAATCCGTAAGAATCGGAGTTCTAAACGCATGACCCTAATACCACGAACCCTTCCCATCCGAACAACAACGACGTCATTTCATGTGATTTTAATTCTTGGGTTTTATTTGGAGTTGATTCGCTTGCTTCTTATTTGCCGATCTTTTTCGACGTATAGTTAACGGAGTGCCGTGCGTGCCGCGAGAGGATCCGATGTCACCTTCACACCAAGAACAGGAACAGGACCCGGAGTTGCCAGGCAAGCTTTCCCTCCTTGAACATGTCGAATCCCATATTTGCTACGTTTAAGTATTTTGTTTGCAAAATCCTGCATGCTATTTTATTAACACCGATATTTTATGCTAGTGAAGTTATGCCAAATAGATGCATATGCCCTAGGTTTGGAACCCGTCCTTTGTAACCCTAGGACTAGTTAGTCGGCCGAGATCGACCGGCAAGGTAGTAGGAATATAAGTAGTAGCTGTGCTTAGACCTGCTCTAGTTAAAACAAGTTTTACAAAGTACGGGAGGGATATGGGATCAAAATCTCGGCTTGTTTATACATGCCGAGGAAATCTTTTAAAAGGAAATATTTGCGAAAACCCCACATGAAATGATGAAGGATTTTGGATTCGGGCGGGAATGCTAAGGGTGTTATGAGGATGTAGAGTAGCCGGTTGCTACTTGCGGAAGGAATGGTCGGGTAGCCGGTTGCTACCCGTGGAGTTGGTTGGATATGGAGTCCCGCTCGAATCAGTTAAGGACCGAACCTAAGTGCCGCTGAGTCAGTTCCCGCACCGTACGTCCACATGTCCTTTATGGGAAGGACTGGACCTGGTAACTCGTCTAATACCGGAGCCCGGAATCGTGGGAAGTTAGGTTGAAGTGCTAGTGGATCCGTAGAATCCCTAGAGGATCTCCACGGGACTGAGTAGGGGAAAAGCTCTTCATGGGTCTCACCGTATTGTGGGGGTAAAGCTCAGTAGAGTCCTACAAGGTACGTGGAACATGGTCCGACACAAAGGGGGAGAGTCCCATCTCTGTCATTCGAGATGAAGAGGGTCGGGTGGTCCTCCTAGCGAGTCCGGCTCTGGTGTGAACACGGGAGAAGGGTCTCGTTGTACAAACCCTGGACACATGCGACCGGTAGCATGCCCAGGGGGAACTACATCTTGTGGGTAAAGCCGTACAACCTCTGCAGAGTGTTAAAATCTATTCGAATAGCCGCGTCCTCGGTCATGGACATGAACTGGTAAGGCCACACACTGCTAGAATATGTTTTGGTTGTGAAAGCTGGGAAAGGGGATTAAGGACGTGGACATGATGTGTCCACAGTGCGCAATTTACGCTACCCGGATTGGTAGCTAGGAATTGCTGAAGAAAAGGCTAGCTACACTGCCGGGGTAGTGTGAGCGGAAGCCGAAAGGGTAAGCGGTGATGAGCGCGGCTATCCCGCGGAGGGAATAAAGGAGGGGTAGCAAGGGCTACCACGGAGGACGATGTGATACGTTGGGATCGTTGTTTTACAAAGTTCGCTTTCAATCTATTATTGTTATTTACAATAAAGACTTACATTTCCGCACAACATGAAACCTAGGTTAGAGCTCTCCTTTGAGATATCCCTTTTGCATGAACTACGCCGTATTATTTCCCCGAGAGAAAAGCTTGCGAGTACATTCAATGTACTCACCTGGCTTGTTGATTTGGCCAGATGAAGGAGGAGAGTGGTGCTCTGAGGACGATGCCAGCGACCACGAGAGCTAGGGCGTTCTCCCCAGTCAGTTGCCTGTGGATGGGCATATTGATGGGTCAATAATCGCGCTTGGTTATTTTTTCGCTGCTACTTTCTATTCGGCCAATCGGCCCTGTTGTTGGATAAAGACCATAATGGCTTATTTATGTAAGATATTCGGTATTGTATGAGGATGTTATCAAGTTCTTGTGTGTACCGACTACTGATCCAGGGATCGGTACAGTAAACACGGGAGACGTATCCGGCCCTAAAACCGGGTACGCCACAGCTTGGTATCAGAGCCATACTGACTGTAGGAAACCCTAGTTAGCATGGGCGTTAGTTAGAAACCTGTCAAAAAGTATTTTCTTAAGCCAAAATAAAAGTTTAAGAGAAGTTTCTAGTATCCTCATCTTTTCTAGTAATCACCTTATCTTGACCAATTTCTGAACATCTATACTCACCCCAGTTCTAATTTTAAAAATTTCAGATGGCACCTGTGGAGAAATATGCTGAGACTTGTGCCGCCAACACTGGTGGGTATGTTCGACTCCTTAGAGAGGCATTAGTACGCTGTGGAGCCATGACACCCCCAGAATACCATATCTACAAGGAAAAGATTTCGGAAACCCTAACCGAGTATTGGGCAAGAGTTTTCGTCTTTGGAGCAAGACAAGGAGATATTCGCTCATACACATGTGAGGGAGAAAAGAGTTGGTTTTCTACTCAAGCCGTTCATCTAGCCGCCTACAAGGCACTAGGTCAGCTCCGCCATGAGATTCCAGAGCTAGCAACCCTTAGGGCAACCAGGTACCTTCCACAGCACCCACCTGAACCAGAACTACACGATTACACCCAACCAGAAGGAGAAGAAGACCCTGCAGTGGTAAACATGGCACAATATATTAGGGCCCAAGATTTGCTGATGCACTGCTTCCTGTTGGAGATGAACGAAGTGCGTGAAGAATTAAAACGTACGCGAGGTCTACTAAAACTAGCCACTACCCGCCAGCGAAGGACTGCAAATGCAAGTGAAGCACTTCCGGAACCCCGGGACACTCTCGTTATGAATGAACCCCAGCCCCCGCCAAAGCGCCATCATGGAAACCCAAGAGCTAGTGAGAACCAGTCTGCCGCAGGCACTGCCCCAGCTGTGTATGGAATACCAGGTCCCACACCATATGGTGGCCTGACATCTCAAATAGACTCCGAAGAAGAAGAAGACCCTGAGGAGGTTATTCCTGCTGAAGATGATGAAGTGCGGATCGTGAATTAAACTTGTAGGACTTCTTCGTGCTAGTAGGCTTAAGTTAGCATGTACCCAATAAATGTAGACGTATGGTGTGTTCCTGTATGATGTACCACTACGGTTATGTACACCGTGTGAAGTGCGCTACACCCGTAGGTGTTGTTTCGTACTCACACTACTACCTTAAATAAAATGGCCTACTCGGTCAACAGTTAGTAAAAAATGTTTTCCAGTCTACCCTTCTCCGCAAATCCCTCTCACCCGTCATTCAAAACGCGAATCTAGGGTACGGCAGGACACCTCAGCCATTCCGCATTTATGAAGTTAGGCAGCCGCCACGTCCTAGAGGACACCTGTCCTCCTTATGACCGAAGCCACCACCCTTCCCGCCCTATAAATACCCCAAGCCTCTGCTTTCCCAATTCACCACTCCCAATCACGCTAAAAGCAGAAAGAACTCTAGCCACCTTTTTCCACAAATCCTCCACCCCCAAAGAGAGCAATGCCTCGCGGTGTGCTTTACGACGAGACCACCGCAGCAGGACTCGCAGGTTTTGTAGAGGTCCTATGGACCGTCGCTCAGAGAGCCCTCGGCGCCACTCAGAGACCTGAGTACGACATCTACCAGGAAGAAGCCTCCCACCCCAACCATGTGTACTGGGCAGATGTACACATCTACCAAGCCGGCACCAACAACTCTGCCACTTTCCACATCGCCGGGCATCCAATGCCCAACCCCGATTTAGCTATTCAGTTAGCAGCTTGGGAAGCCACCCTCCGACTCCATCCTGTAGTCCCAAGTATGCGCCGCCGAGCCTTCAGATTCTACCCCAGCCGCACACCAGGAGGAGAAGTCATCTACGCCAGCACCCAAGCCGAGCAGGACGTCGCCGTCGTCCACCTCACCCAGTACCTCGTCGCCATGACTGAAGTATTCATTCAGCTCATCGACACCCTCACCCGCCCTCAGCACCCCGTCCCTTTTGTACCACCCCACCCCCATTCTCGAGACTCCAACACGGCACCCGTTCAAGCACCAGTACCAGAAGACCCGCCTCTGCTAGGAGTACCTGTAATGATGGGAGGCAGTTATGTGCCAACCCTACCTGCCAATTATTTCAGGCTGTTTTCCGCATATGCGGCCACCACTCGAGCCGCGCACCGCCACAGAAACCCAGCCACCCCTAGAAACACCCCGATGCCCTCCGAGAATGGAGACATCCACGGGGAAATACCCCTGACCCAACCTTCCAACCTGGACCTAGACCGGGTGGATTAGAGGAGTAGGGAGTGGAGTAGCCACTTCCGCCTAGCAATAATCTTAAGCTCCTATTTTCGGTAATATTGTAATAAGGCTTAGCCCTGTGCCTCAGGCACGATATAGGGGTATGCTAAGTGCCATTAGGCACCAGTATATGTGTGTACCATATTGGTTCTTCTCGCCGTTTTATTTGCGTCTTGGTGGGTTATTCCCCAACCACAACGGCACTGTCATGCTTTGATGATAATTCTTGTGCGATACCTATGCCCCGTGCTATTTCCCTCTTATTTAATTGCTACTTCCCTCTTTCCCTGGCGTGACGACTAACATCCGGAAACAAAAGTACAGGATGGACAAGTCAATTATTCGAAGCAAAGAAATCCCCTCAGTACAGAGTATGGATCCACCCCATTCCCCTTACGAGCCATTCCAGTCAACACCGGAAGCAACTTTGCCACCACCTACGGAGTCATCTTACCAGCAAAAGTGTAACACCTCAATTTTCCGAGACCTGAAAATTAGGGCCAACAAAAACTTTTTCTTATTAATGCAAGTTAAGATGCATCATATTAAAACTTTTAAACAAATCCTGCCTCTGTTGAAACCCTAAAGTGTGTCAACCCAAAACCTTTCCCCTCTGTCCCTGTATCTTTGATCTCTGCTTTGTCGGGACTCTGTTCGGCAAATGCTCTCAAACCCTGATCTACTCTTTTGTCTCCATACGTGGCTAACCACCTTGCGTTTCCACCAAGAACATACCCTTGGCATTCCTCCCCCTCGTATCTAGCCGATGCAACCTAAATCCACATCTGCCGCTAAGTGCCCATTCGGTACTTATGCGGAATTGAAACATATACCCATCTTAAATCTTCTCCGAATAACTTGGAACTCTACCATCAACTTCGATATGATCTATCGCGAGCATGTGCAAAAATATACTGCTTTTGGGTATATGCACATACGCAAAACCCTGATCCATTTCCTCCCGAGCTACGGGTCAAAACCCTGACTCGTCATTCGGCTCTGCCACCACCCCATGCATATACATATGCATATATCAGTGGCAGTGTTCAACCCCAACTCCCTGCAACTTCGCAAGTCCATTCCACCCGCATACAAATCCCATATATGCAAAAATATCCAAGTGTATGTGGGCACATACACACCAAACCCTGAACTACTTTCCTCGGTAAAAATCCTTTGACCACAGAACCAAGAAAAATATATTCGGGTACCTTACCATTTTCCATTGCCAAGATATACGTATATCCATGTAAATATATATATACATACATACACTTTCTTTCCGGCACCCATATCTCTTATTCTTACCCTGTCACCTTTTATCTCTCTGCACGGTAAAACCTCAAATAATTACTTCACCGTGGTAATTCTTTCCCTCTTTACCATGCAACACAAAAATATCTTTTTCACCTTTACCGGATTACCGTACCGGGAGAAAAATATCTGTCCCAGTAGTTTTCTACCAATTAACCGTTTACCATTTCACCGATTCGTCCGTTTATCCCGGCTATAGCCAAAACCCTATTTCTATAATGCCCTAGACAATTCGTCACCGCATATGCATGCATGCACCCTCCGCCACCTTTTCTCCTCCTCTGAATACCTCTGGTATTCTTTCTAAGTATTTTTGCAGTCTCCTCCATGTGAATGTTTAATTCAAATCGCGTGTGTATATACGTATGTACACATGTTCTAATAACCCTAATACCATCTTCCGTCTTATTTTGGCACATGCTCCATTTCCTTGGTGTTCTTAGCACGAGACCAACTCTGAGCTAGATCGTGCCCATATTACTGCGCTATTTTTCTTATCCCTGCTCTTTCCCTTGAACAAATATTTCACGTCAATGTTTCCTTGACCCAGCAAAACCAAGCTACACGCCACCCTTGTCTACCCTACAGTAGCCAATGTCTCATCTCTCAACTCTGCTATAGCACTGCCCCTGCGCTCTCTTTTCTTTCCATTCATCTTTGACAAGTACTAGAGCAAGCACTGCATGCCCTATATTTTTCCTTACATCAGCACCCGAGCTGGCCATGTGCTCTTTTCCTTTTCTTCTCTATTTCCCCTAAAGCAAACCAGCACCCAATACTTTATTCCTGCATGCAACAGCCAAGCACAGCAGCTAACTGAGCTCCTTTAATTCCCATGCATCCAGCAGCAGCATGCACCCCATGTCTTTTCTCTGCCGCAACACCTCAACAACAGCAGCTGACCAGGCTCTTTTCTTTACTCTATCTACAACCAAGCAGTCCCATCTCCCTCACATTTCTTTTCTTTGACCTGAGCAAGCCATGCCGAGCTGCCCAAGCCACCTTTTTCCCTTGCCTCTTTCTTTTCTCTGCGCACATAACAGCTGCACCAGCTAACTCTTTCATTCCCGAGCAGCCAACCAGCAGAGCTTTTCCCCCAAGCTACGTGCACGTAGTTCTTTTCTCTACTTACAGCAAGCTGTGCCCAGTTCCTTACTTCCTGGACTAGAGCAGCTGAGTTCCTTGCAGCTCCTCCCCATGGCAGCTGCACCACCTCCCCATCCCTTGCTCTTCTTCCTCCTGGACCAGTCGGCCAAGCAGCCCAGCTCACCTTCTCTACTCTACCCGAGCTGTCCACCCCCTCCTCTCCTCCATTGCTAGAGCTCCCAAGCTGCCCCAGCTGCTCCATGTCCTCCTTTGGTTTCCACAGCTAACCGAGCCCCAGCTTCTCAGCTGCAAACAAAACCAGTCAGCTATTCCATCTCTTCTCCCTTAGCTTCCTCCCCAAGCTCCTTCCCCAGTTCAGCCGAACTGCTCCCCTTCCCCATTAGCTCAGCTGGCCAAGCTCCTCCCCCTTTACTCCATTTCCCCCAAGCTCCCCCGAGCTTCCAACTCGAGCTGCCCCAAGTCTTCCCCAAGCTCCAGCTGCCTCTTCTCCTCCCGAGCTACCTCCTCCTACTCCCTCTCCACCTTACTGCAGTCCCCATTCTCCTCCACGAGCTGCCCAAGCAATGCCCGAGCTCCCCATGGCCGAAACAGTTTCCTTGCCGCGGCAGCCAAAGCCCCTGCCGCAGCTCTACTCCTCTGCCGCGACAGCCCGGGTGGCCATTTTTCCTTGCCGCGCCAAGCCCAGCTGCTCCACGCCAGCCCAAGTCGCTGCCAAAACCCTGCCGCGGCAGCCTGCCGCAGCTGTTTCGCCTACCGCGGCAGCGCAGCTCAGCAACCACCGCTGCCCCATTCCTACCGCGACAGCCCCACCAGCCCAAAACCCCTGCCGCAGCAGCCACCACAACTACAGCCTCAAGTCCCCCTTCCTCTCTGTTCTGGCCTGTACAGCCTCATCCAAGCCGATTCTCAGAAATGTCCCAAATAAAAGTTGTTCAAAACTTTATTTCCCATCTTTTTCATATAGACCATTTTTCGAAAATCCCAATAATACCCTCTGCACAGCCCAGATCAGTACCCAGTTCAAAATTCAAACAGTTTCGAATTCCCTTTTTGAAAAGGTGTTTAGCCCTAGGGTTTCCAGCATGTAAACTTGTTTATTTTTGAACCTTGCACTAGTTACCTTCATGCATTCGTGTTGCATAACTCCAAGTTTAAAAAGATGGATTGAATCATGATACCCTAAGCCCTAAGTATGCATTTGTAGTGTTACCCCTTTTCCAAACCTAAGATGAATTGATGATTCATTCCAAATGTCTTGTAGGTTTAGGGTTTAACCCTTGTATATCCTAGTGGTCCCTTATTCCCACCTAATGCATGATTCCAAAATCCTAGAAGCAAGTGCTTATCACCGAAACCCTAGAAACCCTAGCGTCGATGTCATGCATATACATATATATATGTATCCCACCTAATGGCCTCCCCTTTTTGCATCAACACTTCCAAAAATATGATTTGGTCCAGAGCATATACATGTAGAAGGGCACACCCTCATGTTGTTTGGTTCAAAGATATTCAGGGAAGAGATAAGTCGCAAAACCCTAGATTCCAAGCATTCAATCATGTTAAATCATTAATCCTTTGAAAACCCTAGTCACCCTCTAAGATCGAGGTATGGTTTTAAATATTGCTTGAGCATATTTTTGGATCTTAAATGGATCTTCCTCGCGCCGTTAGTGATTCGTTGTTTTTCACGACGTGTAGTTGCGACGCGGCGATACCTCACGCGCAGGATTCCCGATGTTTGTCGTATCAGGTTTGCGATCGACTCGGCCATTAACGCCAGGCAAGCTCTCCGCCCTTGATCATGTTGAATCCCAGTTTTACGAAATATTATTTTGCTTTCGAACCATGCATGCTATATTTTATCCCTGTTATTTTATATAGAGTAGATATCACCGATGATAGGAAACCCTAGTCCGACCCCGTAATCCTTGTCGCCTTAGGACTATTGTATTCCGAAGATTTATCGGGAACTTAGGATAGAGTATGTTTATGTATATATATATGCTTAGCCCCGCAGTAGCAAAAGTTAGGTTTTCAAAAGGAAAAGGAAGCAACACCCCATATTTCATGTGATGAGATATCGAAACGGACCGTCGCGTCCGGTTGTAGAGGTGCATGGAAGGTAGGATATGCATGGGTTGGGATATTCTACCGTGAAAATGGTTCTGTGGAACCGAGCTAAAAAGGGAGAAGATTTTGATCCGGGTTGGTAATGAAGGGTGTTTGTAGGGAGATGTTAAAGAGCGAGGTAAGGCCCGTCGTGGTTCTCGCTGCCCGTTATCGGGAGTGGTGTGGAGTCCTTCTCGGATCACCTAAGGACCTGTTTTAAGTGCCGTTTGGCCAAGTCTTACAGTACGACCACATGTCCTTTGTGGGAAGGACTTGATCTAGTAACCGTCCTGGACTAGCATGAACCCGTGGGCAGTTAGTAGAGTGCAGGTGGGGCGGGTAGCTCCGAAGAGGGCTAAACCCGTGGTTAACGAGGTTTGGTTCGCCACAGAGTTGGAACACCAACCTCCTCGTAGCAGGGATACTGACTCGAGCTAGGTGTGGGACATGTCCTTCTGACGGGTTCATGGCTGGGTTCACAGCGGTGAAGAGTCTCGTTGTACTAGTTCTGGTAGTATACCAGGGCCCGGTATGCCCAGGGCGAACTACATCGTGTGGGTAAAGACGTACCACCTCTGCAGAGGGTTAAAACTATTCGAATAGCCGCGTCCGCGGTCATGGACGAACTTGGTCGGGCCACACTAAAGTAGTTTTGGCTTTCTGAGCCCCAAAAAGGATTTCTGGGTTATAGGTTTAAGGACGCGAACCGTCGTGTTCGCAGGGCAGTTTGCCAAGTTCCCGCCGTAGCGGGAGGTGTGAAGTCGGGTTTTCCCGTAGCTACGGGCAAACCTTAGAATCCCCGTAAGTACGAGGTGAGCGTCGTCTACCTGAGGAACCGGGCGATTGGGAACCCCGTACGTACGAGGCGAGCTGCGTCTCCCTGTGGAACCGGGTAAGTACCGTGCTGTACCGTTGTAACGGTAAGCACAAAAGTGAACTCCCCGTTGCAACGGGCGAGTGTTTTGAGCAATGCTTTATCTCGCTGCGTCGAGATAATTTTGATAAAATCGCTTTTACATCTATGTACTTATTTCAAATGCAAACTTACTTTCTCGCACAACATGAAACTTAGGATAGAGCCATGTTATTGATGAATTCCGAGCATGTTCATATCCATACTAAACTCCCCGGTGGAGCGCTTGCGAGTACATTCAATGTACTCACCTGGCTTGTTGATGTGGCCAGACCGAAGGATCGACCGTTCGAAAGCAACGAAGGTATCCGCGATAACTAGGGCGAACCCCCAGTCAGTTGCCTGTTGGGAATGGCATATTGATGGGCTCATCACCGCTCGATTTCCGCTGCAAGATTTCTAGCCGTTGGGCTAAAGGTATAGTTTTTCGATCCTAAGGATCGGATTATGCTTTATATTCTAATAAGTGCGTGTATGATTTTGATACACAGGTAAACTTGTGGGTATCGGCTACTGATCCAGGGACCGGTACCGTAAACACAAGGGCTTATCCGGCCTTAAAACCGGGTGCACCACAAAAAGCCAGTAGAAAAGGATAAACCACTCGAAGATGCTAGTAGGAAAGCCAGGAAAAGATGTTTTCGTTGCGATGAATTGGGCCATTATGCTCGCGAGTGCCCCCTCGAAATACCAACTAACAGTCGGGTCTGCAAACGATGCGGTGAAAAAGGACACTTCAAGGAGCAATGCCCCGACATCTGCCCCAACTGCGACGCTACCCACCTGGATGGAGAATGTCCGATGAAACGAGCCGCCTGTTACCTCTGTGAGGCGCACGACCACGTTCCAGCACAATGCCCTATGGAACTCGTAATAACAACCACCCTTCGAGACTTTGTAAACTCAGCCAAAAATGAACACCATGACCTAATCAACGCCCGGAAACGAAGGAACGACAAGCAACAGGATCCGAAGAGCTCTCGCAAGCAATCCCGCCATGAGAGAAGACAATCCTCCCAATTCACCCACTACCCATGCAAACGGAATGCACCGTCAGCACCTCAGCTCAATGGCTGGAACAATCAAGGATTCTGGAAAAACACGATCCATCCTAACAAAAACCCCGGGAATGGTATCTGCCACTATTGCGGAGAACTTGGACACTACGCCCGTCGATGCCCTAGGAAGTCTCAGAACTCCACTCCCAAGGCGCATCTGCTGCAAGTCAACACCAAAGACACTCCGCTACAACCTGAAGCTATGGACAAGAAGCACCAAGAACTCCAGCGAGGAGCACACGAAGCCCATCGACGCTAAGGAAGAGCACAAAGCCCGGACACAGTAACGATCGCATCCCCGATGTTTACCATAGAACCTTGTATTTCGGAGCATCGTGACATCCTGAGAGAGTTGTCAATAAAACCCTAATATCAAGGCGATAGCCTTTTCTTTAAGGGGGGGTAGCCTAGATAATTTGGACAAAGGACCTGCGTTGGATCTGTAAAAACCCTCTGTAGCAAAAGACCCTGCTGTTTCTCTCCGTTCTTTCTCCTAATCTGTCTGAATCTCGGGGACGAGATTCCCTTTAAGGGGGGTAGGTTTGTCACACCTCGATTTTCTAAAACCCAAAAATTAGGGCTTACAAAAACTTTTTGCGTTAAACTAGAGGTCATGTGCATCCTAAGTGGGATTAGTACCGACATAAACCCATATACCCCTATACACCCAAAACCCGGTTGTCGTCCTACTCGACGAATGGTAAAACCCCTAAACCCGGCTCACGATCAAAAGACCCGAACCCAAGTGTTATGATTCCGATTAAACTCCAGTGCCCCACCAATATCTTCCCTGACCGCGGAAACCTAAAGCTTTTCCCGGCAGCAACTCTACCTCGGTTGGTAACCTCTGTTATCGCTAACCCTAAAGACGATCCGTCTCGACAAAACCCTAGTTTGCCTATACGCGAGCCCTTATAAATCCCGGTCTGCCGTCGACGTGTGGCTAGTGCATGATGTCACACGGAATTAAATCGGACCAACCCGAAACCTATATGAGCATGTCTTGCACACCGTGTATGTCGTACGCGCATATACGCTAACCCTAGAATCCTCATTCTGGGTAGACCGCCCAAAATCCGCCAGTAAGGTCCGAACTCTGGGGAAACGATCAAACTGTCCGGACCTCTCCGTACCCTCGGCATAACACGTATATGCCTCCTTCCCGACTAAACCCTAATCCGAGAAAACCCTAGACCCGCACACACGCAGTAAACCCTAAAACCGCTTACGACAGCTCATCTCGGAGTATACCTGAGTGAAGGAGAGTGAATCCATGAGACCTACCATAACCATCTCCGCCTTGCCGCGCCCAAAACCCTAGTTCCAGCTCCGACCCTTGCTTCCAATTAAAACCAAATCCTCCAATACCCTAACGCCACGTACGTCCGCGGCGACTTGAAACCAACCCCTCCTAAACTGAGGTAGAAGACTTCCGAGAGTTTCCACGCCTTCATATCACCCTGCCGCACTCATAAACCCTAACCCTAACTCTCAATCGCTTCCTGTTCTTTTTATACCAAATTCTCCCAAAACCCTAACCGTAGAACAGTGCACTCCTCGACCTCTCCATAAATCCCGAGAGTAATCGTGAGACACCCTAGCAGCATCCTTAACACGAGTATAACATAAAATAATAATGTTTAGTACAAAGATATCCGCAAATATAATTAATAAACGCGGGGAATAAAAGGAGCTATGCACAGTAACCTATAGTTCCACGTCCCCAAAAATTCTAGATAATCTGCACGGCAGCCTCCTCACATACAGGATCCCGAATACACAACACGCGAGCACGTCCAGTACAAACATCCCGATCGGCAGCTATCGAACACCCGGCACGAACAAATCCATAGCATGGGATGTCAAGCGAAGTCTACGGTAGCAACGTCTCGTCCAGCTGCGAAACCCTCTTTCCAATACTCCCAGCATGCACACGTTCACCAGCAACCATCCTTGTCCTATACCCTTGACCTTAGTACTTGTCAAACCATGCTAAGCAGCGGGATTCCCTCCTGAGTTCACAAAAGCAGTGCCCAGTCCTATTAGACACTTGAACACGTATCCCTCCCCTCCCTGACATGGCTCAGCACTCGTACACAAATCAGCACAATCTGACATTGCCATGCCAACACGCACACAGCCGGGCTGCCATGGCCGGAACCCACGGCCACCGCGCCACCTCGCACCGACTAGTCGCCTCACCTCTGTCCAGCTCGACGCCGCCGCAGCACCTCGGGGGCAAAGCCGCCACGAGCTCAGACCCCAAAGCCACGCCGCCCGCCGCTCAATGCGTCGTCCAGCTCACCGAAGCTCGCCACAGTCTGCCCTGAGCCATCTCGTCGCCCAGTCCAGCGTGTTCGCCTCTGCGCATCCTCGAGCTAGCTGCCCGTCGCAAGCCGACAACAAAGCCGCGCCGGCCGTCGAGTTCATGCCGCGCCGCCCGCCGTCTCAGCGCCGCCCAGGCAATCCCTGCTCGCCCCGGCTGCTCTGCCACCTCGCCAGCCCTGCCGCGGCCTCGACCCGAGCACCGGTCATGTCCCATCATCGGAACAGCAGCACTGCCAGCTCCACACATCGCCGTTCGCCTATAAAAGCCATCCCGGAGCACCGTTCCAGCACAAGCAAACCACGGCCTCTCGAGCTCCTCTAACCCAAGCACTCCCCGGTTAGCTCCCCAAGCCGCACCACTTTCTTCTCCACGGCGAACTGCAGAGCCGCCCTTAGCTCCCGCCTCCTCCTCTGTTCCGCAAGATTCCAAGCCACCGAGCCGCCCAGGCGCTCCATCTCCCATCCCAGCCGCCGGATAGCCTTCCTCCAGCCCAAGCTTTCCCCAAATCTCAGCCTCGGAATCACCATTTTCTCACTCGAGCTTCACCTCCGCTACTGCCCTCTTGAACCCCCGAGCTCCAACAGCCGAAAGGGAGTGCGCCCGAGCCTCCTGGTCAAGTGCACCGGACCTAGACGCCCTCCACCCGTGAGCTCTTCCTCCCCCTCCGATTAGCAGCTCGCCGCTGGGAGCCGCTTGCCCAACTGCCGCCGCCGCCGAGTGCGATTAAGGAAGGTAAGAGCTTGTGCCGCCGGCTCCTAAAGCCTCAGGCCCAAGCAGCCCGTTTAATCCCAGCAGCCACGCCCCTCCATTTGCCGCTTTGTAGTGTAGGAGGCGCATTTAGTCCTGTGCCGAAGGCGTAACAGCATTTCAAACCGGTTTCTTTGGTATTTTAGGCACACTGTTCACCCCATTAAAGTCTTTTTCGAGTTAATGATTGCGTAAGCAACTCTAGTTCTGAAAACTTTATAAATAATGCAAACCTTTGCTTTTACAAATTTCAGGATTTGAAATGATTTCATAACCAGAACAAAGGAGATTAGGTGTAGCCAATTCTTTTCTTCTCTTAGGCTTATATGCATACGCTGTAAGTACTATTCCTAGCACGAGCAAAATATTTTCCCTGTCCAGCATGTTATCCAGTGATGAGTACCCTATTAGCTCGGAAGGGCATAAGGTTTGAAATCAAGTCCCAAAGGAAGTTTAGATCCTCCTAAGCACGTCGTCTTCGTATGCAACCTAACCATTCGAAGAATTTCTTCCGGCAACCCTAGGGTTAGTCTCCTGTTTTGAAACCTCCAGAGACCACTCCAACCTTTACCTATACAAAGATTTGAATTTTAAATCTTGTTAGGGCATTAGTAATTAAAGGCGTGATTAGGGCATCCTCTCTATTTTCTTTAAATCCACCCCTACGCTATTTGCATACAATCTCCAGGGTAGTCAAAAGTGCATATCCTATTCCCTAGTACGTTGAGATGTCACTAGCACCCGTTAATCCGTAAGAATCGGAGTTCTTAACGCATGACCCTAATACCACGAACCCTTCCCATCCGAACAACAACGACGTCATTTCATGTGATTTTAATTCTTGGGTTTTATTTGGAGTTGATTCGCTTGCTTCTTATTTGCCGATCTTTTTCGACGTATAGTTAACGGAGTGCCGTGCGTGCCGCGAGAGGATCCGATGTCACCTTCACACCAAGAACAGGAACAGGACCCGGAGTTGCCAGGCAAGCTTTCCCTCCTTGAACATGTCGAATCCCATATTTGCTACGTTTAAGTATTTTGTTTGCAAAATCCTGCATGCTATTTTATTAACACCGATATTTTATGCTAGTGAAGTTATGCCAAATAGATGCATATGCCCTAGGTTTGGAACCCGTCCTTTGTAACCCTAGGACTAGTTAGTCGGCCGAGATCGACCGGCAAGGTAGTAGGAATATAAGTAGTAGCTGTGCTTAGACCTGCTCTAGTTAAAACAAGTTTTACAAAGTACGGGAGGGATATGGGATCAAAATCTCGGCTTGTTTATACATGCCGAGGAAATCTTTTAAAAGGAAATATTTGCGAAAACCCCACATGAAATGATGAAGGATTTTGGATTCGGGCGGGAATGCTAAGGGTGTTATGAGGATGTAGAGTAGCCGGTTGCTACTTGCGGAAGGAATGGTCGGGTAGCCGGTTGCTACCCGTGGAGTTGGTTGGATATGGAGTCCCGCTCGAATCAGTTAAGGACCGAACCTAAGTGCCGCTGAGTCAGTTCCCGCACCGTACGTCCACATGTCCTTTATGGGAAGGACTGGACCTGGTAACTCGTCTAATACCGGAGCCCGGAATCGTGGGAAGTTAGGTTGAAGTGCTAGTGGATCCGTAGAATCCCTAGAGGATCTCCACGGGACTGAGTAGGGGAAAAGCTCTTCATGGGTCTCACCGTATTGTGGGGGTAAAGCTCAGTAGAGTCCTACAAGGTACGTGGAACATGGTCCGACACAAAGGGGGAGAGTCCCATCTCTGTCATTCGAGATGAAGAGGGTCGGGTGGTCCTCCTAGCGAGTCCGGCTCTGGTGTGAACACGGGAGAAGGGTCTCGTTGTACAAACCCTGGACACATGCGACCGGTAGCATGCCCAGGGGGAACTACATCTTGTGGGTAAAGCTGTACAACCTCTGCAGAGTGTTAAAATCTATTCGAATAGCCGCGTCCTCGGTCATGGACATGAACTGGTAAGGCCACACACTGGTTAGAATATGTTTTGGTTGTGAAAGCTGGGAAAGGGGATTAAGGACGTGGACATGATGTGTCCACAGTGCGCAATTTACGCTACCCGGATTGGTAGCTAGGAATTGCTGAAGAAAAGGCTAGCTACACTGCCGGGGTAGTGTGAGCGGAAGCCGAAAGGGTAAGCGGTGATGAGCGCGGCTATCCCACGGAGGAAATAAAGGAGGGGTAGCAAGGGCTACCACGGAGGACGATGTGATACGTTGGGATCGTTGTTTTACAAAGTTCGCTTTCAATCTATTATTGTTATTTACAATAAAGACTTACATTTCCGCACAACATGAAACCTAGGTTAGAGCTCTCCTTTGAGATATCCCTTTTGCATGAACTACGCCGTATTATTTCCCCGAGGGAAAAGCTTGCGAGTACATTCAATGTACTCACCTGGCTTGTTGATTTGGCCAGATGAAGGAGGAGAGTGGTGCTCTGAGGACGATGCCAGCGACCACGAGAGCTAGGGCGTTCTCCCCAGTCAGTTGCCTGTGGATGGGCATATTGATGGGTCAATAATCGCGCTTGGTTATTTTTCCGCTGCTACTTTCTATTCGGCCAATCGGCCCTGTTGTTGGATAAAGACCATAATGGCTTATTTATGTAAGATATTCGATATTGTATGAGGATGTTATCAAGTTCTTGTGTGTACCGACTACTGATCCAGGGATCGGTACAGTAAACACGGGAGACGTATCCGGCCGTAAAACCGGGTACGCCACAGCTACCAGGAGGCAGTGTGGTCGTCGAGGACGAATATGGCGTCTTGCTCGAATCGATTAAGGACCGAGCCTAAGTACCGCTAAACCAGTTCCTCACCGTACGTCCACATGTCCTTTATGGGAAGGACTTGGCTTGGTACCCCGGCAAGTACTAGGGTATGGACTCGTGGGAAGTAGGAAGTATGTGACTAGGTGGTTAAAGTCCTAGAGATCCACTATCGCTGGGCATTTGGGGTGTTGATGCAACACAAAGGTGGAGAGTCCCATTTTTGGTCCGGGACGTAAAAAGTTGGGTTACCCACCTAGCGGGTCCAGCTCTAGTATGGAAGCGAGCGAAGGTCTCGTTGCAATAATCTTGTCAGCACACCTCGTGAAGTGTGCCCACTGGTACCTGGCAACAAGGGGGACTTGCATCTTGTGGGTAAAGCCGTACAACCTCTGCAGAGTGTTAAAAACTATTTGAATAGCCGCGTCCTCGGTTATGGATATGAACTGGTAAGGCCACACATTGGTTAGACTAAGTTTTGTTTGCGAAAACCTGGGAATGGGACTAAGGACGTGGGCATGATGTGTCCACAGGGTGCAATTTACGCTACACGGCTGGTAGCAAGGAATTGCAGGAGAAGGAGGTTAGCCGTACTACCCGGGGTAGTACAGGCTGAGCATTGAGTTAAGCGAAGGCTAGCCGTACTGCCCGGGGTAGTACGGGCTGAGCATCGAGTTAAGCAATGATAGACGGAGCTATCACTTGAGATGAGGAAAGGAGGTAGCTGGGTCTACCTTAAGAGAAGTTTTGTTGCTTTGAATTGCTCTGTTTACAAAACTACTTTGGAATCTACTATTCTCGTATTTAAATTGAAAACTTACATTTCCACACAACAAGCCACTTAGAATAGAGCTATTCCTTGAATTACACCTTGCATGAAATATTGCCGTTTAATTCTCCTGTGGGAATAGCTTGCGAGTACATTCAAAGTACTCACCTGGCTTGTTGATTTAGCCAGACGAAAGAGACATCAGTTCCGAGGACACATTTACGATTGCAAAAGCTAGAGCGTAACCCCAGTCAGTTGCCTGTCGGGTATGGCATATTGATGGGCACATCACCGCTTGATTTTCGCTGCAAGTTTATAGCCGTTGGGCTACAGGTATCAGATAATCGACCTTGACGGTCTATTTACATAGTGTATACTGATATATGTATGTATGACAATGATATACATGTTAACTTGTGTGTACCGGCTACTGATCTAGAGACCGGTACAGTAAACACAAGGGAGTATCCGGCCTTAAAACCGGGTACGCCACAGGATAGTCCTCTCAACGCATAGTACCCCTCCTTGTATCACATTGTCCGAAGGCGACACGCTACTTTAGCGAAAGTAATGCATAATACATCGCTTAATCTTAGTTGTCATTGTGCAATTGCGGGTCCCAAATTAGTATCCCGGCATGATCTTGTCTAGCGCCTCGCTCATGTCATGCTCAATTATGATACGGATGTGTTCCGATGGAAGCGTCATGTGTTAGGAGAATTTTTGGTCCAGTCCATGTACGCACCCTTGATCGACACCAGCTGCACATTTTGGCACAAACATATCTCGAAGCTTAAGCTGCCCCACCACCCCCCTAGGGGTAATTCTAACCAAAGATAACCTTCGTAAGAGTAAATGGGAGTGCAATACACAATGTAGCCACTACAGTGGGGATGAGACTATCCGACACCTCTTCATAGAATGTAGATTAGCACGCCAAGCATGGCAGGTCATATACATGGCATTCAACATCACAGCACCTAGCAGTATCTCGAATATGTTTGGGAATTGGTTAGAGGGCTTAGACCACTGTATGTGGTCACAATTTTTTGTAAGAGTTGTGCCTTACGTTGGTCTTTATGGTGTTGCCATAATGATGTTGTTTTTAACAAAAGACAAGCTTCCCATTTTTTGCAGGTTGTCCATCAAACTACCCATTGGATCCGTACGTGGTCATTACTGCAAAGGCCGGATGTGCGGGGTACTATAGAAACTAGGTGCAACCGCTTGGAGACGGTAGCTCGAGCTTTATCTACCCAATATGGATTGCCTGATCACTTGAGGCTTTGTAATTCATGAGTTGTATTGCTAAGCATTTTGTGATCCTAAATTGACATTCTTTGTAATGGCCTTTTAATGTCAATAAATATGGCCGCATGTATCAGTCGACCTAGATGCCAGGGATAATAATCCCCCTTTTCAAAAAAAAGTTAGACTTGTCAAAAGTTGTATGGATGTACTATGTTGTCTTGTAGCAACATATATCATTGATCTTTGGAAGCCAAGCCAATATTGTAGCTCAAAGCTTCGGTCCTCTTGAGTATTTGGTATATGAAGTCATCATTAGAATCTTGTTTAGAAACTTAAGCTACATCTCAAAGCCATGAAAAAGAGAGCCTAAATTTCAATTGATAGCCATATACCTGGCACCGATTTTAAAGATCCCAAGGATCCCAAAGAACATCAAGAGTATTTGTACTTTAAACCTGACCTACAAGATTAATCTGTATTCAAAAGTGAAATTTGTTACCAGTCAAACTTCAAAATGAGTTCTGATATTTGACAAAAATGAATCATATTTTATCCCTTTGGCACCTCGATTAGTGGCATTAACTTATCTCAAAGTACATTGTTCACAACTACATATTGTTCATACATCTTTGAAAACTAATGCAGTATGTACTATCACTCTTAATGTTTAGAATGCTATTGAAAAACATATTGTCCACAACGATAACAACGAAGAATCAGCAGGTGCAACAACAAAATAAAACCAAAGTTACATTGCCAAAAAAGAGAGTTGTATCTCTTGTGCAATTCACCCTGCACTATTATTATCTTGTTATAAGGAAATCTACACTATTATTACCTTATTCTTTTGAAACAACGAGTGAGTAGTAATTAGTAGATCATGTGCATAGAATTAGCTTTATTCATATTAACCAATAAGTGGATAACATAACACTGGAAGGTTCATCCTCACTAAACCCAATTATCTGCCACAATCATCAATCACATCATGCAATAAAATATATTGATAGTAATCATAAACAAGACGTATAGAAAATATATAATTGAAGAAGGCAGACCGTAATTACTGTATTAGTACTTATTCTGTTACACATTTGATATGACAATTTACTACTTTAGTGGATTGCCCAGTGCTATAAGCTTTTCTGGAAAAAAAAAGGTAGCATATATCTCATGGATGTCCATACAAGTATATAAACCATGAGTAGGCAAGAAGATTAATAATTTTCAAAAGTAAAAAGGTGATGATACATGACTACTAAATGATGCAACACATAAAATTAAAAATCTGCACAGAAAGCAAACTAGGCCTGACATGAACTTAGCCCCAAAGCTACCAAGCACAAAAGACAACTCATATCTGACTTTAGCTAACAAAGTAACAAGCCGCAAAAACTCCAAACCACCTGGCGTCTGCAGCTTACATGATGGTTCTAGCTAGAAGTACTTAACCAGTGCCTATTGAGAAATACAATGCATATTTGTTGGAATATTCTAGAGAAGTGAAGAAATTATATTATGCAGATATTTGTAAGGAGGCTTCTAGAAGATGAGAAGTATTTTGTCATAGTAAAATTGGTATAATCTAGAAGATTTGGGAGGTTGCATGCATAGATAGATATTTTCCATGGGAGGTGCTAGAGCAAACTCTTCATGGCAAAGTAAGAAAAAACTAGAGCTAGATATTTGTAGAGAATTTTCTAGAGTAAAGATATTTTGTTTTGTAGAGTTTGGATTGTACCACATGTCAACAATCTAGTTGTCTTGTGTAATTATAAATAGGGGTGTTTCCCCTCCAACCAAGAGAGAAACTACCAACTATAAGAGTCTTAGAAATGGCCATGAGAAGACCATAGTAGCATGGTAGGATAGCCATCTAAAGAGTGGCCATAACTTTTAAAGGCATCACATTCAGTATGTGTATGAAGATAGATTATTGGTTTAAATGTCATGATAGATTAATCTGTATTCCAAAGTGAACATTTTTACCGGTCGAACTTCAAAATGAGTTCTTATATTAGTACTTATTCTATTACACACTTGATAGGACAATTTACTAATCAGGAACCAATCGTGGTGGGAGTAGAAAAAAAAAGAAAAAAGGCGAGAAAAGAAAAGAAAATAAACCAAAGAAATTGCTACCTCACCTCACCGGTGTGCAATTCCAATGGTAGATCGGAGCATTGCCATCCCGCAGTTGTCTCGCTCAGGACGGGAACATCCGACGGTGGTGGCCTCGCGATCAACAGCCATGGCGGTCGTCGCAGGACATGATTACGCTTGCGGAGATGCCCGTACATAGTGCATGCTGCCTCGTGGCCTTTTCCCATAGTTCGCGTTTCGGAACCCGCGCCATTGGAGGAAGACGAAGGGAGGGAGCGAGAGGAAGAAAGAGGGAGTGAGAGGAAGAAAGATGATCGGGAGGAAGGAAGAAGCGGGGGGAAGAAGAAGGAGGAGAGCGGCAGGTTTCCCCCTTAAATAGTGGTCCGAGGCCGCCCATTTAATCATGTCAGCCTAAATAATCTTGAAACAAATACTCCCGAGAGCTGTTTGGATCACCATTTTTGTATTATTATTCCCCTGTATTGGACTAATTTTGGGCCCCTTACATCCGAAAACTTTTATAGACCGAAGCAGCCCACAAAAAATTTCTGACGGAAGTCGGGGTTGCCCTCGAGGCTAGAGGCGAGCAGGGGACTAAGGGTGCGTTTGATTGGAGGGCAAGGAGGGATGGGTTAGGGCCATCCAGTTTTTCATGGACAGGACGAGCTATTTTTTTGTTTGGTTGGATGGATGGGATGAATCAATCTTTTGTTTGGTTGGAGGGATGAAAGTTGGATGGGATGAGCCAATTTAACTTAATTATATTACTTAGTTTCTATTAATAATGATTAATTATACACTAAAGAACACACTAAATACTTACCAATGCTAAACTAGCCATAAACTTACTAATTAATAATAAAATATATTAATTATTACTGATTATATGCTAATCAACCCACTAATCATATATTAATTAACACACTAAACACTAATATTACTATTACAAATACTAATCAATAATAAAATATACTAATTATCACTAACAATTATTAATTATCACTAATTATTTTCTAATAATCATAATTAGAAAATATTCCTCTAGAGTGGATATCCTGTCCACCTCATTCCTTGCCCATCCACGCTCGTCCCGAACCAAACGCACCCTAAGAGGCAACGGTCACCGCGAGGTCTCCGATGCCCCTTCCTGGGCTCGCCGCCGTTGCCGTCCCTTGCCCGACGATCTGATCCCCTCTGCGAGAGGGTCCACACGTGCAGCCAGGGCTCATCGATGCTTGGTGAGGTCGCACTTTGGCGAAGGTCTCCACCATGCGACGATGACCGAAGCTGTAACACCTCAATTTTCCAAAACCTGAAAATTAGGGCCAACAAAAACTTTTTGTTAATAATGCAAGATAAGATGCATCATATTAAAACTTCTATCCAAATCCTGCTTCTGTTGAAACCCTGAAGTGTGTCAACCCAAAACCTTTCCCCTCTGTTCCTGTACCCTTGATCTCTGCTTGCCGGGACTCTGTTCGGCAAATGTTCTCAAACCCTGATCCATTCTTTCCGAGCTACGGGTCACAACCCTAGTTCTTCTTTCGGCTCCACCACAACTCCCTGCAACTTCTCATGTCCATTTCACCCGCATACAAATCCTATATATGCAAAAATATCCAAGTGTATGTGGGCACATACACTCCGAGCCCTAACTTATTTTCTCGGTAAAACCTTTTACCACCTGACCCAGAAAATATCGTCAGCTACCTTACCATTATTCCTTACCAGAATATATATACGCAAATTCTTTTCACCCTTACCCCTTACTCTTGCCAGTTTACCTTTTATCTTTCTGCATGGTAGAACCTCAAATAATTACTTCACCGCAGTAATACTTTCCCTCTTTACCATGCAACACAAAATATCTTTTTCACCTTTACCAGATTACCATACCGGGAGAAAAATATCTGTCCCAGTAGTTTTCCACCAAATAACCATTTACCATTTCACCAATCCATCCACTCACCTCTTACTATAGTCAAAACCCTATTTCTTTAATGCCCTAGACAATTCTTCACCACGTGTGCATGCATATTTGTATGCTCATCCACATGTTGCGTAGTTCGAAGATGAAAGGGCATCGTAAAACCCTGAAAACCCTAGCCACCCTCTAAGATCGAGGTATAGTTTTAAATGTTGCTTGAGCATAATTTGGATCTTAAATGGATCTTCCTCGCGCCGTTAGTGATTCGTTGTTTTTCACGACGTGTAGTTGCGACGCGGCGATACCTCACGCGCAGGACTCCCGACGTCGACGTACCCAGGTCGCGTCTGAAATTCGGCTGATAACGCCAGGCAAGCTCTCCGCCCTTGATCATGTTGAATCCCAGTTTTATGAAATATTATTTTGTTTTCGAACCATGCATGCTATATTTTATCCCTGTATTTTATGTAGATTAGATATCACCGATGGTAGGAAACCCTAGTTCGACCCTGTAATCCTTGTCGCCATAGGACTATTGTATTCCGAAGTTTTAACGGAAACTTAGGGTAGTGTATGTATATATATATGCTTAGCCCCGCAGTAGATGAATTAGGTTTTCAAAAAGGAAAAGGAAAGCAACACCCCATATTTCATGCGATGGAATATCGAAACGGACCGTCGCGTCCGGTTGTAGAGGTGCATGGAAGGTAGGATATGCATGGGTTGGGATATTCTACCGTGAAATGGTTCTGTGGAACCGAGTTAAAAAGGAGAAGATTTTGATCCGGGTTGGTAATGAAGGGTGTTGGAAGGTAGATGTTAAAGAGCGAGGTAAGGCCCGTCGTGGTTCTCGCTGCCCGTTTACGGGAGTGGAGTGGAGTCCTTCTCGGATCACCTAAGGACCTGTCTTAAGTGCCGTTTGGCCAAGTCTTACCGTACGACCACATGTCCTTTGTGGGAAGGACTTGATCTAGTAGCCGACCTGGACTAGCATGAACCCGTGGGCAGTTAGTAGAGTGCAGATGGAGTGGGGTACACTTCGAAGAGGGCAAACCCGGGGATACCGAGTTTTCGCCCGCCACAAAGATGGAACACCAACCTCCTCGTAGCAGGGGTACTGATTCGGGCTAGGCTTGGGACATGTCTATTCTGACGGGTTCGTGGCTGGGTTCACAGCGGTGAAGAGTCTCGTTGTACTAGCTCTGGTAGTGTACCAGGGCCCGGTATGCCCAGGGTGAACTACATCGTGTGGGTAAAGTCGTACAACCTCTGCAGAGTGTTAAAACTATTCGAATAGCCGTGTCCGCGGTCATGGACGAACTTGGTCGGGCCACACTAAAGTAGTTTTGGCTTTCTAAGCCCCAAAAAGGATTTCTGGGTTATGGGTTTAAGGACGCGATCCGCCGTGTTCGCAGGGCAGTTTGCCAAATTCCCGTCGTATCGGGAGGTGTGAAGTCGGGTTTTCCCGTGGACTCGGGCAAACCTTAGAATCCCCGTAAGTACGAGGTCAGCGTCGTCTACCTGAGGAACCGGGTGATTGGGAACCCCGTAAGTACGAGGCGAGCTGCGTCTCCCTGTGGAACCGGGCAGTACCGTGCTTTGCCGTCGTATCGGAAAGCACAAAACCGAACTCCCCGCTGTAGCGGGCGAGTGTTTGAGCAATACCTCATCTCGCTGCGTCGAGATGTTTTAGATAAAATCGCTTTTACATCTACGTATCTATTTCAAATGCAAACTTACTTTCTCGCACAACATGAGACTTAGGATAGAGCCATGTTATTGATAAATTCCGAGCATGATCATATCCGTACTAAACTCCCCGGTGGAGCGCTTGCGAGTACATTCAATGTACTCACCTGGCTTGTTGATGTGGCCAGACCGAAGGATCGACCGTTCGAAAGCAACGAAGGTATCCGCGATAACTAGGGCGAACCCCCAGTCAGTTGCCTGTTGGGAATGGCATATTGATGGGCTCATCACCGCTCGTTTTTCCGCTGCAAGATTTCTAGCCGTTGGGCTAAAGGTATAGTTTTTCGATCTTAAAGATCGGATTATGCTTTATATTCTAATAAGTGCGTGTATGATTTTGATACACAGGTAAACTTGTGGGTATCGGCTACTGATCCAGGGACCGGTACCGTAAACACAAGGGCTTATCCGGCCTTAAAACCGGGTGCGCCACAAGCTTGGTATCAGAGCCATACTGTCTGTAGGTTAACCCTAGTTAGCACGGACATTAGATGAAAACCCTATTTTTAAAAAGTATTTTCAGAAAAATATTCAAAAACTTATCATAAGAACGGGTTCTACTCCTCTCATCCTTCTTAGTCTCCCTTCTTACCTACACTGCTCTAAGAAAAACATCGAGTTTTTCTACACCTCATCTACTTCAAAATTTTTAAGACAAACTCAGTAAAGTAAGTAGCGAGACCCATACCGATGATGCAAGAATCTGCCAACCCTACCGAGGATCTGGAAGTATTGCGTCATCGCCCGATTCCAGAAGCTCGTTGCGACTCGACACCGATGGATCAATATCAACACTCCAACATTTCAAATCCGCGATGTCAACAGCATGGGAATTCGTGAAGGAAACACCACATTGAGGGAAAAGAGACCCATCATCATGTGACGCTCGCATCGGGAACAAGAAGTCAGCACGACCAAAGAACGCCTCGCCAAGGGTGGCAACCCTAGACCTCGACCGTGCAGACTAAACCCATAAGTTAGGTCACTAGACCTTGTTCGCAGTAAGCAGCAAGACATATACCCTTTCTTAGCACGAGTCCTAGGCGTCCTTTGTGGTATGCAATATATCTGCGTAATCTTTGCAGTGCATCCGTTGTTTTGTGTTTTCCTTGCTTGCTTAATGTGACCTGCACATATGTCTTTCGACGCATGTAGCGGCCACATCCACTGTTGACTAGCTAGTAGGCCTTACCTTATCTCCAGTACCTGGCAAGCCTTGCTGTCCCCTCCGTTCTATCTTCTCCCTGATTGTTGCCGATATCGCCTCCCTTTGTCAGCCTTATGTCGATTCGTTTTGACGACCTTGGCCCTGCTTTGTCCATAAGTCATAAATCAGACAAGACATGAGCCTCCGTCGTATCCTGAGGCAATCCTTCCTTGGAACTCTCGTTGACCTCCATGTCGCCAAGTGGCTATATAAAGCTCCATCTCCGCTCTTGTGTGGCACACCCGCACCACTTCCTCTTTGCCGTCCAAGCACCCATTTTCGCCAAAGGAGTACCCAGCTCGTAGTGCTCTCTTTCCTGCTCAACCTTTTCCTGGCAAGCATGCCGTCCCAGGGTGCCTTACTTCAAGAAACTACCGCCGCAGAGTTCACCGGATTTCCAGTCATTCTTTGGACCATGGCTCAGCAAATCCTTGGAGCGACACTACGCCCCGCGTACCGTGTGTACCTGGGGAGTGCCTCCTGTTCCTTGCACGAATTCTGGGCAGAAGTCTATGTCTACCCAGCCGTCAGCAACCAAGCTTTTCCTCTTCGCTTCTTCGGGAAAACCGTGCCTACTTCCACGATAGCCATCCAAATGGCTGCGTGGGAAGCTATCTCTTGCCTGCGCTACCTGGCTTCTGGCATGAACCCGCGTGCTTTTCTCCTCTACCCCCGTCGTACCCCTGAAGGAGTCATCTTGTTCGCCGGCGCGTATCAAGAAGAAGACGCGGCAGTGGTCCACGCCAACTGTTACATCGCCGCCCAGCACAACTTGATTACCCAGCTGGCGGACTCCTGGATCATGTCGCTCAACAGCCTCGATGCCCCGCCTTGCCCCAGCAACCCCTCGGTGCCGCCTGCGCATGCTCCCGACGCCAATGGGATGCCACCGCCAAGAACGACAGCACCCGGAGGAGGCCTCCGCCACCGCAGGAACAACAACAATCCTAGAGTATTTCCCCTTCCTTGAGGACGAAAATCCCCATGGCAGAACGGCTTCACCCCGTGCTGCCGTCCAATCTTAGACTTGGTAGTCGAGGCACCCCGAGGTTGGATTAGCCCCCCCTCCGTGCCGCTAGTTTTATGTGTGTCTTTGTTGTTTTGATGCTTGCCCTAGAAATTTAATCCCTGCCCTTCGGCTCTTGTAACGTGTGTTTTGCATCTTCTGGTTGAATGCGCGCGGTGTGAGCTACACATCTGTCCTGTGACGCGTGTGGCAGCCATACCTATGTATGTTAATAAAGCTGTATGTCTTAACTTTTCCCCTTGTCTAGAGGATATTCGACCGTTCTCTTCTCTGGTAGCCTATTCTGCTTGTCTCGCCCCAATACCTTCCTGTATTGACGGCAACCCTTTACTCCTATCCAAGCTACCTTCTTTATTGCCCTCTGATGATTCCTCTTTGTGTCGGCCGCATGCCTATCTCCATTTAACCGCCTTGGTTCTTCCCCACCAACGGCTACCTGTCAGACGTGGACGGTGTGGCCCAAACAAGGGTAGCACGCCACGTGTTCTCCACCGAGCTGTCAAACAGCTATGCGATGCCCAGCCCTATCTTCCCGCCTTGCCTCGTGTCTCTCTCTTCTCCTTGCCAGATATTCCTTCTGCCAACAGAGCCCCTTTCCTCCCAGTGCTCCTTCCCTGTTCACCTTCCCCTTTCCCCGCAAGCATGGTGCCTCCAGGTACTCTCTTCCAGGAGACGACCGCTGAAGATCTCGCCGGATTCACCAACGTCCTGTGGACTGCAGTACGACAAGTTCTCGGATCAACGCGGAGACCAGAGTATGAAGTCTACCGAGGCCCAGCCTCCGGCGCCGCGACAGAATTTTGGGCCGACGTTCATGTCTTCCCCGCCAGCACAGATCCAAGCGCGCCATTCAGAATTTACGGACGAGCTATGCCTACCCCAACCATGGCTATCCAGATGGCCGCCTGGGAAGCCATCGCATTTCTCCGCCATTGCGCCCCTGGCATGAACCAAAGAGCTTTCTTCCTCTATCCGCGCCGTGCCCCCGGAATGGGCACAAGGTTTGTCAACCCACCGCCGGACGAAGACGCCGCGGTAACCCACCTCTTCCATTATCTGGTCGCTCAGCACGACCTCCTCAATCAAATGGTGGAATTCTGGATCTTGACACAACGGAGCTCCACTCCTCTGCATTCACCGTCTGCCTCCAGCAGCTCTTCGGCAACATCCGCCTATGCTCCTGAAATAGGCGAGCCTCCTTTGCCAGAAGCACCAATCGTTGAAGAAGGCACCCGCCGTCGCCGGCGTGATGCCGCTTTTCCCCACGCTCCATACCCTTCGGAGCATTGGAACCCTCCAGAAGCTATTGCTCCACCTCAAGCCCCTAATCCAGAGTTAGGACGAGTCGGCGATGCACCCCGAGGGTGGATTATCCGACTTTGTATATCCAGTTGTTTGTGTGTTTGGGGTTGTTTTGATTTTTGCGATTGGGTTTGTTCTGGTGCCCCACAGCACTCAGACGACCCTGTTTGATGTTCTTCTAGACGCATGGCTGCGTGTCATGTTAGTCTTTTTGTTGTTTTATGGATGTTTTCAGTGGGTCTTCCGACCCTAGTAATGTTATCATTTGTTAATTGTTCTATTTGTGTGCATTGTTTAAAAACCTGGGATTTCCCTCTCAGTCCCCTGCTATTTTCCCTCTTTCCTACATCGATGGCAGAAGAAGAATCTGCGCTGGATCCACGAAGACCGTTCGTTGCAGAAGTCCATGCAACCTGCCTCTCACCTCTTCCCCTAGTCTATCCGAATCTCGGGGACGAGATTCATTTTAAGGGGGGTAGATTTGTAACACCTCAATTTTCCAAAACCTGAAAATTAGGGCCAACAAAAACTTTTTGTTAATAATGCAAGATAAGATGCATCATATTAAAACTTCTATCCAAATCCTGCTTCTGTTGAAACCCTGAAGTGTGTCAACCCAAAACCTTTCCCCTCTGTTCCTGTACCCTTGATCTCTGCTTGCCGGGACTCTGTTCGGCAAATGTTCTCAAACCCTGATCCATTCTTTCCGAGCTACGGGTCACAACCCTAGTTCTTCTTTCGGCTCCACCACAACTCCCTGCAACTTCTCATGTCCATTTCACCCGCATACAAATCCTATATATGCAAAAATATCCAAGTGTATGTGGGCACATACACTCCGAGCCCTAACTTATTTTCTCGGTAAAACCTTTTACCACCTGACCCAGAAAATATCGTCAGCTACCTTACCATTATTCCTTACCAGAATATATATACGCAAATTCTTTTCACCCTTACCCCTTACTCTTGCCAGTTTACCTTTTATCTTTCTGCATGGTAGAACCTCAAATAATTACTTCACCGCAGTAATACTTTCCCTCTTTACCATGCAACACAAAATATCTTTTTCACCTTTACCAGATTACCATACCGGGAGAAAAATATCTGTCCCAGTAGTTTTCCACCAAATAACCATTTACCATTTCACCAATCCATCCACTCACCTCTTACTATAGTCAAAACCCTATTTCTTTAATGCCCTAGACAATTCTTCACCACGTGTGCATGCATATTTGTATGCTCATCCACATGTTGCGTAGTTCGAAGATGAAAGGGCATCGTAAAACCCTGAAAACCCTAGCCACCCTCTAAGATCGAGGTATAGTTTTAAATGTTGCTTGAGCATAATTTGGATCTTAAATGGATCTTCCTCGCGCCGTTAGTGATTCGTTGTTTTTCACGACGTGTAGTTGCGACGCGGCGATACCTCACGCGCAGGACTCCCGACGTCGACGTACCCAGGTCGCGTCTGAAATTCGGCTGATAACGCCAGGCAAGCTCTCCGCCCTTGATCATGTTGAATCCCAGTTTTATGAAATATTATTTTGTTTTCGAACCATGCATGCTATATTTTATCCCTGTATTTTATGTAGATTAGATATCACCGATGGTAGGAAACCCTAGTTCGACCCTGTAATCCTTGTCGCCATAGGACTATTGTATTCCGAAGTTTTAACGGAAACTTAGGGTAGTGTATGTATATATATATGCTTAGCCCCGCAGTAGATGAATTAGGTTTTCAAAAAGGAAAAGGAAAGCAACACCCCATATTTCATGCGATGGAATATCGAAACGGACCGTCGCGTCCGGTTGTAGAGGTGCATGGAAGGTAGGATATGCATGGGTTGGGATATTCTACCGTGAAATGGTTCTGTGGAACCGAGTTAAAAAGGAGAAGATTTTGATCCGGGTTGGTAATGAAGGGTGTTGGAAGGTAGATGTTAAAGAGCGAGGTAAGGCCCGTCGTGGTTCTCGCTGCCCGTTTACGGGAGTGGAGTGGAGTCCTTCTCGGATCACCTAAGGACCTGTCTTAAGTGCCGTTTGGCCAAGTCTTACCGTACGACCACATGTCCTTTGTGGGAAGGACTTGATCTAGTAGCCGACCTGGACTAGCATGAACCCGTGGGCAGTTAGTAGAGTGCAGATGGAGTGGGGTACACTTCGAAGAGGGCAAACCCGGGGATACCGAGTTTTCGCCCGCCACAAAGATGGAACACCAACCTCCTCGTAGCAGGGGTACTGATTCGGGCTAGGCTTGGGACATGTCTATTCTGACGGGTTCGTGGCTGGGTTCACAGCGGTGAAGAGTCTCGTTGTACTAGCTCTGGTAGTGTACCAGGGCCCGGTATGCCCAGGGTGAACTACATCGTGTGGGTAAAGTCGTACAACCTCTGCAGAGTGTTAAAACTATTCGAATAGCCGTGTCCGCGGTCATGGACGAACTTGGTCGGGCCACACTAAAGTAGTTTTGGCTTTCTAAGCCCCAAAAAGGATTTCTGGGTTATGGGTTTAAGGACGCGATCCGCCGTGTTCGCAGGGCAGTTTGCCAAATTCCCGTCGTATCGGGAGGTGTGAAGTCGGGTTTTCCCGTGGACTCGGGCAAACCTTAGAATCCCCGTAAGTACGAGGTCAGCGTCGTCTACCTGAGGAACCGGGTGATTGGGAACCCCGTAAGTACGAGGCGAGCTGCGTCTCCCTGTGGAACCGGGCAGTACCGTGCTTTGCCGTCGTATCGGAAAGCACAAAACCGAACTCCCCGCTGTAGCGGGCGAGTGTTTGAGCAATACCTCATCTCGCTGCGTCGAGATGTTTTAGATAAAATCGCTTTTACATCTACGTATCTATTTCAAATGCAAACTTACTTTCTCGCACAACATGAGACTTAGGATAGAGCCATGTTATTGATAAATTCCGAGCATGATCATATCCGTACTAAACTCCCCGGTGGAGCGCTTGCGAGTACATTCAATGTACTCACCTGGCTTGTTGATGTGGCCAGACCGAAGGATCGACCGTTCGAAAGCAACGAAGGTATCCGCGATAACTAGGGCGAACCCCCAGTCAGTTGCCTGTTGGGAATGGCATATTGATGGGCTCATCACCGCTCGTTTTTTCCGCTGCAAGATTTCTAGCCGTTGGGCTAAAGGTATAGTTTTTCGATCTTAAAGATCGGATTATGCTTTATATTCTAATAAGTGCGTGTATGATTTTGATACACAGGTAAACTTGTGGGTATCGGCTACTGATCCAGGGACCGGTACCGTAAACACAAGGGCTTATCCGGCCTTAAAACCGGGTGCGCCACAGAAGCCGACCACCTTGGCCGCCGGATCCGGTGTCCCTCGGGCACAGCTCGACAAATCCGAGCTCCACCTCTTCGTCTCCTGCTCCGGGCAAGATCCCGAGTCCATCTCCGCCGCCGCCATCAAGTACTCCTCCGCCGCCCGGCTCCTCTGCGGGACCCGACGGCACAGTTTCCCCCACACTCTCTCTGGATTGAGTGATCCCTTACGCCATAAGAGAATCCCTTCTCTGCTCCTCTCTCGGTCGCATCATCCGGTTTCAGTTCACCCCAGGCAAGAGGTGGCCTCCCTGCTCCTCGCTCTCCCTCTCCCTCTCCCTCTCTTCCCTACTTCTGATGCTGCTCCTGATTTCGCAGGATAACCAAGCTCATCGAGGAGGAAGTCGAGCAGGATGAGGCCAAGAAGCTCTTAAGGAGGTCTGTCCATTGCAGAGGAATCATATTTTCCTCGTCTTCTGAAGATGTCTCGTGTTCTTCCACTATTTCATTGCTTGTTTGGTTGTGCTTTTCTTTCTCACAAGAAGAGGAGGATGATAACTATGAGGAAGAGCAGGATGCTGGCGATGAATTCGATAGTGATTTTGGTGAAGATGTGAGATCCCTCCTCCCGCTGCTGCTCCAAATTTGTTCCTTTTTTTGCAGCTTTCGTTGGTCTTCTCTTTGTTTGGAGTGAATATCTCACTACTAAATTGTTCACTGCTTGTGCTACCCGAAGTCCTTTGGTTGCATCCAGTAAATACCTCACTACACATTTGTATTTTTTATGCTAATGAATTTGGATTTTCCTAATGAATTTGGCACTTGGGGACTGAATTAGTGGTAGCTTTGATCCACATTTGTGAGTTTCAGTGACGAGCAGCTGCAGTCGGAGTTCCGAATGTCCATCGCCGCTGTGGTCATGCCAGCGTACCAGTCCTTCCTCGGCCGCTTCGCGCAAAGCTTCAGCGCCGGGAGGCAGACAAAGAAGTACATCAAGATGAGTGCCGACGACCACAGTTGTGTGCTACTCTTGCTTCTGATATCTACATGCACTTGTGAAAGGCTGAGGTGATGCATTCTTTACTTCTTCATACTATTCTTTTGTATATCTCAACTGAATTGACATGCTTTAGTCCAGTACATGTTTCTTCATTTTTTTGCCCTTGTCAGCTTGTGGTCTAGAAGTCTGTTGGTGCCTTGCTACATCGGAGACCTTACTGTCAATTATTAGCAATGCTTTGAGGCCATTATTGTTTCTTACTTTTGTCATAACTCTCTGTAAAGAGAAGAAATAGCAAGTGCCACAAGAATGTTTCTGAATTTCAGGTTTTTATACTAGTCTATGCAGAAATTTGAATGTAGTTAGATGCAGAAAGCATCCATCGATGTAGACACCATGACATTATCTGAAATCAAGGTGACTTAAACGGTTCAACATGCACCCTACTTAATTATCCTACTTAATTATATATTAAGCTGTTGTTAATCAATTTTGAGCACCTCGTATTACTGTGCTTGAAATTTCACAATTTTGTATGGGTATTTCGTAAAGTAGTATTAAAATGATGTCAGGTAGTGTGATGACGGACAACCGGCTATAGTAGCTCTTTGTAATCAAATACCCTCAAAGTCCCATGAAGGCATGAAGTACTATTATTCTATTGCATGGACTAAACTAAGTTCAATCAAGTGGATGTCTATATTTGTTGCGACTTGTTCTATATACATGTTTAAGAGTCCTAGGAGCTCTGCTTCTTGCCTGTATACAGTATACATATATGTTGTCGTAATTTTGTATTTATTTCTCAGCAGACCAAGAAAAGACCATCAACTGATTTTCTGGAAACAATTTAGAAGAACGTAAAACCAAGCATGAGGGCTATCTTGATTGATTGGCTCGTGGAAGTAAGCTTTTCTGCTGCACGGGCTTCTTGACGAGGTACTGAGTTTATTTAAATTCACATGATTCAGTGCCATAAATTGTTACAAATTAGATGATTTTCTAGGGTCAGGAGCCAGGACAATGCTGTTCATATCACTAGTACTTGAGCATGAACCCACTAGAAATAGATACGTTCGTGTGTATTAGTATAACAATGACAGTTAGTAATGCGTTGAAAAATTAGCAACTACTGTCATATCTCTTGTCTTAATTAGCTACATTTGTCTTCAGGCATGACTGAAGAAAAATGTTCGATTTAATCGCTATTATTCGCAGGTGTACAAGTCACACGATGTTGGTGTTAACAGCTTAATGTCATTCCCAGGAACCCCATATGCTAAATTAGTATGTAGCAGATGATACTTACATGCATTATTAAGGCATTGTACATGTTAATCCAAAATGCTAACCGCTCATCGCAGTTCATACAAGAAGGATCAACCTTTGATAGTTGCTCCACAAGGGATCTGCAGACATGAATAGCTGAAACAGTTAATGGCAATTGCCTTGAAGTCATTTTATAACATGAAGAACTTCATTTGTTCACAAAACCAGTGCTTCGTTGTTACTATTGTTTTTGCTTATTGTAAGATTGATACTATCATTTTATGATTGACTGGCCTTGGTTATGAGATCCGCAGGACCTTCAACATCAAGAATGACTTCACCCTAGCAGATGAAGTGAGGAGGGAGAACTAGTGGGCCTCCGAATGAAGCTCTCTAACAAGCAACAACTATCTCCTTAACGTGATTTGTCGGGATGTTAATGTCTGGAGCGGCTCTCGACAATCTATGGTTTGAACTATGCTAAGAAGTTGTAAGTAGTACCGGATGCCTGGAGCAGCTCTTGACTGTCTCTGGTTTGAACTATGCTAAGAAGTTGTAAGTAGTACCGGTGGATCAAGAGTGTCTACTATCCGTGGACTCCATTCTCATTTGGTGGTACTCTGCACTCTGGATTCTGTAATGAGAATAGTTGGTTGCTGGTTGTTTGCATTAATTCTGGTTCTATTATATGCGTGCGTTTCATGAGCTGAGAATTTGCAATTCTGTCTTATTGAATTTCTGCTGAATGAGATGATGTTCGGCAATGTTTCTTGTGATTCCAGCCTTCTGAGTAGGGTTAGTGGATATATATGCTTTGTATGCAAACAAAGAGAAACTGTTAATGCTAATTTACAAGGGTTTACCCATCTCTTGCTGATTTACAAGAGTTTACCGAAACAACAATTTACAACCGGAAATAAATACCCTTGTATTTAAGTGTTTTTTGGGGGTTTGTAAAATATCCTTGTAATATGTTTAAGGGCCCGTTTGGGAGACCGGTATTAGGCCCCATTCCAGTGTAAAATACAGACCTGTATAATATTTCGGGCCCGATTAGAAATGAGTGTTTGGAAGCCCAGTTTTCGTTTTAAAATATAACCCATTTACAAGTCATTTAGCCCAATCCACCTGTAAAACTTCACACTGCCTCCAACCCCCTTTTTCTTTTCCGACCGCCCTGCTCCACGCGACAACGCCGCCACCGCCGCACGGCTCCGCACGAACAAGCCGCCTGCTCCGCCCCGCCTCTCCCCGCTCTGCGTCGCCTCTCCTCGCGTTGCCGGGGACCTCGCACCCCAGCATCCGCAAGAGGCCCTTGAAGAGGCCGCGCACGCCGCCCTCCAACCGGAGCACATGCCTCGCGACGTCTAGAGGACTGCCATGCTTCACCGCAGCCATGGGTGAGGCGGCGCAGTGGATCCGCACGCTGCCGGCCACCGTCTGGGCCATCATCCGCCGCAACAAGCTCCACCCCAGCCGACTCCACGAGATCAGCGTCATCTCCGGCCTCCCCGCCAGCACCAGCACCGAGTGCCTCGACCTCCTCGACGACGCACGTAGGGCCTTCGGCTTCACCATCACCGGCGGCAAACACCACCTCCGCAACTACCGCTCCGTCAGCACCGTCTCCAAGCTCGCCGTGCCTGAGATCTGCACCGTCGTGCTCGAGTCCTACGTCGTCGACATCCCCAAGGCTACGCCGACACCGCCACCAACGCCGCGCCGGCCACGGCCCCGCCGCCGGCGGAATAGTGGATGCTGTGACTTTGCTTCGAGACGAGACACAACTCAAACTCAAGGTGAAGCAACAAGGCTGTTTGATATACCTAAACACTGAATAAAATTACAGTTGTATTCCAAGGTTTTGTTGGTGACAAGTAAATTATAACTGTGAATAATTTACAAGTGGAAAAAAATACCAATTTCCTAAACGGGGCCTAAAGGGTAAATATTTCCGAGGCTTCCAAACAGGACCTGAAATAATTCATGTGACATGTGATCGATCATGTACGCAACTGAAGTTTCCTGAGGTTGCACATGCCTTTTGTCAAGCATAAGCTGTGGTCTTTCTCGTCATTTTTGTGGGCAGTTGACGTCTAATCCTTGTTAGGAAGAAATGACTATTGTTGTATATGAGGGAGAACCCCATGGTTCTTAAGTCTAATACAAAATCGTGTGACTTTTTAGCCCAAATCATATTGCAGAGGTGACATTACGTGTGAAAACGGTGCAGCACCTACTTAAAAGCCCTCTGGAATTATTTTGAATATTCCAGCATTTAAAGAAAATCAAAACCCTAACTCAAGAATAGGTTCTCCTCTGTTTGTATTCAAAACCGTTTTGAATTTTCAAAAAGTCTCTACATGAAAGAGGTTGGAAATACTTTTATCTTTTAGGAACTAGAAGGATCAATTCAAAAACTGGTCGGGAACCACCCGAACCAGTAGCGGTTTGGGTTCAAAAAGGAAAAACCAGAAGAACTGAGACAACTGCGCCTTCCGACAGCTTACATGCGCTTTCAATGCACTGAAGCAAAAACGGCGGTCAGACAACTTAAATACGCTTTTGATGAGGCGGTTGTGAGGAGTGGTTGGGGCGCCACCACTTGCTACGACGTGTGGGTCCAGTGGGGGCCCAAGGCCCACCTGGCAGCGGCAGTACTCCCACTTACTGGTTCGGTGAGGGGAAAAGGATGTGGACCCGCTTGGCAGCTACACGAGGTGAGCGCCGCTGTTCGGACACGGTCGGTCAGCGGCGGAGGGAGTCCCGCCGGCGAGCTTTTTAGGGTTTCGCGCGGCAGTCTAGCTCCAGGAAAATTGGTTGGGGTTTTAGGATCAGGACGACGAGGGGGATCTCCATGGCGGTATTTAATTTTGCTCGGGAGTGCCAGATTAGCATGGATTGGAGGAGACCGAGGTGGCGGATGTGTGGCTGGAGAGAGAGAAGGGCGGCTTCAAACTCAGATTGATGGGGGTTGTGGTTGAGTGGAGGGAAGAGGAGTGGGCTGGTGTGGGATTGGAGCTCGGGGCGTGCTCCTTTTATAGCCGGAGCTCGGGGTCAGCTTGGGCTTGCCACCGGGGTGGATGAGGCCGGCAAGGGGAGGGGTCCGGGCGGTCGTGGCTCGCTGGCAGGTCAACGAGAGGCTGAAAAGGGAGGCCCCGACGTGGCCTGGCCTGATGGCTCTGCTCCTAGACGATGAAGGACTCGGGTATCAGCGTGGGCACGCACTATGCCATCGCTGGGCGCGCTCTGGACAATGCCGAAGCCTGCACACATTGGTATCGGGTGTTGTCTGGGCGTGCCTGGCACTTCTAGGCATGCGCTCCTGCGTCACGGGGCAGTTAATGGACCAAGAGGGAGCTATGGAAAAATGGGGGCAAAAAGGGAGAGAGCAAGACTAGACACAAGGAGGATGCCAACCTCGGCATGAGCTGACACTAGGGTGGCAGAGGGACAAGGGGGCCTCTCCTAGACAAGGCTGTGGTGAGGCTAGGTCCTAGTCATGCTAGAGGGGTAGTGTCATCGAATTCCAAACACCTTTAGATAGGTCAAAGTAGGAATTTAACAAAAATCCGAATCCTTCCTGTGGCCAAAACTCAGAAAAGTTATGCTGGTCATGACTAGTATTTTTGTATAATTGGTGCCCTACAGGGTTCCTCTATGTTGTAGAATTTTTGTGCATTTTTCTGAGAAGTATTTTTGGGTGTCGTAATACAAGTGCAATTTCTGCCCAAAGTTGTATTCTTGATGTTGTCCAAAAAAATTTGCACTGAGCTTCATCCTATTTTCTTATAACTAGGTGCAAAAGAGTCTGACATATTTTATGGGATGTTTCTATGATTTTTGGAGCAAGGAATTTACATAAAATGACACTACTCGTGTCTCTGGTTTTTAGGAAAAGGAATTAGGGACATGAGATGTGAGCCAGGGTTTCAGCTTGTGGGGCCCACCTCTGACGGGCCCCATCAGGTGTCTGGTATCCCACTTGGGACATGTGGGACCATGTATACATGTATGTAGCTAGGGTTGGTCGTTGATCGGGAGAATAAATGGGTTAGGGTCTCATTAAGTGGTCAAAGGGAAAAGTGTTAGGGCTTTTATATAGTTGTATATATGCGACCCTAATTGGTGCAAGGTTGATTAGGTATGTACTAGCGAATGTTTTAGGATCATTTTAACTGCATATATGCATATATACGCGTGGTCTTAAGTGTACGTTGCCTGCCATGATGCAAGAGAACGCAAGGGCAAAAGTGCAGATGAAAACTATTAAGGTTCTAATGAGGTCCCTAATGTAAGATTTTTAAAGCGTGCTAAAAACCCGGGTGTTATAGGAGGTAACTATTAAGATTAAGATCACCGAAGCGACAGTCGCGACGGGGATCAAGCGGAGTAGAGAAGGGAAGGTGGCCAGGGACGGCATGTGGGGCAACAGACAAGGAGGACGTCGGCCTGGGCAGAATGGGGCACCTCATCCTGGGCCGTTCAGCATCCCCCTTAGTCTATATCAGGAGTTTTGTGCCGCCTCAAGCCGTGTTGCGCTTATAGCTCGTGATGGCAAGGGCCTACTGTTGGAGGAGTCCGTCCCGATGCCCTGGCCAAGGTACCCCTGAACATCTCATCCAATAGTGCTAATTCTAGATCCAATCTTTGTAAGTGTGCAGGAGTGCGGGCAATCCGAGAAGCCTCAGCGAGGTACGTCCGGACGAGGTATGGGCACGACGTCTGGACGAGATGCGTAACTGTCAAGGGGCGACGTGTGTCACGGGAAGAGGTGCTGAGGTCCCAAGGCAGATGACATCCAAGCCCAAGCGGAGATCGAGAGTGCAGGGAGGAAGGCATTGAACGGGACGGCGGTCCGTAATGGCGAGGCTCATCGGGCATATGCCGGCACATATAATAGGTAAAGGCGAGGAGGAGAATACGAATCGGCCATGACGCCCATAACGTAAAGTAGGGTATGACCGTAAAACTGCCTAGAGGCAAGCATGTACATTCACTTGTAAGTCGTTCTTGTCTATAAATAGGCAGGACGACATTCCTAGAAGAAGGGACCAATTAGAGATTTTTCCGGTGATTCCTCGTTACATTTCCGTTACATTTGCTCTTCGGTGAGAATTCGGGTCTAGCAGTAGGGGGCGCTCGGGCTGCCTTCTAGGTCGTCCCCTTAGCACCTCGGCCTCTCAAACCGGGGTGCCCTAAGTTTACTGTCTGATGGCAACTTCGTCGATAAGGTCAAACTGGGGCTTGCGCGGCTTCACCGCGAGCACGACGACAAGGACGAGGAGAGCCAAGAAGATGACGAGCATGAAGGTGTAGCAGCAAATGTTGTTATTACCCAAACACTAAGTTACCAATGGAAATATATTAAGTTGTATTTAATGATTTTATTGGTGCACAGTATTGGTAAGTTATTTACGGGCGAAATTTTTTACAAGGTTACAAACGGGCCCAAATTTTAACTGCAGTTTTGCTTAGGCTCACGCTGCTAAATGAGATGTCTCAACAACCTTAAGATACTGGAGTGGAGGAGTCATAGCTACAGGACGGCCTTTGATGGCATATAATTATGGTTAGTTCTTTGACAAAATCAACTCGCGCTATGCACGGCCTTATAAACTTGTAATTTTTAGGACCATAAATTTTGACAAAAGAGAAAATCGTTCGTTTACCCCTCGTATGGACATCTCTATGATTTGCCCCTCGCTGACTAGTTGATCGAACCCTTTTCCATTGTTCCTCTCATCTGTTTTCCTTTTCCTATTTTCTCTCTCCAAGCCAGGTTTAAAAAAAAATTCGGGGTGAGAAATTGCGGGTAGGGTTAGCTTGCATTTGTAGTTGAGAGATAAAAACCTTATAGCACCTTTTTTTTTGAAACTAAAACCTCATAGCACGGGAGAACAAAAGGCAAACGGAAATGCATAAAAGGAAACTGAGGAAAGCGACAGCTTGGAGCGGGATGAAGAGCTGCCGTGTCTGCGCGCCAAAAGAAACGGCAACACGTCCTTCAACAGATGTCGTCAGATTAGCCTTTCACCAAAGCAGTATCGCAGCATCTGGACCGTCCACTAACTGAAGTCGTAATGCTGAATTCTTCAGAGTTCTTTCAGACATCAGGGACTTCAGATCATGAACCCCCCGTGGTTCATTGATGTGCTCAACAATCGGGGATGTGCTCCTGCAAGGCCATGGCATTCGATCTTGTCCATATACTAGTGCAAGGCCATGGTCAACCGTGGAACCAGCGACCCCAACCCCAGCGCGAGCGCACAAACGCGGGCGAGCGTGAGTTATGTCCGAAATCAGCTCCTTGTTGTCTTCGTCGCCTGTCTCTCGCCTCCCATTGTCCGAGCACACCAACGCTGTGCCTTCACCGACGGGAGCTCCTAGCGCTGGAATGGGCGGCACCGCATATGTGGAGGCGCAATGTGGCTCAGGAGCTTGCCTCGCCATTGCCAATACGAGCGCTGCCCGAAACCACCTCGCGCTCCGCTGCGGCATGCCCGACCTGAGGATCTATGCGTCGTACACCTTGGAAAGCGGGTGATTATGCTCTCTACGCGATGTTCGACTACATACCATCCATGATCGGCAGACCGCAGATGGCGTACGAGGGCAGGGCAGCTCACACCTGCGAGATTTTGCTGTTCATGCGCCATGGTTTGCCCTGCAAATCAATGGAACGATACGATTTAATAGTGTGTCAGCAGTGAATGCAGAGTTACAGACAAATCCACTTGTTAACGACTTACCGAACAGCCACACACGCTATGTTTTGAATTGTCTTGCTCCTCTCGTAGTTGAGCCCTGTTTTGCCGTACCGAATTCCAAAACAACACTCCCAATGATACAGATGGTAGAAATTGTAAGCGTCGCTGAGTGAATCAAAGCATGTACACAACGTATGGGTGTACAATTGATTATATAATGATACGAAATGTCTGCATCAGATCAATCATTTATTTCCCTATACGTTCTACACAATATAGATGATGCACGGAAGTGCTTGGGGCACCCATGCTAGTTATCACTATATAAAACCAAATCTGTAGTGTGTTTGAGATTACGAGACTAATTTTTATGTGACATTTTTTACTTACAAGGAAAAGCTTCTGCATCCATCCATCCATCCAACAAAAGAGACACATCTGATCACATTGCCAAAAACGGGAACTGATTACAGCCACGGCGTCCACATGATGCAGTACACCACTTGTGTACGATGTTAGATCGACGATGCACATACGGCTATACGTCAGAGGGCCTGGTCGTTGGCAGGGAAGAAGAGCTTCCAGTAGAGCAGCTCGTTCCAGGCGTCGGGCACGCCGGGAGGCACCAGTGGGTGCAGTCGGCGTAGCTCCTGGGATTGGCGAGCTGCTCCGGCGTCGGTCGCGCCCACTGCTTCTTGTACACCTGCGTGTGCGCGTCCCTGCGGTACTCGGACAGCTGCGTGACGTTCACCACGCCGACCGTCACCCTCGACGCACCCAGCACCTCGCTGGTGACCCGCAGCATCGCCCTGCTCGTGCTCCCCCAGTACGACGCGTCCGTGATCGGCGACGTCTGGCCGTAGCAGTTGCCACCCTCCGTCTCCTCGCCCCACTCCTTGCTACTGGTAGTTTGACAACACAGTGATTGTAACGTAAGCTGGTTGGAGATGCTGGTGCTGAGTTCTAGCTACGAGATCAGATAGAGTTATGCATGGAGAGCTCACTTGGTATGTGTCGGCGACGCGGTGACGAAGAACACCCTCGAGTTCTTGGGATCCACGTTGTTCTCCAGCCACCTCACCACCTGGTGCAGAACCAGCCTGTAGGCCTCCTCTGCCTCCATCTCCACGATGTCCTTGCTCATGTCGTCGTCAGAGCCTCTCCTGGAACCATACACACGTTCAGTTTGGTTCATATCAAAGTTATGCTGTCATCAGAAAAGATCTTTTCCCGGAGATGCATGCTTACAGGATCTGAATCTTCTCGCCGGTCATCCACCAGAGGTAGGAGTTGAAGACGAGGACGTCGGCGCCCTTCCAGAACCGCGAGTGTTTGTCCATGGGTGCGCCGCGGATGACACGGTCGTTCAGGCGGTGCACAACGGCGTCGTCGGAGTTGGACTCGGCGAGGAGGGGAGCCCAGTAGAATTCGATGGTGGCGTCGTAGTCCTAGCACGCAGCCAATATCAGTTCAGTAGGCAAGCAACGACGAGTCTTCACCAATTAATCAGGCAAGAAAGAACTAATTCAGTACTACCAAACTGTGTGCTATACCTTTGCTCTGAAGATGCTGAGGGAGTCGACGGTCTCGAACGATCTGGAGCCCTCGGGGATGGCACGGTGGAGTAGGCAGAGCAGGGAGACGTACTGCCCGCGGTTCAGCGAGTCGCCGACGAACAGCATGCGCTTGCCGCGCAGCATCTCCAGCATCATAGTAGCGTTGAAGCTGCAACAGAACATTTTTTTTTAGAACAGTAGGCTTGAATTGAAATGAACAGTGAACAATTAAACAAATCAATTTGAATCTCTCTGATGCGTCAATTTTTCAGCATGAATCCAAAAGTAGTTTTCATGTGAATTTCAAGGAAGAATGTGTGTCCAATCAGCATGGCCTTTTTGTCAGTGCTCTGCTCTCACATGGCACCACCACCATTATTTACCTAGAGAATGCAACCACTGCAGGCTACTATAGATGTTTGACTTCCATATCCAACCACTTAAACCAAACTTTTGACAGTGAATCACCACTGAATACTTCTCCGAAAGAGCTGTACAGTTAGAGCTCAAGGTTAGCCAGCACCCTTGCTAGTGCTAGCCGGTCAGGACAGGAAGATACAGAATTTTGCATCACCAGAAAAAGAGGCTGTGGGCACCCACGGGTCCATCTACCTATTGTACCAACGTCGATGGACCTCATTTTGGCTGTAGGGCATGTTTGGACTTTGTACCCAAGCCACAGATTACCAAAATGTGGCTTGGCACAGATTTTGGGCGAAAATGACAAGTGAGGTTGTGCATGGTAAGCGGGATTAACAAAAAAAAATGTGTGGCATCTACAAGTATGGCCGGTAATCAAACAGTCGCCGAAAGAGATCGAACCTACATAACTCCTAGTTTGGCAAATTGCGGTTTCAAAGGAGGCACGCCAGTACCACTTCAAATCAACCTGGAACTTCTAGTGCTCCTACATCATGTGACCACATGAACACAAGGATCAAAATCTCTTCATAACAAGCACCGAATGCCTTGTTGCCATTCATTACTACCGCTATGGAGTTTGAAGTTTGAATTGCTCAAAACCTAATGCTAGTACTAGTAGCATCTACTACTGCTAGAACTACGAATAACTCCAATTTTACCCTCGAGAAGATGCCTCACCAACCCTGCACTGTAGTAGTGCCGTCCTTCCAATGTGCAAGGCCCTACCCTACTACGAATTATTGGCGTCCTAGAAATCACAAACTACCACGGCAGCCGAGATGTGGTTCCCGCGTTAATCTACCTACGAGTAACAGTAACTTCTTGAGTCCTTGTCACAACCCAGTCCTTTTTATTAACCTCTGTAAAAAGCAGGACCATCTTTCTCCGCGGTTCCTTGCGTGAAGTGCATTCATTGGATTCTACCGTGCGTGCTACCGACGCATCTACTGGTACCTCGGCTCTTCCCAATGGCGAGATCGATAAGACGACGGTTCTTGGCCATGGAGCAATGTAGAGATGGCCGGCCGGGGCGGGCGGCATAGTCGTGGGTGCGTACCTGGGAAGCGAGCAGCCGCGGGGCTGCCACCGCCAGTGCTGGTACGCCGTGTCGGGGCGGCCGTGCGCCTGGCACGTGAGCTGCGGCTGGATGTAAGGGCACGCCTCCTCCTCGTAGAGCGGCCGCGCCGCCTCGTCGTACACCCACTCCCCCTGCCCGACGTCGCACCCCTCCGGCGCCGCGCCCACCGCGAACGGCAGCAGCTCCGACGCACCCCCGCCGTCACCCTGCATTACATCGACAAAGCACGCAAACAAGATTAGACACGTCTCTGAGACTCCCGCGTGCGGCAAGACTACGCCATACCAAAACCGTACCTGGCCGGCGACGCAGAGGAACGGCGGCGCGGCGGCGGCGACGAGGGCCAGGACGGCGAGGAGCTTCATGGCTGCCGGCGACGGTTGTTTCGCTGGTCCGGTCGAGTTCGGAGTGTGGTTCACGAGGACGCCGAGGGGTGGGGGCGCATCGGGATCTGTCACTGGGTCGTGCGATTTAATCTGCTAGCTCTCCTACGCAGCAGCACAGGGATCGATGGACACTGACGGAATCGGACTCTTCCTCCAACAGATATAAACAGGGGTCCGACTCCAACAACCGCACCGTAGTAGGCACGACGACACTGGAGATTGGACTGGAGAGCTTGTGTCGTACGAATCCATAGCAACTTTTCCAAACAAAAATGTTCCTCCTTAAAAATAATGTCTTTTTTGGTAGACAAATCTTTGCGTGGTTTTGGTATTGGGCATTACTGTAGCGTGTGCTCGTACGGTATGGGCGATTTGTTCTGTTTTGCAAGGCAAGACTTTCTTCGAGTGCCAGGTTAGCTAGACACCGCACAGGGGCGCTGCTGAGTTCTTCTGTTGGAATTTTGGTTTGAGAAAATTCAGGTGAGTTTGTGCGTCTAGTTTTTGTGTCGTGCCGGAGTTCCCTGAGGTTTTATTGAGGAATTTTTTTTTACTTCTTTGAAATTTTGAATTCGATAGCGGAAATACAAATTCGTTTACCGTGGCCGTCAGGAACACACAGCAGTAGATTATTTAGGGAACGTGTAAGAACTCCTTGTACCAATGTCCAAAAATTATGTGAACTTAATGACCCAAAAAAAGTTAACCGAGGAACAGGATTGACCAAATAAAGTGCTGTAGGTAAAGCTAGGTAGACGGCATATATTGCTTCTGTTAAAAGGAACATTTTAGGTGAGAGTCGTTCACTCGTTTACTCCACGGTTCATACTGCGACCATCTGGTGTACCTAAATTCGATCTGACAACGATCACTGACACGATGGAGCGATACAAAGTGGTGTTTGTATGTTGGATAATTCTATTTCCATAATTTGAGGATGGTTTAGTGAAAGCAACACCATCTAAAGCAAAAAGCTCGCACCAACAAAGCGAGATTTCCCTATGTGGATTGTAAGCAAAGGTGCAAAGTGGAATTAAAAAGGTACGGAGCAGGTGGCCAATGAATAGGGACGTTTGCCGTTTGGCGTGGTTTATGCAGCAAGCAAAGCATCGGCCCTACTGAAACCGGCGAGAAATAAGAAAGGAAGAAACGTTTCACTGATTTCGGCGCCTTTAGTTTGGTGCACAGACACAGCAGAAAACAATTAAGGAAAATCAAAACTCTTAGCAAGGGCTGTGGTCATCTTAACACTTACAATCACAGGTTTAAATCCCGCAAAATCAGCGAAAATTTTACCCAAATACAGAATTTCTGGTTATCAGAGAATGCAGAGGAGGAGGTGTCATGCCACGTAGTCAGGCTACCCCCAACTGGCAAAGCAACCTAATATTTCTTTCGATAAATCCCATACTCCTGAATTCCTGCGATATCCATCCGACAAATTTAAGCTATCCGAAAATCGAATGATTTCCACATTTCCTCCTATGGTCACCTAACACGCGTTCCTGTTCCAGCTCCATCGAAACGTGCAGAATTAGCAATGTTAATGCGAACAGTAACCAACGGTACTAGCTACTACTTAACCGACCACCTGGTCTGGGCAGCACGGTGAGTGCGCGGCGTTACTGTGTCGCCGTCGACCCCAGGACCGATCGACCTGCTAAAACTAAAAGCGTTTTGAGTTTTTATGCATCGCTTGACGATTTGATCTGTGTATCTGGTGGTGCACCTAACGAGCGGGTAGGGTGTACGTGCGTGCCGGGGCCGGCCGGGCCGGCCACCTGCTGCTCGTGTTGCTCGCGCGACGGGGACGGCGCCCGGCGGAGGACACCAGGGTCCGGCTGGGTTCCACGTCATCGAGCCCTCGCACATCCCACCAGCCACCCTTCTCTGCCGCTAAAACTGTGTGCCTTCTCACCGCCGGCGAGTGCCCTTCCTCTCCCGCCGCGGCACCGATCCTTCTATGCTGCCACGCGGCATCTTCAATCCAAAGATTGAAGACCAATCTGTACAATCTAAGAAAAATGCAGCTGAGGCAGACAGTGAAGTCTCTGTTGCGTGTTTAAATTTCCTCATGCACGTACGTGCGTACGTGCATTCCTTGACGCTTTGACGGTCGGGCCCAGTGAGGCAGCAGCGGGTGCTGTTGAAGGCCAGCACGTGGCCGTTCAACCTGGGCTTGATATGTGCCTTTTATCCTGCGACCATGACGTCGTTGGGCCCGTGCCACGGGTGCTCTGGGTCCCAGTACAACACAACACAACTGTAGCGTGCCCTGTAAAAAAAAAGGAACACCACACCATTGATTCCATATAGCCAAACCACTCTTAAAAAAAGAGTTTTTTTACAGTACCTTTAAATTAATATGGTCAGTCTATTACCTACAATTTAAGAGATGTGATTCATTTGTACTCCAATACAAGATTAGGGAGTACTACCACTTAATATTGAGGAGTACCGTGACCTTATGGGGTAAAATCGTAATCATAGACCATCAACCTTCTAACATGTTTCAATACATCTAATCCGCCATTAGCGGTGTGTAAGCAAAGCTTGCCATCGCGTAGATTCAATAACCAGGAACTAGTAATTAGCACATGTGCTGTTTTCCTTGTTCCCATGTTCTTCTTCTCCTTCATTTCTGTAAAGTTCTTCCTATTGATGGACGATGGTGATCAGCATCTGTTATTTCTTCATATTAACAATCAATCATAATGTGCTGAAGCAACGCTGCCAATCAGCTGTAGATATGAACAAACGTGTGACGATGGAGAGAAAGAGATTCATTTAAAAAAATTGAGATTTGTGTTCTCCCCCGGTTCGTGATCCCGTCGCGCTGAATGCGACCACAGAGCGCGGAGGGTGCTATAGCAGGCTGCAGCAGGTAAGGTGATGGCAGCGGCGACGTTAGGAAAGACCACATGGCTAGGAACTGTAGCCAGATGGGGAAGGTGGCAACCGCGGGTGTGTTAGATCCGACGAGTCTGGCCATACCTATTGATCAATTGATTCAGTTCCTCCAATTAAGTGTTAAAAGGCTAAAATAACCCTTAAAATTAAGGGTCAGATTTTAGTTGTACTCCGTTACCACCTAGGGGAGTACAAGTACCGTAAAATTTCTCAACAAAAAAAAAGGATAGCCAAACCACCACCACCTCTCCACGGAGAGACATCCAACCATCCGATTCTCTTCTCGTGTAAAATAAGCTGAGGAAATCAGACCCTTCAAAACAAGCATGATTGATTCTCCTCTTCTCGTGTAAAATAAGCTGAGGAAATCAGACCCTTCAAAACAAGCATGATTGCATATAGTGACTTCTACGACCAGACGACTAATCTATCCTATCATGCGCTGCTGATAAGCTAGCTTTGCAGTTTTTTTTCTCTACGCATAAAAGGGCACTTTGCAGAATCAATAAACATAATCTACCTGCACCTAGCTTAGCAGCAACCACCTCCCTGTTCCTTTTTCGTTGGTGACAGCAAATCGGTGGTTCGGATTGGACGCGATGAGAGCAGATGCTGCACCAACGAAAGGTGCCTATGCTTCCTCTGTAATCAATCACGCACTAGAAAAGGGGGGTTAACCCAGGTAGGTAGCTGGTGTGTTGGACCAAATAATGGAGTGGTAATTCGTCGATGATGTGAAGCCATGCATGAACGCTGCAGGTACCGTGTTTGTACTAGTAGCGGATAGCCTTTGTGCGCCAGGGAACATGCGCAGCGTGCTGCAGCAAGCACACGGCGTACGTGCAGCCAAAGCTGGGCCGTGGCACGGGCATCGATCACGCGCTTCGCGAGCGCAGGCATGAAGCGTCTGGACCGAGCGGGTCAGTGGCGTCAAAGCTGCGCGCAGAGAGGCAACGGCAGGTGAGGTGAGGTTGGAAAAACAAGTATTTCGAATCAAGCGCCACTCACGCGTTGTCTTGATCTTGCAAAAGTGCGTGAGAGACAGAGAGACCCCATGGATGGGTGGGTGGTGGCCTGGTGAGGGACTTGAGAACCGGCCCTATTTCGTACTGCGGTAGTGCTGTGCCTGGGCAGTTGCTGTGTTATTGGTCGTGCACTTCCGAGCAACAATTTTTTTTTGGGTGAGACAATAAAACATTTGCCCTCCACCCTTTGAAGATAGGAGTGAGACATGAGTGGATACTCATTTTATGCGTTCATCATTACGGCTCGTAATTTGGAATGTAGGACAGGAAAGCGTAGGAATAGAAAATTTATAGAAATATCTTGTCTTATGGATTTCTATAGGAATTGAAAATACATGAATTGTATGATATAGTTATTTAGATGCTCTACAGGAATTTTACGGAAAAATATTTCTTAATTTGAGAGAGAAGAAAAGAGGTAAATACACATATTTTATTGGACTTCTTAAAAGAATGAAAATAGTAAGATTTGAGTGGATGTTTAGAATCCTCCAAAAAGTAAAGGAAAAGAAAGATTTCTATAAAAATTTTAAAATCCAATCCTAAACTCTAAGAAAGTTTCCTATAAAACTCCGTTTCTATGAAACTTCTATAAAAATCATTTGTTCGAAAGGAGCCCGTCACCTCCGGAGATCCCTCAATTGGTTCATTGTTGCCTAAAAAAACATTTCATTTTTCGGCGGTATTCATTTGTATCGCGTAAACTCAACCGTCTGAACTGAATCACACGCTCCACACTCTTCCTTACCATGCGTGTACCTTCGCACAAAGAAGAGTCGCGTAGTTCGATGCTTCGATGCGAAAAATGTACTAAAAATTCAGTAGGCCACAAAAACGTCTCCATAGAACTGCAAGCATATATAACCCCCTTCTAGACAGTTTCAGCTTATGCATAAGCCCGGTTTAGCTTATTGGCCACCAGAAGTTCCGGTGTGGGGAAGCCTGAGAAGCTCTTTATTCCCTTCTAAACGGCTTCTAAGATTTGAGCTTATGGCCAGATGTAAATTATAAAAAGTCTATAATACCCTTTAACGATTTCAGTTTACTATTTCTTTTGCACACACAACATCGACAAATTGATGAGCTAATGTGCTATGATGAGAAATTGCTCATCGATTTTTCACTACACATCATCGGTGCATATAGTTTTTCACACAAATTAACATGCATTAGACCACATCAGTGCATTAATCAAAATTTTCTTACACTCGAACATGCATCAGCCAATCAAAACATCATAATCAAATTTTGATGAACAAATTCTAACAAATCTTGATGAATAAATTCTAACAAATTCCTTAACACGAGATAACAAATTCTAACAAATCTTGATGAACAAATTCTAACAAATTCCTTAACAGCTGACGGCGGGTGGATCTCGCCGCTGGAGGTCCCCGCGCTACGCCGTGCCGCCTCGGGCGGAGCTCGCCACGCCGCCTCGGGCAGGAGTCGGCGGGGCTGCCAACGGGCGGATGTTGCCAGAGGGAGGGGAGGGCAGCGACCAGCGGAGGGAGGCAGATTTCGGCCAGCGGGAGGGGGCCGAGCTAAGGTCGGCGGCTGCCGGTGTTAGGAGGCCGCAGGACGCGGAGGAGGCCGCCAGGAAGCGGCGGGAGGCTGGGGAGGCGCGGAGAGGCGTGGGAAGGTGGGAGAGGCGGGGGAGGCGGCAGGATCTGGACTGCGGGAGAGAGACGAGGGAGGGAGGGGTGGAGGACGAGGGCGACGCCGTTGAGCTCGGGCCGGGGCAGATCTGGCGGGGGCCGGGTTGGCGGGAGGTGGGCCTCGGTCTCGACCTCGGCGGAGGACGAGGGGAGGTAGCGTAGCTCGGGCCGGGGCAGATCTGGCCAGGGCTGGAGGAGGCGGCCGGGAGCCGGGGGCCGGGACCGCGGGAGGCGGCGGAGCGTGGGAGAGGCGGCGGATCTTAGGGAGGCGGCCGGGGGCCAGGGGGTCGGAGGAGGCGGCCGGGAGCCGGGGGGCCTGGGGAGGTGGCCGGGACCACGGGAGGCGGCGGAACGTGGGGGAGGCGATGGATCTTGCGGGAGGTGAGGGCTGATCCGGTCTCCTCGGCACCAGCGGGGGAGGGGCGCTTCGGTGCCGACGAGGAGGACCGGAGGCAGGGAGGCGGCCAGGAGGTTGAGGGAGGCGGGGGAGGAGCCGAGAGGCGGCCGGGAGGCGGTGAGAGACCAGTAGAGGGAGCACAGGAGAGAAGGGGAGGAGGATTGGGAGAGGGAGGGGCGGGAGAGGTGGGGAGGAGCCCAGGTGCGGGTGAGGGGGAGGGTACGGGTGAGCGAAAAAATAGGGATTTTTTTATATAGTCAGTGGCGGTGGCGGGTAAATAACACGAAGTACCGATGATAAAATGATCATTCGAGTTAAAATTTGCTCGAAGAAGCTCGAGAAGTTTAAAAAATAAGGCTTTACCCCACCAACAGAAAAAAGAATGCTTAAATTATAAGCTTAAACCTCTCTTTCCCTTATTTTTTAGGGAAGCCTCATTTTTTGGGCTTCCTGAGCTTCTCCGGGTAAATTTTAACTCGAATGACCATTTTATCTTCGGTACTTCGTGTTATTTACCCGCCACTGCCACTGACTATATATAAAAAACCCTCACCGTTTTTCCCTCACCCGCACCACCCTCCTGCCCTCCTCCTCCCTCGCGGGCGCCGTCCCACCCTCCTCCTCCCCCGCCTCCCCCGCCCCTCCTCCGTCCCAGCCGGCGCCGGCCCCGCCCTCCTCCTCTCCCCCGCCGCCCTCTTCCTCTCCTGCCGGCTCTGCGTCGGCTCCTCTTGCCGGATCTACGCCCTCCTCCTACCCCCTCCCGTCGGATCTGCGCCCCCTCCTCCCTGCCGGCTAAGCAGCCTCTCCCCGCCAGCCGGAAGCTCCTCCTCGCCTCCTCCCCCCACCGGCAAGAGCCCGTCCTTGACTCCTTCCCCCCCCTCCCGCCGGCGCCGCCCCACCCGGCTCCTCCCCCGCCGGTGCCGCCCTACCTAGCTCCTCCCCTCCCCTCCCCTCGCCCCGCCCCGCCCCACCCTCCTCCGCCCCCGCCGGTGCCACCCTCCTCCGCCCGAGTTGACGCCGCCCTCCTCCTCCCCCGCTGGCCCCGGATATGCTCCGCCCCCGTCCGCCTCACCCTCCTCCTCCCCGAGCCTCCTCTCCCTTTCTTTCCGGCCGTATGTTCACTAGATTCGCAATTTTTTGCTTTGGTTCATCTGTACGTCCGAATGCATCTGCATGTGTTCAATGGATCAACGTTTTTTTGGTTTAATTGTGTTTCACCATATGTGCATATGTTCACTAGATCGGCATTTTTTTCGTTTTGGTTCATGTGTTCGAGTGTACTTCCAAATACACTGATGAGAGTATCCATCTTCTTGATTAGGGAGTGTTCATGTTCTTGATGAGAGTATCCAAATACACTGATGAGTGTATCCACTTTTACGATCTGAATCATGGATGAGAACCTTCTCAAAAAGAAATGGAGTCATGGATGGGAACATTTTGATTCTTGAACTCAGTTCATATTGTTGATGTAAAATGTTTTTTTTTCATTCTTGAATTTGGTTGTTCGATAGACCAAATGAATCAAATACATTTGGTGTGATTCTAATCGCCCGCTAGAACTGTACAGTGATAATGGCAAAAATCATGGTTCTCTATAGAATCAAATATCATGGTTCTCTGTATTGCTTTTCTTGGTTAAGCAACAGATCACCTACAGCTCAAAAGGATTGCTATTTGTGTTTTCTTAATATTTGTATATCAAATATTAACGTACAAGTGAAGGGGAAGTGAATAAAATCTAGCATTTGTATGTAACCTCAAAGCATACCTCATTTATGTACAAAGAAAAAAAACATGTCATCCAAATTGTATAGCAAGAATTTGACAAGAATTATCATCCAAATAGCAAACAAATAGTTTAGGGATATTATAGACTTTCCACATTCATTACAGCTCATAATCTCAAATGTCAGAAGCCGTCTAGAAGGAGAAGGTGGGACTTCTCAAGCTTCCCCACGCCACAGCTTCTCTACACCATTAAGCTTAGGCCGGCTTACGCACAAGCCGAAGCCGTCTAGAAGGGGCCATAGCGCTCAACTCGGGCAATTCAGCATTCATGTTCAATAAAAGAATCATACTTACGAGACATCATGCCACTTCAACAGGAAGGAAAGTGGTACAGTATCAGCAAGTGGCCTTTCAATAAACGACCACAAACACTTCAGAATGCGAATTCTCAGAATGCTTGGACCTGTATGATTACATGTTAGCTAGACTAGCCCTTCTCCAGCAGACCAGAACGTTCCCAGATGATATACAATAACTCGCAACTTGGCGTGATGCTTATGGACATGTTTCAGTCAAAAAGGGATGATCATTGATCAGCGTGTGCTGCATGTCAATCCTCTGGATCAACGTTCTTCGTTCGCTCAAGGAAAGAAGAGCTTCGAGTAGAGCAGCTCGTTCCAGGTGTCCTGGAGTCCTGGGAGGCACCAATGAGTGCAATCAGCGTAGCTCTTAGGGTTGGCGATTTGCTCCGGGGTTAGCGGGTTCCACTGTTTCTTGTATATCTGAGTGTGCGCGTCTTTGCGGTACTCAGAGAGCTGGGTGATGTTGACGATCCCAACAGGGACCTTAGATGTGCTGAACACTTCTCCAATAACGTGCATCAGGCCCTTGCTAGTGCCTGGTCCCCAGTAAGACAAATCTTTGATTGGTGTAGTTTGGTTGTAGCAATTTCCATCAGAATCATCGCCCCAATCTTTGCTCCTGATGCAAAAAAAGGAAATACGGCCCAACTTCATCAGCCATATGCAATTAGGATAGGATGAGCCAATCAGGTATAACGATGTTATCTCTGTTTGTGTATATGAGAGCTTACCTGGTATGAGTAGGTGACATAGTGACGAAAAACACCCTTGAAGTTCTAGGGTTCATGTTGTTCTCCACCCATTTCACCACGGCATTCAGTACCATCCCATAGGCTTCCTCTGTTTCCATTTCTATAATGTCCTTGCTTTTATCTTCAAAAGAACCTTGCCTGGAAGAAACAGAAATTCAGAACTTTTTTGCCAAACTTAGTAGATGATCCATTGTAAAATAACCTACTTATAACTCTCCTCATATAGTTGATCATCGCCATCATGCGCCTGTGATTTTTATTCCCTATTTGGGTTTTCCAAGCTAAATATGTGTTTCATGTGTACTTGATTATATTTTCATGTTTTTTCTAACAGGATACAATGTTTAACAAAACACAATCCTTTCATCTTAAGTTTTATCCACACCATTTATTCATTCGAAGTCAGAATAATTACCACAAAATAACAAGAATATGAGAAATAAATCTAAGGTGCAATATATAAAAATGTAATTTATATTGATGTGCCCTTCAAACTTTTAAGCTAGCTTCAAGTAAGTAGCAACTCATACTAATGTGGAAGATACATACAGAATTTTCATCTTTTGTCCGGTCATCCACCAAAGGTAGGTATTGAATACCACAATGTCAGCTCCTTTCCAAAACTTGGCGTGCTTTTCAATCGCCGTCCCCCTTACTATTCTGTCCGCAACGCGGTGCACAACGGCGTCATCAGAATTTGATTCCGCTAAAAAGGGAGCCCAATAGAACTCAATGGTGGCATTATAGTCCTAGCAAAATGCAACATTAAACATATTCAGTATGGATGAGATTATATAAAAAGGTAGCCAGCAAGCTATAAATAGAAACACCATTTTAAGACAAAGCTATTAAGATGAAACCATTCCAACTTGGTAGCTTGTTGGTTCATTATTAAGAGCTCTAGCAATCATTTTAAGACAAAGATATTGAGATGAAACCATTCCTAACTTGGTAGTGTGCCGAGAAAAAGGTTCAGTGCACTGCTTATTGAGTTCTTCTTGAGCAGTTCATCTGCCATGTCAACAAAAAAATTCCAAACTAGGGAATACCTTTGCTCTAAAGACTGTGAGCGAGTCAAAAGTTTCCATGGACTTTGAGCTCTCAGGTATGGCCCGATGCAGGAGGCAGACCAATGATACGTATTGCCCACGGTTAAGAGAATCTCCAACAAACAGCATGCGCTTGCCCCGCAGCATCTCTAGCATTAGAGTTGCATTAAAGCTGCAATGCAAGACATTATGCAGTGTGAGAATGGGATATAGCATAAAGGTCAATGCAAGTTATAACAACTCCATAACTTGACAAACAAATTAATGTTTAGATTGCCGCTCAACCCATATAGTAGTTAACATTGTCATGCAACACTATTTGAGTTAAATTTTGAGTGTCTGAGGTTCCTCCATTTACTCATCCAATGTTACTGAGTATGAACAATTGAGTTCGGTGCCACATTGATTTGGGCGTGAGAAATGACATTTTTTAAGACAAAAGGAAGATTTCATTGATCCTGGTTTCTGCACCAACTAAGGATGCACAGAGAAATAAAACAAAGAAAGAGGGTGAGCAATGACATGTAACTAATTCCCCACCCCTATATCAGGATCAAGCTGAGAATGCAGTTCGACAGTAACAGATCAAAAAAACCCTTAGCAGAAAAAAGATGCATAACTAAGGAACCCAACCCGTGCAAATGGAGAGTCCATGGCAACACACATACAAAAAGAAATGGTGTACGGCTATTCCCATCCCGGTTGCCATGGCCGGCCTGGCCGGCCTGGCCCGCCTCACCCCTTTCCCTTCCTCACACCCCGTGCTCCCACGTGACAACCTGCACCTTTGCTTGCACGGAAGCACGCAGCACGAGAGGACGGTCAAGGACCAAGACCACACAAGCCCGAGGCAGCAAACAGCTGGAGCCCTCACATGAGACGATGCACCTGCACCATGACGATGGACCATGACCTCCCCACATCAGAACAGGCATCTTTTTATGGAGGTAGTATATTATTTTCGCGAGTTTGAAGCATGAACAGCCGTGGCCAGCGCCCACCGACATGCAACACCTCCGTTGCATTGCACGGGCAGTAGCAGTAGTACTGAATTGGGCGGTCGCTCTCGGCAACGAGAAACAGAAGTCCGGGTTAGTTAAGAAGCCCCGCGTAGTAATAACTGCATCTGGTTGGCTGCCGTCCAGACTCGGCACGTAAGGTCGTCGCCGCATGGACCCGTGTCGCTCGCCGCACCCCACCACCACCACCAACTCGGAGCGGCCTGCCTACCGACCTACCCACCCGGCTACCCCCCACCGGGAAATCGCCTGCGTCCGGCCGCTCTCGGTCCAAGGCGCGTGCAGCCAAATCCCACCGAATTAGCCTCGAGCTCTGGCTGTTTCTCACCGTTTCCGCCCGATTCTACCCGCCCGGCGCCCGTGTGACACGTCCGGGTCGGCTCCTCCGTAGATTCGTTTGATTTACTCTTTCCTTTGGGGAGAGTGTTGTCTACTTGCAGTCAATTGATTTTCAATTTGACATCAGTCACTTTTTTCTAAGCCATTAGATCTCCGTGCAATGACTTCCCTAGATTTTATCCCACTTTTTTAAAAACCACTTACCATAACTCTCTCTCTCTCCTCTTACTGCCTCTCCCGACGCCCGCCGCCTCCCTCCTCTCCTCTACCGACTCCGGCGGCTGCCGTCGCCCTCATGTCCGGTGGCGTCGGCCGCCGGATCAAGCATCCCCTCTAAACTCGGCGGGTCGCCCATTTTTCTCCGGCGTCGGACGACACCCTAACCCTAACCCGTCGTTGCCGGCTCGCTTCCGCCTCGCCCTAAGCCCTCGCCGCCGCCTCCGCGTCGTCGCCAGCTCCGGCTCGACGCCGCCGGACACGAAGAAGAAGATGGGAGAGGGAGGAAGAAGGTGATTTCGTTGCAAAAAATTTGAGTGTTGGTGAATTGAAAAACAGTCAATTGACTGTTAGTAATTCCGTTCCTTTTTTCCGGGGAATTTGTTTTGTTTACTCGGCAAGTCGGCATCATAGCTTAGATCGATAGATAGGCCATTTGTTCCCTCTCAAATTCCTTTGGGTTTTTTTTCGCAGCAAACGCAAAGAGCCAAATCGCTATCGCCACTGTTTGGTTGCAGCGAGAAAGAGGAAAAGAATGCGAGCGGATGGGCAGGCTTACCTTGGGAGGGAGCAGCCGCGGGGCTGCCACCGCCAGTGCCGGTACGCCGTGTCGGGGCGGCCGTGCGCCTGGCACGTCAGCTGCGGCTGGATGTAGGGGCACTCCTCCTCCTCGTAGAACGGCCGCGCTGCCTCATCGTACACCCACTCCCCTCGCCCGACGTCGCACCCCGCCGGCGCCCGCCCCACCGCGAACGGCAGCACCGCACCGGGCACCGTCGCACGGCCATCGACCTTCTCTAATCCAAAAACCAACACCGAGTTATCAGCATGCGATCGTATATAATCTACACTGATGTACTTAGGGCTACCGGCCGGCGCTTACGTTGCTGCTGCTGCCGCCGCCATGGGAGCGAGGGCGGGGGCGGTGAGGATGGAGAGGCCGGTTGATCTGGCGGCGGTGGGGCGGGGGCCGGTGGAGGAAGGGCTGGTGGAGCGTGGAGGAGAAGTCCTTGAAGTAGAGGACGGAGACGAAGGTGATGAAGGCGAGCGTGAGCGCGTAGGAGGTCAGGAAGGGGGACCTCCTGCCGTGCCCGGGGATGCCGTGCTGCGGCTTCATCATCTTGGATGCTTGCTAGATTGGCGATTGCATGGTAACAGAGCGATGCAGATTGGTTTTGGTGGGAGGGCAGGGGTGATCTGATCTGGTGGTATTGGTGTCTGGGGGAGGGGAGAGCAGCTGGGCAGGTGTTCTTGGCTTTGGGTTTGAGGAGCAGGGAAGCTCAGACTCGGAGCAGCTCGCTTTCTGCTAGCGCTCTTGGGCCCTTTCACGCACTTTTGTGGAGAAGTGGAGTAGGCTTTAATGGTGTCCGGGGAAGGTGGAGGGTGGAGGAGAAACAGGGTGGGGGACCCACCGAGGGGTGTGGCTCCAGCTGAAAGCCTGAAAGTAGCCGAGAAATGGGGCATTTCTTGGGGAAAATCATCGAGCAAAATAGTACTACTCCCAAAATATATCGAGTACTGCGATGTTTGGTCATTTAGGCCTCTCCTAATGTATAGGTGCTTAGATGAGGTGCTAAATATATGAAAGAACTTAGTAACTAAATTTTTTAATACTTAAGTGCTTAGCTTTTTGTAGCTAAGCTTTTTTCATTTAATTATGAGTAAATTGCACCAGTAGTCCAAGAACTTTTTTGGTATGAGCAACTTAATCCAAGAACTCAGAAAACGTGTATCTGAGTCCATAAGGTGGCTTAAATGAAGCAATTTTGGTCCAAAAGTGCCACGTAGGCGTATATTTTACATTTACATCCTTATATTCTTATCTTCTTCAACATTTTAGTCCTCCGCAATACCGTAGATCCCTTCCTCCAAGCTCTTTCCCCAATCGAGCTCCCCAAGCTGCGGTGCTCCTCTGGTTTCCCCAAGCACCAGAGCCGAAGCATCTTCTCTACTTCCTCCCACTGCAGCCCGCCGCCCGCCCTTGAACCACCGCCGAACTCCATCCCGGCCTCCCCAGCCCACACCGGCTTCTCTTCCCGGCCGCCGCCGCCCCTGGTGAGCCCGTGCTCCACGCCGCCGGTTCCACCGAGTTTCCCCAAGTCGCCGCCGTTCCCCTGCTCGGGCGAGCCGCCGCCGCCTGTGGCGAGACCCCCTCCCCCAAACCGCCGTGCGCTACTGGCCCTATCTTCCCGAGCTCGTCCCCGGCGCCCCTGCCTACTGCTCCGCTCGCCTCACCCGCCGGCGAGGCCTCTGCCACCGCGCCTCCTCTCCCTCACTCCTGTACCTCCTCGTCCCGGCGCCGCTACTTCTCGTGGTCGCCTTCCACCACCGAGTCCCAAGGCCCGCCTCCGCGCCGTCCCGTGTTCTCTGCCGTCGGCCTCGCGGGTGGACCGCCGCCGCCGTCCACTCCGGCGCGCTCCGCGTGGCCCATTCTTCTTTTCTCTCTTGCGTTCTCACCTCCATCGAAGCCTCAACTGGCCCCTGCCTTTTCTCCACCGGCGACCGTGCCCCGGTGTCCCAGTCCTCCACACGTCCAGCGGTCCTCGAGCTCGACACCGCCCATTGCCTCGCCGCCTTGCTACTCGATCTCTGGCGGCATTCAACACCAAGCACGCCGCCGTCTTCCCAACCTCCAGCGAGCAGCCCAGGTCGTCTTCATCTCTGAGCCGAGCAACCGCCGCCGCGATGGCTCGCCTGTTCCGCGACTCCGCCGCCTCCTCCTCCTCCAACGGCTTCGCCGCCCCGGTCCCGGCCTCCTCCGCGCTCCCCTCGCCGTTCCCGGACCTCGGCGTGCCGCTCTCCGCAGCCGACCTCCGCGAGGCCGCCTATGAGGTCCTTGTCGCCGCCTCCCGCACCACCGGCGGCAAGCCCCTCACCTACATCCCCCAGGCGGCGGCGGCAGCGGGGGCAGGCCCCGCGTCCCCGGCCTCGGCCTCCTCCGCGTCCTCCGCCAACTCCTCCTCCCCGTCGCTCCAGCGCTCGCTCACCTCGGCCGCCGCCAACAAGATGAAGAAAGCGCTCGGGCTCAAGTCCTCGGCTTCGTCCAAGGGAGGCAGCCCGGGGAGCGGCAGCGGCAGCGGAGCCAAGGCGGCTCCGCGGCGGCCGGCGATGGTAGGGGAGCTGATGCGGGTGCAGATGCGAAGGAGATGGCGCCTGGCGGGGTGAATTTGGGGAGGCAGCGGGGTGAATTTGGGGAGGCAGCAGAACCGGGGAAATAGCCGAGGACTAAAAGGAGGAAGAAGAGAAGAATATAAGGATGTAAATGTAAAATATACGCCTACGTGGCACGTTTTGGACCAAAATTGCTTCACTTAAGCCACCTTATGGACCCAGATACACGTTTTCTGAGTTCTTGGATTAAGTTGCTCATACCAAAAAAGTTCTTGGACTACTGGTGCACTTTACTCTTTAATTATTTAGCAACTAAACTTCTCAATACATAGATGCCATATAGGCGTTTTGCATAGGTCCACGCGCTTAGCATCGTTTCTTTCTGGAGTCACCAAAGTACTCTCTCTCCTCCTTAATTGCTCTGTCACGTCAATTTTTTACCTATGTAGCATTCTTAGCACCTGTACACTGTGGAGCACTGAGAAGGGCCTTAGTAGTGTATTGATTAACTGGTGCTAACAGAAAACAACAGTAGTAGCTCCTGTACGGTAAGAAGTTGCTGCCTAAAACATCAAGGATGCTTGAGGTGTATATATGCTAAAATTGTGAGCTGCTCCAGTTTGATCTGTTGTCTGAGCTTCAGTTTCTTGCTTTGTCTGCATTTTTTTTTCTTCTTCCAGACCTGGTGTTACACTTACACCTGATAGGCACTGCCACTAGTGCTAACTTGTATAATCTCTCTTTTTGGGAGAGACTAACTTGTGTAAGCTAATTACAACTGTCAAGAGATCCGGGGCACCAAGATCCTCCTTCCTCGTGACCTGCACCTTGCTCAGCTGATCGATGCAACAGTCCAGAACATTAGGTCCGGTGCTTTCGTTGTTGGCCCATGCCGGGGCAATGGGTAGCTCAGTTGCAGTTATGAGATCTCAGATCGATGCTTGCAATTGCAAGAAGATAGGCCAGTGATTAATGAAGTACTCCCTCCGTCCCAAAATGTAAGGCCCCTTTGTTTTGTCCTAAGTCAATGTATTTTAAGTTTGACCAAGTTTATACTAAAAAATATCAACATTCACAACACCAAATTAGTGTCATTATATTTATCATGAAATATGTTTTCATAGTGTATTTATTTGATAGTGTAGATGTTAATATTTTTAATATAAATTTGGTCAAACTTAAAACACATTGACTTAGGACAAAACAAAGGGGCCTTATATTTTTGGACGGAGGGAGTACCAAATTCGAACTACCTTAATTTCTGTACATTACTATGCATAGAAAAAACACTACTCTTTTGGCTCATCACTTCAATACCGCTGTGCTACCGTGGCAATAATTGCACTAGCATTAGAACAGGAGCGCGTGCATGTTCCAAATTTGGCTGCATTTCCTGAATACACGTACACCTCACCACATGTGAAAAGTGCGGGTGATCTTTCTTGAAAAGAGGGAGGAAACCTAATTTTCTTTGAATCGTGCATGGCGAGGCGAGTTGGCGGCCTAATTTGTCTGAATCACGGTGAATGCATGCCGTTCCCAACCAAAACTCCAAAATCGTTGCCTATCTTTCTTCCTGCCACGCTTCACTCAGGCAGGCAAATTAAACCTCACTGCCTAGCTAGTGCATTTGGACCATGTGGTGGTTTGCAACCCGGCTGGACAGATAATTTTGACCCGAAGCGTTGCTTCGACAACCCCAGGTCGGCAAACATTGGAGCATTGGAGAGACTTTCACAACGGGACACGTGGTGCGTACCGCGCACCGCACGGGCCGGCCAACTTGAGGCTACGTCTACCAAACATTCGAAGCCACAGAGAATTTGGATGGGACCAAGCGATGTCAGCGTACAATCATAATTAGTCACGACTAACTACTCCTTCTATATCTGTCATTAGTTCACGGTATGAGCACACATCAACGTAGCACTAAATCTAAGATATAATTAATGAGAGACATAATCATGCATATCCTTATTAAATGGCAATCTCTTAATCTTACCCGGAGCATTAAACTAAGGGTAGAGGGTGGGAAAATTACATCAACTACATGTATGGGTAGATACTGCGAAATTGATCTTCCCGAAGCCAGTGACAAGTATAGTCAAATGAATAGAATAGCTATGATAATCACACAAAAAAAATATACTAACTATGACCATGATATTGTTCAATTGAGGCACAAATTTCAGGAACCGGGACATTAGAAAGCTGTGGGCGCTGTGTATCTCGTATATTGTCCACATACCGATCACCACACCTCGTGCAAGGCTCTACGGTCCACGACCCGATGGAGCAACAACATCAGGGTTGGGGTTTGTTTCGACTAGGGACGGGTTCACGTGCCCCTGAAAATGTAGAGGGAGGCCAGAGACTCGGAGGCCTCGCCTTGGACGCACTGGCGAAGCCACGTTTGGACTGTGGGGTCAGCTGACCCCACAGCTTTTTGGTAAAATATAAAACTCTAGCTATGTGTACATATTTTGCACCCACAAATTATAGCTATTGACCCCACTGTCATTCACTCAAGTAGTAAAGCTTTTGATCTTGACCCCACAGAGTTTTCTTCTTGGCGCCGCCACTGCTTGGACGTCTTCAAAATGTTAGGTTAAATAAGTTGGGTAGAGTTTATGGTTGGTCGGGGAGGAGGAGAAACAATGGTGTGTCAAGAATGATATCACCACGGGCGGTAAAAGGCCTCATGTCAATGGGGTGGTTGTATCCTTTGCCTATGAAGGATTGAATATCATACAAAATTCAAGAACCAGGACATGAGAAGGCCGTGGGTGCCGTGTGTACTGCACACCGTCTGCATACTAGTTACCACACCTTGTGCAAGACTACAGCCCACTACTCATGGATGAAGCGAGACAGAGGCAGGATTTGGTAGGTTTTGCCGGGGATCCTCCTCCTCGCCGGTGCCCCCAACAACAGCCTCCTCGACACCATGGTTTCACTCAGCATGATGAAAGCGCCAAACTGAGCCACATTCATAGGGAGCTTGAGGTCCTCTTTTCTGTCTGCCATGGCAACCCATGCTCCATCGAAGAACCTTCGATTCCCACATGTTTACTACCGTATTCCTCACAAGTTGTGTAGTAATCGTGCCTGGATTTCGAAATATCTGGCGTCCTTGTCTTCTGGCGAAAATCAACCTTGCAAGTCTCGACCAGCAATGGAGGTGTCCTAAGATGTAGAATCGTGTGGCTGCAGAGTTGGAAACACAATACGTATGTCCACGTTGCCAAAGAAGGGCAATCCATCTGCCTCGACGCCCGCCGTGTTGGGCCGTGCAGCAGCGTCGCTCAGTCGGTGATGGCTCTCGTGCCTTAGCGCAGTGCGACTTTGACGAGCCGGAAATCCAGTCGATCATGTCGAGGGGCGTCGCAATGGGCCAGGGCGCCGGACAGAGCGTCATCCTGCTGCACTGTCATCCTCACCTTCACCGGCAGGTAAGGCGAGCGGTGGAGGGACGCCCACTAGGTACTCGAGGCAATGCCTGGGTGAAGAATGCGATAGGAGAGCGAGAAGGAGGTTGTGATGAAGTGGACGTTGACTGAGATGCCATCGTGGCTGTTGACTGGACAGCATTGTGGCACGGTCAACCTACAACGTAACTGTCAATGCCACCACAAGCAGGATTAGATGTTCAGTGGACCCTTTCAGAAAATTTAGGAGACTAAATGTGTATTTTGAAAGTAGGGAGATCAAAGTGAAGGCATCATATAAGCTAAGGGACCACGGGTGTTATTAAATCCCTCTTTCGAATAAAAATGTGTATTTTGAAAGGTCGGAGACAAAACAAAAAACAGGGAAGAGGGCCGTGACGCGTGGATCGTGCGAAAATGTAAGGCTTGGTGGTGCGGCTGGGCATACATGGACTATAAGATAACCCGCGGGCCATACATGGACTATAAGATAACCCGCGGGCCATACATAGGAAGCAGTTCAAGATTTCGAAGAACCCATGTGAAAATCGTGCCCACTCCAGCCCAAGAGGTAGGCTCGTGTGTACCGTTCTAGCCTGTCTTGCCGTACCCCTCCGCCTCGCCCTCGTCGAGGCGAACGCCCGATCAGTCCGACCCCAAACCCCACGTGGCGACGCCACCTGCCACCGTCGCCGCCCGCTGTGGCCCCCACGTCATCAGCCTGCACGATTCCGCCCCTTCGCTTCTCGGCCGCGCGCCGCAGCAGCCGCCTGCCACCGCCGGCCGCGACGAGCCCCCACCTACATTAGCCGGCTCGCTAGGCCCGTGGCCCTAAGCTGCACGGATACCGATACGTGGATACATATTGGTCCGATACGGATACGGGGATTCGTCAATTCCTGAAAACACCGATACGGGGATACGTCTAGGTATTTTTTAAATATCTCTCCCTTTTACAAGTCTACCATGTATTGAAATAAAAAACTGCTTGGGCCTTAGCTATGCTTCAATCTCCAATTCTCCACTAGTGACAGTGTTTTATGCATCTAGTGCTGCTGCTAACGGATGGCAGGACCTAAAGGCTAAAGCTACAAGCAATGAAGCAATTCAACCTTGGGCTTGGAGCCTCTACTCCAACACCGGCGCTTTCAGTGACGGGGAGGCAGCGACTAGAGCCGTGGAGTGGTGGAGGGGTGGAGGACTAGAGGCGTGGAGCGGTCTCGGCCCGAGCAGCGAGCGGCGTCGGACTGCCGGAGTCATCGGAAGGTGGAGAGGCGGATCGGCGGCCTCGTCGAGGAGGGCTGCGGGCCTGCGGCAGAGGAGGGGTTGCCTCGTCACCCGGCTGCTCGAGGCCCTATCCTTAAGGTCGAGGCGGGCGGTCGGGCGCTACGGCTGCGCGGCGATGAGTCCCGCCGGGGCGGCGGCACGGGGTCGATTGCGGCTGAGTGCCGAGTCGCTGACGCGCCAGCGGAGCGGCGCGACCGGCTCGATCTGGACTTCGGTCCGCGGGAGCCGGGAGGTCTCGGGTTCTCGGCGACGGCCTCTCAGGCTCCGGCGGCGGCGGGAGTATCCGAGGCGGCGGTAGCGAGGGCGGCGTACGGGGACGTGTTCGGGGGGCCACCGCGGTTTGGTGGCGCCCCGCCGCTGGACTACGCGGAGGTGTTCGGGGGCATGGCGGCGGCGTGCAGTGGGTGCAGTGGAGGTGTTCGGCGGTGTCCGGGGCGTGTCGTCGGCGAGTCAGGGAAGTATTCACCATATTTTTTCTTTATTTTCGCTCGTTAATTGCTGGATACTCCATAGATATGTATCGGTGACGTATCCGTATCGTATCCATATCGGATACTGTATCGGACACGGATACGTGGGCTGAGCCACGTATCGGTGCAGCAGAGCCCGATTTGGATTCCACCCTAACCGACCCCACAAGTAAGGCTGACCCGTCCCTAAACCAGGCGATCACGAGAGGTGGAGGCTATCGTGACCAGCCCTCAGAACCCAGCCTCAGGAATCAACTGCGACTGGCGATGCTCCGATCCATTGGAATTGCGCTCCGGCGCACGGCGCTGGCCTCTCGCTTCTTCAGCAGCGGCGGCCGTGGCACCTCCAGTGCACTCCGGCGGCCGGCGCTGGCCTCTGGCTTCTTCAGCAACGGCAGCTGCGGCAGCCTTGGATGCAGCGACACCACCAGGGTAGGTACCTCGACTTCTCCATTTAGAATTTTTTTAGGGTAGGCGAGTCGTAGTGTCGGCTTAAGTTACGAGATTAAGATTTCCAGTGTGATCTGCGTATTGGGGGCGCATGCCAGTGTGATCTGCGTATTGGGGGCGCATACTATTAGGCCGAATCAAATGCTAATAAATGATCCGCCTGTTTCAATTACGAAACCATATAAATATACTAGCACAATTCGGAGCCCTTATTAGATCTACTAGCGTTTCTGGAGACATAAAAAAACAAACATGCATATTGGAATCTGCAAATTGAAATGCGAAACTGAAGTAGAGCTCGCGAAACACTGGCTACACGAGATACTGGTTACAAACCAAAATACTGCATCCTTTGTTTGAAATACATCATAATTTCCTGCACAACAATGAACCTCCAGATTATTAAGTCTGAAATCAGGAGTTAGCGTGACTAAGTAGCATGGAAATATGCTGATTGGGGAGAGCATTGTTCTGTGGTAAATCTCAATCTTAAGCATTCATATTTGGGATAAAAAAAATGTAGTACCTCTGTAAGTCTGCAGTAATTCGTCCTAATATTTTTGGGGTCTGTGTAACTATTTCCATTCCCATCTAAGAGGCTATTTGGTTAAGAGTAGCCTGTGTATATATACCGATCTGCGCAAACTCACTATTTTTGTCGTCAGCCATCACATGATTGGAGTGCCTTTATTATGCGTTAGTTAGTTTCTCAGCCCTTGTCCTTGTCGGTTTCTGGATCATTCTCTGCAGATTGAAGTTACAGGTTAAGCTTGCTTCTATCTTTACAAGTTAAGCTGTGTATGTACTTTGCATTCTTCATGAACTTTTTTCTCTTTCGCTCATGTCTCGTGCCAAATTTATAGATCTCCTAAGGCTTGTGGTCGCTATATAAATTTGGTGGACCAGGGAACAGTTGACGGTGTCTCGATAGATTATGAGTACAATAGCGCTCCATCTAGCCTTTGAAATAAGCTCCGCATGCAGGACCTTTGGGCTGTATATGGCTTTTTTTAATCCCTGCTCTACTTTATTGTAATTTTCAGCTTGCTTGGTATTAAGTAATACAAGTTCGCTAATTTTATTCAATTCCTCTCTTTTCCAGCGGAAGATGTGCTCCTATGGCAGGAGTGGATCCAAGGGGAATGAGGGCTCAAAGGCATTTTGGTATGTACATACATCATCCTTCTTTTCTAGCAAATGTGAGATAGTCACTTTTGTTATCCGAGCTGGGGACAACAACTCGCAGGGTTGTGGCTAGAGTCGTTAGGTAATGGAGAATCGAAGCCCATTTTCTTGGTTTTTACAGTTCTTGGGTGGTTTCGCGTGGAGAAGTGAGGTTTTTCTGGCATTCTTGTTGGGTGGGTTGTGATGAAGATGGCAGCAAAAATCATTTTGTGGCAGAATGTCATTCTGGTAAAGATACATAACTATTTGAGATAGGCCACACTTTGTCACAAACATCATTGAGAAAGCTGCCAACACTTCCAATTTATGTATGTTTTAGTCATTTTTGACTTGCTTAGTGGAACCTGGGAGAGGGATGGAGATAGATATTACATTATTACTTGATTATTTAGTCATTTTCACCTTGCTGTCATTACATTCTTTTTGTTCATAGTGACATAATGATTTCTGAATTGGCTTAGGTTTGAATTCTTATTTGATTTTTATGGAGGGAAATGTATTTGCTGATGTTTGAACTCCTATTTGATTTATCGGGAGGGAGAGGGGCCCTTACATGTTTATCTGAGAGAGAGAGAAGCGTGGATGCTTATTATGTGAAATTAATTGTCATTGTATTATTCTGTTTATAATTATTTCTGCATTTGCTGTGTTCGGAATTCTAATTGATCTACTGCTGGTGGCAGCATGAATCTTTTGTTTACCTGCATCACCTTGTCTGTGATGCTTCCAGTTGAACTCCATTTGAGAGAGGTGCAAAAAAGAAAATGGCTAGAGAGGATAAACAATATTGAGAAACGGGAACGGATGATGGAGATTGAGAAGGCAGAGAAAGTCAATAGTTCTTTTCGTTGATCCCCCTTTGCTGAATGCTTCGGTTTGGCACACCCTGACACATACGTTCATCGACTCGTGGACTTAATGCTAGCATGGTGTGTGGTGTTTTAATGTAAACGTTAGGTACTATGTACTTTGCTCACTAAATGTAAATTATCAACATAAATCAGAGGTTATTGGGCAAAGAAAAAAGAAGAACTCCTTTATAGCGTGGAGCGTTGCTACCGAACACAAACTTTCTGCAAGTATTTACTTCATGTGAAGGCGGATGAAACATAGACGGCATCAAATTGGCATTTTTTTTTCTGAACTACTGTCGTACTCGCAATCACAATTTCTACAAAATTCTGATGTCATGTCTACACGAACATTTCGGTTTGCTTGAGCACTATCCTGATCCTCCAACAATATCTCCTATAAGATTCTACGGAACCAAGTGAACCTTCTCTGCCATCTTTAGTAACTGCAAAGATTTGGAATATTAGCAGACAAAGCTAAGTTTCCGCGAAATCACGACAATACTACAAAGGGGAGAGTCATTGTCATTTAACGCTTCGAATTTTGCTAACCTTCTTAGAGGCAAATATCAAGCTAGGCTACGTTTAGTTAAAAGTTTTCTTTGAATCAAATATTTCCCTTTGTAGAATTTAATTGGTTGGCATAATATCTAATAAATAGAAAATTGAGCAGTAGATAATCTGTATAGAATACACACATGTGCACACGCGACGAGCAACTATTAATGTGCATGTATCGAACTCCAACACAGTAGAATTTGTGACATGTCAAGTATAGTTCCGAACAGAAGATGACTTGTTGCATGAGACGTCGACAACTGGGCACACATTTTTGGAGGTTGGATTTTTGTAACGTGTTAAGATTAGTGTAACGTATTATCAATCAAGACGTTCGTTCTTGGATGTGGGTTCGATCTTTGGACATGATCAACTTCACATTTTTGAAACTCCTGATCTGATTTTCATTGTAGTGGGTACGAATGTAATGGTTAAATCTCATCTGTCTGGCTCTCATGAGAGGAGAGAGAGGTAGTCTCTTTATTTCTAGCTAGGTGAAGGTGACAATAATAACGGTGCAGTAGCATGCAATGGTGGTTACATCCTCTTTGTAGGTTTGATTGTCAACATCACTTGTCATGATGTATGATAGTTAAGTGTAGCTCAGATATAATATGAACAACGAAATGCCTTTTCCAATCTCTATTTTGTGATCATCCAGTTTTACGTAAAGTCTTAAAAGGGAAGCAAGATATCAGATCATTTGCTTTGATTGGGTTTCAGCTCTGTTGTAAAAATATATTAGCTTATTTATCGACAGAGGATTTGGACTGTTGATTGACAGAGGATTTGGACTGCCATAAGTGCAGTCTCGGATTACTTTAAACTTCAGAGTAAGGCCTGGTTTAAATCCCATTGGTTACAAATCAGTAAAAAGGAGGCCAAGCTATCATGTTCCAAGAACAACCTAACATGTTTATCGTAGTAGCGGTAAACTGATGTGATGAATATCATAATAATGAGCAATTGTACGGTCGAGAATAGTGTTGTTGAGCTTGATGGCTCCGCTCCAACCCCTCCCCCGCCGCCGCCGTCGCCACCGCCCCCAGCCCCAGCCCCAGCCCCAACCCCGCCGATTTCGCATACCCAGCTGCCCCCCTTCCCCCTAGCGCCCCCACCCCCTCCCGCTCCCATCCACTCCCCTCCTTCAAACTCCGTCCGGCTTTCAGATCTGGTTTCAAATCTTAAATCCTCTCCCCTCTGCGAGCCCTCGGAAAGCCTAGTCCCAGAGACACAGCTTTCAATCTAGCGGCTTATCGTCTTCAACCCCATCGAGCCTTCCCCTCAGGGCACCACCAACCCCTCACCTGCACAGTTATTGCCCTCTGCAGCAGCCGAAAGCTCCGCGTCATTTCAGGAAAAGGAAATCCCCCCGCGCCTGCCGCCCTTCAGATCCCAGCAAGCAAATGGCATTGATGACCATGAACAACCATGGACAGTTGTTACCTCCAGGAGAAGCAGAAAGGCATTACAAGCACAGTCATTCCCTCGCCCACCTACCGGCGCCCCTCCCTCCAGGCTGTCGCTGCTTCTCAAGCAGAAAGCCGAGGGACGCTGCTTCCGCTGCTTCAGCTCTACCCACTTCATCGCCTCTTGCAGGGACCCGCCTAAATGTCTCCTCTGCAACGCCTCAGGACATAAAGCACGTTGGTTCCCAGCAAGGAGACAGCCTACAGGTGCAAAGCCCAGGAAGCAAGTGGTGCCGCGTAGCTCCGACTTCCCGCCCCTCAGGAAGATGGACGATGCGGCCACTACTTGGGCAGTCAGGCCGGACAATGTGCGATGTTTCAACAGGTTATCCCCGCAGGCAGTGAGTGTTGACCGAGAGCTAGCTTCAAAAGGAGTGGTTGTCCTCCTCATCACGAAGCACCTTCTGAGCTCGAACAGGCAGATTCAGCGAATCCTGGCTGATTTCTTCCAGATCAGGAGAGACGATGTCCAGGTCTCGGCTCATGGTCCCAAGGAATACCTCGCAGTCTTCGAGAGCGCACGCATCAGAGATGAAGTGTTAAGCAAGCAGTACGTGGACATGGAGGACATCCTTCTCCGGTTCCGTCCTTGGTCCCGGCTGGTGACCGGTAATGCCAACCAACCGAGGTTCAGGATGTGCATTTGCATCGAAGGCGTCCCCAGGTCGGAGTGGGGGCAAAGTGCTGTAGCCGCCATTCTCGGCCACTCAGGCATACAGGAAGGAGATTTTGATGAGCCTCTTGCAGAGAAAGAAACTGGATGCATGCGCGTCTGGATCTCGGCGGCTGAACCCCAGGCTGTGCCACTTGCAGGTGTTTACTACTCAGAAGAATCTCTGCAAAGACCGTGGTCCCCTCCTCCTCACGACGCTGGGTTTGGATTCTTCGCTGAACCGCGCACTCGCAGACATTCAGACCGTGACCAACCTCTGCGCTTGATGGCCCATCCTTTTCTGGTGCATGTGGACCAGGTGATCGACTATGACCCGCCGGAAGCGGACCCGCCCTTCAACAATTCCAGATCGAGCAGCTTGGCGAGCGGAAGATCCTCTCCCATTTCTACAGGTTCTGGGAGTGGCCCAGATGTGCGCTCTTTCCACTGGGAACTGGGTGTCAAGGACGACTCAATGCCCAGACGCCGCTCGGTTCAAGAAAGGATCTCCCGTCCCCCAGGCCCCAGTGGCGGCAGAGATCGTAGCCGCAGCCTGCCTCCTCGGAGCGGCAGGAGGCAATCCTCGCGGTCCTCCGGTTGGGACGTTGGACCGCTCAACAACTCCCCCTCTCACAGAGAAGATAAAGGAAAAGCTCCTATGACCAGCCGTAACAGAGGATATGAAGGTCGGCGCCATGCCGCTGTCTGGACCGAGAAGAAACCTACAGGTTTTGTCGTGGATGAAGTTCACCAAGTCAGGGAGCGCTCGCGTTCCCCGCGAGGCCTCGCTGCTTGCCTACCCTTGCTCCAGAGAGAACCGCTAACAGATTTCATATCTCAAGTTCGCCTCCTCTCAGTCCAAGAGCACACAGGCTTTGACCCCATGATCGACGAGACGGCAGCGGCTTTCCACCCCACAAACCAGGAGGCTCAGATGGAAGCCGTAGGCGCACGGCCTAGTCCCCAAGCGTCTCTACAGGAGGAATACTCTTTTGCCCAGCATGAAGAAGCTCAGGTCCTGACGATTGACGCAATCTCAAGCGGATCCGAAGTTGATGATGACACGACCTTAGCCGCCTTCAGGCAAATGATCTTGCGCCCGCAGAGGCCACCTCTGATCGCAACTGCACCGTGCATCAGAAGCAAAGCCAAGCTGGCGAAGCAAGCGGAGAACAGACTTCTCCAGCAGGGAAGCCCGGCTCCAAATTCTGCAGGTTTATCCATGATGGAAAAGGCAAGAGCTCTTCTGATGAAAAAACTTGGAATTCTTGAAGCAGAAAAAGACCCAGCAGCAGCACATTTCGCTCGCTACAAGGACCTCTTCAAGGAGCCACTAACTGAAGACACAGTCGTCGCCTTCGCCACACTCGCAGGAGCCCTTGGCAAGATCGACATCAACACGGTGCTATCAGCACCGGCCTAAGCCTAGCACAGGTTTCTCAGGATGTAGACGACAGTTCCTTATGTCTTCTTCTCCTGCTTTTGTAATAGACGTAGATTGTAAGGCACCAGCAACCTCGTCCCTTGATGTAGTTTGGGTTGCTGCGATGTTGTCCTTCCTCCATGCCACAGGTCGCTCCCCCCCTTTGTTCGTCAAGCTTAAGACTCATCAGCACATGGACTGGCGCTTCGCGCCCCTTCTTCGTTTACTTGCTACAAGTTCCCCCTCGCCTCTTTCTTCACTTACAGGTCCGCAAAGCCGCGACTTGATCGCTCCTCAGCAGGAGGACTCCTAAACCCCCATGTCGTCGCATCTAATGAAAATCCTCTCCTGGAACGTACGAGGGCTTAACAACAATGCGAGAAAAGATGCAGTGCGAGAGGCCATCTCTCAATGTAGAGCAAACATCATCTGCCTGCAGGAAACTAAACTAGACTTCATAGACGCAAGCCTCGTCTCGCGTGTTTTGGGCCATGATTTTGTTGATAATTTCTGCTACCAGCCTGCCGCTGGCTCTAGGGGAGGAATCCTCCTTGCCTGCTCAAGCCGATCCTTCGCTTTAACAGAGCCAACACTGAGAACATACTCCATATCAGCAAAAATCCAACACCTCGACTCAAACTTGCAATGGACATATACAGGGGTCTACGGGCCGCAGCTAGAGCCAGACAAACTAAACTTCCTTCGTGAATTAAAAAACCTCAAGCCGACCGCTCTTCAAAAATGGTTAATCACAGGTGATTTCAACATGATCCTCAAAATGTCTGACAAAAACCAGGGGCCGAGAAACACAAGGATTATTAACGCTTTCAGGAGAACAGTTGACGCTCTGCAAATCCGTGAAATCAAATTGAGCGGCCGGTCTTTCACATGGTCCAACAGACAAGCAAATCCAACTCTCACAAATATTGACAAAATGCTCTGCTCCACCGAATGGGACTTAGCATTCCAAGTCTTTAGCCTCCAAGCTTGTTCATCTATGATCTCCTATCACTGCCCTCTTCTCTTAACAGAGGCACAACAGGGAAAGCAACTCAAATCTTTTAAATTTGAAGACTGGTGGCTAAAGGTTCCAGAGCTCCATCAAACCATTCAATCTTGCTGGTCAAAGCCGATTAAAACACAAGACGCGATGAGGCTTTTACATGCTAAACTCTCATGCCTCTCCAAAACTCTAAAACGATGGAGCCACAGTCTGGTTGGTAATACAAAAATGCAGTTTGCAATTGCATTGGAAGTCATCTTTCAATTGGACACAGCACAGGAGCAATGAGCTCTATTGCCTCTCGAGCTCGCACTCAGATCGTGCCTTGCAATCAGGCTCTTAGGCCTTGCAGCAATTCAGAAAGCACGTATGCGTCAGAGATCTCGATTTCAATGGATCAGAGAAGGTGACGCAAACACTAAATACTTTCACCTCAAAATCAATGCTCGGAAAAGAAGAAGCAACATATCCTCCCTGCAAACAGATGGGCATCATTTTTTCAATCAAAAGGAAAAGCTACAGATTGCAGAACATCACTTCCAAAATTTTCTGGGCTCTAAAGTAACGCGGACGGCAACTCTCAACTGGGAAGCAATAGGTATTCAAAGGAAAAATCTGCAGCACCTCGAACGCGATTTCACGGAAGAGGAAATCTTGCAGGCTGTTAAAAGTCTCCCGGAGGGCAAATCACCAGGCCCGGACGGCTTCACCTCGGCCTTCTTCAAACGTTTCTGGCACATAATCAAAGAAGACCTGATCCTTGCAATCAAACAGTTCTCTGCCCTGCAAACACAAAGAATGAATCTTCTAAATGAAGCGGACATCATCCTCCTGGCAAAGAAGACCGAGCCCAAAGCGATTGGCGATTACAGGCCTATAAGCCTGGTACACTCCTTCGCCAAAATCCTAACCAAAATGATGGCGACCAGGCTAGCTCCAGAGCTTGACAGCATGATTTCAATGACTCAGAGTGCATATATCAAAGGGCGGACAATCCAGGACAACTTCCTTTCTACTCAAAACATTATCCGAGCGCTCCACAGAAACAAGACTCCTGCCCTCTTCCTCAAGCTCGATATCCAAAAAGCTTTCGTCAGCTGGGAATACTTGCTTGAGCTACTCACAGCGATGGGCTTCGAAAACAGATGGCGTGACTGGCTGACAAGCATTCTGGCCACATCCTCCTCCAGGATCGTCATCAACGGCGAAAAAACGGACAGAATTTGGCACCGAAAAGGAGTTAGGCAAGGAGATTCGCTCTCTCCCCTCCTGTTTATCCTAGCAATTGAGCCTCTACAGAAACTTCTTCATAAAGCGATGCAGCAAAATCTTATCAAGCCAATACCAGGAGTTCGCAATGATCTCAGAGTGTCCCTGTACGCTGATGACACTGCCATCTTCGCTAACCCAAACGGCATAGAGTTAAACTCCATCCTTCAGTGCCTACAAATTTTCGGTGCCGCAACAGGGCTGCAAACAAACGTACAGAAAAGCAACGCTTACACCATCAACTGCCGAGCCATTGATCTGCAACAAATCTCCTCAGGATTTTCGATTGAAATCAGCAGCTTCCCATGCACCTATCTTGGTCTGCCCCTTCAGACTACACAGCTCGCAAGAGCAGACTGGCAGCCGCTTTTTGACAAGCTTTCAGCCAAGTTAGCAGGGTGGAAAGGAAAGCTAATAAACCGTGCGGGGAGGCTCACGCTGATCAACTCAGTCCTTGCCCCATGTCTAGTCTACTGGCTCTCAGTGTTCATCCCCCCCCCCAAATGGGCAATCAAGAGAATAGAAAAGATCATGCGAGCTTTCCTCTGGAAAGGCGAAGAAATATGCTCAGGAGGACATTGCCTGGTGAGCTGGAGACAGGTTTGCAAGCCAAAAAGCAGAGGAGGATTAGGAATCAAAAATGTCAACTTGTTCAGCACGGCGCTGCGCCTCCGATGGCTTTGGATGGAGTGGAACGCAAGGCCTAGGCCATGGTGCGGTCAAGCAACCCCATGCAACCCTGCGGACAGATCATTATTTGATGCCTCAACGATAATCACAATCGGCAAAGGGGACAAAGCAAATTTCTGGAAATCCAGATGGCTCAATGGAGTGGCACCGAAAGATATAGCTCCATCCCTTTTTGCACTCACCAAAAGAAAAAACAAAACGGTTGAATTCGAGCTCCAGAACAACCGCTGGCTCAGGCAAATCAGACGCATCAACTCCCAGGAACAAATCCGTCAGTTCATCAAACTATGGAACTTGATAGCCCAAACACCGACAAACCCCGAGCAATCTGACACAATTGCTTGGAAATGGACAACCTCAGCACAATATTCAGCTTCCTCGGCTTACAACATTCAGCTCGAAGGCTCCATCTCTCCAATCCAGGTGGAAAACATTTGGTCCGCTAACGCTGAGCACAAATGTAAAATTCATGTGTGGTTGCTTCTTCAAAACAAGCTCTTGACAGCTGATAGACTGCAGAGAAGAGGTTGGCCCAACGGAGTGATCTGCACATTATGCGGATCAGCTGAAGAAACTGCAATACATCTGTCCCTGCAATGCCCCTTCGCTAAGCAAATATGGCGCAAAATAGCAGCAATGCAAGGCTGCGAAGTCTCGGACTTCATCACAGAGTCTAACACCAGCCTCAGTCTGCAAACCTGGTGGAACTCACGCTGCCCCAATATCTTCCAACAAGACAGAAAGAGGATTTTCGGCATCCTAATCTATGGGCTTTGGAATATATGGAAAGAGCGAAATGCCCGGATCTTCAAACAACTATTCAGCTCAGTTGATGCAGTAGCGGACTGAATAATGGACGAGATCAAGCTGAGGCTCTTCGCATTTCATTCTCCTGTGAACGGGAACCTCAATTCATAATTATCTAGAACCACGGATCCTATGTAATGCCATACGCTGTTTTTCTTCAGTCGAGTGCTTCCTATTTCGTTTTGAGCTTTAGCTCTAGCTGTTCCGTAGCTTGTAATTTGTATGACTTCACTCTTCTATAAAGAAAGGCAGAGCTCCTGCTGTCTTCTTTCAAAAAGAATATCATAATAATGTTAGCTAAAAAAAATCATAATAATATTAGCTAAAAAAATCATAATAATATTAGCAGCTTGACTTTGTTAGATAAAAAAATCATAATAATATTAGCAGCTTGACCTTGTTTCTTCAGGTTTACAATCAGTCATATCATCAGGAGTGGTTTGAACATATTGATTCGTCGACAGTGCCAAAATTGAACATAATTATGAAGGAATTCTATGAAATAGACGTCAGTCTGGCTATAAGATTCTACGGAACCAAGTAAACCTTCTCTGCCATCTTTAGTAACTGCAAAGATTTGGAATATTAGCAGACAAAGCTAAGTTTCCGCGAAATCATGACAATCTATACTACCTTATAAAAGGGGGAGTTTTTCTTTTCTAAATTCAACCTACCAATTGTACACAAACTATTCAGCACCATCCGATCCTATCTATCCAATGGTTGTTATGTATTTGATAGTCTGCCACCATCCAATGGCTGATCCTATCTATCCAACGGTTGATCCTATCTATCCTATCATCATCAAAAGAAAAAGAAAAAACCGCCGCCTCTGCCCTCATCGTGCGGCCCGCTACCCTCCTCGCCCCCGCGCTGGAGCCGGGAGCCGCCGCTGCTCGCCCTGTCGCTGCTCGCCCCTGGCGCCACCGACGCTGCTCGCCCGCCTCCAATGGTCGCCGCCGACTCCTCCTCCGCATCGCTACATCCGGCGGCCGCTGCCGACCTACCTCCGCCCCTGCCGCCACTCAACGCCATTGCGCCTCGCCCGTGGTGCCGCGCCCGGGAGGTCAGCATGCCCGTCCCTTGCTCCTCCCGCGCCTCTCCACCTCCTCTCCGCGGGCCTCCTCCCCCACGCCATCGCCGTGCGCGCACACCTGCTTCGGCACCTCCTTCGCCAATGAGAACCAGACCCCGGCTCCTACCCCGCTCGTCTAGCGGGCCGGTCCTGTCCACAGTGCGGAGGGGCTACCCGCGCCCACCACCGCTCGCGCCAACCGCGGCGTAGACCGGCGAGTGGATGGACGCCGTCGCCTCCTTCCTCGGCCGCCACCAACCGCTCCTCGAGGCTCACATCATCGGCTTCTTCAAGGTCCCCTCCCCCTTCCCATCTCCCCTTGCACACTCCACTCGCACTCCCTCTTGGAGTTCGAGTAGCTTCGGCGTGCTTCCCATTACGTCGATCCCTCCACTTCGCTGCTGGTGATGCGTGTGCGTCGATCTTGCTGATGCTTTCTTGGTGTTCTTGTTTTGGGTTCGGCTTTGAGCAGGATAGGTTGTGGGAGATGGTGGATGCCGAGTGGATGGAGTGCCACTGAGGGGAGCTCGTGGCGAGCCTGCTCAAGTTGCCCTCCGGTTGTGTCTAGGAATGGCCTTGTATTCTAATTTCCCTTCGGTTTTTGTTTTCCATCGTTCTATGAAGTATAATGCGGAAAATGGTAAAAAGACTGAGAAGAACATGGTGAAAGCAAATCACTAGACGATGATGCGATGTATTTGTGCTCCATTCGTGCTTCCTTTCAGTTGTTTGGACCTGTATTACCGGTGTTAGATACCAGTTTCACCTTATTCAAAGTATATATTGTTTTACAGGACCATTGCCCAAATTCACTACAAGAATTTATACTTAATGCTAGGTCGCTTGTTCTTCCCCGGAGCAAAAATCAACACAATCAGTATGTTTTCTGCATCTCTTAGATTAAGTTGGTGTTGCTCATGCTAGCATTTTTATGGGCGAGCAGCAGTAGAACTAGTGACGTGTATTATATTTAAGCACATTTGTGTTTATGTACAAATTTTCTGTTCATGCTATAGTGCAGTCTTGTTGCTTAGTTTCAGCTGAACAAGTGCATTCAGTGCATGGGCTTTTTTTTTACTGATATTAGTTTGCATTACAGTTTTTAGATTGAATGGCTTACACTTGGAGTGATCTATTCAATAAAAGTACCTATCTTCACCATCGGTTTGTTTCTGACTCAGCTTTTCTTGAATGCTTGCAGTTTCTACCTTATTTGCGTGTAGCATCAATTGGTACTGTTCTTGCTCAAGGCATGAACTCAAAGAAGAAGCACGAATTAGGTATTTAGCTTGCATTGATAAATTGTATCTGTTAACTATATGTGTTAGTTTATTTTCAAAAAGTTATTAAGAATATTTTTTCTTTGCATTCTCATGTTTGGAAAAGTTGCTTGATGCAGATTGAGGCTCTAGCTGCGATGATTGATGCAATTGCTAGGAGTTGTGGAGCCAAGACAGTGGTTGATGTAGGTTCTGGCTAGGTATGTCATCTCTATTTCTGCACTTCTGAACAAGCTTTGCAATTATAACCATGCATCATTTCTACAAAATAATTAAAAATCATCTGATAAATATTTGGATGGTACCGATAGAAATGCCTGAACTGGTAGAAATCAAAGTGATATTATGTTCTTCAGTTTCGCAGCTTTCTAAAGCCCAGTTCTTTTGACAGCTTATGGTGGCTTATGGCATAAGCCGCCCCCTCCCCAGCTTATTTTAGAAGCTGCTCCTAAATTTTTATGGCATAAGCCGGGTAGTTAAGGGTTAACTAGTTTAGAAGCCTCAAAAATTTTTAGAATCGGTTTCTAGAATAAGCTGGGGAGGGACAGCTTATTTTGACAGCCACCAAAAGAACTGGCCTAAATGTACTGATAGAAATGCCTGAACTTGTGAAGCCTGCGGCAGCGCTGATTTGCTGTTGCAAGGGCCGACGGCGTGTGTGCTCGGACCCTGCGGTGCCGGGGTCGACAGGGCCTCCCTCTTCGCCTCGATCGCATCCAGGTCAGCTTCCTCTCACTTCCTGAGGCCCCGAGCGCCCCTTCTTCGCCGTTTGATTTGTCAATTGGTTTGGGTTTTGGAGTCTTCTTGCCAGTTGTGTGTCACCGCATCTTCGTTTGGGCGTCGTTCCTCTCATCCTCTGCAGCTCTTTGTTGATATTGTAGCTGTACATTTGGTCTGGATTTTCTTCTCTCTGTATGATGCGTTTGCCTATTGGTTATTCCAATGGAAAGATGATATAATTAACTAAATAGATGTTCAGGCGGGTGGATCTGCCGTCGTGATCCTCTTCATGGAGTGACTCTCAAAGGTATTGTGCAATTAGCCTTTTAGATTTCCTTTTAGTATAGTACAATTTCCCGATACACTAACCTTTCCATCCATCCCTTTTATGCCCATTCCAGCTTCTCTTAGAATTGCATGTTTAACAAAGTTAAATCGCCTGTATTATGCAGATATTCTATCGGTGATTTCTTTTGCAACAAACATAATTGTGTATTTAGTGGCTGTAAATTGAATAAGTAGTAGTGGAAAGAGGCAAGAACTATAGAAGTTATCCTTCTTCGTACTCTATGTTTGTGTATACAACACCTAGATTAGTTAGGTCTGTAGAGTTTTTGCTATTTAGCTACCTGAAACCTCGGCTCTGTAGTTTTCTGCTTCCCTTTTCTTCTTCTTCCCTTTTGTTGTAGGTTAGCTTTTTTCTTTGGTTTCTTCTTTCATTTTTTGGTTTGGTCGTGCTCACCGCAGTGACATGTAATCCTAGGCGCCTCCTGGCATTTTTCTTCTGATACAAATGATGTGCATTTAGATCCGCGTTCGAGACAAAAATTATTTTGCTCAGACCAAACCTCTGATGAAGGATGCTTCTGCCATCTTCTGATCTTCTCCGACCCAAAAAACACTGAGATTTCGCTTGGTTGTTCGTGCGGCTGTCCTTCTAGATGATTCTAGAATCCCTGGTCAACGAGCTATTGAAACGGCTCGGAGTTCACAGTCGCAGGTTGATTCGTGCCCTGATTCGCCCGCCCATGTTCTCCAAGCGAGCTATATATCCACTACCACAATTCAGAGCACATATTCTTTCCTCTTTTGCTTTCGGTTGGTTCAGACTGAAACTTTTAACAGCTTCTCCTTCCCAATTTCATCAGTTCATACTCCGGTATGAAAGCATTTGGCTCATAGATTGTTGGCGCCTGGGCAGATGGGATTATAGGAGGAAGCACACATTTATCACCCTTGTGGCAGTGTCTGCACACTTTGCCTGTCGATTTTCTTCCTTTTCTAGCTATTACTAGGTCAGGTCGTGTCACATTTACTCCCTCTTTCGTCCGTTCCGGATTTCTGTTTAGTCCATCCTGGAATGCTCCCTGCACCTTTGTCTTTCCTGGCTTTTCTGATTAGCAGTATGTTTTTTGTTGGTGTTAAAGACCCTACTTAAATAATGCACCAAATCAACTGTGTGATTCGTCCAATATTTCACAAAAAAGAAACACTTATGTATGACTGCCATTGTCGAGAGGCTTGCATAGAACATTTACTGTAAGGGCACTGCTAGAATGGTGCACTCTATTGCTGTCCTGGGCACTCATTGATAGAGTAGTAGGCTGACTGCTTTTGCAATTGTTTCATACTTGGGAGGGTTTGGTCTGTTATGGTACACAGTAAGCATATAATGATAGTCTACCTCTATTGCTATCTTTTTTTTGCTTTCAAGGAGACAGTTTTCTCGTTTGTATTGGTTAATTTTGCATCAAGAACTGGTTTGGCAAGCTTCTGGTATTTCCTTTCAGTATATGCGTAGCTTTTATAGATTGTCTTATGCTGCAAATTCTTGCCTTAGTGGTATCTCTGGTGCAAAAAGTGAGGATCAATGCCTTCCTTTGTTGGGATTCTGATTGATTTAATTAGTAAACGTTGTGTCGGAAAGTAAAAGCTGAAGTCTTTTTTCTTTCTTTCTGTTTCCGCAGATATTTTGTAAAGTGGCCTAATTTTCATGGTTTCTAGCTTCAGATCCTCTCGGCCATCCTCATCGGATCCGCCTGCGAGGTGGTGGTCGTGGTTTGGCCCAGATCTGACGCTTTTTGTTTTATGCAGAGTTCACCAAGGTGGCAATGCGGACATGATTGGGTTCTTCGGGTTCTTCATTAAGCTCATCTCCATCCCCATCAACATCATCGTTGGGTCCGGCTGATTTGGTCTTTCCAGGTATGTGCTCGTGCCCGCGTCTCTCTCCGATCTGGGATCCTCGTGTCTAATTCCGCGTATCCGTTGTGTAGATACGTGTGTTCGTGGATGTGATGGGTGCAATTCACCTTCGTGGAGTCGTCCTGTGTGGCAAGGTGTCGTAGATCTGTGAGATCGAACTGTGTACAGCGGTGATTTGTTTGTAGATAGAGTACTCGGCAATTATTCCAGGTGAAGAAGCGACATATACAGAGAAAGGTGGGAAGCTCAAAAAGCTGAAGAAGCAATACGTATTTGATCTTTCCAGGTGAATAGAAACAATGCCCAAAAGAGAGTTGAAGAAAATATATTAGGAGGTACTCAACTTTGTTGGTAGAACAAAGCTCCAGTGCCATACTACATAAATCTCTAAATTGTCCAAGGATAAAACGAATTTCTTTTTATCGGCAATACTTTATGATTAATGATTGTTGAACAAAACAAATAACAAGATACATGACTGTAATGGTAGAACCTAGGATCAATAGCTTATTACATAAACCTGTAGAAAGCACTGAACAGCAATGACATGATTTAGCATAATTGGTAAATAATTCCCTTTTGGACATAATGAATCATAGTTACAAAACTTTTGAGTCGTGATGTGTCACATGTCCTGTGATTCTATGTCCTAATGGCTGCAGAGGAATTAAATCAAACATGCACTTGATATAATTATAGTGATGGAAGTATAAACTTCGATGTGAATTACCAAGTGATTACCAGAAATAAAGTTTTCTTTTTGTCTATGCATGTGCAAACTCAGGCTTGGAACCAATCTTATGGCAAAGAAGGTCAATTACCTGCAGCAGTTGCCAAAAACAGTACCCGTTAAAGAGATTTGTAAAATTGCCAAGATGACATACTAGAGCTGGAGATGGATATAGTCAGCGAGCAGTGATGAGAATAGAACAGTAACATGATTTTTTTTCTTTTGCTTTGTGTAGGGTAGGTTTTAAAAATACTTCTCCTTGGGCCATGCAGTGCTTGGAGCTCTAATAGCATAGCACTGTTTATTGCTACTTCATGGGATAGCACAGGGGCTTTTTGCCTTGGAATCACAATTGCTAAAATGGTTCAGCTCCTTTTTGGGTACAGGAAGTCCTAGGGCCTCTGGACAAGGTAACCGAGTCCAGGAGGCGTGCCCTGCCACCAAGGTTCTTTTACTCTTAATTGCATTGCTTATATATGGACCTATGTTCTCTGGTTAACAGACCTGCTGATTTGGGGATTTTGGTTCTGTGATGTGGTTTCAGAGTGCTGCTGCATTACGTTTGGTTTCGAGGAAGTGCACTACAATGGGAGTAAATGAAGTTCGATGGAAATCTGATCTATAACACTCTAGATTTTCCCTTATAATTCTCTGTTTTGCCCACAGTTTGTCTATGTCAACAGTGCATTTTCACCGAACCCAGATGAGCTGGTAATTGACTTGTATAATGTAAGATTCTACTTACATGCTTTCTTGAATCTCTAAACCTTGGAAATTTGTTTTGATGTCATTTCATTACAGCATCAGTTAGTTTCCTGAATGCCTTTGACTAATTTATTTCTTCAGTTAGCAAACCTACAACATTTGGATATTGAGGTCTGCCTACTAGATTGATATCAGTTCCAGAATCTGTTAAGTGGTTTAATAATTTTGCATGGATTCCTCAGTTAGAAAGCACCGTACGAAGTCGCCATTGAATTTTAGTTACTTCATGGGACATATCACCAAAGAAGGCTAACCATCTTCTTATGTTAACCCTGCAGAACTTTGCAATTGATGGGAAGCGTGTGGTGGACTATGCTTTATCGACGGTGTGGGGTTTAAAAGGTTGGACTTGCTGGAAAGAATTAGAATGAACCGAAAAGGGCGTGGAAATTCTGCCGTGACTACTGTAAATCGCTGGAGTTGTAGTTTTGGTCAGTCACTGTAAAGCTCTCTCACATATGTAGATGACAGCACTGGTTCATCCTGGTTTTATCTGCACTCCAGCATCTAACTTCCCAACAATGCTAATGAAATTGTTCAGCAGATGCTACACCATAATCCTTGTATGCATACCATTATGGGTTAATTTGGTTCAATATATTTTGGTATTGGTCATCACTGTATCCCAATCAATCATTGTTTGGCATGTTCTTGGTAGCTCAATGTATCCGCATTTGATATAACCAGAATAATTGACTGTTTGTGCATAATTCATTGTATTAATGAAGAGCTTTGACCCTGCGTGCTGATACCCTAATTCTCTGATCATCCAGTGAGCCATGTGATATTTTGATTCATATGTCATATATGCTTTTGAATTGTATGCTTGTTAAATATATACATGTGAATTGTCAGTTTGGTATAGTCAAGACGTGTGTTGCACGTGCGCGATTATCTCTTTGAAAGAGAAAAACTCCGAATTATGTGAGCTTTATCTCAACGGCGGCTGTAAATATTTGTCTGGGTTTTCTTTTCAGACATATTACACATATTCATCTAAAAGACAATTACAAAATTTGTTGGGATTATATTAGAGTAGATATAACATGAAAATTTAGAAAGGAGCTCGTATTGGTGTGGTATATATTAGACAACACGACTGCATCGCATGCGTTTGATTACTATTGTATTTTTTAAAATTTTGATGAAATTATACTACAACCAGTATGTTTATAATTTTTCCAGTTAAAACGTGCGTGGCACGTGCGCACTTACTAGTACTATAAAGGGAAGAGTCATTGTCATTTAACGCTTCGAATTTTGCTATCCTTCTTAGAGGCAAATATCAAGCTAGGCTACGTTTAGTTAAAAGTTTTCTTTGAATCAAATATTTTCCTTTGTAGAATTTAATTGGTTGGCATAATATTTAATTGGAAGCGGTCGAACAGTGCCTGGAAGACCTCGTCCTGGTCGGCGATGGGGACCTCGGCGCGGACGCCACCGACGAAGAGCACATCCATCTCGTCGGGAATGCCGTCGCGGAGCTGAAGGAGCAGCGAGTCGTCGTCCCAGGAGAAGGACCAGCCGTGGCCGTCGGGGCGGCGGCGCGCGATGATGGGAAGCTGGTTGGAGACCACGATGAGGCGCTCGTCCGACACCGACGAGGGCACATCGGAGGCGACGCTGTTCGTCGCCGCGGGCTCCGACTCGTCCTCCCCATCCAGCTCCGACAGCGTCCCCGGCACCGTCATCACCCGCGACATCCTCTTCATCCCGAACGACCCCGACCTCCCCCTGCCCCTGCCGCCGGCCGGGCCCAGCGCCGTGTACAGCGAAAGGCGAGACAGCGAAAGAAGAGAGCGCGCGTACGGCGAAGACGGAGAAGGCTGAGGAAGGGTCACCGGGGACGCGGAGGCAGTCGGGCTTGACGAGGAAGTAGTCCTCGCCGCGCTTGGCGAAGCCGGAGTGGCCGTACCGCATGAGCGGGCGCTCGGAGCCGCCGCCGCGGAGCTCGCGGTCGATCAGCGTGGCCAGAGGCAGCGCCCGGGGCAGCTTCTCCTCCCTGGCGGCGCTCTCCATCACAGCCTGCTGCAGCAGCCCTACCCAAGGAGCACCCTCCCATGAATCCACTGAGATGGCACCATTTCTTGCGCGGAAAAGCTCCGGTCAGTGGCCACGGCGGGGAAGACTCCGAGCTGGATCTGAGATTACGCGAAGCGGCCTCGGATTTGGAAGGCAATGGCGACGCAATGCGGACGGCGACGAGCTAGGATTTGGGGAATTCGGTGAGGGGGGCCAAGGGTAGAAGAAGTAATAGTCGCAGATTGAACTGGTCGGCGGCGATGGACGAGCTGGTGGGTTGCGAGATGTGGGGCTGTATTTCACTTAAATTGCACTAAAACGCTTGCAATTATATATTTGTAAATATATTTAAATTTTAATAGTATTTATCTAAATCCGAAAATAATAATGACGGATCTCGATTTCGAGTTAACCATTCCAAACAAGAAACAGGTAAAAGGCCCGTGGCGCGTGAATCGTGCGAAAATGTAAGGCTTGGTGGTGCGGCTGGGCATACATGGGCCATAAGATAACGGGCCGGCCGGCCATATATAGAAAGCAGTTCAAGGTTTTGAAGAACCCATGTGAAAATCGTGCCCACTCCAGCCCAAGAGGTAGGCTCGTGTGTACCGTTCCCCTCCGCCTCGCCCTCGTCGAGGCGAACGCCCGATCAGTCCGACCCCAAACCCCACGCGGCGACGCCACCCGCCGCCGCCGCCGCCGCCGACCCATGGCCGCCCGCCGTGGCCCCCCACGTCATCAGCCTGCACGATTCCGCCCCTCCGCTTCTCGGCCGCGCGCCGCAGCAGCCGCCTGCCACCGCCGGCCGCGACGAGCCCCCGCCCGGTCTCCTCGCGCACCACCCGCGCAGCTCGCTCGCCCCTCACCCCGCCGTCGCGGCCCTCGAGGACCGCATCGCCGCCCGCGACCGCGACATCCAGGATCTACTCGTCGACAACCAGCGGTTCGCCGCCACCCACGTTGCGCTCCAGCAGCAGCTCATCGCGGCGCAGCACGAGCTCCGTGCGGTCTCTTTCGCCGGCACCAAGGCCCGCGCTGAGCGCGAGGCTGAGGTCTGCGCCGTCGCCGACCAGACCGCGCGCATCGAGGCCGAGGCGCGAACCGTCGCCGGGGCGCGAGCAGAGGTCGAGCAGGTCCACGCCGACGTGCGGGTGCTGGCTGGCGCGCGCAGCGAACTCATGGACCGACTCCATGTCCTCCGCGAGCAGCTAGGGCGTGCGCAGGCCGAGTCGGGCAAGGTCGATAACGTCCGCACGCAGATTGAAACCATGCGTCGGCAGATCCAGAAGGGCAGGTATTACCGTCGGTTCATTTATTTAGAGCTTTTACATTGTTAGCATGCCAATTACTTAGGGTTTGGTTGGAGTAGTTTGGCGATGCCTTACAGTTAAGCTGGTTTTCTAGAACCTTTTGATACACTGGTTGCATGTTTGCACGAGTAGGTTATGTTCCTGGTTCTGCTGAGCTTAGAAATCAACTTCTAGTACCAATGGGCTATAGCGGAGCTTCTTTGGGGCCAAGTTAGGCCTTACACTCTCTCTCCTGACATTTTGCAAATATTAGTGATTCGTAGTGAGTAATGCATGCAACATTTGTAGTGATTAAGGAGAGGGCGACCATCGCCAAGATTAGTAGTAGTATTCAGGTAATTTTAGCGACTAAGCTTCAAAATGATCTCAACTAGATTGCCTAATCCATGTATCATTCAGTTTCAGCCCCTCTGACTTTTGAGTCCAAGCTCCGCCATGTTAGCGGCAATATTTGTTATTTTCGGAAATCAATTTTTTTTGTTGCTAATCTTCTTTTGTCCTTTGTTCCTGCATCACATGTGGGGCCATCATAGGTTTTGTAGGTTATTTGAGGAGTTGTCCTCATCTGCTTAATTTGATAGGGGCCACCCACTGTTAAGACTTAGATGCATAGGGGCTGTTTAATTTAGTAAGATCTGTTCATTTGTGAAATGTTGTACACCACGCTGCATAGCGGATAAGACTTAGTTTTTTGCAGGCAAGGATAATGCAGGCGCTTTCACTACGCTTCTTATGCTGCATTGTTTTAGTGACCACAAATGGAACAGTGGCCCTATAGGGCGTATCAAAATCTGAACCAAATGGCCTTATAGATTTAAATATATGAGGTCAATATTCAGTTAATATTGCAGTTGGCGTTGCTCTATAACCTATTTCCCTGCTTGTAACAGCTTGTAATGTTATTCAGGGTCATTCTTACAGCCTTGGGCCCAATCCCGCGGCAGCATCTGCAGCCACCTTGCCAGATGGTGGGGAGGTTCATCTGCTTGACAGCCAAGTTATCCATTTCCTTAAGTTAGTTTATTTCCTAAAGATAAGTTAGAATTTGGTTAGTTGAGATATTATTAGATTTGGTTTGTTAGGGCCCTCCCTATTATATAAAGGGATTCCACAAATCGTTTTGACTCAACAAGGAATACAGAAAATTGCCCCAACATAAGTATTCAGAGCCTTGCACCCCATGGCCAGTGACAAGCCCCTCGGTGTGCACGAGGGCAAGCCTTGTTATCCCTACGCTCAGACCCTAATTCCCGTCACATCTCCTTCCACCTCTCCCCTACACCTGAACTCATAACATGTAAGGAACGATTTTGATTGGTTTGCTAATTGGCATAACCCTGATTCAAATCCAAATATGTATATGAAGTGGTAAACCCAGCATCTAGCCTAGAATGAGTTAATTAAGCCCAAGTTTAATTTACTCTGAATACGAAATTTAGATTCGAGCTCATGACAGTTAGCTTAATTCACCTGAAAATGAAGTGTTGGGTGGTTGCATGTTAATATAACTAATTTGTACATCATGAATCTGCCACTGCATCTGCCCAGCGATCTCATTCACTGTGTCAGATAGCTCTTTCATATTTGCTAGACTGAGCTTTCCTCATCTTAAGGCATAGAATGGATACTGACAAATGCACATTGGATTATTGGACTGCTAAATGTACTGCACATGAATAGCCAGGGTTATGGGAGCGTTTACGATGTGCCTTGAGCCACAATACTGATAATGGTCTTTTCGCCCTTTTGTGATCAGCAAGCTTTTCTGCAATGCTGATACTAATCAAATGGCTCTTGCTATGTACCATGAGAGTGGATGCACTATATTTTTGTAACGAACTTTCTTATAATATTGATAGGGCTGCGGTTGAATTCGAAAAGAAGGCACATGCCGATAACCTTGAACAAAGTAAAGCAATGGAGAAAAATATGATTGCTGTGGCAAGTGAGATTGAGAAGCTTCGTAGCGAGCTTGTAAATGCTGAAAAGCGAGCCACTGCTGTCACCACAGCAGCAGCTGTAGCTAACCCTGGTACTCTACTGAATCTCCTATAAGCCTATCCTCCTTTTCCTGTTCTATATAAACTAATAGCTTTGGAAGTATTGTGGTAATTGTTTTTAACCGGTGTGTTCTTTTATTTAATTTTGTAGCCTCGAAATTTGCACACCAAATCCATCATCCAATGAACCATCTTTTTTCTTTCTTTTGCTCATATCGACTGAGATCAATGGAAGTTGAATGTGACTTTGTTAAGTAAAGGTTAAAGTAGTTAGGGAGGAGATGAGCAGCATATCAGCTATCATAGGATTGTAGCTGTTTGACTGAAAACTTGCTTTTAGCAGTCATAGCGCTAGTTTGCGGTTCTTGTGCTGTGTTGCCAAATCTAGTTATCTATGGGGATATCTACCAATCCCAATAATATTTTCCTATTATCGCTAGAAAAATGCTTTTGACTAATTATTATGTACTTATATGCAAAAGTAGAAAAAATATAAGTACTTCTGAAAAGCCACGCGATGCCAAGCGCAGTCATAGGCATCTTGACTCTTGAGCTTACTAGCGTGGGCCTGTTCAACCCAACTTAAGCTTGTCGAAAATCCTAGCTGTGGGAGCTTATGGTAGAGTAGCCAACAAAACTAGCTTCCCATAGAACTGATGGAGCCAGCCATTTGGCCCATCTTCAGCCTTCAGCCCGGAGAAGCTGAAGCTGAAGTTAGGCCAAATATCTATTAGTCAGGATACTTCTCACTTCAAATTACATTTGATTTTTCTTGTGCCATTGTTTTCAATTAGTCCTCTACAACCCTATTTCAGGATATGCTGCACCGTGTGGCACTTCTGAGGCAACATATGCTGCAACATATGGCAATCCTGAGGCAACATATGCTGCAACGTATGGCAATGCTGAGGCAACTTATACTGCAACATATAGCAATTCTGGTGCTTATAGCAGTAATCAGGTTTGTTAACTAGCTTTATCATTGTGCTCTTATTTGCTTTCGTATTAACTGCAGTATATTTTTCTGCCTAGATTGTTATAGATGTAATCATGTAAAAGCTGTACGATCTATTGAGTCTGAACCACGCTAATTATCTACGATTGAAGTATCGATCTCTCTTTGTGACTTGAACAGCTGTTATATTATTTTCGGTGATTTAGGGCCTATTCTTTTTCTTTTGTTGTTTTCATCTACAGTATGTTTGACTCATTTCGAACCTTGACATGGGGTTTGCGTATCTTCAAGATAGATTGAAAAATGTTGTTTCCACTCGTTTTTGTATTGCGCTGGGTGTCTCAAAATGATTTGATGTTTTGTGTAGTAGCTCTGAAGTTCCATTTCTCCCTGTAAGAGACAAAGCAGAATAGCATGGTTAACTGCCAATGATGGCAACCTGTTACATTATTCTAGTTATGGATCCCACTCGTTTACACCTTGCCCAGTCGATAGCATTGGGTATTTACATAATGCATGTGGTCATGTGGTGGTCTATGCTATAGGTTGATAAGTATGGGTGCCACTTGTCATGAACATGCCTAACAACCTAAAACTCTGTTTGGCTTATCTAGACCTATTTTTCGGGGAACTCAGAAGCAGGAAAGTTGAATATCTGAAAGTCAGTTCTAGCCAAACAACGTTCTCACAAAATGCTATCCTGACCAAATAACTTAATATGTATAGCTAAAACTCACCCAAAAACACATTTACACAAAAATCGATTAACAATATTTGTGATCCAAATGGACACATGGGTCATATATTCCGAGGTAAGGTCCCTCTACTTTGGATTTGATATCTCTTCCAAGCTCTAAAATACCTAATGACCGGTTTATATTACTGATCTTTGTATCTTCTTTTCATAGGCTCATACACGCACAGATGGCAATCCTCATTACATGGCTCCGCCGGTGCACTATGTGCAGTACGAGGGCCAGCAGCACACCAATGTGCAAAGATGAATGCTGATTCAGGGTATCTTTGACCTTGCATGCGTAACCTGAGGGCCAGCAGCACACCAATATGCAAAGATGAATGCTGACCAAGGGTATCTTTGACCTTGCATGCTATCTTAGGCTTGGCCAATGTAAACGGATAGATGCAGGATGCACCAAATTAAGGTTGATAGAGGAATCCATTGCATGGAAGTGTTGGAGATCCTGTTATTCATGCCATTTTGTTAGTCCATTGTGGAATGTGCGATTCGATAGTCTGAAGTTGAATCTTTCTGCAAATTCTCCATGTGCCATCCTGATAACCCATAAGTTAGTTGCCATGATTGAAATCCAATTCAGTGTCCCTTGTCAGGGATGCTGATGATCCGTGAATGTAGTTGAACGGTCATTTGTACATATAATGGACAATAACAACAAGTTGCAATTTCTGCAGGCACTCTCTTCAGTCTCTTTGCGCAATCCATCTTGCTTCCCAGTGAGAGCTGCAAGGCTTCGTCATCTTAATTTTTTCCTTTGAAAGGATGCAAAGTACTCGTTGTTTGTCCAATGGAGAGGCCACCGGTTATTCTCAGAGTTAGAACAAGAAATTGGACTAATGCCTTCTATCTCGAATGCCCAATATTGCCTGCATATTTGTATAAGATAATAACTATATTACGGTCGATTAATTAATGTTCCGTAAACGGAAATCAGGCCAAAGTTATTCTGCGTGAAGATGTTTTTGCATGGAAGGGCAGCATCGCGATTTTTGTGTAGCCCAACTGATCCATCACCTGCCCACATTGCAGCTCTTCTCCAAGGGCCGAAAACTTTCTGTGCCTAGAAGCCCACGTATAATGACACCAGCGGCTGTGGCCCTCTTCTAGATGACTTTGGCTTGCGCAGAAGCTCTGATGAGCTTAGGCTCTGTTTGGTTGGGCTTCTGTGAGCTTTTTCTATTGGAAAAAGTCTCAGCCCAACCAAACAGGGGGCTTTTGGTCAGCTTTTTCTAACAGCCAATAGCCGGAGTGCATATTATATAATATGGTGAATAAAAAATAAAAAAAAGAAAAAATTAGAAAAATCAAGAAAAAAAAATTCAAAAATTCAAAAAAATTAACAAAATTAGAAAAATAGAAAAAATAGCAAAAATCAGGAAAAATTCAAAAAAAAGTAAAATACAAAAAGAAAAGAAAATTTTAAAAATTTAGAAAAATTAACAAAAATTCAGAATTTTCCTTAATTTCCTGGATTTTTCTAAATTTTTGTTAATTTTTCTGTATTTTTCTAAATTTTTAAACCATTTTCTAAAATTTTTAGAATTTTCCTTAACTTCCTAGATTTTTCTCAATTTTTGTTAATTTTTCTGTATTTTTCTAAATTTTTAAACCATTTTCTATTTTTTTAGAATTTTTCTTAATTTCCTAGATTTTTCTGAATTTTTCTTTTTTTTCTGAATTTTTAAACAATTTTTTGAATTTTGTTAATTTTTTAGAAAATTTAGAATTTTGTTAATTTTTCTCAACTTTTGTTAATTTTTCTTTTTTTTCTGAATTTTTAACAATTTTTTGAATTTTTCTTAATTTCCTGGATTTTTCTAAACTTTTTTCTGAATTTTTAAACAATTTTTAGAATTTTCCTTAATTTCACGATTTTTCTGAATTTTTGAATTTTTTTGAATTTTTATTAATTTCCTGAATTTTTCTTAATTTTCTGGATTTTTCTGAATTTTTCTAATTTTTTAGGTTTTTTCTGATTTTTTATTCACCATATTATATAATAAACACTGTAGGGGCATTTCAGACATTTCCTCATATAACAGCCAACAGCCACAGCCGAACCAAACATGTATGTACTCACATCCCAACAGCCACAACCGCTTCTCCTAACAGCCAGCCAACAGCCGCAACAGCCACAACCACAGCCTAACCAAACAGGGCCTTAATGGCCCCTAAAAACTCTGTTGTGCAGAAGCCCTGATAAACCCTTATTCCCTTCTAGATGGCTTCTGAGTTTAGAGCTTATGAACTGAGGTAAATTGTAGAAAGTCTGTACTACCCTTTGAGTTATTTGTTTGCTATTTAAATAGTAGTAACACTATTTTTGTCTGTTTTAAACGTAGTTCAGCACAGAGATGAGATATAAAAATAGAAAAAACATGAATAACAACCATTAAGCTACCACACAACCAAAAAATTACACATAGAAGTATTTGGTTCACAATCATATATGTTTCTGTTATTTGATAGGTCAAATTGCTTTATTTTCCAAGAAAAAAGATACAAAGTATGAATAACACCACATCATGTAGATATTCGCACTCACGCTACCAAGCATGCAGCAATGCCATCGCGTATGTGCCCCATAGTGCCATCATCTACGGGCACAGCATTTCCGACCCCATTCGGAGGTGGCCCGTGTTGTAAAACATACTCCTCTCGCTCAATCCTCTCGAAATGCTCGTCACATAAAGTACTGTCACGAATAAAATTATGCAAACACATGCACGCGAAAATTATCATCTTCTGCTTCTCAACTGGATAGCTTGGTATGCCTCTGAGAATACGCCATTTCATCTTGAGAATACCAAATGACATTTCGATGACATTCCTTAATGATAAATGGCGATGGTTGAAGATCTCCCTCATCCCAACCGGAGCCGCCTGTTGAAATTCAGGCACATAGTACTATTGTCCCTTGTATGGTGCTAAATAGCCAATTCGGTTTGGATATCTCGAGTGAAAGTGCATCTAGGCCCCTAAATGTGTTTTGGTGGTTAATAACAAACGATTAGAGGACTAATGACTACTTGTAAGCATGAAAACAGGTTCAGTCCTCAACGGATGAAAAAGAGGAGCAATCGACGACCCCTCAAAAGAAAAAGAGAAAAAAAGAAAGTGGTAAAGCTTGTAGATATAGATTTCAATTTTTAAGTGACGAAAGTCACATTGAGTCTAGGACCACCATACTATTAAGAGGGGCTTGATGAACATGGTTGAAGAGAGTCTTTGCCGATCAAAAGTCGTTGCTGCCAAAAGCTCTCCAGAAGAACCCTAATCCTAGCCCCCAGCTCAAATCCGGACCTCAGCCCGGACAGTCCGGCCGAGGGTCCGGATTGGTATTGGACTGCCCGGACCTCCGCCCGGACAGTCCGGCCGAGCGTCCGGATTGGTATTGGACTGCCCGGAGGGTCCGGGCAAAATCCAGACAGTCCGGGCTCTCTGCCACCGAGACAACTAGTCGTTGGATTTGAAAATCCGGACAGTCCGGGCCAAATCCGGACAGTCCGGATTTTGGCAGATTCTTCATAACGGCTAGTTTTTGAGGAAACCTCTATATAAGCCCCCTTGCCCAAAGCAAGGGGAACTCTTTTGTCCATTCCATTTCCTGCCTACACAAGAGCATTTCTCCACTCCTCCAAGCACCAAGAGAGAAATCTTGAGAGGAAGAGAAAGATTTGAGTGATTTGAGATCCAATCCAAGCAACGCATAGAGTTCATCTCCGAGTGTTCATCAAGCTCATTTCTCTTGGAGATTGGGGTCTCCTAGACGGTTAGGAGTCCTTGAGAGCTCCCATCCTTGTGGTGAGCCTCAAGAAGTTTGTGAAGACCGGGATTCGCCTCCGAGAAGAAAGAATCACCAAGAAGAAGTCGAGGAGACGCAAGGGCGTCCTCGAGGGATAAAGGCTTGAGAGGGAGCCGGCTCTTGATCACGTGTGATTGAGCTACCCAAACGGAGACGTAGGATTCCTCCAAGGATCCGAACTCCGGCAAAAAATTCTTATCTCTTACTTATTCAATTCCGCACTTACTTTGCAAGTACTTTTATATAGTTCATATTTATCTTGCTTAGTATATTGGATTACTCATATTGAATATTGCCATCTTTGTTAATCAATCTAGTTTAATTCCGCAAAAGTTGAAGAATTGATTAACTTTGGATTAAATTTATTTAGTCGCCTATTCACCCCTCCCCTCTAGGCTGACATCTTGATCCTTTACCGAGTCAACAAGATAGTACTTTCCTATAGTTGGAGAAAAAATGAGATTAATTTATAAGCACTAGCGTAAATTGAACATACAAATTGTATATACACGTTAGTTACCTCCCGGAGGGTGTGGATAATCAGCATATTCAACCAAGACATCTGACCATACACGCGTGTCATGAGCAGATCTCAGCCATCCAGTTACCACAAAAGTAAACCTCATGTCAAAATCACAGAATGCCATGACATTCTGACTAGTATAACCATGCCTATTCGTGTGATTCACTTTTAGATGGGCTGGCACTGTCACACGAATATGTGTTCTATCAATTGCTCCAACGACATTATTGAAATGAGGGGAGAACATTGGTTTTCAAAGTCTACGGTGAACTTCAGTGAAAGCAAGATCACTTGGTTTTATATAATCAGTAGCCATGCGGTCTATATATTCTAAAACTTCACCAAACTTGACAGTAATAGTAGATGCACTATGTTCAAATCAATCAGCACCATTACTAGCCTTCCACGTGGTGTCTTCAGAGTGATAAAGAAATCACGCCATTCTTTATGCCGCAAGAGCTATGTAGCATAGAAATGCTCATCACTACCTTCCTCGGCTCCATCCTTCTCCACCAATGCCACCATCTCTCCAATCTCTGCTCTCATGGGATCAACAATCTCTGCTCTCATGGGATCAACAATCTCTGGAGCACTTGATGTCACCGAATTTTAACCCTTCTTTTCATATATGTCCAATAGGCGCAGCATGACACTAGAGCTATCATTCTCGAATCTCCTTTTTGATGGACCAGGGCTAGGTGAATAACCCATTGTTCTCTTCTTCACACTCTTGCCACATATTGGTGTGGTATCAAAACCTAACCCTCACATCCTGATCCTGCATCATCTTCCTCAATCCTAACTTGGACAGGTGCAGGTTGAGATGTTGCACCCGGTACCCTTACATACTCCCTCCGTCCCTCATTATAAGGCTGTCCCTCATACGAAAATCACGCTGTCCCAATTTATAAGGCGCAATTGAACCCCCGGGCGTCTTTCTTCCATTTTTACCCCTCCAACACAAGCGACGGCTCGGTTTCCTGGCTCGCCGGCGGTAGGGGTGCGGCCGGCCCTGGGCAAGCATAGAAATGAGACCGGGGTGGCGAGACGAACACATTCCCGCAGTCACTGGAGTGCGGCGGCGCTCCGGTTGCAGCGGCGGGCGGGCGCGGTTGGCGCCGGCGTCGGCCTCGCGTGGGTGCGGCGCTGCAGCAGCGGAACCACGCAATTGGGAGAGGGGAAAGGAAGAGGAAGTGGAGGGGAGTGTGTGGCCGGAAGGGATTGGGAAAGAAATCACCGGAGAGAGGGATTGGGGGGGCGGAGGCGGCGGCCGGACTTGGAGAAGGCGGCTGAATTCCGGCGGTAGAGGTTGCGGGGCTTCCAATTGGCGGCGGGATCGCGCCCAGGAGGTCCGTGCGATGCTTTCGGTGGCCGGAATCGACCGGCAACGGCGAGCTCAAGAGGCGGCAGTTGCTCCGGCAGCGGCTTGGGTGCGGAGGAGAGGGATGCCGCGGGGGAGGAAGAAAGAGAGGAGAAGGGAGGCGGTGGTTGCGGCACGGCTGTGGCGCCGGTCGTGGGGGAGTGGCGTCGGCGGTTTGCGCCGGCGGCCACGTCCTGCTCGTCGTGCGCGCGGGCGCGGGCAGGGGAGGCATGGGGCAACGCGCGCGGGGCATGCGGGTCTAATTACCGCTGTCTTGGTACCGTGTGTGGGGGGAATGTGCCTTATAAAACGGGACGGAGGGAGTATTTGTTTGTAACACTATGTGCATCAAAAATTATTCTCATCTTATCCTCGCTATCTAGTGGAGCAATCTGAAACTTGGCAGTTTCTAGACATCTCTGAAAAAAATAGTATACAAGAACACATGAGTACTCAACAATTGAATTTAATACTAAAGAACTAATGGAAATGATATACATCTCTGAACAAAATAATATACAAGAACACATGAGCTTACCTTAATCTCTGCATCCCACCACTCATCACTAGCCTCAATGGTACCCGTGACAGGATTTCTTCCCAGACCGGACGCATGTTGGTTCAATTCTTCCATATATTATAGTCTTTTTTTAGTGTCTTCCATCTATTCTTGAATTGTTTCCGCTCATAGTTTCTTTTGGTGCGCTCATTGAATTTTGTTATCAAATTGACATACTCAACATTGTTCAAACATTGGGTCGGCCTATTGTTGGCTTGCACTTCCTCCACACATACGTCAAGAAAAACCCTATGAGCAATGGCATCCCAAGTTGCTTTTCCGGTTTTTCCTTTATCCATCTAAGAACACATTCAAATCATCTATTCAATCACTTGAGATGTTGCTATTATTTGAACCGATAAGAATTTTCATGTAGATGTAACATTTAAGTAATAGGGATTAAACTTGAATAATCACATGAACATGCTGTATCAAAAAGCATCCAATGGAATTCATGCATCTAATTCATGAAAATTGTGCATATGTAAGAGTTGCTCCATTCCAAGATCATTTCAACTAATCATCAAATCTAGCAACCATCGACTTTGACAATACAAAGTCCAAACAAAATGATGATACATATACCACTTCGTAAGAGTTCCCAATCATACATACACCACTTCAAAATACTATTCATTACAATAAACACTGAAACAGGAATTAGTAAGTTGTATACACCACAACCCAACAACTATCATCATAAATCCACAATATTCATCTAATTTTCATAAATCCACTGTGGCAATGGCTGCTATCTGCATTCATATTCTGGACCATCATTCCATCTCAGGAAATAATGAAACATCAGACTTGCTCACATTTGGACTGAAGAAAAATGAGAGAAGAAAAGTACTTTCGGGAGGGGTGGCATGCGGCGAAGTCGTGGACGGGGTGGCCTGTTGGTGTCGATGTCGGAGAGGCGTGGCAGGGGTCGGCGTCGGGGTTGGATCAGGACACCGCGGGAGGGGTCGACGTCGGGGGAGGCTGAGGACGCCGCGGGTGACTTTGGCGGCAAAGGTGAAGGCGGTGTCGGGGAGGCAGAGGTGAGGGCGGCGCGCGTTGAGGTGCCCGTTGGATTTGGGCAAGGGCGGCGCGGCGAGGGCAACAGCGGTGCGACAGGGGTGACGGCGAGGCCAGCACGACGAGGCCGAGGGCGACGCGGCAGAGGTGAGGGCGACAACGGCGCTGTGGAGGCGAGGACGACGGCGGGATGGAGAAGGCGGATCTGGGCGTGGCTTCGGCTTAGGCGGCACGGCGAGGACGACGGCGACGGCGGCGTAGTGAGGGTGGAGCGAGCGGCGGGAAGCCAGATGCGACGAGCGGCTGGGCCGCGACGGGGCGGTGCGGGCCGAGGCAGGGCGGTGCGGGCTGGATCTGGCAGAGGCGAGGGCGGGGTGGCTGCGGGAGGGCGAGGGCAGGGCGGCTGTGGCGAGAGCAAGGGTGACGAGGGCGGGGCGGGAATGCGCGGCGAGGCGTCGGGGGAGGGTGCCGAAATGGGCACGACGACGGACGGTCTCGGGGGTCGGGGCGTACGGGAGGGATAGAGGGATGCGGGCGCGTGTGGGAGAAGATGGGGATAGCTCGGCACGTGAGGGAGAGGCAGAAAACAGTTCATAGTGACATTTTTGATGTAAATTGTTACAAAATTGGGGATGGAATTGGAGGTGACTAATGTAAAAGCTCGAAAAGCCTCCTTTGGTTAGTTTCTAGCTATCTACACAAAATACAGACAGCTTCTCCCTACAGCTAGGTACCTTCCACCCTTTCTAAACAGCTTATGGTTTCTTAGGACCATAAGCCATCCAAAAAGCTGTCTAGGGGAGCTCAATTAGGTTGGTACCAGTTCGAAACTGACAAGAGAGCCACTGCTTTGGATATTTCGCAACATTGAAAAGTCACTGGGATAAAGGTACACTAGCAGATCAGTTTAGCTATTTAATACACAGTTCACCTCCACTTGAAACTGACCTTTGACCCACGGTTCAAAAATGCATATCTTGGAACCCAGGAATTTCACATGAAACAACAGTTCAATCGGGGAACAAAGTATCCGACATGCCTAAAGAGCAAGGAAATGGCATAGAACAGTTCACCTCTACCATTACAGCGGCAGCTATGCATAAAGCACCAAAGAGTCCCGAGTTAAAACAGACATTACACGGTCAGCATACATCTTTTCTCTGAAACAACACTGACCTCAGTGATAGTTTGCTACACGTTGGACTCTCACATCACACCTAGGTACAAAAACACCGTAGGTTAGTGTCTACAAGTCGGTCCCGTTCAATCCATGGTCGTGCTCGCGTTGCGTGCAGTAGCAGCACACGGCATATGCTAGTCAAACTTACAACTCCGTCTTGACATCGTGTGCGTTCACACGGTATCCTTTCCGCGAGAAAAAACCAAAGAGCTTCGACAACTTGGAGCCGAAAGAGGAAGGCTCCTCTCTTGCCACCGGCTTTTTCTTGCATATCATATCGAAGTCATTCTTCAGATGGGGCTCGACTATCTTTTTCTGCATGTGCATAGGAAATGTTCATCAGATGACTGCCAAAGGAAATGAGGGTGTGGCTCTTGAACCTGATACTTGAACATCAGATGACTGCCAAAGGAAATGAGGGTGTGGCTCTTGAACCTGATACTTGAACACTAGAAGCCAGTATTATATTTACCTTGAACTCATCGAATGGACAGAAATCTTTGTTTCCACAGCCCTGCATTTGTAGTCCACCAAGGGGAAGAATAGGTAGTCAATTAGGGGACTTTTCAAGAATGACTTACCAATATCAAACACGCTTACCAATAAATGGAAAAAGGAACATTAGTGAGTCAGATGCATGGAGTGGGAGTGCCTATCCTATGGTCTAGAAAAGGAAATCAGCCAGATCGAGGAGTTTGTTTATGGTATATTGGTATGTATTCTGTGATTATCTTAGTCTACTTTGATTCTTCATAATGCGTACTAGATAAAAATTGCCGACTACATTTGTTGGATTAACTCCCGGAGCTTACTAAATCCCGTCCAGATATCCAATGGGAGCAGCTGAGTGGGATGAAACTCTCCAGAAGCCCTAGAGGAACCAGAAGTCAATTACGAAAAATAAAACTTGTAACCTTTGAGAAAGGCAAGGCTCAAACAATCATACCATAAGATACTACTATAATAAATCTCAGAAGTTATACTAGCAAAACAGGGATATATACTGGTTATGCCCCAGATACTGAGAAGAACAGATAAGGGGAATAAAGCACATGAATTGCAAAATTAGTCTTACAGGCATTGAAACTGGGGCTTCATTGTGTAGAACTTGCACAAAGTACGAGCTGTTTCGATCCTGAGATATTTTGCTGCCATCAGTTTTGCCAGGGCATTGGTATAAGACCAACATGTTGTTACTAGCAAAAGGTGCTACAACACTGCCCTTCCAGTTTCTTCTCTGTGGTGGCATAGGAGGTAGGTCCAATGGTTCTTCCTGCTGTATCTTCTCAAAATCTTGGTGCAAAAATTTTTAAGAGATGTTAAATAGGCAATAAGTTCTTCGAGACTTTGTTCAGGGCGAATGATCATGCATGGACGGAGTGGAAAATAGGAATCATACCTGATCCTTCAAGAAAAAGACCAAGAAGACATGTGAAAGGCACAACTGTTTCCGCATGTGCAAACCGGAGCCTTGCCTTCTCATATGTACCAACAGGATAGTTTTCTACAATTTGAAGAATAAATTTCAATCTAGAGTTTACACCATCATCATTATTTGTGATCTTATCTTCAATATTGATAACATTACACACTAATTCATAGCATGACATGTTCTAGCTATACACCGAGTAAGCTACCAGAAGAGACTCATCATGCAATAGGCATCTGGTACTACAAAAATTCCTGGGTCATAGCGGCGCGATAAAGGGATATAAGATAACAAAGGCATGAAGCAGGTATTCTAGCAACTGACTTTTTTTGCTAAGACTTCAGGGATACTGCTACCTTCTTTAGCTATGATTGCTTCTTCCATTGACTGGACAGCATCCTTGAGCAATGGCAGTCCCATTTTATAGTTTATTGATTCACCATAACCTTTCAGCACAAAACCTTCCAAATCATCTGTCCACTCTAGAAAATAAACCTGAATAGATAAACTTAGTTAGGCAATACTAAACAAATCGAGTCACACTGACATTTCGAGAACTTAAAGTTATTTAAAAGTTTGTACAATCAGTTACGAAATATGGCAATGAGTAATAGCACTAGAAGCAATCTTGGTAAATTAAAGTTACAAGAGGGTGAAATACTTGACAAAGAGGGCAGCTAGAGACAAGTGTAACTGATAACTGATTACCATACTTGAAAGAACATCAAACCAAAGTTGCCTGTCGGGAACTTTCAATACTATCTGTGAGAACACATTCTTTTATGGCACAGCAAAAATTCCAACAGGATCTGACTAGCCAGACACCCGCAAATGCCAATCCAATTGAGAAATGGACTGTCTTAATAATCTGATCATTGAACTATTGCAAACTTAGCCAACCTCACTGTCTTCTAACTGGGGGTGTTTTATTTTCTGGATAGTTCAAACTGACTGAAATGTTATTATTCTTATGAAATTACTAAAAGGGGAACCAAGTTCCCAGAATAATTATGTATATAGATTACTCCACACAAAAAAGCAATAGGGCGTATGCCATCTCACTGTATGCAGAGAGGGTATAGACTAGTTTGATGTCGAGGTACAGTGGTCAAATTGCCAGAGAAAAGCTGAAATCTGAAAGCAACCTACCTCAGCTTCATTAAAAAGTTGACAAGCTTGATTGGTTACATTCAGTAAAGATGCTTCCTGCAAAAAGAACAGCCAACTGACTAAATGTCCAAAGTATGTCACACCGAACTCTAGCGCCCATGAGCAAGGAGATACCTGTTTGCAAAGGAACCAGAGGGAAGAAACATCTTGTTTTGTAAAATTGAGGTGATAACGGCCGACTAAAGCAGATGTGACGTGTTCTAGAATAGGTTCCTTTTGCTTGTCAACATCAGGCTCCTTTCTTTTCCTGTAGTCCTGAACATGTTATTGTAGCTATAATTCTTTGGCCAAAATAACAAGTCAATAGCATCATAGCAAGGTCACAGTTGTACAACAAAGAGAAGATACATTGTATAGCATACAATACTACCAATAACAGTTAACTAGCATTCTATCATTGAGTGAAAAGAGAAAAGAGAACATAATCACATAACACCCAAAAAATAACAGAGATGTCCTAGTACAGATATGTAACAAAGAGAGAGATACAAACATGCCATTCCTTTAATAAGGAAGAAAGAAGGAACAGCACTACTGTATCCAACTTGTAAAGTACCAAATGCCCCAACAGGTGAAGCAGAGGAGTGAATGCAGCAAGCATGAGACATTAGGTGCAAGTCCGCATAATAATCTATCCAGATTAATTACATGTGTGCCTGTATTTGGGCTCTACAATATTTAGTACTTAGTGCAACATAAAAGCACCATTTGCATCACAGCTGACAATATCTGTCTTTCATTTAGCTGAATTTAACAATGCCTGTTCAAAGTAGGGTCATTTTGATATTCATTCACATCTCTTTCAGCTACGACGGGAGCAACCAAAGCAAAAGAAATAAAAAATGTGATGTCACATAAGCATTTTATCTTCTTAAAAACATGTTATTTATTTCTCAACAATGTTAGTGCTAGTGCTACCCTAAATAGTACCTTGTATGTTTGACAGCTATCGAAGAAACGCAGACAAATATCACTTGCACGACTCTCACTCAGAACAGAGAAGGCACGGTTTTTCCCAACTCCAAGTTTTCCTTTCCCAGAAAGTAGTCCCAAACCAAATGCTACTGCACTAGCTGATGCTCGAGGAACCTGCATATCAAACATACAGCAACAGTTAATGCTACTGTGCACGGCAGTAATATTCAAAACATTTAACATCCTTCAGCAGCAGAAACAGCAAAATGTAGGTATAATTGCCCAAACTATGGCATGTGAACTCCAGAAAGCTGGGAACAACAGAAATTTAAGACTTACTACAAGAAGAGACACCAAAGGTCACGAAAGCAACCTAAATTTTTACTCCCTCCAGTGATAAAACTGCTTCAAGTTACTTAGTAATCTAGACGAGATTGTACTATACTATATGCATATAATAGAAAAGGCAAAGTTTTATCTCCAGGTAGAGACTTCTAACAGAACTTCTTTTTTTGGCATTGTTGACTTGTTTCAAATTCTAAAGCAGATAATGGAAGCAAAAAGATAAGGCCATTGAAGGAAGAAAGCATAATTGAAGTGGATTGTATAGTAGAATATAACTGCATGTCTATGATGTATTCCATAAAGACCTGTATGTAATTAAAGTAGAAATCATCATATACCACAGCAGAAACTGTTGGACTCTTAAGTTACTCTGTTCACAACACATGAGACTGGTAGTAATTTGAGGTTCTCCTAAAGGCTATATAATTCTTCCCCATTTCATCTGATGATGAACAGAGCACAACCAAGAATCCTTGGTTTGCTCTCTGCTGATATCAACGCATTAAATAGATGCAAGAAGCTATGTCGAGCTTACCTGAGTTGCTCTTATTGAATACACGTCAGGGTGATATTCCTCATCAAATAGGTCTTGAAATCTCTCCTTCACTCTGATAGCAAAATTATACAGCTCTTCCTCGCCTTCACTAACCAGCTCACCACCTGTCACCCTACCCTTCCAACGTGACTCCCACCCCTTTATCCAGGATGGAATTTTCTTCAGAGAATCACTGTCAGGCCCTTGATTTGCCTCATTCACAAGAGCCCCCAACCGAACCGCTAGTCTATCCAACTCCTTGATTCTCTTTTTGGTAGGAGCACGAGTCCCATGTCTTGCCTGGTGAACAGAATTACCAAATAAACTCAGCCAATTTCATCCTACCAAGACTAGTAAGTGGTAACACAGTGAGGAACGACCTAACATACACTTTTAAGCTTGGTTTTCATTTTAGCTTGGTTTTCAACTTTTAATTCCACACTACGCGCAGAACCTAGCGAACTCAGAGAACAGTTTAGCACCGCATTACCATATTACCAACATGACTGATATTAGTATTACTTATACTATTCTCTTTCACGCAATACTGTACAGAATGTGGGAATATACACTAGAACTGGGTAGCAAAAGGCAGTAAAAAAATGTAAAATGCAGAAGAGGGAACTTACCACAAGATTGAGGTGGATCACGCGGCACTCATCCGAGATGGATGGCACGGAGACAATACTGTTGGACCCTCTGGCCACATCATACCTGCAAAAATCACAACGAAGGGGTTAAACCCTCCCGATTCTCCCAGCCCTAGCTGCAGCCTCGATACCACGACGCAAATACCAAGCATCCGAAACTAACTCGAATCTCGCCCCGTCACGAATCCACCAGCGAACAACAAGTTGGGATCAGGCAGCGGTTGGAGAGCCGAGATAGAGAGATAAAGAGTGAGGGGGAGGGGGAGATAGAGGGGTACCTGGTGACGGTGGAGAGGTGGCGACGGACGTCGAAGGCGCCGGGCTCGGCGGCCGCCGGCGAAAGGGAAGCGGCGGCCGCGAGGAGCACGGCGAGGAGGAGGAGGAAGGGGAGAGGCGTGCGCGGAGCCATGATCTGCTTTGGTTGATTCGGTGAGAAGAGGACTGGTTCGAGTTTTGATGTTTTGGACGACGGCGACCGGGCGTCCGGGCCTAGCGAGCCGGCTAATGTCGGTGCTGGGCGAGCAGGGGCCGGGTGTGGCACGTCCCCCGGCCCTTGGGCCATCTGGACGGTCGATTGCGTGGGCGGCGTCGCGCTGGACGGCCGGGATGGCGTGGAACCCGTTGCTGTTGCGCTGGCTCTTAAAATCTGTGTGCGTGTCGCGGAGCTGCCACGTGCTGCGTACTCTGTGTCACGTCGTGTGCTGTTCTAAACTTCCAGTTGAATCCTTGCACGAGTAGCAGGAGAGACCGATAAACGGAGATTAGACTATAAGTTAAAAGTCACGGTGAAAATAAGTATGTCATATTTATAACTGATTGTTAGAAGTGATTTTTTAATTTAAGTTTATTGTTTATAATTAAGAGTGTAAAATTTAAAATATCTCTGAACTCATTTATATGTTGTTTAGCAGATAAAATCATTCTTTTAGGGTGTTTCTTTATACAGGTTGCCAGAAAAATTAATCTAAAAGATAAAACGACAATAATATGACATTGGGATGGCCGTGGGCCTAGGTGGCGGATCTAGAAGCCAGCGAGATGGAAGGGGGCGAGGTCCGATGGCAGTGAAGGGCTCTCTTTTCTTTACCGATTTCTATTTCTCCCTTATCATTTCGTTTCTCCATTCGCATGGTTTGTCTGTCAAACATGGTGTGTTCAGGATTGTCATCTCGACGGCATCCAACATCATCTTCTAAGCTGTATGAGCAGCCGCATTGTCGTTGGCATGCTGTACTAGCGTTATGAAGCAAGGAAACAGGAGAGCCAGGCAGCGGAAGCGAGTAACCGATGCCCACCGAGAAGCCAGACCAACCGGTAGGACACAACACCTACTGAGAGAACCCAATTGTGAAGATAGAGAAAAAACAGAGTCTAAAAACAAATATTTTAGGATCTTTGTGAGCTTTGGTGGATCTATAGAAGCCTGTGGCATCCTCGAAGACTTGTGTGGCCAGTAATAAGCACGTAGGCAGAAATAGAAGAGAGATGAGGCAAATCACCGAGAATAGTATATCATAGTAGAGTATTTGCGTATAGGACTCAATAGTATATTTTAGTAGAGTATTTGCGTATAGGACTAGGCCTTGTTTCCATCACAAAACCAAACTGATTCTCATGAATTCACAAATAACATGTGATATATATATTTTTCACGTACGACTGAAGAGTGAGATGAAATCGGCGAAGACTGAAATGAACAGCTCCCAACTAAGGTCTCGACTGTAAAAGAAGTAACCCTGTTTGTACTTTAGTTTAAAAACAAAGACTAAAACGAGACAAGCAACCCAATAGAAATTCTATCCGAGTAGCCAGGTAAAGAGAGCCAGCACCAAAATTTAATTTCAAAGAATTGGCAGGGCCGCGCGAACACGTACCCCTCTACCACAAATTATGATGTTCACTCTCCCACTTTGGGAGATGGTAAGCTAGCGAACCCACCAAGTGCAATGTGGACCACTAACCTAAGCCACGGGCCTTCCTAATCGCCCGTCGACCCCGTCCAGGTAAGTATTGAGCAACGGTGCCCCTGGCTATAGTTTTATAGAGAGACCTCACGGGGCAACCAGCTTCGGTTGTCGATGTGGGACTAAACTGAAGGTGTTATGTCCGCTCTACGCCTCTGACACAGCCGCTCGTGTCTTTTTTGTAGGTTATCCATCAAACTACCCATTGGATCCATACGTGGTCATTACTGCAAACACTGGATGTGCGGAGTGTGGCGTACCCGGTTTTAAGGCCGGATAAACCCTTGCGTTTACTGTACCGGTCCCTAGATCAGTAGCCGGTACACACAAGTTAACATGTATCTCATTATCATACACGCACATATCAGAGTATTAGTCATATAAAGGCCGTCTAAGCCGAAGATATTGTACCTGTAGCTCAACGGCTAAAATCTTGCAGCGGAAATCAATCGGTGATGTGGCCCATCAGTATGCCATACCTGACAGGCAACTGACAGGGATAATGCCCTAACCTCATATTCAACATCGGTACTCTCTGAACATTTCTTCCTTGTGTCTGGCCAAATCAACAAGTCAGGTGAGTACATTGAATGTACTCGCAGGCTCCCCTTCGGGGTGAATATCACAGATATATGCAAGCACCGGGGAAACAATAAAGAGGCTCTAACCTATGTTTCATAATTGAGCGGAAAAATAAGTTTTCATCCGAAATAACTAAGTAGATAATAAAAGCTTATTTTCGAAAACAACATCGGCCCTGCCGAGTCATATCAATCAACCATAATATCATTCCTGCAAATTCGGCCGTCCGCCACGGGAGCGGCCAATTACTTTCAATAGATAGCCGTTCCTACCCTCGGGTAGGACGACGTCCAATAATACCACTTTTCACCTCAGATAACCGTTCTTATGTCTTGGGTGAATGGCGTCCCACTCATAACCACACCTCCCGTGTAATCTTGTTTACACGGGGCACTCAGAACTCACTCTGCATGCTCATCAAGCCAGATGCGTCCTTAAACCCATATCCCATGTTGAAAACTTCGTCTAACCAGTTGTGTGGCTTTACCAGATTGTGTCCATGACCGAGGACGCGGCTATTCGAATAGATTTTAACACTCTGCAGAGGTTGTACGGCTTTACCCACAAGATGTAAGTCACTCTGGGTACACTTTGCAACGTATACTGACAGGGATATTACAACGAGATATTTTGCCCATTTTCATACTAGGACTGGACCCGCTAGATGATTCTCTCAACTTTTCTTTTGTCCCGTGGACTCAAAAGAGGAACTCCTCACCTTTGTGTCGAACCTCTACCCACGGAGTTACGTGGAGGTCAAGCCTCTACCAACGTATTCACGTGGAGGTCCTCTAGGGATGTCAATCTACCTAGTACCCTCTTCCTACTGCCCACGGGTCCAGATACTAGCACTCGACGGGGTAAAAGCCAAGTCCTTCCCATAAAGGACATGTGGACGTACGGGGGTGAACCTGGTTTAGTGGCACGGTAGGTTTGATCCTTAAATGATCCGAGAAAGACTTCACACCTCGTCCGTCGCTCGGACAACGAGAGCCACGTTGGGCCTTACCTCGTATATTTATAATCCTTCTTGCTTTCACCCTTCATTTCTAATCCGGATCCAAATCATCTCCATTTTGCTTTTTATTTCGAAAGCATCCCAACTCGTGGATTATACTGTGACCCCATTCTCGGTGGTCACAGCGGTCCATCCCCAAGTCATTCTCATTCGAGATTACTGGGAATCCTTTTTTTTTGCGAAAACCTAGTTTTCTTCTACGGCGGGGCTAAGCAATATATGTATATACTACCTCTAGGTTATTTGATATTTTCTTCAGAATATATAGTCCTTAGGGCGACAAGGAACCTGGGTCGGCCTAGGGTTTCTACCACTTCGGTCATATCTGTGACTACATAAAATATCATTTCTAACATATAGCATGCATGTTTTGCAAACAAAATAAATATTTCGCAAACATGGGATTCAACATGATCAAAGAAGTAGGGCTTGCCTGGCAAGTCCTGGTTTTGATCTTGGTGTAGAGGTGTTTCTGGGCCTTCCTTGTGAACGTATGTCACTCCGTCAACTACACGGTGAAAGCGTCGAATAACTACTGACAGCGGGATCCCCAAGGGATAGGCCCAAGGCAAGGAGTCGGCCCAATAAGCCTAGGGTGGCCCAAATCCGCTGGTGGAGGCCCACTCGGCAGAGCAGCCTCGCGCAGCCCACTCGGAAGTAACGGCCGGGTGCCATCAAGTCCAGGCGTTACTACTACATCAAGGCAGACATTACCCGGGCGCAATAAGTAGAATAATGGCGCACCTTAAGTGAGCCATAACTGCGACCCAGCCAACTGGCCGAGTCGGCACTTGTAAAGCCTAGCCTTGTTGGCCCTATAGAAGGCAAGGCTAGGGCTCCCACGCGAGGGGACACACGGATAGACGCAGAGAGAGAGAGACTTAGCTTTCTTCTTCCTCTAAGCAAGAACAGCAACCTCCATTTTTGTAATCCTCCTCACACAAGACCAGGAAGATATTTAGCAGGAGTAGGGTATTACCTCTTCCATAGAGGGCCTGAACCTGGGTAAAATACTTGTGTGAACCGCCCTTGGATCATCCTCTTGCGCCCCCAAATCCTACATAAAAATGAGTATTGCTGCGAAATCCTCGCGACAGTTGGCGCGCCAGGTAGGGGCGGCACATGCTGGAGCTATGATCCGGGCGGGATCTCCTCTGGCCACCGGCGGCAGGCTTGTGGCCAATGCCACGCCGCGGCACTCTGGATCCGCCGTGCTCCCGGAAGGCGTGAAGCTTTCCTTCGGGAGCCTGCACTTCATGGCCGACGCCTTCGGCCAGCTAAGCCTCCAGGATCCGGTTCCCCGTTCTGCGGTGGAGCCGGCACCCAGGCGCCTCCTGGGATCTTCAACAATGCATGATGGCGAGGTGTCTTCTCAGCTCGTTGGCATGATCGGCTCCGACTCTCTCCTGTCCGTCCTGAATTCCGCATCCGACGGGTGCGAGAGCTCACATAGCTGCGCTTCCGCGGTGGAAGTGTACATGGTCGCGCCCAGTACCACCGACACCGCAGGTACGTTAGGCGCGATGGCTAGGGCAATGGATGAGCTTTTGCGCACGCCTATTACCGGTCAGTCGGAGGCAGAAAGGGCCATCGAGGCTTCTCGTCAGGCCATCCTGGCTGAGTGGGATCGCGTCGACCAAGAGAGAGTGGATCTCGAGGCACGTGAACGCGAATATGACGGGGCTCCGGCTCACGGGACCCGCTGGCACCTGCACCGCGCCACTTCATCAACTGTTCGGAGGGGCCACGACGTCCGCAACTCCCTTTTGGGACAAGAGCGGGATGGTGTCCCGGTTTACCAGACTCCGACGCAGAATCTCATCGCGGCTGCCGCGCTGGCCGACTCGCTTCCGCCACTGGTGGACGGCCCCGCGGCAGAGACATACCACCGAGTCGTCACCCTGATGAAGATGGCGGTGGAACAACAAAACGAGGCTACTTCGGCGCGCGACCGACTGGATTCCAGGTCCGCGCGGAGTCTGCCCTCCGCGGCTCCGAGTTGCCCTGTCACCGTAGGCTCGTCGCAGCCGAGTCGCTCCACGAACCGACATCCCAACGCCCGCCAGGAGATAAACCAAATCCAAGCGGAGCGGCGCTGAGCCAACTCTCCCCGAGCCCGGGCAAACAATGCCCGCGACGCGTAGGACGACATTGAAGGGCTTCGGGCGGCTAGGATGCGGGCAGAGCGTCGTGGCGGCGAGGTCAACCAGCCGGGCAGCTCAGCCTCCACCGGCCCGCTGTGCTTTAGCCGGCGGATCCGCTCCGAGCCATTTTCGGACCGGTTCCGAATCACCAATGGCGTTGACAAGTACGACAGCACTGCCAAGCCGGAAACTTGGCTTGCCGACTATCTCGTCGCATGCAACATTGGTGGGGGCAACGAGCGTGTCGCCCTCCGCAGCCTCCCCCTGATGCTCGAAGGCTCAGCGCAGGTGTGGCTTAACAGCCTGCCCGAAGACAGCATTTACGACTGGAGGGACCTCCAGGAGGCTTTCGTCAAAAACTTCGACGGCACGTACAAGCGGCCCGGGAATGCGTAGGACCTCTGGCTCTGCGTTCAGGAGAAGGGGGAGTCGGTCCGTGACTACATCCAGCGCTGGACCCAGCTCCGCAACTCCATTGAATATGTCTCTGAGACCCAGGCCACTCAGGCCTTCTATCAGGAAATTCGGTACGAGCTGCTGAAGCATAAGTTGGCCAGGTCCAACATTCAGACCATGGGCCAACTCATGGAGGTGGCCAGCAAGTACGCAACTGGCGAGGAGGCCATGTGCTATGAGGACAAGGGCAAGGCGAAAGCTGAGTCCTCGGGGCGCAAAGGCCAAACCGACTCGAGCCGCAAGCTCAGTGGCAACAGCCCCCAGAAGCGGAAAGGTGGCGGTGGAGACGGAGTCGGTGGAGACGGAGTCGGTGGAGCCGACTTGGTTGCGGCTGCAGAGCGCAGCAGCCCGCACGGCGACGCTGGCCGGAAGAAGGACCGTCCTTGGCAGCTGCACAAGGCACCAAGGCTGTCTTTCGAGAAAATCCTCGACAAGCCCTGCTCCTTCCATAGCACCCCCGACTACCAGGCGGGACACTCGACCAGGGAGTGCAGCTTCTTAAAGCGCCTCCGGGAAGAGAAGCAACCCGCTTCTGACACCGGCGATACGGGTGGCCCTCCTGCGAGTAGTGGCGCCCCGCAATATCCCCCACAGAAGGGCGTCCTCATGATCTTCCAGGGATCCGATTCCAAAAGGAATCGGAAGCTACGGTACCGCGAAGTGAACGCGACCGTTCCTGCGGTTCCCCAGTGGCTGGACTAGTCCGAAGTGCCAGTCGGTTTTGACTGGCTCGACCACCCGGACCGCATCCCACACCCGGGCAAGCACCCTCTAGTGGTGGATCCGCAGGTCGGCGGATTCAAGCTTCGCAAAATCTTTATGGATGGCAGCAGTAGCATCAACATCATCTTCACGGACACCCTGAAGAAAATGCAAATCTCGGAGTCCCAGCTCTGTTCCAGTAGCACTACCTTTCACGGGATAGTGCCAGGTAAGTGCGCCAAACCACTGGGCCAGGTCTCCCTGGAGGTTGTGTTCGGCGAGCCGAACAACTTCCGGGTCGAAACCCTGGCCTTCGAAGTTGTCGACTTCAAGAGCGCCTACCACACCATCTTCGGCCGTCCGGCTTACGCCAAATTCATGGTTAGGCCGTGCTACGTCTACCTCAAGCTGAAGATGCCGGGTCCCAAGGGGGTCATCACCGTCACTGGCGACTTCGAGCGTTCCAACGAGTGTGACATCACCAGTGCAGACATAGCCGAGTCCCTGGTCGTGGCTGAGGAGCTGGAAGGCATCAAGAGGACTGTCGACCTCGAGCAGGCTCCACCAAGCAAGAAGGCGGCAACCGAGTCCGCTTTCCAGTCGGCCAAGGATACTAAGAGTATCCAGGTCCACCCTGATGACCCGTCCAAGACGGTCCAAATCGGGTCCGACCTCGAGGCCAAACAGGAAGGCGCGCTCGTCGACTTTCTTCGTGAGAATTGGAACATCTTCGCATGGAAGCCAGCTGACATACCCGGAGTTCCAAGAAAGTTCGCCGAGCACTCCCTCAACGTCATCAAAGACGCGAAGCCAGTCAAACAGTCCCTCCGCCGCTTCGCCGAGGACAGGTGCAAAGCCATCGGAGAAGAGATAGCCCGACTCCTTGCGGCCGGGTTCATCAAAGAGGTTTTTCACCCGGACTGGTTAGCAAATCCAGTCCTAGTTCTTAAGAAAAACAAGACTTAGCGAATGTGTGTAGATTACACCTCGCTGAACAAGGCTTGCCCCAAAGACCCGTTCGCACTACCTCGAATTGATCAGGTAGTCGACTCCACGGCCGGGTGTGAGTGTTTGTGTTTTCTGGATGCCTATTCAGGCTACCACCAGATAAAAATGAAAGAGTCAGATCAAATAAAAACTTCTTTCATTACCCCATTTGGGGCTTATTGTTATATCACGATGCCTTTTGGTTTGAAAAACGCTGGCGCTACATATCAGCGATGTATGCAGAAGTGTTTGCACGACCAGATAGGCACAAATGTCCAAGCCTACGACATTGTAGTAAAGACAAGAAAGAGCACGGATCTCTTGACCGACTTGGCCGAAACCTTCATCAATCTCAGGAGATTCGATATGAAGCTCAACCCGGAGAAATGCGTCTTTGGAGTCCCCTCGGGGAAGCTACTCGGGTTCATCGTTTCCGAGCGGGAATCGAGGCAAACCCGGATAAGATTGAGGCCATCCTCAAGATGGACAAACCGAAGGACCTGAAAGCTGTCTAGCGTCTAACCGGATGCGTGGCTGCACTAAGTCGGTTTATCTCCCGACTCGGTGAAAAGGCCTTGCTTTTTTACCGACTCCTCAAGAAATCCGACTCCTTCGAGTGGACTGACAAAGCTCAAAAAGCCTTCGACGACCTCAAGCGACTGTTGTCCACGCCTGCAATCCTTGCTGCACCAATGGAAGGGGAGCCCATGTTGCTCTACATTTCGGCACCAATCACGTGGTCAGCGTCGTTCTGGTGGTAGAACGCGCAGAAGAAGACCGAGTGCAGAAAGTGCAACGACCCATCTATTATGTCAGCGAGGTCCTCTCCGAGTCAAAGCAGCGCTACCCGCACTACCAGAAGCTCGTCTATGGCATGTTCATGGCAGTGCGGAAGCTTGTTCACTACTTCCAAGCCCACTCGGTTACCGTGGTCAGCCACACTCCCTTGTCAGACATCATCAACAATAGGGATGCCATGGGCCGAGTCGCTAAGTGAGCGATTGAGCTCATGCCTCACGACATCAACCACGAGCCCCGCAAGGCTATAAAATCCCAAGCTCTCGCTGACTTCATCGTCGAATGGACAGAAACCCAGTCCCTCCCGCCCCAAGCGCACTCGGAGCACTGGATCATGTACTTTGACGGGTCGAAGATGCTTGCGGGCACGGGGGCTGGAGTTGTCCTCATCTCCCCCAAAAGCGACAAGCTCCACTATGTGCTGCAGATCCATTTCACGGCATCCAATAACATCACAGAGTACGAAGCGCTGCTGCATGGCTTGCGCATAGCAGTCGCACTCGGTATCCGCCAACTCCTATGTCGCGGCGATTCAGATCTGGTGGTGCAGCAGGTGATGAAGACGTGGGACGCCAAGGACCCCACCATGGCAGCGTATTGTGCTGCCGTGCGCCGACTCGAAGGTCATTTCGAAGGCCTCGAGCTTCATCATGTATGCCGAGCCGACAACGAAGCGGCCGACTCCCTCGCCCGGATCGGCTCTGCTCGCGAAAAGGTACCACCTGGCGTTTTTCTGCAACAACTACATCAGCCGTCCGTCAAGATGGATTCCGCAACCGACTCATCCGAGGCCACGCCACAAGATTCCGGAAACGATGACTCGACCTAGGAAGGTGTCCTGGCCGTCATCCCTCTCTGGACTCAGCCATTCCTCGCTTACCTCTTGAGGAAAGAGCTCCCTGAGGATCAGGTCGAGGCACGTCGAATTGTGCGCCGCGCTAGGGCCTACACCGTCGTCAACAATGCGCTTTACAAGCGCAGCACCTCTGGCGTTCTTCAGAGATGCGTTTCACCGGAGGAAGGTAGAGAAGTCCTTGAAGAAATTCACTCGGAAACCTGCGGCCACCACGCTTCGTCGCGAGCACTCGCCGCCAAGGCTTTCTGCCATGGTTTTTTCTGGCTTACTGCTCTTGCCGATGCGGAGGAGCTTGTTCGCACCTGTGACGGCTGTCAGCGGTACGCACGTCAGTCGCACATGCTGGCTACCGCGCTCAAGACTATCCCTATCACATGGCCTTTTGCTGTGTGGGGACTCGACATGATGGGTCCGCTCAAGACAGTGCGAGGAGGGTTCACTCACCTCCTCGTAGCAGTCGACAAATTCACTAAGTGGATTGAGGCCAAGCCTATCATGAAGCTTGATGGTCCGACTGCCGTCAATTTCATAAAAGGGGTCATCTTCCGATTTGGCATCCTCCACAGCATCATCACCGACAACAACAAGAATTTCACGGCTGACATCTTCTGCCAGTTCTGTCGGGACCACGGCATCCGACTCGACTATGCCTCGGTGGCCCACCCACAGTCCAATGGGCAAGTTGAGCGTTCCAACGCGCTCATCCTCCAAGGCATCAAGCCGCGGCTGCTGGTTCCTCTACAGCGGTCCGCCAGGTGCTGGATTGACGAGCTCCCCTCTGTCCTTTGTAGTTTACGAACTACTCCAAATCACTCGACGGGTTACACGCCCTTCTTCATGGTCTATGGAGCCGAAACTGTCCTGCCGAGTGACATCCTCCACGACTCCCCGCGAGTCGCAGCTTATGTGGAAGCTGATGCCGAGTCGGCAAGACAGGACAACCTCGACCTCCTTGAGGAAGCACGGGAACTTGTTCTTTCGCACTCGGCCGTTTACCAGCAGAACTTGCGCCGCTACCACAGTCGACAAGCGTGAGGCCGAGCTTTCAATGAAGGCGACTTGGTCCTCTGACTCATTCAGAACACGGCATGCATGCACTAGCTTTCCCCGCCTTGGGAGGGACCGTTCATCGTCAACCAAGTGCTGCATAACGGCGCCTACCGACTCCAGGACCCGGCAATCAGAGAGGTCACCGAAAGGACTTGGAACGTTGCCCAGCTACGTCCTTTTTTCACTTAAAACTTTGTATCTACAATACTTAGCAGTGTTGATCATGAATAAAATTTCCTTATCCCGAGCGGCACTCGGGGGAAACACTTTTTCCATAATTTCGAGTCGGAAATATTTATTTTACTGTTAAACTGGTTTGTTCCCTTGGGCAACCCCCGGGGACTACACCAAACATCTGAGTGGGACTCCCCCGGGCAACCCCCGGGGAGCTGCCTCCACCCACTGGGTGTTGCCATTCGGCTCAAGCTATTTTGACTCCTCTAACTTTGTTTTCTCCACGAACGTCTAAGTAAATATGTACGGTACCTAAGGCCCACTCTTCGTCCCCAACTACAGTCGCAACCCGGCTGTTCGGTTGGCAAGAGCAAAAGCTAAAGGTCAACCTGCATATGAAAGGACTTAATGCAGAAACAAAACTAAGACGAGCAAAATAACTTGGGAAAAATGATACAACACGTTTATTGCAAAATAACATATATTCAACTTAGCAAGTTTTTACATCATTTTACTCGGCATACCGAGCCTAAACAAAAACATTTATTCTTCTGGAGTCGCCTCCACGCGCTCCTCCAGGTCGGTAAACCCGGCGATCCAGCTGGCGGCGCGGCGAACTCGGGGGAGGAGCTCCAGAGGATCAATCGGTTGGCCCTCCGCGTTGAGTGGAGCTCCGGCGGAGATCGCGTCGACGTCCGCATCGGGTTGGTGTGCCATCACCATCGCCAGCGCCATGCCGGCTCCCGAGCGCGCCGCCGACTCCTTCCACTTCTCCACCTCCGCCGAGCCTTGCGTGAGCTTGTCGGCGAGGGCGAAGATGCTGGAGCTCGCTTCCTCGTTGGGCCACAATGTGGCATAGAGGTCCTGCGAAGCCAACTTCATGCGTTGCACCAAGCTCTTCACTTGGAGGAGTTGGTCCTCCAAAGTGACGACACAACTGGACATCAATTCAGGCGTCCAGAAGGTCTCGAGCGCCGTTTCAGTTGGCTGCGACAGCGCCCGGAGTCGGAGCGCCGCTCGGCTCGCCTCCTCCTCTGGTTCTGGGCAAGCGTCTAGGTGTGAGTTATTGCGAGAAAACCGACAAGGAAATGTGCGAAAGAAGCTGGCAAGGGACTCGGAGGCTTACCGAGCAAGGTCTCATTGGCACTCTTGAGGTGCCCCAGGAGCTCCGCCTCATGCTTCTCCCACTCGACAATGGCCGCTGCATGCCGCTTCTGTGACTCGGTCATCTTCGAGTAGAAACTGTCGACTTGCCCTTGCAGCTCATGATTGGTGGCTTTCAGTTTTTCAAACTGATCCACCAGCTGCTGGTGCTCCGACTACAGCAAGACGGTGGTCCTCGAGCTCTCACGAGCTTGCTTGAGCTCGTCATGGAGCTTGGCCTCGCGAGCGTTGATCATTTCCTTCACCCTCTCCAACGAAATGGAGGCCTTCAGCTGTCCTCGAAGGCGGGCGTTTTCGGCCTCAACGTCTGCCGATTCAAAAAGATTAAAATCAACAAAATCTCAAGGCAAAAAACTAATATGACTCGGATACCTACTCCCCGCAGCGGCGAGCTTCTCTTCGAGCTGCCGAGTCCTGGTCCTTTCATGAGCCAGTGCTTTCTCGAGAGAGGCATTCCTCTCCATGAGCGCCTGGCTGTTTCCGCCGAGTCAGACCACCACCTGGACATAAGGGAAGTCCGGGTCAGCGAGACCCGAGTTAGTAAGTCTCAAGCCGACTCAACTAGCCGACTCGAGACTCAGGGGCTACACCCACTGGGTGCACTGATCGTGCCCCCAGCGTTAAAAAGGAAGGAAATTCGGTTGCGAAGACTTACCCCGACGGAATGCTTCAGAACGCTGGACGAGTCCGCCAGCGTGCCAGCCAGGTCCGCGAATTCCCTCAGCTTGACGCCAAGGGCTGTGACTCGTTGCGTGGCCTCCTGCGCCGCCGCGCACTCCTCCGCGCTACAGCCTGGCAACGTAAGTTGCGGGATGGGAGCGGGGACATTCGGCGGACCGGGTGCAGATCCTTCCGCCGTGGACGAGGAAGCCAGCACAAGGCATCGCTCAACTGTCGAGGGGGACTCGGAGGAGTCGGTGCCGACAGTGACCGTCAGTGCCGGGTTTTGCTCCGGAGACGGCTCACTTGCCGGAGTTGGCAAGGGTTGCGGACCTTCAGCCGGAGTCGACTCCGGCACCTCTAGTGCGGGCACAGTGGGCGGCTGCGCGTCCGGTGCAGCAGCAATCGGAGCCAGGAGTGTCGGCTCCGACGGTTGGGTTGTCGCAGCAGCGATCAGAACCGGGAGAACCGACTCCGATTGCTCAACGGGCGCGGTAGCAACTGAAGTCGGGGGAACCGATTTCGACTGTTGAGCGGAAGTCGGTCCCGAGGAAGCGCCGGGCTGGATGCCTCCTTTGTCGGAGAATATCCTCTGGACGTTGCATCAAACAAGTTCCACACCGATTTCAGAATGACTGTAAATTTCCACGAACAGGTCAAGGGCAAGCAAAAGGATGGCGTACCTGGTGGTCGTGGGGATCAACTTGACCACCGTCCTCTTTTTGAACCTCCCTGGGGTGAGCGGAGCTCTGGAGGAGGAAGGAGGCACCGACTGGGCGGTAGCCGGCGTGGAGGCACGGGCAACAACTTGCACCGTGGGGCTGGCGGTTGCAGCCCGCGCTCGTTTGGAGGCCGACTCGGCCTGCTCTGACTCCGCCGCAGCCCGCGAGATTCTAGAGCCGGAAGCGTCATCTGGCCGCCTCCGTTTCGAAGTCAGAGAGGCCGGGCCTTTGGCCTCCTCGATTCGTCGCCCGAGTCGGCCGGACCCTGGCCCCGTTCCGAGTCCCCGCCCTTGGGGGCTTCTTCGTCGACCTCCACATCATCCAAGACTCCCGGAGCCGGATTTAGCTCGGGGAGGGGCGGCATGGAAGTCAAGTTCAGCAGAGTCTGAAACGTGAAGAATTCGGTTTCAGAAGAAAGCAAGAAACAAAAATGAAAAGAGTTCGACTCGGAAGACAAATTACTTACAGTCGGCGAAAGGTTGGCGGCAGAATAGGGCACCACATGCGGCGCCCTGTTGAGACCGGAGTATTCCTTGGTCAGGTTCTTCAGGAGCTCCATGAAGTTCTGATCCGAGAACTCCTGCGCCGACACCCTAGTCGAGTCGGAAGCACTCGGGTACTCCCACATCGGGTGCGCCCTGGCCTGCAGCGGCTGGATCCGCCGACTCAACCAGGTGATGATGAGGTCGACACCAATGAGCCCCTTGTCCTGGAGCCGCTGGATCCTCCTCATGAGGCGTTCGACTTCGGGCATCTCTGCGTTGGAAGGCTTGGCACCCCAACGCTTTTGCCACACTGGGGGACCCTCGACGTACTTCGGGAGCCCTTCCTGCGCACGTCGGCGTGCGCTCATCCGGGCAGTAAAACCACCCGTCTTTCCACCTCCGCACGGTGTCGGGGAGTTGCAGCTTGAAGTACCTCGCGCCGGACTTGACCTGATGCCGGCTCCCCCGCAAATGGAGAGGCGCCCGCTGGCCTTGATCGGCTGTGTCTTCACCACAAAGATTTTCTTCCACAACTCCCAATGGGGCCGAGTCCCCAAAAAGCATTCGCACAGCGTGATGAAACACGTAATGTGCAGAATGCCATTGAGGTTGAGGTGGTGAAGTTGGAGGCCGTAGAAGAACAGCAGCCCCCGCACGAAGTCATGGGGTAGCAGCGACAAGCCCCGCTCGACGAACGGGAGGAGCAGCACTCGCTCATGCTCGTGTGGGGCAGGCTTCGCCTCCAAGTACGGCGACCTCTAGTTGTTTATCGCCCGAGACGGGAGCATGCCCTCGGTGGCGAGGCTGGCTAGGATCCGATTGGTCACCACCGACGGAACCCAATCGCCCTTCTTCCAGTCATCAGGAAGTGCAGCGGCGGAGGAGGATCTGGCGTCGCTCTTCTTGCTTTTGCCGGCGCGCGACATGATTGAGGTCGGGGGGAACGAACGGAAGATCAAGCGGAGTTTTCGAAAGAGGAGAAAACATGGTGCACGGCGACGGGCGCCGGAGGCTTGTGGCGGTTTGAGCGAGAAAGATGAAGGAGCAGATAGGAACCGCCCCCCTCTGCGCATGCTTTTATGCAAAAGGAATGCGAACCGCCCGCCTGGAAATACGCTCCACGTGGCCACGAAGTGCTGCAGCAACAGCCACCCCGCGCACGCCTTGCGTGAGATTTGAGGAGCAATCATCGCGGCTCGGTGGTCCAAGTGCCCCGTGGCGAAAACTTCGCCTAGTCGATTGAGTGCATTTAATGCGGCAGTCGATGTGACAAAAAGTTTCCGAATGACGTCGCCTGCAGTCGCATCGGTTCGTATGACCGCGAACCGGCTTTGACCGGGTTGGACGAGACCAGGTGGCAACACAGGCGGCTGCCGAATCGGACAGGGGTCGGTCCGGCCCACGACACAAAGGCTGCACCAGCTCTACCAAACAACCTGAGGCGCACCGGCTGCGCACACTCAGAAGCAGACCAGCTCTGCAAACAGGTGTCGATGACCGGCCCGACTAGGTTCGCAGGTCACTCGGCAACACCTGAGCTAAGGACGGACTCGGCATCCCCAGCGACACAAGACGGTCTCTGACTCAGAGGCAAATGCCAAAGTTCGAAGACTCGGTTCCCCTTCGGGTACAAGCTGGCGACGACCAACTCGGATAAGTCCAGACGCTGTTCAAAATCACTCGGAATCTATGATATGCCTCCCAGCAGGCCACTAGCCGACTTCCCCAGCAGGAAAACACGGGTATCACCGGGACTTAATCCGCTATTAGCTCAAGACTAACCTTTTCAGGTACTTCGGGAGTCCATCAAGGTCTCTCTACGGTCGACTCGAAGGCGCTCGCAGCTCGCCCTCCAGACGGCGCCTGCATCGAGACCCTGAAGCACTCGGGGGGCTACTGACAGCGGGATCCCCAAGGGATAGGCCCAAGACAAGGAGTCGGCCCAATAAGCCCGGGGTGGCCCAAATCCGCTGGTGGAGGCCCACTCGGCAGAGCAGCCTCGCGCAGCCCACTCGGAAGTAACGGCTGGGTGCCATCAAGTCCAGGCGTTACTACTACATCAAGGCAGAAGTTACCTGGGCGCAATAAGTAGAGTAATGGCGCACCTTAAGTGAGCCATAACTGTGACCCAGCCGACTGGCCGAGTCGGCACTTGTAAAGCTTAGCCTTGCCGGCCCTATGTTAGGCAAGGCTAGGGCTCCCACGCGAGGGGACACACGGATAGACGCAGAGAGAGAGAGAGAGAGACTTAGCTTTCTTCTTCCTCTGAGCAAGAACAGCAACCTCTATTTTTGTAATCCTCCTCACACAAGACCAGGAAGATATTCAGCAGGAGTAGGGTATTACCTCTTCCATAGAGGGTCTGAACCTGGGTAAAATACTTGTGTGAACCGCCCTTGGATCATCCTCTTATGCCCCCAAATCCTACATAAAAATGAGTATTGCCGCGAAATCCCCACGACAACTACCATGTACGGAAGATTCAAAATAAAGTCCAAGAAGTCATGACATGTTATGAAATAATGTCGATATGAGGGGTTGCTTGGTAGACGGTATTAGCTAGGGGTCTTGCAGATTGCATGCTTACATCCGCGTTTAGGGTTTTAGGTTAGGTTGGTGATTTCCTGCACGAGGTATATGAGCTCATGTGTATATATGTATCGTGGTCCTTATCCCTATTATGGTTAGTATGATCTTGATACTTCCTTTAAGTGAGTCCGAGTAGTACAGGGGTGGTAAAGCCTACTCAGGATTATTTGGGGCCAATGCTCCACTTCCCGCTAGTAGGGTTTTAGGGTGAGGCTAGTGGCTCATCTTAATACTTGACGTCTTCATATGTTAGGTGAAATACAGAGGAATGCTAAAGCTCTTAAGTAGTTGGCATACTAAGAGGAGGCCCTCTGGAATTACTTTCGAGATCCTAGTAAGGTTATTTTAGCATGAAAGGACGATTGGGACAAACACAAGGAAAAGTAGTGATTCCTCCGTCTTCCATGTTCTACTTTGGATCAAAAGGGGATCGCATGTTTTACATAGGTTACAGGGATACTAAGGTTCCTAATTATTTAGCGTGCTGGAATAAAGTCTACTGGGACTATGCTCAAAACTTTGTAGATGAAGTCATTTATCTCGAAGCGATAATCAGAGTACATAGGGAAGAATGGATGATCGTTTGTTTTCAAAATAAATTGGTTATCCGGTTTACAGGAGTGGCAGGGTAATACTAGATTTCAGAATGCGCAAGCCCTAAGTCTAAAGTGCCCTGGGATTATTATTTTCTTAGACATGGTAGATTCAAAAGAAAATTGATTTACTAATATAATGGGTATGCATTTTCCTCTGCTTCTATTTAAACAGTTTCAAGTTTTGAAATTTTGTTTGAATCAAAGGAGTCTAAATAATTTTAGCTTCCTGGAACTGGAAGAAATTTTTGCAAAACTGGTTTTAAACCTATTGAAACGGCTGATCTAGGAGAGTGTGGCTTATTTAAAAGAAAAACCGGGCTGTCAAAAAGGATTGCGCTTTCTTCAGAAGGGTAAAACGCCTTCACTTAGGGGATACGGGTTTAGAGGGGGCGCGGCCACTTATCAGAGTGAGTCTGGCGGGTGACGGGGCTCGCCGGTCGGTGGCTGGTGGGGCATACCTATTCGGTAGCATTACCTGGGGCAGAATCTGCCGGTTGGAGGCTCTGGAAAACACCTTTGCTCGGGATCGAACAGAGGAGGCCGCCGGCGCCAGAACTCCTCCCGAATTGGGGCTTCCGGCTAGAGGGAAGTTAGGGGAGAATCGGAGAGGGGTTTCAACTTGGCAGGTAAAGAGGAGTTCAATGGTGGCAGCGCATTCCCCGATTGATGCCTCTTTTCTTTGTTAATGTCGGGTTAGAGGGAATGAAGAGCTTGGGCGGGGGTAGCAATGGAGGAGCTTGGGGAGAGGAATTTGGCTGGGGCTTAGGTTCAAGGAGGCGGCAGCAGCAGCGGTCCCTCCGGTGGCGACGACGCGGAGGACTGATGCCGGTGGTGAGCACCACACCATGGCTACGGAGCATGGCAAAGCGGCGGCCCAAGGCAAGCGGATTGCGGCGGTGCGCTTGCCGGAGATGAGCGGATGCGCAGTATCGCAAGGCCCACCGGCGGCGATGGCCGGGGGTGGTGATTCCCGGTGCGACACACAGGCGTCTAGGCGAGCAGAGAGCAGGGGCAGCTCCGTACTCCAGGGAGGAGCGAGCCCTTGGCGTCGTCCTCGTCGCCGCAGTGAAGGGGAGCCGAAGATGGAAACCCGGGAGCAGCTTGACTTGAGGATGTACCGGGGAAGGATTGGGGATTGAGACCGGGCTCCGTTCAGAAAGGTCGGAGAGAGAGGCTCGGCTGACTCAGGTACAGAAGGGAAAGTGGATGGAGGAGCTTGCTCAAGTGGGGGACAGCGGGGAGATGGAAGAAAGGAAGGGAGGAAGGAACTTAGAGGGTGGAGCTCGGCTTGCTCTGGTCGAGAGGAAGAAAAGCTAGAGAGGAGCTCGGTTTTAATGGAGATAGGGCATGTAGGTGCTGCAGGTGTGCAGGTAAGCTAGGGGAGGAGGTAGGCGCCGTCCCCTGTTGGTCTTAATGGCAAGGCGCAGCGTGGCCATTAGCTACAGCAGTCGGCCATGGGCGGAGGAAGGAATTGCAGAAAGGAGAAGGGAATGGGAAAGAGACAACAAGAAAGGACAATGCCCGTACAGGCTGCTACGGTGGCATAGTGATTCTCAGGCACCGCCTTTTGTGTTGGCACGGAAATCAAAGACGCCGAGTAAAGTAAATTGGTGGTAGGTAGGAAGTAATTGGTGAGCTGCTTCGGTAAAGGACTAGGGCCCGCGTGGAAGCGTAATATAGGCTGTTCGGTTGGTACAACCCTGGTGGCTTCAGCAAAGCGAGGAGAAATTTCAACAGGAACGAGTAGCAGAGAAGGGAGCAAATAATTTCTTGGACACTTGATGGATTATTTAGGAGAAAGGGTTGTACGGATACAGCAGATTCTTACTCGGAAAAAGATTAGATAGGTAAAGATGAGGTTCTGTAACAAGCTTAGTATATATATACATATATACCTATCTTTTTGATGATTAGTTTAGTTGGAATCTTAGCAAAACATGATCGGCTAAATCTTAGTTTTTAACGTATTTGAATTTTTCTGAAAATGATGTGGTTGAGCGACTTATCTTTGAGCTATAAAGGTTGAGGGTCATCTCCCCACATATTTGGCTACTTTTCTGACGTTTAGAAACTAAGGTCTCATCTTATAGGGAAAGAGGTCGAGGAGTTAGGGCAAGGAGCCAAGGTTTATTTAGGACACGATGATGACATGGGCAACACAAGGAGTAATGATGTCCCATAGAATATTTGTGATCATGGAATAAATTCTTGAGGGCTATCCCACTGTGCATGGAGAAAGGAGAATTGGAGGTCGCACATACGCGTATACGGGAAGCAGTATGTGCTCACATAATTTCAGGTCAGGTATAAGAGGCAATAAGAGAAGCATGGCATGAGACAGATGACCATACCACAGAATATGCTTCTGCATATTGAATCGTCCCCACGAGGCTTAGTGCCGGATACAGAGTTATGGCTCCATGGTGCAGGACTAAGGAACAAAGGACGTCCAGAACTTTTGGTGGGATAGATCAAGTTGTATGCCACCATGAGAGGAACGAGATTGCGGAGGTGCCAAGGGAGACATGTATCCATATGTGTGCGCATAGGTCGGCATAAACATAGCAACAGAGAGGTTCGTGACTAGACGAATAGGCACGCCTACGTGTACAAGTATATATGTATAAGTAGAGGTTGACTGTCATGCATTTATATGGCTAAGCAATTAGCCGGCAGGGATGAGGTAGGAGGAGGTAACCTTATGTCAAGGGGTGCAAAGCTGGAATGATGAAGGGGCAAATGCGATGGAGATTATGGGAGAGACGACAAGTTTTTAGTTAGGTTTGTTTAAGAAAATATCGTTATTAGCGCAAAAAGTTTTTGTTGGCCCTAATTTTTGGTTTTTTGGAAAATCAGGATGTGACACGGAGTACTAGAGAAACTAGGTGCAACCGCTTGGAGACGGTTGCTCGGGCTTTATCTACCCAATATGGATTGCCTGATCACTTGAGGCTTGGTAATTCATGAGTTGTATTGCTAAGCATTTTGTGATCCTAAATCGACATTCTTTGTAATGACCTTTTAATGTCAATAAATATGGCCACATATATCAGTCGACCCAGAGGCCAGGGATAATAATCCCCCGTTTCAAAAAAAAGTTAGACTTGTCAAAAGTTGTATGGATGTACTATGTTGTCTTGTAGCAACATATATCATTGATCTTTGGAAGCCAAGCCAATAGTAACTGTGCATATTGTAGCTCAAGCTTCGGTCCTCTTGAGTATCTGGTATATGAAGTCATCATTAGAATCTTGTTTAGAAACTTAAGCTACATCTTAGAGCCATGAAAAAGAGAGCCTAAATTTCAATTGATAGCCATATACCTGGCATTGATTTTAAAGATCCCAAAGATCCCAAAGAGCATCAAGAGGATTTGTACTTTAAAATTGACCTATAAGATTAATCTGTATTCAAAAGTGAAATTTGTTACCAGTCAAACTTCAAAATGAGTTCTGATATTTGACAAAAATAAATCATATTTTATCCCTTTGGCACCTCGATTAGTGGCATTAACTTATCTCAAAGTACATTGTTCACAACTACATATTGTTCATACATCTTTGAAAACTAATGCACTATGTACTGTCACTCTTAATGTCAGAATGCTATTGAAAAACATATTGTCCACAACGATAACAACGAAGAATCAGCAAGTGCAACAACAAATTAAAACCAGAGTTACATTGCCAAAAAAGAGAGTTGTGCACTATTATTATCTTGTTATAAGGAAATCTACACTATTATTACCTTATTCTTTTGAAACAACGAGTGGGTAGTAATCAGTAGATCACGTGCATAGAATTAGCTTTATTCATATTAACCAATAAGTGGATAACAGAACACTGGAAGGTTCATCCTCACTAAACCCAATTATCTGCCACAATCATCAATCACATCATGCAATAAAATATATTGATAGTAATCATAAACAAGACTTATAGAAAATATATAATTGAAGAAGGCAGACCGTAATTACTATATTAGTACTTATTCTGTTACACATTTGATAGGAAAATTTACTATTTTAGTGGATTGCCCAGTGCTATAAGCTTTTCTGAAAGAGAAAAGGTAGCATATATCTCATGGATGTCCATACAAGTATATAAACCATGAGTAGGCAAGAAGATTAATAATTTTCAAAAGTAAAAAGGTGATGATACATGAGTACTGAATGATGCAACACATAAAATTAAAAATCTGCACAGAAAGCAAACCAGGTCTGACATGAACTTAGCCCCAAAGCTACCAAGCACAAAAGACAACTCATATGTGGCTTTAGGTAACAAAGTAACAAGCCACAAAAACTCCAAACCACCTAGCATCTGCAGCTTACATGAGGGTTCTAGCTAGAAGTACTTAACCAGTGCCTATTGAGAAATACAATGCATATTTGTTGGAATATTCTAGAGAAGTGAAGAAATTATATTATGCAGATATTTGTAAGGAGGCTTCTAGAAGATGAGAAGTATTTGTCATAGTAAAATTGGAATAAGCTAGAAGATTTGGGAGGTTGCATGCATAGATAGATATTTTCCATGGAAGGTGCTAGAGCAAACTCTTCATGACAAAGTAAGAAAAAAGTAGAGCTAGAATATTTATAGAGAGTTTTTTAGAGTAAAGATATTTGTGTTGTAGAGTTTGGATTGTACCACATGTCAACAATCCAGTTGTCTTGTGTAATTATAAATAGGGGTGTTTCCCCTCCAACTAAGTGAGAAGCTACCAACTATAATAGTCTTAGAAATGGACATAAAAAAACCATAGTAGCATGGTAGGATAGCCATCTAAAGAGTGGCCATAACTTTTAAAGGCATCACATTCAGTTGTGTATGAAGATAGATTATTGCTTTAAATGTCATGATAGATTAATCTGTATTTGTCGGCGTAGAGACGCCTCTAGCGGTGGTCCGGAGGGACCCCCTTTGGAATTCGGCCCAGGGGAGTAGTGAGTTTCTTACGAGCCTTGGTGTGGATTAGAGTTTAGCGAGTAAACCCGGTGGCTAAGGATGTAATGACGCAAGGATTTACCCAGGTTCAGGCCACCCCGGAAGGCGTAATACCCTACGTCCTGCTTGTTTTTGTATATATGTGCGTATATGGCAAGTATGATGAGTTACAAAGGTGCGCACTGTTCTTCTTCTTGCTCTAGCCCAGAGGAAGAACGGTGCTTCTTCGGTACGGAGTAACCTTAGAGAGATTTAACCTAAGAAAAATCGAACTAGGAAAGGAGCCAACCCCTTGCATGGACCAGGCTCTCCCCTTATATACTTGGGGGAATACCACATAGGTCGGCAAAGGAAAATGAGCTGGACTGATACTGTGGGCGACATGGGTGCAACTGGAAGCGCCCACACCTCTATTTAATGCGAACTGCATACTTTCGGCCGGGACGTCGCTTCACCGTATGTCGGAACAGGGGTTCTGACATCTTTACCTTCGGCGGGCCCCGTGGATGAAGACTTATTGGCCTCTTCTGACTGGGTCGGTAGAATACCCGCTCGCGGGTCCCGTGGGTCAGCCTCTCAACCCGCGCAATGAGTTGCGCAGCGGCGTCCCCCATGGGGTAGAAAGGGTGACAGTGACAGGGCGTGCGGGGCGGCGCGCTTGGTTGGTCAAAGAATCTGTCAGCCCGGGCCCACCCTTCAGAGAGAGAGAGGGATAGCTATCAGAGCTTATCACCTGCACCAGTGGGACCCGGTCTGACCGTCATCATGCCCTCATAGGGCTTGGGGTTCCTCGTCGAAATGACAGGCATTGAATGCCTCCGCCAGAGCGGAAGCTTACTGGAGAAGGTGGGCGCTGGCCGACGTAAATGGGCGAGGGTCCCACCAGAGGACACGTCGTCCCCCGAGCATCTTCCTTCGCTAGGAGAGGGCGCCAGTTGTCTTCCGGATGCCCCCGAGCAATCCCGAGCGCTCGGGGAGCACTCGCAGGGGGGCCGCTCGGGGCGCCTTGAAGGGGGAGCCCGAGGGAGAGCGCTCGGGGGCGGACCCCGAGCGCTCCCCTGGGCCCCACATCTGCCAAGATGCCGAGCGCTCGGGAAGGGACCCCGAACGCGCCCTTCGCCCTCTGGGACGCCGAGCGCTCGGGGACGGACCCCGAGTGCTCGCTCAGCGCGTGGGCCGTGGACTCCCGGAGGCCCAAGACCCCTTCTGGTTTGCGGACGCGGCCTCTGGAGGAGACCCCTTATTCCTTAGGAATGGCCACGGGTTCCGCACGGTCGATCCGGGTGGGACCCAAGGCCCCAGCGACCGGAGCGCCACGCGTCACCATCTGCGGCATTTGGTTGGCCTCCGCTGGCGGTTAGGGGTACCCTGGGCCCCATTCCGCCGACAGTAGCCCCCGGCCTTATCTCCCAGCGACGGCCCGAAGGGCTACGACTGGGGATAAGGCCTTTCTTCTTGGGCCAAGCAAAAGATGCCGGCCCATTCTGATGCGCCCTGCGGAGGGGCGCTTTTAACGTGGTGCGCGCGGAGCGGGAGCGACGCCCAATCCGCACGCGCCACCTGGCCGCGGCGCTTCGTGTTGCGCCCGCGCGGGAAAAGCGCGCCGTTCCGGGCGGTTGCGTGCTCCGGATTTTGCATGACTGCGAAATTACTGCCAACGGCAGTAAATTGACAGCCCAGGATTATTTTTGGAAACCGCCGGACGGTTGAACTTCTGCGATTTTTTCCCTTTTGAAAAGAAAACCACTTCTTACTTTTGAACTTTTCACCTCCTTGCGCAAACGCTCTGTCTCCTAAAGTACTTGCGCTTTCTCCGTCTTCTTCCTCCCGCCGCTGCCATTTTTGCCTCCCGAAAGCTTTCTCTGCCACCAATTCGCCACCATAATGACTCGCCGCAAGACCCGGCAGAGCAGCTCCCCGACCCCGAGCTCGCCTAGCGTGCTCCAGAAGTCCCGCCTCCTCAATGAGGAGGCGATGGACAAGGTCCGGGGCATCGTGGTGCCGGAGGGCCGTCCGAACCCGACGGTGGTGCGGCCGGCGACGTACCCGCCGAACCCGCGGGCGAACGAAGCGGTGATCTTCACGAGCTTCCTGGGGGCGGGACTCCTGCCGCTATTCTCGGCGTTCTTCATGGAGGTCCTCAAGGATTATGGGGTCCACCTTCTCCATCTCACCCCCAACTCCGTGGTGGTGCTGGCGATCTTCGCCCACCTCTGCGAGATGTTCGTCGGGGTGATGCCGTCGGTGGCGCTCCTTCGGCATTACTTCGTCCTTCGATCGGTCGGGAGGACGCGGGGCTCCGGCCGAGCGGTGGTCACCGGCAGCGCCAACTTCCAGCTCCGGGGAGGGAAGGAGGCCGATCTTTACATTCCGCAGATATTGCGGAATAAATGGGACAATTGGCGCCAGCAGTGGTGCTATGTCAACACCGACCCGGCGACGGAGCTGCTGATCCCGGAGGCGCCGGCGGAGCACAAAAAGACATGGGAGTACATGGACCCCAGCGACAAGGAGCTGGTTTTGGCGGTGGCGCGCATCACCCAACTTCGGGAGTTGGGGCTGACGGCCACCATGGTCGTCGGCGATTTCCTCCGACGCCGGCTGGCGCCGCTACGGGAGCACGCGCGACCGGCGTGGACGTACACCGGCGACGATGACTTCTACCGGACGGAGGTCGGCGCTGGCAAGAACCTGACCCCTGCCGCGGTGGCGATGTTTCTGAAGGCGCTGCTCGGGTTCAAGACCCTTCACAGGCCGAGCTCGCCCGGCCGGACTTGCCACTCTGCGTGCATGCGGACCGGCAGAGTATCCTGGACATGATGCCGGTGTGCGACGCGCATGGCTTCGTGTCCGCGCCGAGAGCTGGCCCGCGCGCGCCGGCTGGGGGCATTCGGATCTTCTCAGATGAAGACGAGGTGCAGGCGCGGGCGGCCAGAGCCGCGAGCGCCCCGGCGGCAGATGTTGCTGCCGACCCCGCCGACCCGAAGGGCAAGGGGCTAGCCCCGCCACCTCCGTCTCCACCACCGCAGGCGCCGGCGGCGAAGAAGAAAACGACGCCGAAGCCGACCGTGGCGGGAGATGTCGGGCAGGGAAGCTCTGCCCATGCCGGCCTCAAGTTCGGGCGGTGGCCTTCTGCGCCGCCTCCGCCGCCTCCTCCACCCGCGGGCCCTCAGGCGCCGGGGAATGGAGGCGGCGGCTCGGGGCGAGGAGCCACTGGGACCGCGCCGACTGGAAGCTCGCCGGCGGCCGGCGCGGACGCCGCCACCGGACAGAAGAGGAAAGACCCGCCGGGGTCCTCCGACCCGGACTCGGTCGTCCCGAAGGGCAAGTGGCGGTAAGAATAATCCTCACCTTTGCCTTATTTTGTCTATGTATCGTGCTCGGGTGCTGAGCCCGAGCTTGGCTCTGTTGGTTTTTTAGGGCGAAGAAGTCTAAGCTGTCCCCGAGCCCGCCGGTGGCCCCGAGCGCTCCGGTTGCCCCGAGCGCGGGTGGGGACGCGAGCGCGGGCGCTGCCCCGAGCGGCACCCCTGCCCCGAGCGGTCCTGCGGCGCCGGCCCCGAGTGCGCCGCTTGCCCCGAGCGCAGTTCCGTCCCCGAGCGCCGAAGCGGCCTCACGGGAAGGAACTGTTCCGAGCGCGGGAGCAGCCGCACCTGAAGCGGAGGAGGCGCCGCCAGAGGCTCCGAACGCCGACCTAGAGGAGCTGGGCGCTGGCCCGGAGGAGGAGCGGGAGCCAAGTGTCGCCGCGGCTGAGGAGCAGGCGGCGTCACTTGAGCAGGAGCCACGCACCGCCGCGCCTGAGGAACAGGCGGCGGGGCGTCAGCAGGAGCCGAGCGCCGCCGATCCTGAGGAGCAGGCGCCGGGGCCCGAGCAGGAGGCGGTCCCCACGGAGGAGACCGAGAGCGTTCGGCCCGAGGAAGGGGCCGGCGGCTCTAACGCTGCGGAGTGCCCCGAGCCTCAGGAGGAGGAGCTCGGGGGCTCTGCTATCATTGTGCTACCGAGGGGGCAGCGCACCACGCGCCGCGACGAGGCACCCCGGGTGATCCCCCCGGAGTGTTCGACGCCGCGCGCGCGCGGCCCTTGACAAGGTCCAGGAGGACTTCACCGCCAAGGAGAAGACTTTGGCGCAGAAGGAGGCCTCACTGGAGGATCGGGAGGCTTTGCTTGCAGAGGCGGCGGAGTCCCTTTCGAGCCGCATTCGTATTGCCAAGCGGGAATACGAGCGGGACATGGACAAGGTCGCTCGCCAGCGGGAAGCCTTGAATGCTCTGAAGAGGAAGCTCGTCGAGAAGGAGAACCTCCTTAATGAGCGAACCTCCCGCCTCATCAACATCGAGGCCCGGGTGACCACGCGGGAGCAAGGCTTGAAGCAGCGGGAGAAGGACGTTGCTGACACGGAGGCGCGGCTAGAGAAGCGCGCTGCCGAGGCCGACCGACGCGACGAACAACTCACCCTTCGCGAAGGTAACATCGAAGACCGGATGACCTCGCGCGAGGAAAGTTTGAAGGCGCGGGCCGCCGAGGTTAAGCGACACGAAGAGCAGCTTTCCCTTCGCGAAAGGGAAGTCGAAACGAAGGAGGTCGCGCTCACGAAGCGCGAAGGGGACCTGGAGAAGGCGCCCAATAAGCTGGATGCCGAAGTCCAGGGCCGCGTCGATGCTGCCCGTGAAGAGCTTGCCAAGCAGATGGCAGATCTCCGCTCCCAAGTCCAGAACCTCGAGGGGCGGCTCGAGGACTCGCGCGTTTCCAAGCGCAGCCTCCAAACCAAGCTCCAAGAGGTGGAGGAGGCAAGGAAACGCGAGCGCTCGGAGGCCACCGCTGCATGGGAAAAGGTGGAGGAGGCCCGCCTCGGGCTGCTTGGCGAACGCACGGAGCATACGCGCCTGATGAGGGACATCTTCTCGCAGGCTCGGAGGGCCATTCGGGCCGCCGGGCTCGGGGACGTCGCCCTGCCGGAGGGGCTCAAGGCCGATACCCCCGGGAGCGTTGCGCTGGGATTCCAACAAGTCGCGGAGCGCCTCGTCGGACTCGGGGATGCCATGACCCGGCGGCTTGAAGAAGAAGGCCGAGAACTGGCGTTCGCGGTGGCGGAGCACACCTTAGCGTGCTACCGCAGCCGCAACCCGAGCTTCTCGTTGGAGCCCGCCGCGCAAGGGGACGACGAGGTCGCCGGAGACGAAGCTCGGAAGGAGATTCGAACGGTGGCCGACCAGATCGCCCAGCGCTTCAACCGCGAGGTGGATGCCGGCAACGACGACGACGACCGCTCGGAGTAGCCTCTTCTTTGTTTTTCTTTTTCTGTTCTTAGTCCAGGGGATCGAAACCCCCTTTGTAAGAACTCGTGCCTGATTGGCAACTTTTTGTAGCGCAAAGAACTCCTGGCCGGAAGGCCTTTTGCTCCTTGCCTTCCTTTTATTGCATGTGTACTGGACTTGGCTCCAGCAGCGTTTTTGCTTTTGCGTTTGCAGGTTCTTTGCCCGGACTTGGCTCCGGGAAAGATTCTTTGTAATTTCAGACGCGGACTTGGCTCCGAACATCTTACTTTTGCAAAGTTATGCTCAGACTTGGCTCTGAACTCTTCGCTTAGTTGCGATTTCAAGCGTGGACTTGGCTCCCGACGCTTTACTTTCGCAACTTTTTCCGTTCGAACTTAGCTCCGAACGCTTGTCATCTTCTTCACCTTCAGTGGCGCGTCTGGCTCTTGCTCGCGGACAGCCGAGGACGGCGCTCGGGACGGACCCGAGGCCCCCAGCCCCCGAGAGCTAGACGTGCCGCGTCTTGGACTTGTGTCGCGTGTCTGGCTCACGCTTGCGGACAGCCGAGGACGGCGCTCGGGGCGACCCCGAGGCCCCCAGCCCCCGAGCGCTTGGAGGGCTGAGACTAAGACTCGGGAGGTCAGGCCCTCGGGACCCCGGGGGTCCAGAGGACGAGCTCCGGACTTCGGATTTTTCCTGCAAATTCGTCCAAGACTTTGTGCAAAGACGATTATTGAAACAGTTAATTATTAGCAAACGCTCTACCGGCGACTGATAGAGTTGCATAACTTTGTTTCTTTTGATGGCTTTCATTTTTACGCGGCAATATTTCCTCATATCTCCCAAGCATCTCAAGGGGAACCGCCGGGCGCGTGCGCAAGCGTGTACGGTACTTGGGCGGCTCATTTGCCAGGCTGGCGCCCAGGGTTAAGGAACCAGGCAGGGTACCAGGGCTTTGAGCGGACAACCCGAAGTACTTTCCGCGACTTACGCCGATACCTTCAGGTAAACCCATTGTGACCTCAGAAATACTTGGAAATATTGCCGAGTAAAAACTATTTGCGAATATAGTGCTCGGAAGCTTTTAAAAATGGGGATAAGTGATCGGAAGCTTAGCTTAAGGATTAAGCTCCATGATTTATTGGAATCTTGGCACTCGGCCTCGATGATGTGGGCGGTACCCGGAGGTTTCGCCTTTATGAACCTGTTCACTTCATGAGCGATTATATAGCTTGACTAGCAAAAGAGGTGTTTTTCCACAGGCTCTTTCAAGGCTTGCCCGTTTGTGGACCCCACAAGCTTTCGAGTCTACCTACCGGTCTCGAGCACGAGGAGTGATGCTAGCCGAGTGACCCGACGTTGGGTAGCGCTCGGGGTTGCTGACCGGCAGAGCGCGAGTGGTCAGGGGCTTATTGGCCCTGACTCGGATGTGCTCGGGGTACAGCTAACTGCCCAAACGTCTTACAACCCGCGGACGGTCATTGGGCTAGCTCAACCGCTCGTACTAGGATCGGTGGGATCTACTTGCCGAGTGGGGGTTCGGGACCTTGATACCCGCCGGAAAAAGAACTCTTTTGAGAGCTAGCAACGGAATATTTATGTTGAAACGAGAATTCAATACTGCACAGGGGATTCTTATAAAGGGAATTCATTTTTATATTGATCATACTGCTATTCACATAGCTTGGGATACAAGGGAGCCCCCGAGTGTAGGTGCGAGCGCGAGGGATGCTCGGGCGACCTTTGGCCGGACTGGCGCTCGGGGTTAAGGAACCAGGCCGAGCGACCAGGGCTTAGGTGGCAAACCCGGAACTTCCCGTGACTCACTTTCGGCACTCGGGGAGCTGACCCCAAAAGAAAAACTTACCCGGGCCATTCACGGGTAGAACATTCGCAGGAGCTCGATGTTCCACGCGTTGGGGAGCGGCATCCCGTCTTCGGCAGCCAGCCTTACTGATCCTGGCCGGGTGACTCGGGTCACTCGGAATGGGCCCTCCCACATGGGAGAGAGCTTGTTCCTTCCTTGCCGCGTCTGGACGCGCCGAAGAACAAGGTCTCCGACTTCGAGCGATCGAGGCCAGACGCGGCGCTGATGATAGCGCCGGAGGCTTTGCTGATACCGGGCGGCGCGGAGGGCCGCTCGGCACCGGTGCTCTTCAAGGAAGTTGACGTCGTCGAGCCTGCGCTGGTCTTGATCTTCCTCCGAGTACGCCGCGACCCGAGGGGACCGGAAAGTGAGCTCGGAGGGAAGAACGGCTTCTGCCCCGTATACGAGGAAGAAGGGGGTTTCACCGGTCGCCCTGCTAGGGGACGTCCGGATCGACCAAAGGATGGCCGGGAGCTCTTCTATCCATCCAGCGCCGCACTTCTTGAGCCTGTCGAAGGATCTTGTCTTGAGCCCTCGGAGGACTTGAGCATTGGCACGCTCAACTTGCCCGTTGGCCCGAGGGTGCGCGACGGAGGCGAAGCAGACTTCCGTCCCAAGGGCTTGGCAGTACTCGAGGAACGCGTCGCTCGTGAACTACGTGCCATTGTCGGTGATGATGCGGTTGGGCACCCCGAAGCGGCTCATAATGCTTCGGATGAACTTGATCGCCGACTGCTTGTTGATCTTAACGACGGTTTCAGCTTCTGTCCACTTAGTGAACTTGTCGATGGCGACGTAGAGGTACTCGTAGCCCCCGACTGCTCGGGGGAACGGGCCTAGAATATCCAGCCCCCAGACCGCGAAGGGCCATGAGAGGGGGATGGTGTGAAGGGCCTGCGCCGGTTGATGGATCTGCTTGGCGTGGAATTGGCACGCCTCGCAGCGTCGAACCAGCTCGAAGGCGTCCTCGAGCGCTGTCGGCCAGTAAAATCCTTGCCGAAAGGCTTTACCGACCATCGTGCGGGATGATGAATGGCTACCGCACTCGCCCTTGTGGATGTCCACGAGCATGTCATGGCCTTCTTCCCGGGAGATGCATTTCATGAGGATGCCGTTGGTGCCGCGCCTGTAGAGGTCCCCATCCACGAGCGCGTACCTTGTTGATTGCCGCGCTACTCTTTCTGCAGCGGCTTCGTCGTCGGGAAGGATATTTTCTTTCAGGTATCCTCGGATCTCGGAGATCCAAGAGGTGTCCTGAGAACAGATGGCAAGCACAGAGTACTCGCCCGGCGGCGGCCTGATGGGAGGATCTCCCACTGAAGGCGCCACCTGGGTAGCCTCGCCTTGGCGCGAGGTTTCCCCTTCGTCTTGGTCGGCGGCCTCGACGGACAGCCGAGAGAGCCTTTCTTCAAAGGTCCCAGCCGGGACCGGCTCCCGAGAGGAGGCCAGTCGCGATAAGGTGTCGGCGACATCGTTGTAGCAGCGCGGGATGTGCTGGAGCTCCAGTCCATCGAAGCGTCGTTCCAACTTCCTGACTTCGTTCAGGTATGCCAACATCTGTGGATTCGAGCATTGGTACTCCTTCGACACTTGATTGATGACTAACTGGGAGTTGCCTTTGACGAGTAGACGGCGGATCCCGAGGGATGCGGCGGCGCGCAGCCCTGCGAGGAGGCCTTCATACTCAACCATGTTGTTGGTGGCGCGAAAGAGCAACTGCACGACGTACTGGAGTGATTCACCTGTCGGGGAGGTGAGAACCACTCCAGCCCCCGCACCCCTGAGGGTTAGGGAACCGTCGAAGTGCAGGGTCCAGTGTTCGGTGTTTCCTTGACCCGGGCAGGCGGAGAGCTGCTCGGCCAGAGCACGGCTTTTGATTGCGTGGTTGCTGACGAAACGCAGGTTGAACTCCCCGAGCTCGATGGCCCACTCGACAACTCGTCCAGTGGCTTCCCGGTTGCGGAGGATGCGCTCGAGGGGGTAGGCCGTAACAACTAAGACCTCGTGCGCTTGAAAATAGTGCCGAAGCTTCCTCGATGCGACGAGCACCGCATAGAGTAGCTTCTGGGCTTGAGGGTAACGCGTCTTGGCGTCGCGCAATACTTCACTGACGAAGTACACGGGACGCTGCTGAACACGCACCCGGGATGAAGACTCCTCGGGGCCAGCCCCCGAGCGACTAGCTTCGTCCCCGAGCAAGGCGGGTTGCTCGGGGTCGCTCGGGGCTCGGGGCCCTAAGGTACCTTCGGGAACAGAGTCGCTCGGGAGCTCGGACCCGAGCGCTCCCCTTATGTCCCCGAGCGCCTCGCTCGGGAGCTCGGGCTCGAGCGCTCTTCTGGCTGCTCGGGATTACCGCTCGGGAGCTTGGACCCGAGCGCCTTCACTTGGCCAGGGGACGTCGGGAGCTCGGACCCGACCTCCCGCTCGACCACAAGGACTGCGCTCACCACCCGGGGCGTCACCGAGAGATAGAGGAGCAAGGGCTCCTCGGGTCTCGGTGCGACCAAGACCGGAGGTGAGGTGAGATATTTCTTGAGGCCCTCGAGGGCCTGCTCGGCGTCGGGGGTCCACTCGAAGTGGCCCGACTTCTTGAGAAGCTTGAACAAAGGGAGGCCCCGCTCCCCGAGCTTGGAGATGAAGCGCCCCAAGGCGGCCATGCAGCCCGTTAGGCGCTGCACGTCCTTGAGACGAGCCGGCGGGCGCATCTGGTCGATGGCCCGGATCTTCTCGGGGTTGGCTTCTATGCCTCTGCTTGAGACTAAGAAGCCGAGAAGCTTGCCGGATGGAACCCCGAAGACGCACTTTTCGGGGTTCAGTTTCATGCGAGTGCCCCGGAGACTGTCGAAAGTCTCGGCAAGGTCCTCGATGAGCGTTTCCTCGCGCCTTGACTTGACGACGAGATCGTCGATGTAGGCCTCAATGTTGCGACCTAGCTGCGACTGCAAAGTTATACGCATGGCCCGCTGATAGGTCGGGCCAGCGTTTTTTAACCCAAAAGGCATGCGGACATAACAAAAAGTTCCCGCAGGGGTTGTATGAAGTTTTTTCCTCATCCTTCACAGCCATACTAATCTGGTGATACCCAGAGTAGGCATCTAAAAACAGAGAAGATCACACCCTGCGGTGGAATCAACAATCTGATCGATGCGGGGTAAAGGAAAAGGGTCTTTTGGACAAGCCTTGTTGAGGTCGGTGTAGTCCACGCACATCCTCAGCTTGCCGTTGGATTTGGGCACGACAACAGGGTTGGCGAGCCACTCGGGGTGGAGAACTTCTCGGATGAAGCCGGCTGCGAGGAGCCTGGCGACTTCAGCCCGGACGAACTCCTGTCTTTCTGGCGCTTGACGACGTACCTTCTGCCGGAAGGGCCGAGCATCGGGACGCACGGCGAGGCGGTGCTCAATCACTTCCCTAGGGACCCCGGGCATGTCGGACGGTTGCCATGCAAACACGTCAGCGTTTGCCCGGAGGAAAGTGACGAGCGCGCCTCCCTATTTGGCGGCCAGACGGCCGCCGATCTTGACGGTCTTGGACGCGTCTTCTCCCAGGGCCACTTCCTTCACAGGGACAGAGTCATCGGGGGCAACTCTGACCTTGCTCGGGGGCGGACCCGGGGACTTGGGTAGCTCGGGGATGTCACCGGCGGCAGCGACTTTGGAGAAAAGCTGCTCGGCGTAGGCGACGGAGCCCCGGACATCAGCTGGCACCGTGATGGCGCCGCTGGAGCCCGGCATCTTGACTGTCAAGTAAGCATAATGGCATGCCATCATGAACTTGGCGAGCGCTGGGCGCCCCAAGATGCCGTTGTAGGGTAGCTCGAACTCGAAGACATCGAAGACGATGCGCTCGGTTAGGTAGTTGTCCTTGGTGCCAAAGGTGACCATCAAGGGCACCTAGCCCAGGGGCGTGGTGTAGCCGGGGGAGACGCCGAAGAAGGGCAGCGTCGGCTGCAGCTCCGCCCGAGGAACCTGCATTTTATTGAACACCTCGGGGGACAGGAGATTGAGCCCCGCACCCCCGTCGATGAGCATGCGGGTTACCTTGATATTGCAGATGGTGGGGGAGACCACGAGTGGGACGCGGCCCACGCCCGAGATGCTCTCGGGGTGGTTCGAACGGTCGAAGGTGAGCGGGATCTCCGACCACTTGAGGGGTCGCAAGGCGCTGGCGCTCGGGGTCGCCGAGCACACCTCGCGCGCCAACAGCTTGAACTGGCGGCGCGAGGTGGGCGTGAAGGCGCCCCCGTTGATGCACGCGACGGCCTCGGGCTCCTGGAAGCCGAGATCGTCACCTCCTCCGCTGGGCTCTTCGCCGGCGTCGCGCTGGCGCTCCTCCCTCTGCTTCTTGTTCCTCTCGGCGAGGAACTTCACCGACCTGCACTCGGAGAGGTCGTGCAGGTTGGACTCGTGGATTGGGCACCACACGCCGGGGCCCCTCGGGGGAGCCCGGGGTGGCTTCCTGCCGCCGTCGGCCCCGCCACGTGGCGGCTTGCGAGGCTTGGCCTCCGCCGCCGCGACGGGCTCGGACTTACGCTTCTTGCTCTTCTTGTCCTTCTTGCCAGAGGGACGCGAAGAGCCGGCGCCGACGACCGCCGATTGGTCGGAGCACGGGTTGTGCCGGGCACGGGCCTCGGCCGCCCTGGCGCATTTGTCCGCGATAGCGAACAACTCCGCCGTGGATTGGACCTCGCGGGTGCCCAGCTTCTCAAGCATCTTTTCATCGCGAACCCCCTGAGTGAAGGCGATGATGACCGCTTGAGCAGATATCCTGGGGATGGTGTTGCGCACTTGACTGAAGCGCTGGATGAACTGGCGCAAGGTCTCCCCCTTGCGCTGTTTGACAGCGTGGAGATCACTCTCCATGCCAGGAGGCTCGAAAGTGCCCTGGAAGTTTGCCACGAACTGGTGGCAGAGGTCGTCCCAGGAGCGGATGGAGCCGTGAGGGAGGTTCATGAGCCAAGAACGGGCAGAGCCCTTCAAGGCCATAGGGAACCAGTTGGCCATGACCCTCTCGTCTCCATTGGCGGCCTGGACGGCCGTGGTGTAGATCTGCAGAAACTCCTCCGGGTGGAAGGAGCCGTCGTACTTCTGCGGCAACTCCGGTTGAAACTTAGTCGGCCAGGTGACGCGACGCAGATCTGCGGTGAAGGCCTGGCAGCCCGCTCCGTAGAGTGGGGTGGTAGCCTTCGCGCCCGGTTGGGCGACGGCGCGTGCCGCGGAGCGTGCACGGTCGGCGACAGGAGCGGAGGAAGATTGGCCTTCCTCGGCCCTGGCCTCGCGCTGGCGCTCGATAACGACGTGAGCATCTTCATTTTCCCTCTGCCTGTTAAGGCGATGGCAAAAATCCTGAGCGCCCCCCCCGGGAAGGGGAGGCGACCGACTGGGGTGATTTGCCGCGACGGCCCCGCGTATCATCACGCGGAGGGCGCGGCTGTGCGGCCGCCGAAGGAGTGACGTGGGAGTTCCCGCGCCCCGAGGGGGCGTAGGAACTCCGGGCCGCAGCCTGGCGGCGGGCGGTGTCGACCAGGGCGGCCACGTCCTGGAGCCAAGGGCCCACTGGGGACGCGCCACCTACTGGGACAGGAGGATGCCGGAGAAGGACTTGGACCGCCTGGAGCGTGCTTGCTTCCCCGGCATGATCGAAATTCAGCTGGCGGCGAACTGGTGGGACGGCACCGCCAGCAGGCCGATGGGCGCCTCCTGCGCCCTCGTCCGCCAGAGACTCATGCCGAAGCCCGGGGTCGACCGCAGAGGGGCCGCCAGCCTTGCTCGGGTTCTTAGGCGGATCGTCGTGCTTCGAGGCGGAAGACTCCCCGTTGCCCGACATGGATGATGCAGGTTCGAAGAAACCCTAAAACTCCCCCTACCTGGCGCGCCAGTTGTCGGCGTAGAGACGCCTCTAGCGGTGGTCCGGAGGGACCCCCTTTGGAATTCGGCCCAGGGGAGTAGTGAGTTTCTTACGAGCCTTGGTGTGGATTAGAGTTTAGCGAGTAAACCCGGTGGCTAAGAATGTAATGACGCAAGGATTTATCCAGGTTCAGGCCACCCCGGAAGGCGTAATACCTACGTCCTGCTTGTTTTTGTATATATGTGCGTATATGGCAAGTATGATGAGTTACAAAGGTGCGCACTGTTCTTCTTCTTGCTCTAGCCCAGGGGAAGAACGGTGCTTCTTCGGTACGGAGTAACCTTAGAGAGATTTAACCTAAGGAAAATCGAACTAGGAAAGGAGCCAACCCCTTGCATGGACCAGGCTCTCCCCTTATATACTTGGGGGAATACCACATAGGTCGGCAAAGGAAAATGAGCTGGACTGATACTGTGGGCGACGTGGGTGCAACTGAAGCGCCCACACCTCTATTTAATGCGAACTGCATACTTTCGGCCGGGACGTCGCTTCACCGTATGTCGGAACAGGGGTTCTGACATCTTTACCTTCGGCGGGCCCCGTGGATGAAGACTTATTGGCCTCTTCTGACTGGGTCGGTAGAATACCCGCTCGCGGGTCCCGTGGGTCAGCCTCTCAACCCGCGCAATGAGTTGCGCGGCGGCGTCCCCCATGGGGTAGAAAGGGTGACAGTGACAGGGCGTGCGGGGCGGCGCGCTTGGTTGGTCAAAAATCTGTCAGCCCGGGCCCACCCTTCAGAGAGAGAGGGATAGCTATCAGAGCTTATCACCTGCACCAGTGGGACCCGGTCTGACCGTCATCATGCCCTCATAGGGCTTGGGGTTCCTCGTCGAAATGACAGGCATTGAATGCCTCCGCCAGAGCGGAAGCTTACTGGAGAAGCTGGGCGCTGGCCGACGTAAATGGGCGAGGGTCCCACCAGAGGACACGTCGTCCCCGAGCATCTTCCTTCGCTAGGAGAGGGCGCCAGTTGTCTTCCGGATGCCCCCGAGCAATCCCGAGCGCTCGGGGAGCACTCGCAGGGGGGCCGCTCGGGGCGCCTTGAAGGGGGAGCCCGAGGGAGAGCGCTCGGGGGCGGACCCCGAGCGCTCCCCTGGGCCCCACATCTGCCAAGATGCCGAGCGCTCGGGAAGGGACCCCGAGCGCGCCCTTCGCCCTCTGGGACGCCGAGCGCTCGGGGACGGACCCCGAGTGCTCGCTCAGCGCGTGGGCCGTGGACTCCCGGAGGCCCAAGACCCCTTCTGGTTTGCGGACGCGGCCTCTGGAGGAGACCCCTTATTCCTTAGGAATGGCCACGGGTTCCGCACGGTCGATCCGGGTAGGACCCAAGGCCCCAGCGACCGGAGCGCCACGCGTCACCATCTGCGGCATTTGGTTGGCCTCCGCCGGCGGTTAGGGGTACCCTGGGCCCCATTCCGCCAACAGTATTCAAAAGTGAACAGGCTTCTAGAAGATGAGAAGTATTTGTCATAGTAAAATTGGAATAAGCTAGAAGATTTGGGAGGTTGCATGCATAGATAGGTATTTTCCATGGAAGGTGCTAGAGCAAACTCTTCATAGCAAAGTAAGAAAAAACTAGAGCTAGGTATTTATAAAGAGTTTTTTAGAGTAAAGATATTTTGTGTTGTAGAGTTTGGATTGTACCACATGTCAACAATCCAGTTGTCTTGTGTAATTATAAATAGGGGTGTTTCCCCTCCAACTAAGAGAGAAGCTACCAACTATAATAGTCTTAGAAATGGACATAAAAAAACCATAGTAGCATGGTAGGATAGCCATCTAAAGAGTGGCCATAACTTTTAAAGGCATCACATTCAGTTGTGTATGAAGATAGATTATTGGTTTAAATGTCATGGTAGATTAATCTGTATTCAAAAGTAAACAGGCTTCTAGAAGATGAGAAGTATTTGTCATAGTAAAATTGGAATAAGCTAGAAGATTTGGGAGGTTGCATGCATAGATAGGTATTTTCCATGGAAGGTGCTAGAGCAAACTCTTCATAGCAAAGTAAGAAAAAACTAGAGCTAGGTATTTATAAAGAGTTTTTTAGAGTAAAGATATTTTGTGTTGTAGAGTTTGGATTGTACCACATGTCAACAATCCAGTTGTCTTGTGTAATTATAAATAGGGGTGTTTCCCCTCCAACTAGCAGTGAATCCCCAAAAGCATATATGTCCTTTACGCCCATATCTACTAAATTTTGTAAACCAAACAACAAAGCTTCATACTCTACCTGGTTGTTAGTACAAGAATACTCTATCGGACCGATGCTTCATAAACAGCATTGTTTGGTGAAACCAAAACATTGCCAATACCTTGCCCATTTCTACAAACCGATCTATCAAAATAAAGTTTCCACGGGCACACACTAACATACTTAATATCTTTTTCATCTTTAACCCTATGATCAACAATGAAGTCGGCGATGACTTGACCTCTCATAGAACGCAACGACTCATATGTTAAATCATACTCTATTAATGCATAAGCCCATTTTCCAATTCGCCTGCTAAGAATCGGTTATTGCAACATATATTTGATCACGTCGACTTGGCAAGCTACTACACAAGTACTCGAAAGTAGATATGCCTAAACTTAGTACATGCATAAAATAAAGATAAGCACAATCTCTCAATAAACACGTACCGACTTTCGGTGTCGAGCAGACGGCGACTCAAGTATGCAACAATGTACTCCTTCCCGCCGTCTTCTTGAGTTAGAACTGCACCGATCACCTTGTCTTGTGCAGCAACATACAACCTGAACGGTACACCAGACTTGGGTGCTCGAAGCACCGTAGGACTCGACAAATATTTCTTAATGCTATTGAAAGCGTCCCGCTGTCCTTCCCCCCAAGTAAATTCGGCTTCATGTTTTAGCCGAAGTAAAGGAACAAACGATTCAATCTTTCCCGCAAGGTTAGACATAAATCGTCTTAAGTAGTTTACTTTTCCCAACAGCTTTTGCAAATCCCTTTTACACGTTAGCTCCTCTAAATTTCTGATTGCCTCTATTTTCTTAGGATCAATCTCTATGCCATGTTCATGAATTATAAACCCTAAGAACTTACCAGCCGACACTCCAAAGCACATTTGAGTGGATTCATTTTTAACCCATACCGACACATCCTTTCAAAGGCTAATCGTAAATCGGCCAAATGATGATCAAATCTATTCGATTTAACAACGACATCATCAATGTATACTTCTAGCACAATGCCCAGAAGGTCATGAAAAATTAAGTTCATGGCACGCCGATATGTGGCGCCGGCATTTTTTAACCCGAACGTCATGACAACCCACTCAAACAGCCCGACAAACCCAGGGCAACGAAAAGCAGTCTTAAACATGTCCTCTTCGGCCATAAAGATTTGATTATAACCAGCATTGCCATCTAAAAAACTAATCACCCTGTGTCCAGAAGCGTCATTTATCAACATGTCGGCTATCGGTATAGGATATTCATCTTTAGGAGTAGCCTTATTCAAGTCTCTAAAATCAATGCATACTCTAATCTTACCAGTATTTTTCTTTTCAACCGGTACAATGTTAGAGATCCACTCGGCATACCTACACGGCCGAATAAACCCGGCTTTCAACAACCGATCAACTTCCTCTTTGATGCCGTCATACAGATTAGGGTTGAAACGCCTAGGTGACTGCTTATACGGCCTAAAACCAGATTTAATGGGTAACCTATGCTCGACTAGATTTCTACTCAACCCGGGCATCTCAGTATAATTCCAAGCACAGCAATCAACAAATTCTTTAAGTAGTGCACATACCTTGCTCTTCTGACCGACCTCCATGTTGATATTAATGAACGTAGGTCTGGGAATGCTGCTGTCACCAATATCGATCTCCTCAAGTGGGTCGGGCCGATGAAAAACCCCTGTCCGAGTTTTTCTATGTCATTAAAATCTTCGATAGTTTCATGTCTATCGCTCTTTCTAGAACGATATTCCTCAGTACGCTTTTGTAGCCATTTAACGATGTCTTCCTTATTCATTGTTTGCAAAGATAAGTCATTAAGCTAAGTTATTCTAGCCGGCTGTGCTTGTACCGGTACAAAACCATCTCTACCGATACTAATGTAGTCATAATCTGATAAATTCCTACCCGTCAAGCATCTCATACCAATGTGTTGCCAGTCAATCGATGTTTCAGTAAAAGCGATGCAAGCCGAGTTGTCTGCCTCAATGACCTCTACATCGTCATCAACCCACTGGATCAAGCATTGATGCATAGTAGAAGGGATGCAGCAATTTGCATGAATCCAATCGCGTCCCAAAAGAACATTATATCGGCCTTTGACATCAACGACGAAGAAAGCAGTTGGCAACATTTTACTCCCGACTGTGAGCTCCACGGAAATCACGCCCTTGGCTTCAGACAGTTCTCCCGAGAACCCGCTAAGCCCCGTGTTGGTCTTCATCAACTCGTCTTCCTTTCGGCCCAACTTAGAGAAAACCGAAAGAGGCATTATATTAACTCTGGCACCACCGTGAACAAGCATGCGGCCGACAAGCTTTCCACCGATGTGGCCTTTGACGAACAAAGGTTTCAGGTGCTGCCCGTGCTTCTCTGGCTTCTCAAATATAGCATTTTTTGGACCAAGAACAAGCTCTGCAATTTCCGACTTGGGTGCACGAAACTCAGTAGGCAACTCGAACACCATATTGATATCCATATCGGTGGGTATTTCCCCGATATCATTATTGGCGATGTCACCTCCTTCCTTTGCGATGCGCTTCTCCTTCCAAGTCATTTTTGCAGGTACCATTGGCCTAGCTCGGTTGAACCATTCGTCGAGCTTCTTCTCGACTAGTTCTTCTCTGAGTTCAAGTGCTCGCAGCCGCTGTACCCTTCGTTTCTGAGTATGTGTAAGTCCTGTGGGGCACCACTGAGATTTTGGCTTGGTTCCTGGTTCAACCGACTTCACCCTGTTGTCCCGCTGATCCGGCGTCAGCTTGTCAGTTTCAACTCTTCATGCCCCGGATCCTGCTGCATTGCTTGCTTTTGGATTCGCTGAGCTGTCCACTGTACCGAATTGCACACGCCAAGTCCCTGCCAGTGTTGCCGAGTTGATCTGCGGGTTGACCAACACGGCGGACTATCCATGCCGAGTTCTTTCCGGAGCTTGAATAGCGTTTGCCCCATCTGAGTTGGGCACAGGCCGGGCCGCAGTAGCACCGCCAAATTTAGATTCATCGTGCCTGACCGGTACCCACACGCTCTTGCAGCTGGTCTCGCCACCTGTCCTGTGTCTCGGCGAGTTGTTTTCCCAAACCCTTTTCGGCGCTGCTAAGTAGTTCAACGCGCCGAGTTCCTCGCGCTGAGTCATGGTAGCAATCCGTGATTTGGCCCCTGGATTCAACCGAGTCCTCTTCTCACGCGAATGCTCTCTGAACCCAGGCCCTGATGGAATCCAACCCGGCTGGACAATGCCGGTTGGTCCAATGGGATACGGTGCCCAAGGATTGAAACCCCATGGAGAAAATTGTGGATAGAAAGGAGGCGTGCATCCCCAATATGCCGGACCCGTCGCAAAATATGGTGGCTGGGCATATGAGTTCCCTTGCCAGCACTCGGAACCACCAAAACTTTGTCGGAGAGGCGACCTAGGGCGCTTGGCACCTCCAAGCCGAGTAAACACATTGTTGGATGTGTGCAAAGTATATTTATCCAACAGTTGCTTCACCGTCGGCTTTGGCTTCGGGTCTTGTCTTTTTCCTCGATTGACCTTCCATACTCCGACCTCTGGATTTTTCGGTTTGATCATCCTCGGAGCAGCATTATTATCAACGATGACATTTTTTCCTTTTGTAGATTCGGCCTGATCCGACCGAATTAACACCTTCTTGTTCTCCAAGTCGATCACGTTGATGGGAAAGGGATCGCTATTGAGCTTCATCTTAGTGCTCTGTGCAAACGTCAATTGTCCGTCATTAATGGCCGATTGCACCTGTCGACGAAACACATTACAATCATTAGTAGCATGAGAAAACGAATTATGCCACTTACAATAAGCTCTTTTATCCAAGTCTTCTGCAGATGGGAATACATGTCCTTCTTTTACTCTGATCAGATTTTCTTGCAGGAGCATATCAAAAATCTTATCACACTTGCTAACATCAAAAGTATACTTAATTTCCTCTCTCTTAGCAGGTGTAGGTTTCAGAGCAGAACATGCAAAAGGTTTCGACTTGGATGCTTGAACCCACTCGGCTATGCATATATCGACGTCGTCCTCACTAGCCGAGTCGTTATCAATGTTATAATATTAACCGTGGGTTTTTCCTTGTTTTTGTTCTTATTATCCCCAAACCGGCTGTACTGTTTAGCTTCCTTAGCGCGGTTCTCTTGCGCCAAAGCTTTCTACAAGACTTGATTAACATCTGAATATTCTTGCCCTTCTAGTCTATCTCTAATATGAGCAAGCAAGCCTGAAAAAGCAAGGTCAGCTAGATCTTTTTCGGCTATGGTCAAGCTGAAGCACCGGTTTTTAACTTCCCTAAACCTTCTAATGTAATCGCAAACCAGTTCATTGTATTTTTGCCTAACCATTGTCAAATCTGAAAGCCTGAGCTCGGTCTCGCCGCTAAAAAAGTACTCGTGAAATTTCTGTTCCAATTGTGCCCATGTGGAAATAGAGTTGGGAGCAAGCAACGTAAACCACGTAAAAGCCGTACCAGACAATGACAAAGGGAATAGCTTCACTCTAAAAACATCTGATGTGCCGACTTCACTGCACTGTGCCAGAAATTGCCCTATGTGCTCGAAGGTAGTCCTACCATCCTCCCTTGTAAACTTGACGAAGTCTGGAACTCTAAATCCACGGGGGTAGGGCGTTGAATCAAAGTAATCAGGATACGGCTTCTGATATGCACGTGCTCTATCCTTAGGGTGTAAGCCGAATTCCCTCAGTATACTAGCGAGTTGATCCTTAAAACTTTCATTGGCTAGTGGCGTCGGTGGAACGTGAACATGCGAAGTCGGCTCCGGTAACAAAGGTTGGACTTGCTGCAGAGATACATTAAAATACGAATCTGGTACCGGCCCATAAGGAACCCCGGTACCGAGAGGTGGCAAAGGTGGTGTGCTATATGCCACCGTCTGGTAATGTGGTTGCGGCACGTTGGTATTAAAGCCAAGACTTCGGTTGTCATTGGTAAGACCCTGGGAAACCGAAGTCGGAATAGTAGATGCAGTGATTATAGGAGTAGCGTTCATCAGGCTATTAGATCTGTTAGTATCAGGAAACATTGGCCGTTTGTCCCGATGTTCATCATTGATTTGAAACACTATTGACCGAACCTGACGCGGTAGACTACTCTCCAGATCTTTATTGAGTTGCTCCTTAAAATCATCTAATCGGCTAACCACTGCTTGGGTGATCTTTCGTGCCGTAGTATTCATATCAGAGGCATATTTGCTAGCTACCAACACGTCAATTAGATGGGCAATATCCTCAGAACAAGTCGGTTTACTTACCTCAGTATTGAGCACGGAAAAAGGATTTGGCATGACTACCTTTTTGATAATGTCGTTTCTCGTCTTCTGGTAGCCGGCCAATTTTTGCCGGAGTCTCTCCGCCTGCTCCTCTTCAAACTGACGCTCAATTTCTCGCCGCTCATCTTCAGAGAGATCGTCGAGCGTGACGGTGATGATGTTGTCGGGGTTGACGATGCTTTCGTCTTTGGAGTTGGTGTTCATCGTGTAGCTCTTTTCTTCTCGTCCCCAGTGGAGTCGCCAATTGTGTTCGCACGCGAAATCGATCCGCGCAACACCTAGGTAACTATCGTGCTTTCGTGATGACGAACGATTGCTTTCCGAGCAAAGCAACAAAGATCTCCTCACTTTCGTGAAGGAGAACCGACCGCTTTTCGACGTAAAACGGTAAAGATCTAAACTAAGAGAAAAGGTAAAAGAAACATAAGGTAAAAGTAGTAGATTGGTTTTGATGTATCGATTATGTGTTGTTAATCGGCCATCACCCTTCACATATTTATATAGGGCGGCTGGTCTTTTCGTAAGAGAACAGGACTCATAATCCTAACTGAATACGTACATGTGACTTTCCTTTCTCCCTTTTCTTGTTTTCTAAGTCTTGTGCACCGAATTTGGTAATCAATATATCATTGGCCCACCCGTAGGGCAACTCTATCTCGTACAGCTATCTCTGCATACAAACCGAATATCTTTCCAAATCTTTGATTAGTTTGGCCGCCGCAATTAACCTCCGCTTCTTGCGTCCCAAGTTAGGGTTTCTAGCACTAGAAAAGACCTTGAAGTAAACAACTCGGTGCATTAATCCATTCGCAGGGTAACTCGACCACGCTGCAACTCGGACACACAACTCAACAATGCTGGAACTTGGACCCGCCAGAAAGAACTCGGCTTGGGCCACTCGACGCGCTGATCGACTCGGCAACACTGCGAGCGACTCATATCAGACCACTCGGGGACGCCGCGGGCCACTCAGCTGCACTAGAATTGTCAAGCCTGCATTAAGAGTTAGCACTAATTCCATACAGCTTGTCAGTCAATTATCTTAATCATCAGCAGTTAAACTAATTTAGCTGACTGAATAAATCTTATAGCCAAATTACGCCATTAACACTAATATCAATCATGTTGCTAATATGGTAATGCGGTGCTAAACTGTTCTCTGAGTTCTTTAGGTTCTGCGCGTAGTGTGGAAATGATTAAAAGTTGAAAACCAAGCTCAAATGAAAACCAAGCTTAAAAGTGTATGTTAGGTCGTTCCTCACTGTGTTACTACTTACTAGTCTTGGTAGGATGAAATTGGCTGAGTTTATTTGGTAATTCTGTTCGCCAGGCAAGACATGGGACTCGTGCTCCTACCAAAAAGAGAATCAAGGAGTTGGATAGACTAGCGGTTCGGTTGGGGGCTCTTGTGAATGAGGCAAATCAAGGGCCTGACAGTGATTCTCTGAAGAAAATTCCATCCTGGATAAAGGGGTGGGAGTCACGTTGGAAGGGTAGGGTGAAAGGTGGTCAGCTGGTTAGTGAAGGCGAGGAAGAGCTGTATAATTTTGCTAACAGAGTGAAGGAGAGATTTCAAGACCTATTTGATGAGGAATGTCACCCTGACGTGTATTCAATAAGAGCAACTCAGGTAAGCTCGACATAGCTTCTTGCATCTATTTAATGCGTTGATATCAGCAGAGAGCAGACCAAGGATTCTTGGTTGTGCTCTGTTCATCATCAGATGAAATGGGGAGGAAATATATGGCCTTTAGGAGAACCTCAAATTACTACGAGTCTCATGTGTTGTGAACAGAGTAACATAGAGTCCAACAGTTTCTGCTGTGGTATATGATGATTTCTACTTTAATTACATCCAGGTCTTTATGGAATACATCATAGATATGCAGTTATATTCTACTATACAATCCACTTCAATTATGCTTTCTTCCTTCAATGGCCTTATCTTTTTGCTTCCATTATCTGCTTTAGAATTTGAAACAAGTCAAGGATGCCAAAAAAGAAGTTCTGTTAGAAGTCTCTACCTGGAGATAAAACTTTGCCTTTTCTATTATATGCATATAGTATAGTACAATCTCGTCTAGATTACTAAGTAACTTGAAGTGGTTTTATCACTGGAGGGAGTAAAAATTTAGGTTGCTTTCGTGACCTTTGGTGTCTCTTCTTGTAGTAAGCCTTAAATTTCTGTTGTTCCCAGCTTTCTGGAGTTCACATGCCATAGTTTGGGCAATTATACCTACATTTTGCTGTTTCTGCTGCTGAAGGATGTTAAATGTTTTGAATATTACTGCCGTGCACAGTAGCATTAACTGTTGCTGTATGTTTGATATGCAGGTTCCTCGAGCATCAGCTAGTGCAGTAGCATTTGGTCTGGGACTACTTTCTGGGAAAGGAAAACTTGGAGTTGGGAAAAACCGTGCCTTCTCTGTTCTGAGTGAGAGTCGTGCAAGTGATATTTGTCTGCGTTTCTTTGATAGCTGTCAAACATACAAGGTACTATTTAGGGTAGCACTAGCAATAACATTGTTGAGAAATAAATAACATGTTTTTAAGAAGATAAAATGCTTATGTGACATCACATTTTTTATTTCTTTTGCTTTGGTTGCTCACGTCGTAGCTGAAAGAGATGTGAATGAATATCAAAATGACCCTATTTTGAACAGCATTGTTAAATTCAGCTAAAAGAAAGAAAGATATTGTCAGCTGTGATGCAAATGGTGCTTTTATGTTGCACTAAGTACTAAATATGTAGAGCCCAAATACAGGCACGTATGTAATTAATCTGGATAGATTATTATGCGGACTTGCACCTAATGTCTCATGCTTGCTGCATTCACTCCTCTGCTTCACCTGTTGGGGCATTTGGTACATTACAAGTTGGATACAGTAGTGCTGTTCCTTTTTTCTTCTTTATTAAGGAAATGGCATGTTTGTATCTCTCTCTTTGTTACATATCTGTACTAGGACATCTCTGTTGTCATTTTTTGGGTGTTATGTGATTATGTTCTCTTTTCACTCAATGCTAGAATGCTAGTTAACTGTTATTGGTAGTATTGTATGCTATACAATGTATCTTCTCTTTGTTGTACAACTGTGACCTTGCTATGATGCTATTGACTTGTTATTTTGGCCAAAGAATTATAGCTACAATAACATGTTCAGGACTACAGGAAAAGAAAGGAGCCTGATGTTGACAAGCAAAAGGAACCTATTCTAGAACACGTCACATCTGCTTTAGTCGGCCGTTATCACCTCAATTTTACAAAACAAGATGTTTCTTCCCTCTAGTTCCTTTGCAAATAGGTATCTCCTTGCTCATGGGCGCTAGAGTTCGGTGTGACATACTTTGGACATTTAGTCAGTTGGCTGTTCTTTTTGCAGGAAGCATCTTTACTGAATGTAACCAATCAAGCTTGTCAACTTTTTAATGAAGCTGAGGTAGGTTGCTTTCAGATTTCAGCTTTTCTCTGGCAATTTGACCACTGTACCCTCTCTGTATACAGTGAGATGGCATACGCCCTATTGTTTTTTTGTGTGGAGTAATCTATATACATAATTATTCCGGGAACTTGGTTCCCCTTTTAGTAATTTCATAAGAATAATAACATTTCAGTCAGTTTGAACTATCCAGAAAATAAAACACCCCCAGTTAGAAGACAGTGAGGTTGGCTAAGTTTGCAATAGTTCAATGATCAGATTATTAAGACAGTCCATTTCTCAATTGGATTGGCATTTGCGGATGTCTGGCTGGTCAGATCCTGTTGGCATTTTTGCTGTGCCATAAAAGAATGTGTTCTCACAGATAGTATCGAAAGTTCCCGACAGGCAACTTTGGTTTGATGTTCTTTCAAGTATGGTAATCAGTTATCAGTTACACTTGTCTCATGCTAGCTGCCCTCTTTATCAAGTATTTCACCCTCTTGTAACTTTAATTTACCAAGATTGCTTCTAGTGCTATTACTCATTGCCATATTTCGTAACTGATTGTACAAACTTTTAAATAACTTTAGGTTCTCCAAATGTCAGTGTGACTCGATTTGTTTTAGTATTGCCTAACTAAGTTTATCTATTCAGGTTTATTTTCTAGAGTGGACAGATGATTTGGAAGGTTTTGTGCTGAAAGGTTATGGTGAATCAATAAACTATAAAATGGGACTGCCATTGCTCAAGGATGTTGTCCAGTCAATGGAAGAAGCAATCATAGCTAAAGAAGGTAGCAGTATCCCCGAAGTCTTAGCAAAAAAAGTCAGTTGCTAGAATACCTGCTTCATGCCTTTGTTATCTTATATCCCTTTATCGCGCCGCTATGACCCAGGAATTCTTGTAGTACCAGATGCCTATTGCATGATGAGTCTCTTCTGGTAGCTTACTCGGTGTATAGCTAGAACATGTCATGCTATGAATTAGTGCGTAATGTTATCAATATCGAAGATAAGATCACAAATAATGATGATGGTGTAAACTCTAGATTGAAATTTTGTTCTTCAAATTGTAGAAAACTACCCTGTTGGTACATATGAGAAGGCAAGGCTCCGGTTTGCACATGCAGAAACAGTTGTGCCTTTCACATGTCTTCTAGGTCTTTTTCTTGAAGGATCAGGTATGATTCCTATTTTGCACTCCGTCCATGCATGATCATTCGCCCTGAACAAAATCTCGGAAGAACTTATTGCCTATTTAACATCTCTTAAAATTTTTTGCACCAAGATTTTGAGAAGATACAGCGGGAAGAACCATTGGACCTACCTCCTATGCCACCACAGAGAAGAAACTGGAAGGGCAGTGTTGTAGCACCTTTTGCTAGTAACAACATGTTGGTCTTATACCAATGCCCTGGCAAAACTGATGGCAGCAAAATATCTCAGGATCGAAACAACTCGTACTTTGTGCAAGTTCTACACAATGAAGCCCCAGTTTCAATGCCTGTAAGACTAATTTTGCAATTCATGTGCTTTATTCCCCTTGTCTGTTCTTCTCGATATCTGGGGCATAACCAGTATATATACCTCTTTTGCTAGTATAACTTCTGAGATTTATTATAGTAGTATCTTATGGTATGATTGTGTTGCAAACCAAGTCGGTGATCAATTTGCAACTGCCATTAGCAGTTCTAATATCCCTCCAAAGGGACATGTCTCTTCCCTTTGATAAACTGCCATCTCTTGGCTTTGTATAAATACAATCAAGTGCATAGATGAATACAAGTATTGATCTCATTCTCTTATGCCCAAAGGCTGTCTCTATTGTCTCCCTTTTCATTCTATAACACGTTATCACGCACTTGGCTCTACGAAGTATCGAGCATTCCAGCCACCATATTGCAAAGAACAGCAAGAACACGTTGCTTTGCAAAGAACACTCCGGCCACCACACAACAGAGAAGAAGCAAAGAACAGAGAAGAACAGAGGAGAAGAAGCATACCAAGTAAGCATCCATGGAGCACCGGCTCGGCCGCGCCCTCCGGCATGGCCCACTCGAGCACCGGTGGCCATGGCGCAGGCGGAGCCCCCGGCGACCACCCGCGTCAACTCCCCGGCTCCCGACAACCTCTCTTAGCCCGGCGCAGTCCTCCTCCACCGAAGCATCGAAGGCGCGCCACCAGGCTTCGGCGGGCCCTCCGGCGGCCTCTCCGACCGACAAGCCACAGAAGCAGCGGCGGCCGGCCTCAGCCCGGCTCCGACGACTGCCCGAGCCTCCCCAAGGGCGCCGGCCCTTTTCCTCCCTTGGCGGCGGCCTCCCCGCCCGACTTCGACGACAGCGCCCTCCGACGCCTCCCCAACGGCGCGGCTCCCTTCACTCCGGCGGCCGGCGCCCTGGTTTTCGGTGGAGCCCGAGCTGCTCCCCATGACCCGAAGGCAACGGCGGCGGCGGCGGTTAGGGCTAACCGCCCAAGCCTCTTCTTTGAGGCAGCCCGACATGGGCCAAGGAAGCCGGCCCACATGGCCGGCATGGGCCACAAGACCCAAATGGGCCTATTCGGCCTATAGGCCAACAGGCCACCAAATGAGCCGTGCGGCATGGGCCAAACCGAGCGGGCCAAATAAAAGGCCCATCTGGCCATATTGAAAAAAAATCAGGGGCTGTATATTTGTGTTTGAGCCCCCTGGTTTTCGCATATTTACTAATTTTACTATAATATATTGCTCTTTTATATTATGCAATTTCCTTTATTTACAATTTCTTTATTTTATTATTGTAAATATTACCTTTTTCCGCTTATAATTCTTATTTAAAGCCTCATTTTGCTTTAAAATTCACAGAAAATTATGCAAATTTGCGCATATTTAAGTGATTATCTTCTAAAATTTTGGCAAATGCATAAGGTAATGGAGTCTATATCAATGGCTGCGATTGTAGCATCGCCTGTTCTTTGCAACAGAGTCTATGATAATAGCAGCGATTTATTTCGCCCATTATTGTGAGGTCTACACCGCTTCGCGGTGACTACCTTCATAGTGCATAACCAAAATTCAATAAGTATAGAGTCTATATTTTTGGCAGTGATTGTAGTATCACCCATTTCCTCAGAAATGACATTCAAAATATTAGCAACGATTCTTATCGCATATACTATAATGAAGATCTACACTTGGGTCGTTAAAGAATCATCTTGACAAATTTTTGCGCAACCCTTTGCATCATTAAAATTTACTCTCAAGTAAATTAATACAAGCATGATCATTCATGCAAGACAATGGCAGACATATCCAAGAAGGATTTTGCCGAACTTGCCCTAAATGGTAGCAACTATCTAACATGGGCCATGGACCTTAAAATAAATTTATTAGGTCGTGATCTTGGTGCTACCATAAATCCTCCTCAAGAAGGAGAGAAGGCTCTACCAGAAAGAACAAAATATGCAGCTTTGCATTTCATCCGGCATCACCTCCATCCCAAACTCAAAATTGAGTATCTCATAGAGGAAGATCTACTAGTCCTATGGACCTCCCTCAAGGAGCGTTATGACCAACAAAGAGCGGTCATGCTACCCGAAGCACAAGCGAATAAAGTAATTTTTTAAAATCTTGACAAATTCAAGGTTTGGCATGATCGTCTTGGTCATCCCGGGCATAGGGATGATGAGGAAAAATTATTGACAATTCTGTTGGTCACAATTTCTCATTTTCAAAATTACAAAAATCATCAGATTTTGTGTGCACCGCATGTGCCAAAGAGAAATTAATTTTTGAGGTCTTCTCATCCTCAAATTAAAAAATAAGCCCCTCAAATCTCCTTGAACACATTCAAGAGTATATTTGTGGTTTGATCAACCACTATAAGGGCCATTTAGGTACTTTAAAGTGCTCATTAATGCATATACACATGATCTTTTGTGTTTCTCTCATCCACAAAGATCAATTTCTTTACCAAACTTATTACTCAAATTATCAAATTAAGAGCAAGTTATCCTGAACACAGGATAACTTCCATTGCAATGGTTAATGCCACTGAATATACTTCACGTGCATTAAATCACTATTGTTTGGTTTTGGGCATCATCCTGGAGCGTTTTAATACCTAATATAAATACTCATCATGGTTTAGACTCATCTCTTATCAAGAGAGCCAAACCAATATATGATCAATTGTACAGAATTATAATTTGCCAACATACTGTTGGAAACATGCGGCCTTACAAACCACAATAGTAATCTAAATTCGTTCAAATTGCATATCAAAATACTTCCTCGTTGCAGTTAGTACATGGAAATCAGGCCTCGGCCAAAGTATTTCCCATCTGCGACATTTCGATTACGCTACATACGTACCGATATCACCACCCCAACATACATCAACGGGCCCTCGCCAATAATTGGGGATCTATATGAGGTATAAATCACCGTCAATCATAAAATACCTCAAGCCCAGTATGTTGATTATATTCTCAATAAGGACAATTTTCCAGGCATTAGGGGGAGATTCGTACCACGAAGAATGCCAGGAAATAAATTAGAATGTGACATGCATTCAGTCCTAATCCACGTACTAAACAGTCTGAATCAACAATTCAGATAATCATATATTTGCAACACATTGCAAATAATCTGCCATATACATTACTGATCACAGAGGTGTCATTACATATCTTTGCAGTAAATATCCAGAAAGAGTGAATGTATCTAATAAAACCACTCATCTCCTAATGAGAACAAGAGGGGGAGAAATCTGGTTGCAAAGGATATTATTTTTTAAAGTGTCCGCGGAAACAGAGAACTCAATTCCTTATGCAGTAAATGCAATTCAAGTTCAAGTTGAAAGACACCCGACGGATGCTCAACATCCAGAACCCAGCACAAATGCGTGCACAAATTTAGGTGCTGGGACATCGAAACACCTTAACTCCATTGTTGTGGGAAATCACAAGGAGTTTAGAAGGTATAAATCAAATTTCCACAAAGTATATCGATTCAGGAGAATCTTATAAAATATAAAGACTACAATTATTGCGACATATATTTCTCCTTAAAATTGCCAACAGATCTTCAAATGGATTCTGAACCAAAATCCTAGGTAGAGTGCCTCATGCGCTCAGATCGGTTCAAATCAGAAGATGGCAATTAAGGTAGAATTGCGCTCGCTCATCAAAAGAGAGGTATCTACCGCAGTAATACCTACTCCACATAATATCTTCCCTATGGGAACAAAATTGGTTGTCGTTCAAAAGAAACGAAACAATGTGGTGGTGAGATATAAAGCGAGGCTTGTAGTACAAGGGTTCCCGCAGAGACCCAACATCGATTACGATGAGACATACTCTCCTGAGTGGAATAAAGTGCCGATATTCAATATATTGGCATATCAATGAATTTGATGTAGTGACTACATACTCATATGAGTCACTAGATCCGGATACCTATACAAAGTCTGAAGAACTTGAAATTCCGAATCCAAAAGCAAAATCGCAACATATATTATGTAAACCTTTAAAAGTCACTCTATGGCTTAAAACAATCGGAAAAAATATGGTATAACGATTGAGTGGGTTCCTTCTTTAGAAGGGTTACTCAAACAATGATGATTGCCCATGTGTATTCATAAAGAAATCATCAAAGGGATTTTGCATCATCTCAGTGTACGTCGATGATCTCAATATCACTGGAACTACACAAGACATACAAGAGGCAAGTAATCATCGAAAGATGGAATTTGAGATGAAAGATTGGGTAAAACCAAATTCTGCTTAGGTTTACAACTTGAGCATTTTCCTCAGGAATCCTTGTACCTCAGTCTGCATGTATCCAGAAAATCTTGGAGAAATTCAATATGGATAAATCATATCCATCCAAGACTTCTATAGTCGTTCGATCTCTTGATAGAGATAAAGATCCATTTAGACCTAGAGCCAATGACGAAGAGGTAATAAGACCTGAAGTTCCTTATCTCAGTGTCATCGGAGCACTAATGTATCTAGCAAACTGCACCAAGCTTGATATTTCATTTGCAGTTAACCTATTAGCTAGACATAGTTAATCTCCTACTAAAAGCATATGGTAGGTGTCAGGAATATTCTCAGATATCTCCAAGGCACAAAAGATCTTGGTTTATTCTATCAGAAAAATCAAAATATGACTATAGTAGGATACACAGATGCTGGCTATCTATCTGATCCCCATAACGCCAGATCACAGAGTGGATTTGTATTTCTACATGGTGGAACAACCATTTCTTGGAAGTTCTCAAAACAGACTTTAGTGGCTACTTCCACTAATCATTCTGAAATAATTGCATTATATGAAGCATCACGTGAAAGCGGTTGGCTTCACAGAATAATTAACCACATACAACAGTCATGTGGGATTGGTTCTTTGGAATCATCAACTATTATCTATGAAGACAATTCTGCTTGTATTACACAAATGCAATCAGGTTATATAAAAAGCAATATTACAAAACACATTGCTTCTAAATTATTTTATTCCCATGAGTTACAGAAAAACAGGAAAATTAAAATCTTGCAAACTAAGTCTTGTGAAAATCTTGCAGATTTATTCACAAAGTCCCTACCAACATCTTTATTCCAGAAATATATTCATGGGATTGGTATGAGACGAATTCGAAACTTGCAAGGTTCAGGGGGAGTAAACTCCTAAAATATAACCTGATGATGATCATCAGATCATATATATTGTACTCTTTTCCTTTATGAGTTTTTCCTAAAAAGGTTTCTCATAAAAGGTTTTTAATGAGACAATATTAATACAAGCACTATATGTCATATCGTTTTCTCCTTATTTTTCCCATTGGGTTTTAAAGGAGTTTTCATGACATATTATCCAACAATAAGAATTCATATATGCCATACTATTTTCTCCTTATTTTCCCATTGGGTTTTAAAAGGAGTTTTTCATGGCATACAATCATTATATTTCTCCTCATATTTTTCCCACAGGGTTTTAGAGGAGTTTTTTAGATGCACTTTATTCGATGGTGAAATTGATCAAGGGGGAGGGTTGCAAACCAAGTCGGTGATCAATTTGCAACTGTCATTAGCAGTTCTAATATCCCTCCAAAGGGACATGTCTCTTCCCTTTGATAAACTGCCATCTCTTGGCTTTGTATAAATACAATCAAGTGCATAGATGAATACAAGTATTGATCTCATTCTCTTATGCCCGAAGGCCGTCTCTATTGTCTCCCTTTTCATTCTATAACAGATTGTTTGAGCCTTGCCTTTCTCAAAGGTTACAAGTTTGATTTTTCATAATTGACTTCTGGTTCCTCTAGGGCTTCTGGAGAGTTTCATCCCACTCAGCTGCTCCCATTGGATATCTGGATGGGATTTAGTAATCTCCGGGAGTTAATCCAACAAATGTAGTCGGCAATTTTTATCTAGTACGCATTATGAAGAATCAAAGTAGACTAAGATAATCACAGAACACATACCAATATACCATCAACAAACTCCTCGATCTGGCTGATTTCCTTTTCTAGGCCATAGGATAGGCACTCCCACTCGACTCGCTAATGTTCCTTTTTCCATTTATTGGTAAGCGTGTTTGATATTGGTAAGTCATTCTTGAAAAGTCCCTAATTGACTACCTGTTCTTCCCCTTGATGGACTACAAATGCAGGGCTGTGGCAACAAAGATTTCTGTCCATTCGATGTGTTCAAGTATCAGGTTCAAGAGCCACACCCTCATTTCCTTGGCAGTCATCTGATGAACATTTCCTATGCACATGCAGAAAAAGATAGTCGAGCCCCATCTGAAGAATGACTTCGATATGATATGCAAGAAAAAGCCGGTGGCAAGAGAGGAGCCTTCCTCTTTCGGCTCCAAGCTGTCGAAGCTCCTTGGTTTTTTCTCGCGGAAAGGATACCGTGTTAACGCACACGATGTCAAGACGGAGTTGTAAGTTTGACTAGCATATGCCGTGTGCTGCTACTGCATGCAACGCGAGCACGACCATGGATTGAACGGGACCGACTTGTAGGCACTAACCTACGGTGTTTTTGTACCTAGGTGTGATGTGAGAGTCCAACGTGTAGCAAACTATCACTGAGGTCATTGTTATTTCAGAGAAAAGATGTATGCTGACCGTGTAATGTCTGTTTTAACTCGGGACTCTCTGGTGCTTTATGCAATAGCTTCCGCTGTAATGGTAGAGGTGAACTGTTCTATGCCATTTCCTTGCTCTTTAGGCATGTCGGATACTTTGTTCCCGATTGAACTGTTTGTTTCATGTGAAATTCCTGGGTTCCAAGATATGCATTTTTGATTTTTGAACCGTGGGTCAAAGGTCAGTTTCAAGTGGAGGTGAACTGTGTATTAAATAGCTAAACTGATCTGCTACTGTACCTTAATCCCAGTGACTTTTCAATGTTGCAAAATATCCAAAACAGTGGCTCTCTTGTCAGTTTCGAACTGGTACCAACCTCATCAATAAATCTTGTTTCTGGTAGCCACCACCCGACAGTCACGCACTCGGACATAGCTCTTCCACACTCACGTGGTCACGCCCAGTCCAAGCAACGCCGGAGAGAGAGAGAGAGAGAGAGAGAGAGAGATGGCGGCTGGAGGAGGGGAAGAAGGGAAGGGGGAGACGGTGCTGGTCACCGGCGCGAGCGGCTTCATCGGATCGTGGATCGTCCGCCTCCTCCTCAGCCGCGGCTACTCCGTCCACGCCGCCGTGCTCAACCCCGGTCAGTGCTCTTCTTCCGCATCCTAGCGAAAACAGTTAAATAGTCACGTGCAACATGCGGAGGTCACAGTTTCCGTTCCGCGTGGCGCAGATGACAAGGCCGAGACTGACCACCTCCTCGCGCTCGCCGCCGGCGCCGGCAGCGAGGCCCGCCTCCGCCTCTTCCCGTGCGACCTCCTCGACGGCGCCGCCATGCTCGCCGCCGCGCGGGGCTGCTCCGGCGTGTTCCACCTCGCCTCCCCCTGCACCGTCGACCGCGTCCTCGAGCCCCAGGTACTGTCTACTGTGTGCTTCGCATGGCCGCCTCCCTCTGCCGTTGTCCCGTCCGTCCTCTCGGCTCACCCGCCATGGTCGCGCGCGCGCGTATGCGGTCTCTTTCTCGTTTTGTGGTCGCAGAGGGAGCTGGTCGTGCCGGCGGTGGAGGGGACGCTGAACGTGCTGCGCGCGGCCAAGGACTCCAGGGGAGTGCGGCGGGTGGTGGTGACCTCGTCCATCTCCGCCATCGTGCCCAGCCCAGGGTGGCCGGCCGGTGAGGTCCGCGACGAGCGCTGCTGGACCGACGTCGACTACTGCGAGAAGAACGGGGTGAGCCGGCGTCTTGGGCAATGTTGTATGCGTTAGCATCTCCATTTTTCTTCCCTTCGCTTGGGATTCTGGGGAGCGTGCAAATCGTGATGGTGCCTGTGTTCTTGGGAGTTTTGCATCTCAGTGGCAGTTGTGCAAATTACCTTTTTGATAGAGTTTCAGAACAATTTAGTACAACTGCAAAGTAGAGAAATCTAGTCTATTAGGCATGATTATATGATCAACTTGGGAAAAGTGCAGTTACTAATTAGACAGGAAAAGTGTATCTGCACCCTGCAGTGCAGTTGGTTAACGCAGAGTTACTTGATGAGATGAAAATATATAACCACATAGAGTTTTCTAGATTTGGTAGCAACTTAACTCAAGTGCGCAGATGACATTATGATCTAGTTTTTCCGCATTTGATTCTACTGGATCATTCAACGGGAACAAAAATGCACAGAAGGGTATCATGGAAAGAAGTAGCTTACATTTGATGAGTAATGTCACTTCAGATTCTGTTTGTTTGTTGCATAGGTTTGGTACCCTGCTTCAAAAACACTGGCAGAGAAGGCAGCATGGAAGTTCGCAGAGGAGAATGGACTGGATATGGTTGTGGTCAATCCAGGGACTGTTTTGGGCCCAATAATTCCGCCAAGGATCAATGCTAGCATGGCCATGTTTGTTCGCTTACTTGAAGGTACACCTGTCACGTAGTTGTTCATGTAGTCTTGACGAAGCTTAGGTCATGATTTAAGATATTTTGATCATGTGCCTAGAAAGGAATTTGAATAGTAGTCTCTACTTATTTCTTGGTCCTTCTAGCAATTTTAGTGATTGGTTGTCAATATTTTTCCAACAATGACTAATGAGTGACAGTTCGAAGCTGGCGCAATTTTCCTATTGTGATTCATTCATCTACTTGCACAAACTGAACACCTTTTACCCTCTGACGGTACCTTCAAGATTTAAATGGAGAACCTTAAAACATATCAAATGGATTTGCAACTGAGCACTGGCCGCTTAATACTTCAGGAGAATTGTCTGAAATGAAGCTAATCGTGCTGTATTCAATGTTCTGCAGAGATGAGAAATAGAGTAAAACTGCATGTTTTCTCATCTCTGAACCCTTTTCTGCTACCTACTTCACGTCAGCAAATGCCTCTTTCAGTTCAGATGGCTTGCTTAACAATCACGCATTGGCATTCGGCACTGTCGCATGAAAATGACCTGCATTTACTATCCATAGAACTCCTCTTACTTGGTTCATTTTGTGGTTGCTATGACAAGGAAACAGCTAAGCATACCTCCGACTCTGCCCCACGCAGGTTGCCACGAGGAGTATGCAGATTTTTACATGGGTCCAGTGCATGTGGAAGACGTTGCATTAGCCCATATTCTGCTGTACGAGAACCCATCAGCATCCGGGAGGCACCTCTGCGTGGAGTCCATTGCTCACTGGAGCGATTTCGCATCCAAAGTCGCCGAGCTCTATCCTGACTACAAAGTCCCAAAGTACGTGATCCGTCAAACTGCACATTTAGGGCAATGTTTGGAACACATGAATTTCATGGCAAACAGTTCAATTCCCGCCACATAATTGACGATATGAATGAAGCAATAGCTATGGATCATTACGTAGTCCATGCGCGAGAAATCAAGTTCTCACTGTGCTAATCCTTCACTTGTTCTTGCTTCGTCTGCAGATTCCCCAAGGATACGCAGCCTGGACTTGTGAGAGCGGAGGCGGCGTCGAAGAAGCTGATTGCGCTGGGCATGCAGTTCAGTCCTGTGGATAAAATCATCAGGGACGCGGTGGAGAGCCTCAGGAGCAGAGGATATATCTCCTGATGGTTGTATTGGATGTCTCATTCCCGTAGGTCCATGAAAATACCTAGACCATACTATCGTGTAATAACGGCTGGTTGATCTGCTACTAGCCTATCCTGATCCATAGGCCGTAGTGGAAATGGGCAAACGCCATGCTCGTGGATACTCCAGTTCAGGCAGCGTTGTGATCGTCATGTGTGAGCTTGTCGTCCTGACTCCTGAATTCATTTGGGTCGAACAATCCAATCATCGTTCCGGCTCCATACTTACGTTTGGCGGCCAGAGCATGGGAGCGGCCGGCTCTGCGGTGTTCGGCAATTCGGCCGGACCTCAGTTCGGATCATGATGGCCCGCACGCTGTCGAGCGTCGCCAGCGCGCCCGACCACTCAACGGGGGCCGCAGAGGTGAAACTCCATGTTGTGTGGTTATGCCAGTGATAATATGAGCTTCTACTATATTCCCGCGACGGGCATCAAGAGGCCTATGAAAGATGCTTCGACGACAGCACGGGTCACGGTTTATGCTGCCGCACTTACGGCCGAGTCGATCAAAGCAGAAATGTACCTGGAATCTCTGATTCCTTCGACCTGGGAGGTAAAAGAACAACGTGCTAATTGAATCTCGCCTCTCCTTTGTTTGGTCTCTGTTTCTCCATCTCTTCATCTGGCATCTTCAAATACTCGACCATCTGCTCTACTGATTCGTAGCCAATAAAGGAGGATTTATATAAGGGATGAATAAAACAGATACTCAACAAGTTCATAAATAACAACTGGTATTTGAATGCATTATCAACTACTAGGATCCAAGATCATCAATAACCAATGATTTTTAAAAACAATTTTCATATGTTAAGAGGTCAAGTTTTAATTTACTATTTTATGATCATCAGGCCCCATAGGTTGTTTGAACGTCAGATGGTTCCTTTCCCGCTGTGTTCGTAGTTCTATCCCAGAAACAGGGAGTGACAGTGCCAGTCTTCAGTACACTCTACAGAGGTGCGTTATTTTATCCACAAGTGGTACTTAGCATTTATGTCGGGTACGAAACCCATCAACTTCCATCAGTGTATAGCTAGGTCTAAGGTTTCAAATCATTTGCTCTTCCTATGTGTCCTATCTCAATCATCATAGCCGGCCCAACATGGACTACCCAACTTATCATTATAGCGTATTCTTTTAAGCGTTGGGGACATAACGCCTCCCCAAGCAAAATTCAGGGTCTAACGCACCCTTGGGTGAGGGTTATAATGCTTCCCCAAGCGTTACTTTACATACATTCCAGGGAGATATGTCAATAAGAAGGCACTACTTGAGTCATCTGTCCCACTCCAAGTCTAGTGGTTAACGCTATCTGTACGGCACTCGAGTGTCATTCGGCAAGTGTTATTACCTTATATGATAATTCATGTAGTGGAACCCTGACTACCCCAACAAATTCCATAACGGGGCTCCACCACCCACCATAATAGATTTACCGACTGCTTGATCAATCGTCAACCAATAACATGTCATATTGTACAAAATTATAAATCCTATGAAGGTGATAATGTCAGTATAGATTTCAAGTACTTTGGTAAAAATATTGATCAACATGAACAAGAAAATGGACTTGCCTTGAGATGGATAGTAAATATTACCAGAGGTTTCAGGAAGAGAATCCGGTAGAACTTCGAAATCTGAAGATCAAATAATAGTCCAATAAGAACTAACCCCGAATAAACTGCAAATGCATACATAAAATTATGAACGTATCAATGAATATAATTATATTCTAAAATCATATCCCTTTATTTCTTTCAGAATTTTGCCTGATTTTTATGTGGATTATTAACTTGATTTTTTAGGATTTTCTTGAATATTGAATATTGAAGTAATGAAAAAGTGAAGAGAACTTGTATACATTGAAATTATTCAACAGTAAAGTTGTATGTTTCTATTTGACTATAATTTCCCATGATTTTATGTGGACTATTTCAAGCAACCTTAAATTCTAGAACTTCAGAGCATTGAATAAAATATTATTGAAACATATGTAAGGATAATTTTATTTATTAGAACTTAACTCAATTAAAGCACTTGTAGTTGACAGGATTTTAATATTCTCTTAAGTTTTAATGCATTCAAAGTTTTGGTACGGAATTTCTATCCTTTTAAAAGAATCCAAAAGTTATGGACTTCGCCTGAGCCCATAGGCCCAGCCAGACATCTTGGCCCACTCTCATTTCTCTCTATCCCACTCAACCGCTGCCTCTCTCTCAGCATCCGATCCCCTTTCAGTTCTCCTCCCTACCCACCACTGTCGCTTCCTCCCGGCCGCCGCCGCCGGCAATCGCTCTCCTGAGCTCCACTTCAACAAGGCCAACAAACCCCTTGCTAGCGCATCCTCACCCTGACCCCTTTCCTCGCTCTTTCTCTCTCACTTGACGTGCATTGCCGCCGCCTCCGCTCCATCTTGGCTGGTATTGCCTTCGGTAATCAACATCGGCGACTAGGTAGTTGGGCCATGCTCGGTCTCCTTTGTGGGACGCCACTGGCACAGCGCCGCTTTGTCCCTGCTCATGCCTCCGAGGCCAACCCTAGCCGTGCAACTCAGCTTTGATAAGGCCAGCCATGGGTGTTGCTATGGTTGATGTTACGTCCCCACAATGCCCTAGTGTTCTTGTTGTCACCCTAATCTAGGGTTGGGTCTTGGCGGCCTCGGCCCCCGCCGTGGTCGGCGGCATGATGATGCATCATGCGGCCTTGGTCTCGGATTCTAACTTCCCTGCCATCCACTGCCCTCTAGCCCTGCCGTTGGTGGATGGCGACGAGTTCACCGTGCTGTAACCATGGTGCTGGTGCTCCTCTAGGTAAGTGCTCGATTTCCTCCCTCCCTCTTTCTTTCTTGAATCTGTGATAGCAATAGATCTACTGGATAGTTTTGTGGTGCCTCTGTGATGATGTTGTCTGACTATGTTTCGCTTCAGTTGAAACTCTTAAGTCTGTGGTTCTGACTAGAATTCGTGTCCATGGTTATTAGCTACTGACACATGATGGTTTAACTCTAGGGTTATTGTGTAATCTGATAACTTGTGATGTTATGCTTCTGTTCTTCTGGTGCTACTTTCTAGTGGATATTTTAAATGTCCCTTATGTCTCTGTATTAAGGAATCATAGTCACTGTTAAGATGGTTTATTACATTCATATATCATTAATCTAATGTTTTAGATGGTCATATAGCTAGGGTATCCATGTGTTAAATCTTCTCTGAGCAATCTTACGGTGCATTCATTCCTATTGCTTAAAAAACATACTAGAACCCTAAGTTGGCTGCACTCAAATATGAACCATTCATGCATACTATCCTTATGTACTTATGATATAACCACTATCAGATTATATTAACAGAAAAAGAATACTAGTATGCATTTTTAAACCAAGTGTGTATGGTTGTCTTAGTGGTAGTATGCAGCTAGCATCTCTATGGTAATTATCATGTTCATTTGATCCTGCTATTCCTTTAGCTAATGTATGTATCCATCCCAAACACACAACACACACATAACAGTATAGGAACTACACATACTACTGCTTTATTCTTTATGTTAAACATGTAAGCATTGTCTGATTCTTATCCTATGTGTATAGTGTATCTGCTTGTTATAATTTATCCTTAACATGTCCAAACTAGAATCATCTCTTATATGCTAGCTTCATTTTATTAAATATTAAACTGATGATACCATGATATTGTACTTTGTTTAGATTGTCTGATTGCTTTAGTGTTAAGTTGCTAGGAATAGATGTTTCTCTCATCTTATGTACATTTTTTATCAAATTATTAAACTGAGAAGAACATATTATGTGCTCATCTCTTCTAATACTACCCTACTTTTGACCATGATCTCCATCCTTTTACTAAACTCTTAACTCTTCTTTTCTGTTAGGAACCTAATACTACGTTGATCTAGCCTGTCCTATGATGATGTCTTATCTGAAAAACCAGATTTGTTCTAAGGCATATGAATCTGATAAGAACAGATATTATACTTGATATTAGCCTGACCTAGTGATGATTAATCCTAAGGGTAATTTATATACTGATAAGGACAGATGCTACTAAGTGGCTTTTGATGCTCGATGATGAACAACTAATCCATGATTTTTATGCAAAATCTGAGAACACTTTCTGATGAGACGGTGGCCTGATCTTTCGGTGAGATGAAGGTAGCTAACGGTTTGGTGGAGTTTGACCTTGACGATCCGACTATACCGTATGCGACGATACGCCTTAGCAATCGCTACGCCTTAGCAATCGCTAAACCAACATCCAATGGTTATTGACCTTACCGTAGGCACAATCAATCTGAACAACAAAGTTCGCATTCTTGCAAGCAACCTGAAGCGACACTGCACACCACTGCATGGTATAGTGTGCTAGTCTTTGACATAATACAATGAAATCTCATCTCATTATATTACATCCATCATAATGTACATTAGAAGTATCGATGGTCCAACAACTATATTATTACAACTTCAATATACAAAAGTTTACAACTCAACTGAAATACAATAAGGTAAGTAACAAATGAAATATAGAACTGAAAGTAAAGACAGAAAACCATATAAACAAAGTTTTATTTTTTACTACGATTAGTTCTATACTATTCTACTCTTGTTTCATTTCTATCCCTTCTTGTTCCCCGTAGTCGATGCAATAGTTGACTCATTTGATTCCTCCGGTCAGGTTCGGCTCCTCTTTTCCTTCCTGGACTTCGACTTCCTCATATTTGACCTCTAATGGTTCAGAGTATAACAAAGGAGAGTTTTATGCAGGGGATGAGTACAGAAGGTACTCAACAAGTTCATGAATAGCAAAGACTGTTTGAATGATTATTTCTACTAGGACATCAGTCATCAAGAATATGCAGTTTTCCAATAACATTTCTGGATAAAAGTCAAGTTTTAATATTATATGTTCAGAAGGCTTCACGGGTCATTAGAACCTCCGATGGTTCCTTTCCCGCCACGATTGCAGTTCATACCCAGAACATGGAGTGATAATGCCACACTTCAATAAACTCTGCAGATGTGAGCTACTTTACCCACAAGTGGTACTTAGCCTTCTTGCCGGGTACGAGACCCATCACACTCCCATCGGTGCGTGGCAGGTCTAGGGTTCCTAGTCTTTTCACCCTTCCCTTGGGCAATGTCTCCCCTTCCGTAGTCAATCCAGTACCGACTACCCACCTCGTCATTATAGCGTACTTTTCTGAAGATTTCCGGGGACATAACGCCTACCCAAGCGTAATTCAGGGTTTATCGCTCCCCTGGGTGAGGGACATAACGCCTCCCTAGGCATTATGATACATACGTTTCTCGGAGATATGTAGTAAGAAGGTGTTACTTGACTCGCTTGTCCCATAACAGGTCTTGCGATTAACGCTATCTATACAGCGTGAGAATACCAACTGATATTTGTTATTAACCTTATTGTGATACTATATACAATAGAACCCTGACCACCCCAACAAGTTCCATACTGGGGTTCCACTGCCCACCAATATATGATTCAATGAATCATAATGCAGTCCATTTATTAATTATCACAAGCCAGGTGATAAAAAGAAGGAAATTTGCATATATAGTTGATAGAAATAATTCACAAATATGGACAAGAAATGAACTTGCCTTGAGATTGATAAGAAGTGTAGTGAGAGGTCTCTTCGGATGAAATCGGTAGAATTTCGGGATCTGAAGTAGAATAATGGTACGGATAAGGACAAGTTCCAAAAATGGCAACTGTATATGTATATATATGCATGCTCATGTTGATGGAGGTTTTTAAGAAAATTCGTGGTAATTTACAAAACAATGTGGACTATATTGTGGAAGACAATGCAATAGATGATATTTATTATAATTTCCTTGATTTTTATCTGCTCTATCTTTTGAGTTCATAAATTTTACTATTAACAACTTCGTGGGTGTGGGAGTAGTTATTAAAGAGTTGAATTTTATAATTTACAAGATTGAGGTTATTATAATTGGAAAATCTTGAATTCTAATTTGCAGGGAAATAAAGAAAGAATATTGAATTCCCCTTTTAAAGATATTTTATTAAGAACTAAAGAAATCTTATGGTTATTCAAATTGGATATGATGATCTTCTAGGTTGAATTTTTATACATTACTTAAGTAAAAATTAAAATGTTGAATTATTTAGATTCTTAATAGCCCAAAAGAAATAACAAAACAAAAAATAAAAATTTGGTTTATGCCCCGTTGGGTTGACCCGGCCTCCTTTTGGCCCAAAGGCCCAACTCGGCCTGCTCAGTACAAAGGCCTGGTGGGCCTTTGCTTGGCCCACTTGGGCCCGCTCGGTTACCCGGTTAGGTTCCCAGCCCCCACTCCCCACTCCTTACACGCCACCGCCCCTCTCTCTCTCTCACCTAACTGGTCGCCGCCTCCCTCTCCTCTGCCTCTCTCCCGCTACCTCCAAGAACCGCCGCCGTTCGGTTCTTGCCGGCCCCGCCTCATCTCTCCTTTGCAGTGTCGTCGACCCCGTCAGTCTCCACCACCTCTCCGGTCTCATCCTCGCCGCCTAGAGCTGGCTCCACCCCCGCCTCTTTGATGGTGCGGCTCGACATGCCACCACCACGAGGCTCGGGGTTGAGCCCTGCATCCGGTCCCTCGCTCATGCCTTGGTTGCCTCCGTGTGACGTACCTAGTTTTGAGGCCTGATAAATCCCTGTGTTTACCGTACTAGTCCCATGATCAGTGACTAGTACACACAAGCGCTTGATAACATAGTCATACATTACGAATATTACACAGATATAGAGCCATTATGGTCTCAAATACATACAAAGCCGATTGGCTGAATAAAAGTCTGCAGCGGAATTAAACACGTAGATACCCATCAATATGCCTATCTCACAGGCAACTGACTGGGGGAAACACCCTAGCCTTCGAAGTCACTGTCGTCGACGTCGGAGCATTCTTCTTCTTCGCCTGGCCATATCAACAAGCCAGGTGAGTACATTGAATGTACTCGCAAGCTTTTCCTCACAAGAAATGATAACGGCTATATTTCATGTAATGGATTTCAAGAAGGAAGCTCTATCCTATGTTGCGGATTATGCGGAAAGTAAGTTTTCAGTTGAACAATAGCATAATAGATTCAAAAGCGGTTTAGAAAGCAATAGTAATTTGTTCGATCATAACATCACATGTGGCGGCACTTGTCACCCTTTTTCTTACTAAGGCCGATAGCTCCGTCTATCGCCTTTTCACTCTCTCCCGGGTTCCATCCGTAGTACCCTCGTATTACGATTTGGACCATCTTCAGCAATTCCTAGCTACCAGATTGTAGCGTAAATTGCTCCCTGTGGACACGTCATGCCCACGTCCTTAATCCCGATGCCCAGAGTTTGTAAACAAAACTTAGTTTAACCAGTGTGTGGCCTCGCCAGATCATGTCCATGACCGAGGACGCGGCTATTCGAATAGATTTTAACACTCTGCAGAGGTTGTACGGCTTTACCCACAAGATGTAAGACACCCTGGGTACACTTTACAACGTATACTGACAGGGATATTACAACGAGATATTTCGCCTGTTCCCACACTAGAACTGGACCCGCTAGATGATTCTCCCAAATTTACTTTTGTCCCACGGACTCAAAAGAGGAACTCCTCATCTTTGTGTCAAACGACTCCCTATGCTATGCGGTGGAGGTTCTCTAGGACTTTATCCACCTAAGTCACTTTACTCTCTACTGCCCACAGGTCCAGATTCTAGCATTTGACAGGATACTAAGCCAAGCCCTTTCCCATATAGGGCATGTGGACGTACGGGAGTGGATCTGGTTTAGCGGCACTTAGGCTCGGTCCTTAATTGATTCGAGAGGGACGCCAGATTTCCACCATATCACCATGTCTCAACAGGCTACGCCATCTCTCAGACTCCTCTTATCATTCCCACCCGAATCACAAATATCTCCAATTTTTTTATTTTGTTATTGATAAAACTTTCTCAACACTCACCTTGGGCGACACACATCGTCCCAAGGGTTTTGTTTTCCAGACCCCTAGATAATTATTACGATCATCTGTAGAAAGGTTTCAAGTTCATTCTACAGCGGGTCTAAGCTTGGCCTATGGCCTATATTTTTCTAGTAATTTACCGGAGCTACCATGTCCAGTATTTAGAGCTAGGGTTACAAGGATATTTCATGTGAGGTCCTGAGCTATGCAGCTATGGGGGAATATCTACCCTTAGTTGAACATATCATTGGTACGAATACAGCATGCAATTTAGCAAACGAAATACTTATAATTATCACTTATGGGTTTCAACATGGTCAAGAGAGGAAAGCTTGCCTGGCTCTTCCTGGTTCTGGTCCTGACTCGGTGGTGACTCCGGGTTTTTCTGCCGCGCGTAGCTCACTCCGTCAACTACACATCGAGAAGAGAACCAAATGAACAACTCAACCAAGCAACTCCAAATGAAATGCAGACGATATGCATGTTTGAATGGAGACGGTGGTGTTGTGACGAAGTGTTAGAGTTTCTAGTCGAGTTAGGGTTTTGTCGGAAGCATATCCCTATTTCCCCATTAGGGTTTTCATACCTAGAATTTCTGGAAGGTGCATCTCAAATACCCTGGAATCCCCGTTCCTTGGATTAGGGTTTTCTAGGTTTTCAATTTCTGGATTTCTAGTCAGAAGAGACAAAGGCGATCTTTCTAAAGCATAGGTATATCACATGAAATAACAAGTGCCGTATATATAAAGGCTTTAAGCTTTTAGGGTTTCACCCTACGCACTAAGCTAAGCGAGAGTTCATAGAAGGTTTAAAAGTTGGGGTTGTTAACAGTGGCGAAGCCACGTTTGGGCTGTGGGGTCAGCTGACCCCACAGCTTTTTGGTAAAATAGCTATGTGTACACATTTTTGCACCCACAGATTAGCAATTTCAGCTCTCTTGACCCCACAGCAGCTCTCTTGACCCCGCAGCTTTTTCTTCCTGGCACCGCCACTGGTTGTTAAGACAATGTTTTAAGTGTTCTGAAATATAGCTCATACACTTTAAGCATGTTCATAGAAGCGAGAATCAAATTCCATGCTTAACTCTTCTGCTTTGTCTTAAAAGGATTTAATAATCTAATTTTTTTTGTCTTAACCAATACTTGGAAGAACTAAACCTAGTACTTCAAAACCGGACTAGGGGTGGGAAAACCTGCCTAATAGGGGTTAAGCCGGATGAGCTAGGATTTTAAATCGGCCCTGGAAAAGTAAAAGAACTTATTTCAAAACGGATTACGCCTTATGACTTGAAAGGCGGAAAATGGAAAGGTATTGTTACCAGGGCTGTTCATGGGCCTCACAAGTAGAGCCGGCCCATGTGTCAATGGCTAAGCATTGCTTACCCGAGTAACAGAAGGAAACCGAACAACAATTGGCTGCTATCTCCTCTGTTCGAATTGGGGAATAAAGCTTGAGACCGGCGGTGAGGTTCCGGGAAGCTGGGGCTCCAGCGCGAAGAAAAATCGGTGGCAGCACTTAATCTGAGAGATTGCAAGAGGGGAAATACTTGGAGTGGAGCGGTGAACTAGATGGCTGGTTACTAATCTCTTACTAATCTCTACTGATGATCCGATTTTGGCTTGGTGTTCCCGGTTCGAAGGTGGCGCTGGCTTCAGGTAAAGGAAGAGAAGAAGGGGCTCGTAGGGGATTGATGGCGTCTGCTGTTGGAGGGAGCTGGTAGGGGTGTGGTAAGAAGGATGGGGATCGGCGGGGTCTTCTTAAATGCGCGGATGCTCGAAGGGGAGTTGTGGCGTACCCGGTTTTAAAACCGGATACTCCCTTGTGATTACTGTACCGGTCCCTGGATCAGTAGCCGGTACACACAAGTTAACCTGTATATCATTGGCATACATACGAATATCAGTATATTCCATGTAAATAGACCGTCAAGGTCGATTATCTGATAACTGTAGCCCAACGGCTATAAACTTGCAACGGAAAACCAAGCGGTGGAGTGGCCTAGCAATATGCCTTACCCGACAGGCAACTGACTGGGGTTACGCCCTAACTTTCGCGATCGTAATCGTATCTTCGGATTTGATGTCTCTTCTGTCTGGCCAAATCAACAAGCCAGGTGAATACATTGAATGTACTCGCAAGCTACTCCCACAGGAGCAATATACGACGAAATACCATGCAGGGTATGTGTCAAAGGAACAGCTCTATCCTAAGTTGCTTGTTGTGCGGAAATGTAAATTTTTAATTTAAATATGAGAATAGTATATTTTAAAGCAGTTTTGTAAACCAGAGCAATTCAAAGCAATAAAACTTCTCTTGAGGTAGACCCGGCTACCTCCTTTTTATCACTCGTGATGGCTCAATCCATACTACCCCGGGCAGTATGACTAGCCTCCTCATTTCATTGCTCAGCTCGTACTATCCCGGATAGTACAGCTAGCCTCCTCAACTCAGTGCTTAGCCCGTGCTATCCCGGATAGCACGGCTGGCCTCCTTCTCCTGCAATTCCTTGCTACCAGCCGTGTAGCGCAAATTGCACCCTGTGGACACATCATGCCCACGTCCTTAGTCCCTTTTCCTAGCTTTCGCAATCAAAACTCAGTCTAACCAGTGTGTGGCCTTTCCAGTTCATGTCCATGACCGAGGACGCGGCTATTCGAACAGTTTTTTAACACTCTGCAGAGGTTGTACGGCTTTACCTACAAGATGTAAGTCCCCCTTGTTGCCGAGTACTAACGGATACACTTCACGAGGTGTATCGGTAGGGTTGTTACAACGAGACTTTCGCCCGCTTCCATACTAGAGCTGGACCCGCTAGGTGGTCAACCCAACTTTTGCATCCCGGACCAAAAATGGGACTCCCCACCTTTGTGTCGAGTCAACACCCAAACGCCCGGCGCCGGTGGATCTTTAGGACTTTAACCACCTAGTCATATATTTCCTACTTCCCACAGGTCCATATCCTAGTACTTGCCGGGGTACTAAGCCAAGTCCTTCCCATAAAGGACATGTGGACGTACGGTGAGGGAACTGGTTTAGCGGCACTTAGGCTCGGTCCTTAACTGATTCGAGCAAGACTCCATGTTCATCCCGGATGACCATGCCACCATCAGATACTCTACAGCCCCAGGCTGCCCTTACCATTCTCACCCGAATCAAAATCATCTCCAGTTTTATTTGGGTTTTGACAAATATTTCTTTCAAATGCCACCTCGGATAACACATGTTATCTGAGGGTTTTGTTTCCCATGTCCCCAAGGAGTTTGTGATGTCCGAACAAAATTTAGTTTTTGACTACAGCAGGTCTAAGCATGGCTAATGCCTCTAATCTTAATACCTTTGTTGGTCGCAGAACAACCAACTAATATACCTAGGGTTACAAGAATCGGATATTCAGACCTAGGACTTATGCATCTATAGAGTATAACTAGGTCTACATAAAATACCATTGATATCCACATAGCATGCAAGTTTCACAAACAAAATAATTAAATTTCGCACATATGGGATTCAACATGATCAAAGTGGGAATGCTTGCCTAGCAATATTGGCCGGGGCTCGGTCTTGAACCTGGTGCGGCAACGCGTTGATTCCTTTTGACGAGGTTCCGCAACGTCGTAACTACACGTCGAAAAAGTACCGAATAAGAAACGGTGCGAGGGAGAGCCAAGAACATCGAATGTAGAACCAGAAACGTCAACACCTGAAATCACAACGTGTTTGCTTACCCATTTGCTTTTAAGAAGCTTTAGAGAGCTAGGGTTGGGCGCCTTATGCCAACTTAGTGGGAGATATCAGTTCACGGCATATCCTCGGTTAGGGTTTCTCTTTTACTTACCGCCCTTGACCTTACCAGGACCTGAAGTTTTTATTGCTTTTCTGAGAACAATCGTGCGACCCACGGTTTGGTGAGCCTAAATTAGCATTCCGGATTAATGTGTAAGGACATAACAACTTTTTATCCTAAGATCTTCGGGTTGTAGACCTATATCGCATCCCCCGCCTGACGAAATCGGAGGAGGATACGTGTTTGGAACTTGAGCCAGCCATGGGCTCATAGGGTTCTGGGCTCTAGATTAAATGAGAGAAATCTTTGCGCAATTGGTAAATAGCATGAAATGAAGATCCTTTAAGAAGGTAGCAACCCATGTTGTCTAGGTTTTATTTCAAAATCATTGGTGTTGTTGGTTTATTGAGTACTACAGAAGGTTGGAAATTCTTAGAGATATGCAAGAACTACTCCAAGTACCCTATAATTAACATTTTCAGCACATATAATATTTTAAAGAAAAAGGAAAAACAACCCTACCCTATTCTTCTCAGTATCAATTTAAACGGGTTTGAGTCTCGAAATTGTGTTTGAACCAAAAGTTTAGAATTTATTTTAGGTTTCTCGAACCGGTGGGAAGCTCGAGAAAACTGGTCGGATATGGGGTGAACCGGTTTGGACTGGACCGAACCGGTCCTATGGGCCTCGGGATGACGTCGGAGATGGAGAATGGGAGTACGCCTTCGATGGCGCTGAGGCGGCTTTGGAGCACAAGGGATTGGAAATGTGTTTTCGATGCTAGAAAAACGTAAAAGGGGAAAACACGGCAACTTAAATGGATAGCGGTTAGCTCGATTCATTTCTTTACACGCCGGTCAACTGTGCTCATTAATCGCATTCACCACTCGGTTGCAACCGTTCTCCTTACACTAGCTGCAGGCGTTAGGTCTTAAGAGACCGGCGGGAGAGAGATTAGACGAAAGAAAGACTAGATGGCGGCGGTGGCTTACTAGGGTTGGCAGTGACATTACCTGAGTGCGAGGGCTGCCGCCGGCGGCGGGGTGAGGAAGATGACCAGCTCGGGTCTTCAGCTCGCGCATGGCAGCTTGGAGAAGATGGAGGGGATGAGAGAAGTTGATGCTGACCAGAGCAGCTTGTCGATGGAGTTGAGGTGGGGCAGCTCGGGGTGCGTCTTGACTGGGGCGGGTCACCATGCCAGGCGAGGGTGTGGTAGCTACTCCTGCCGTGCCGGTTGAAGATGGGGAGCTGCTCGGAAGAGCTCCCACTGGCGGCAAGGTTCTGCAGGTTCCTGTCAGAGCGGCTTCGTGGCTAAGGGGATAAGGACCAGCAGCGGGTCCTGGTGCTCAGCTCGGGTGGTGGAGCGGTAGGGGAAAAGATGGGGAAAATGGATAGAGCAAGGAGAGAAACTTGGGCACTCGGGAATGGAGCATGGGCTTGAAGCGGACACGGTAGTGGCCGGGTGGATGTGTTTGCGATGTTGGAGCTTGGCTGGGGATGCCATGGGAGCAGTGAGGCGCAGTGCGACTTGGCGTGGCAGGGGAAGAAATGCCGGGGTAGAGGGACTTGGCTTGAGAGTGGAGATAGGGAGAAGAAGTGCTGATGGAGAAGATTAGCGAGGCTCGGCTTAGGGAGGAAAAAATAGCTCGGACCGCAAGAACGAATGGGGAAGAGAGCTTGCGGTGATAGAAGCTCGGGTAAAGCAAGAGAATGCAGTCGGGAGATAAATGTTGCTGGCTGTGCTTGTGGTGGAAGAATGAAGAGACCAGGAGTGGGAGGAGCTAGAGGAAGAAGTACCAGGGGAAGTGGAGCTTGATTTAGAAAAGGAGAAGTGGCAGCAGATTGCAGGAGAAAAGTCAGGGAAGCTCGAGCAAGGAAGATGTATAAAAAAAAAGAGAAAAGGGGCACTGGTTGGAGCTGCAGCAGCGAATGAGGTGTCCAGGGGCACACGAGGGGGTTGGCACCGTCTTCTGTAGACTTTAATCGTAAGCCATGGTGTGGCAGGAGGAGCAGTGAGCTCAGCTTGATATTTGTATTGCATTGAAGAGGAATTAAGGAAGGGGCACGGGTGCTTAGAAAGTGATGTGGATGCCGTAAAAAATTGGCACCGAATTTTTGTGCACTGATGAGTTGGCGTAGTGCAGGGGCAAAATGGCAGAGCTGGGACTGGAGCAGCAGGAGAAAATTAGGCATCGAACACTGTAGCTAGGAGTGAGGTGGCAAGGAGGTATAGTACATTAGCAAGAGAGTGAGGGCAGGTCAGCTTAGAGGAATAGGAGAATTGCACATACGCGTCTCTAGATATTGGCTTCGATGCTTGAGAAGAAAGTTGAGAATAAGGGTTAGGGTCTTAATAAAAGTGGATGTATTAGTGATATAAGATGCCTTTAGATCAAGCTTTAAATTTAATTTAGCCCGCAAATTTTTATGCTTCGCTTCATCATATTATTTTAGAAACAAGTTGAGGATATTCACGAGATTTCACTTCGATTTATTTGGGGTTGCTGAGCAATGCTTTGGTTAGTGGCAAAGGTAGCTTCGGGTTTTATGACAAAGACAGCTCTAACATTGAGATGGGAACAGGAATGAAAATGCGTATATGTGTATATGCAGGCAGTCATATGGTAGCTAAGGTGTTGGAGTTTACTCCTGCTCGGAAGAAGCGAGCTAAGATTTCAGAGTGTATGTGCCCACATACACTCAGGAATTCAAGCGTGTATATGGTGACAACGAAGTTAGAATAGACCTAAGAGGTCGTGGTGGGCTAGGGTTTGGGGAATATCACCGGTATACTCATATATATGCTTAAGATTGCAGCAGAGTCAAATGATAAGTTATGATTTTTGATTCGTAGTTCGGGAAGAAGGAAGTAGGGTTTTGCGTACATGCGTATATATACAAAAGCAGTATATATGTGCACGCACTCATGATAGGACATGACGAAGTAGCTGGCAAAAGATCATGGCATTCAGAAGGGGTTCATTATGTATATATGTTTCCATGCTGCGAAGTACCGTGTGGGTACTTAGCTGGAAATGTCGGTAGGTTACACCGACTAGGAAAAAGGGAAAGGGATGCCGAAGGTGGTTTCATGGAGGATGTAAGAGCGAGTGACCACGTATGGAGACAAGGTGTGAAGCATTGTTGGTATACCTTGCCGGATAGAGCTTCGACAAAACGGAGGTTAAGGAAAGGGAACGGAGGTGGAAGATGTGGCTTGTCTCACTTTAGGGTTTAGTAGTAGCATGATTTAAAAAATTTTAATCTGGTGTATCTTGACGGTCATTATTAGCGAAAAAAGTTTTTGTTAGCCCTAATTTTTGGGTTTTAGAAAATCGGGGTGTGACAGGAGTAGAGAAGCCTCCAGTGCTGATGGTGTCCGGTGACGAAAGGAGCATCGGTTGTTAATGAGCGACGCAGTGCTACGGACAGGCGCGGCAGTACTCGTGGCGAGCAAGGAATGGTCTGCCGATGCTGGACCCGACGGATGGCGCGGAGGTCCCAGAGCACGAAGCATGGCACCGCTGGACGCGAGATTCAGAGCGAGGTGACTCCGCATGGAAGCGGCGAGGAGAAGGGGCACTGTGTTTGGCAGTGGAGCCATGTTGCTGTGGTGGCTGAGGCTTGCTGGGTGGTCGACGCAGGAGACGGTGAACACGACAGCCGCTAAACGGGGCTAGGGCGTCGGTGCCAACGGATTTTGCGCCGGTGCCGGTGTCTGGTGCTCTGCTTGTATAGGACCGCTAGGGGAAGGTACTCCAATGCTGGGTAGTGGCAAGGGAAGTGTGTGGCGCGTGACTGAGGTCCTATCGGTGACTAAACGGCAAAAGGAGTGTGGCGTCGCCGGTGAGTGGCACCGAGGCTGTGCTCTGTGCTCAACCTGGGCGCGGTTGCGCGTGCCATGAGTGGCATGGGTTGGCTGAGGGTGCTCTGGTAAAAAAAATGGCACTGGCCCATGCCCGAAAAGTTGTGGTGAGCTGGACGTGAATGAATAGTGAGCTGGGCATTGATTCCACATGTACGAACGGGCTAGCATCCCCCATGCCACTGCATGCCAATGGCAAGGTTTCAAAAGGAGGAGACAACTTAAGTGTTGCCAAGGGAAATTTATTGCAGTGGGTATGCTGACCGGACAACGTGCAACTCCAGGAGGGAAACAGGAATTTACTTGTGGTAGTACGGTCGTGATTTCATGCGAGAAAAGGTTCGGGAGGTGGTAGGAGTCCAGTTGTTGAAGCTAGGGTGGAGTGCTCGAATACCGTCGTTAGGGTTTTTATGGGTGCGCGCGTTCGTGTTAGGGCTTGAAGAGGGCATATGAGGTTTATTATCGCATGCGAGGCCGAATGATCCTTGTGTGCTTATTTCTGTGAAATAACATGATTATGAAAGTCTTGAAAAACTGGGCTGCGACACTCCGGCTCACCCCTCCTCGGTCGCCTCAGTCGCCTTGCCGCCGGTGGATGGCGACGAGTTCACCACGCCTGCAACCCCGGCGGTGAGGTGCTCTTTTTCGGTGAGTGCTTACTCTTCTCTAACCCTTGCTCTGTGATGGTGGAATTTCTTACTGGTATGATGTGTTGAATCTGCGATGCTAGGTGATTGAATGTTTGATGCTTTGGTTTCTAAAATAGCTCTACTAGTTGGTGAATTTTGATTTGGAGCAGGAACATGAGTTGGTTATAAGTAGCATGTGTTGTTACTGATTTCCAGTACATAATTTAGCTGAGAAGAACAGGGACTATACTTGATCTTAGCTTGCTATTTTAGGAGTTCATGTATGCTAGAGTTGTCTCCACGGTCATCTAATTGATCTTATATATATGCTGTCAGAATAGGACTTGATACTAAGTCTTAGTTAGCAAAAGAATACTGTTATACCTATGTTTTTTATTGATGATATCAAGTACTATATTTTTCTTAGTTTTGTCATTTGATTTGGTATATATATATGAACAGAGACTAGGCTTGCTCTTAAAGCTATTCCAATGTTGATGGTCAATTCTAATAGTGTATATAATACTGATATGGTTGATTTCTTAGCTTATGATGATCTTTAGGTTACGAAGATAAGAACAGATACTATACTTTCTTCTCTTCTTTCTATTAATCTATAACTTCTCTAATCCCTCTTAATTATTTTCAGAACAGATATTACCCATGATCTTAGCTTATTTTCCTTCTTTCCTCTAACTTCTTCTCAAAACTAATGAGAACAGATTGTTCATACTTGGTTTATTAAACATTTTCATTTAGCCTAACACAACTCTTTTTTGTAGAATTTAAGTATTACTTCTCCTTTTTCTAAAGATTCACGTCGATCTCCTCTATTTCTTCCTACCTTAAGCAAGCTGAAGCTTGGTCTTGTGGTATTCTGGAACCTACTTCTTCAGGCTACGCCTACTCCTCCTGGCTACCTTGCTTAGTACTGATGTAGCACTGTTCTTGGATGGTGTTGGACTGAAATTAGAGCACCTAAGGCTCTATTTATAGGCATTTGAAGGCCGGTATGCTGTAATTGGTGGTTGGTTGTCATCTTGGCATTTATTCTTATCCATGACTAAGCTGGAGGTGGCTATCTACTCATATATTGCTGCCATGCAGCTGCTTACATGGCAACCCTAACTTAGCCTTATCCTTCTCAAGCTTGAGGTGGCAAAGCCACTGCCACCGGTAGCTTAGGGCTGATTCATTCCTCTTGGACAGGTTGGTGCTGATGTGGATTTGGTCACATGTTGCCTATTGCTGATGTATGTCGGATGTTGCTAAATTTTTAAATGTTTAGTATTTTGGTTGCCTTAGTTTTTGCTGGATTAATACATGAAAGCAAAATTTTAATTTTTAAAAAAATCGGTTGCCTAATGGAGGTTAGTTGAATGAAATTGGCTTAAAGAATTATACTACCTTGGTTGTCTAATCATACCTAGTTGCCTAATCATATGTTGCCTCATGGTTCATGATGTGTTGTCTTAAGGAATGCTGCACGATGCCTTTAAGAATTGCTGCCTGATGCCTAAAGAAGTGTTCCTTAATGAAGATTGAAGTCCTTAAGTCAATTTTAATTTATTTGAGTCCAAAACTAGTTCTCTAGATTCTTAAAACTAGCCTCCTAAAACAAATGCATTTCCTTTGTGGAAATGCAATATTTTAACTCTAACAAATATTTTCCTTTTGAAGTCTCTTCTTTTATCTATGTGCAGGTTGAAGAAAAGAATTTGAAGATGAAAAAGAGTTGAGGAAAAGAATGAAGATGAAAGATTAACAATAGATAGGTCTTTATTCTCTTGTAACATTAAAAAGTTTGTAAATTCTGGTATTAGACATTTCTATTTGTAATTGAACTAATTGAATTATATATGTCTTCCTTAATTGAGCTTTTGATACTCATGTATATATTAGAAAGGTACCACTTATTACCTATTGCATATATATCTGCTAAGTGCTTTATCCAATGTATCAAAAAATTTAAATTTACTCCAAATTTTAGGTATGCATGAATGCAAAGAGACGAAATCAACTTCTAATCTCAATGTTTAGGTTTTAGAAAATACGGGTCTTCACACAACCAAAGAACCAGTAAGAACTATGATAAATTGCAATCTAAAATTGTGAGTATTAAATTGGCACAAGAGTTAGAAGAAAGTATATTGGGATTCTACTGGCGATCTAAACAAGGCGGTAGTCCTACACGACTTGTAGATGCAATAATTTAGCAGTAGCTAAACAACTCAATGAAACCCAAAAACTAAATAGAAAATCCTAAGGGTATATAAAGACAAGAGGTGATATGTTACAAAGATAGTTTCGAATTGTTTTGGCCGTTGCGATCTGCTCGTAAGGAATTTGGAGATGGGGTTGGACAGGTTGGAAAGAGCACGAGATAAGATTTTCAAAGTGTCCTAGATCACCCAAATCGTAGTTCGTATGCTCGAGATAAAGAATGTTTGAATTCAGGGCTGTCTCAGCAATCCGAATCAGAATCCAGATCTTGTGGGACTATTTCTAACTCTTCTTAGACCAAAAGTGACGTGGGAGGACTCCTTATATGGCACAAATTTATGTGGGACATCTTCATGGACACCTAAACTTCATTCCTTCCTCCTCCCGAGAGCTTAAACTTGAATCCTCGCTTGTTCTTGATGATATTGACGAACAACCGTTTGTTCTTTATAGCTCGAGCAGCGGATGTAGTTGAAGTAGTGGAAGTAGAGGTGGCAGCGGGTATATCCATGGGGGGCCATTTTCCTCATCATTTTTTCTTTTAAGATTGCTTTGCTATGTATTCATCTACCTCGAATGGACACCCCTAGTGGTTAGTTTAGGCTTTGCTCTTCTCTTCTTGGTCTTGGCTCCTCACCCTCCTCCTAGCTCCTAAGCTTGGCCTTCTCCTCCTAGCTACTAAGCTTCAGCTTGAGGACCTTCTCCTCCTTACTGCTGGTCTTGACCTTTTTCTCCAGGTGCTCTCCTTCTCCTACTACTACTATGGTCTGATATTGATACTATCTGGTGTGGTTTGTGTGCTATGAGTTGATGCTTTGAGCTCTATTTATAGCCTTGCAAGAGGTTGACTTGCTGACATTTTGAATTAGGTATTGATTTGAGACCTATTTGGGTGACTCTTGTTCATCTTTGATGAGCAGTAGCTTGGTTGGCAATGTGAGGTTGATCCTGATCTAGTTAAGCAAGAGGTGGCATTTGGGATATTTTCCCTGCTGCCAATAGCAACTTGGTTCTTGACCTGATCCTTATCTAGCCTTTTATGTTGCTTTTCTATTGCTTTTTGATGCCTAAATGGTTGCATTTTGTCACATGACATGGTCGGTGAGACACGGATAGATAATTTCAAAATTGTTAGCAGTTTGGACTTGGATAGACTGGACTTAATGTGACAGCCTAATCCTAATTAACTTAATCAAGGTGGCATTAATTATAGGGTCAATCTAATGATCAAGCAAGCCTATGGAATCAGATTTGGTTGCCTAATTGTTGCCTCTCTTGAAGCTTGATGTGGAAAGGTTGTTGTTGCTTTAATTTGAATGGTTGCCTCTTGCTAATTCATCTAAAAATCAGATTATACTAAGCTTCTTTGGTCAAGTCCTAGCATTTAAGAACGAGACCAAAACCAGCTTTTAGATTCTCATATGGTTAACTTCCTAACCCCTTAAACTCTTTTGTTTAAGTTTTTGCATGTGTGTAGGTTAATCAAAAGCAAAAAGAGAAGGAAGAAAATAGAAGAATCTAACCAGTGTAGTTCTAGTACCTATATTTTCACTCTTGTAACATTTTCTGTTATTCATTTATCGTAATCTCTTTTATAATTAAGAAATTCTTGTAATATTACTTTGCATTGTAAATTTACTTGAATTAAATATTATTTGATGTGTATGACTATTCGAATATTAATATATTGTGTTGAACAATTCTTATATACTATATCCTATTTGTGTATTCATTACTTATATACTGTTATTCCTAATTGCACCATATTTATAATACATTGCTTATTCATATTTAAACAACTTATATCCAAGAATTTAAATTTATCCTAAATTTCACACATGAATACAAATGATGCGTAAACAATTTCTTGTAAACCCCACTCACCGACGTTACTAAAGTTCGGGTTCTCGTTGATTGAGTTGTTGGAAAGGCAAACACTTGTCCCTTGGGGATGTCTAGTTTGGTCAATTATGTGCTCACTAGTTTTGATCAATTATATACTATCCTTTTTTGAGATATCGTGTGGAATACTCTGAAGGCTTAACTATTCCAGATATAAATTTTACTAGCAGAATAAAATGTTATATGTCGACCCCGGGATCAGGATGGTCTATCCTAGACTTAAGACATAAAAAAGATGTCACAACTCGTAAGTCTTAAAGAATCAACGAGTTTACTAGTAAGATACAAGAAAATCGCCTACTAGGCCATAGATCAATCATCGGTGCATGCTACAACAACAAAGTCAATACTTCAACGAACAAGCACTGAAGCAGATCGGTGACAATGAAGGAACCATTTATAGAAACAAGCTACGAGCCTACGAGAGTATGTATCTGTCTTTTACACCATCTACCACATGAGAGCACACTGTCTAGAGGAATTCACATCTGCGACCTCGGGCATACGGACACCGTGTAGTTTGATCAGAAGGGTCAGCGACCGGAGCCATAAACTACCGTCTAATTTTCGTGGAGCTGCTGCAGTCAGGGCACTTGTAGTGCTTTATGTGCTCCGCTTTAGCCGGGGTTATCCTCACGCATTTACCGTGGAACCACCGCTCGCAAATGTCGCAGCCGATCCAGAACTCATTCGGATTGTATAGACCGCCGCATGTTCCGCAAAAGGTTTCGTTATGTTCTTCTTCGTCCTCGCCGTGCTCTTGCGCAACTGTCCTGGAGTTCTTTGCGTGACCATCGTTTGCCCGCTGTACAAACAAGTTGACACTCAGTTTGAGTTAAGTTTGAAGATGGATTTCAGTTTCAGAATTTAGAACGAAAACAAACTGTTGTGGGGACCAGTGCATGCACCTTTGAGTGTCTGGATTTGCCGCTGCTATCAACACCAGACCTATCTCTGCGGTGCTTTCTGTCAACCATACTCTCATAGACATTTGGCAGATCGTTGATCATGCTGAATAAGCGTTTCCTGAGAAACAAAAAAGCACATAATCGTTGGATCAGCAACAGGCTGCAGGTAAAGCTTTCACACAAACTTGACATCACAAAGCGTAAGAACTAGTTAATACAGCACTTTCTGAAACAGGGAACAAAGTCCCTCTAACAGAGGGAAAAAAGGACAAGAAAAAGACAGAGAAAACATCAAAAGCAGAATTAGAAAGTGCATCGAACCAGCTAAAGCTTTGGAACAAACTTGACACCTACACATGGTAAGAACTAAATGACAGAACACTTAACAAAGAAGACGTCCATAACTAAATCAGAAAGTGCACCAAACCAGTTTTTCGCATGCAATCATTTCTCGTGTGTGGATCTTAATTAGTGTTTTTTGTTCCCAACATTAACTTCACAATACTATTTCAACATAGAGAAAATACCACTTCACATGTAGACTCGTAGAGCGAGCCTTTGTAAGTGCTAACGCAAGGCAAATAGATAATGGACTACAAATAGATTACTGGCATGTCAAGTCACCAACATTAGTGTTCTGGGTGTGTGTACGGCAGCAGAGAATCTCATAAGCCTTCTGAAAACAATTTATTGCAAAAGAAGCCCTCCAGGTAGGGAAAATTTTGAATTTCACGGTGAAGATCACGACAAGAATAGATGGGTGCTCAAGTTAAAATATGCCTAGTACAAGAATAGATGGGTGCTCAAGTTAAAATATGTCTAAGACAATAAAATGGTATAAATAAAGAATATTGCAGCCCAAGTGTTGATTTCCCAAGAGACGAGACAAGAGAAATTTTATGCCCATAGAGCGGGTCCATCATGGAAGTGTGATACTGAAGTGAAGGAGTTGAGTTAAGTTAGTTGGCTGAAGTTTTGAATATCAAAATTATGCAATTCAAAGGTGGAAAACCAAAGCTGCACATTGCATACAGAAAACAACTTAGGCAGCAAAGTCTCACTGTAGTTCTTGTGAGAGGAAAAAACTGTATGTGCACAGCAAACAAAAAATAAATTAATGTAATTTTTTTTGAAAGAAATTGTAAAAAATTAAGATACTGGAATTATGGCTTTACCAGCGTGCTGGGACATGACATACAACAATGGGCTTTAGGTATCATTCAGTGTCTCATGAGAGAAAAAGAAAATCAAATTACCCAGTTTCCATTTAGAGTATAGAGAGAAACAAGTTGAGTTAATAATATATCGTCCATACGAATGTCAGGAAATATTTGTACACAGAGGAAAGCTAAGTACCAACATAAAAATGAAAATTTAAGGGCAAAATGTTGCTTAAGCCCTTTTTATTTATGTATTTCTAACATCCCAACTGATCACTACATTCACACATAACTGGTAAGACTGTCCCCCAAAAAAAATTTAAATCTGTCCTCCTAAATTCTGGTGATTTCTCACCTATACAATTGGCTAAATTATTTCTGGATAGATGTACAGCAATAGAGTGAACAAGCAAGTACTGAAGAAGTACCACTGTAGTGCCCTTCAACAACTGCAAGCATCAAGGATTCCTTTCGCTATATTTTTGTTCACCTTGGTCAAAACATTTAAATTCAGTGCAGATGCTTGAGTATGTAAATGAAATTATCTATTTTGTTTTGTTTTTTTAAAAGCAAGATGGAAGTATCTATATTTGCAATGCACATCATGTGCTGAACTCCACCCTTACTTTGTAGCTTTGTTAAGTCATGAGCAAAAGGATCAATTCGAAGGTACTAACATTCCTAGAGTAATTTTAGTCATTCAGCATGGTAGTGCAAAAGCTCTAGAACTGCAGAGACCTACTTGCATAGCATTTGATCATGGTGTAGGTTATGATCTATAATATGTTCTTTTTTGCATTCTATACATATTATATCAACCAGTAAATGCACAACTTCTTCAACTACTATAAAGGAATTTACAGAAATAAATAACTCTGCGGTTAACATGGCAGAAATTTCAGAAAATGATTGACCCTGAAATCAATATAGGAGCCTTCTTCCTCTTCTGCGAGAATAATGTATATAGGAAACATTTGAGTTTTGACACATCGATAGATGCCACTTTAATCTTTGAATCAACATAGCTAAGCTTCCAAACTCATTAGAACCAAGTTGTGGCATAGTTCTTCACCACAAAAATAAAAATGGGATAGACATTAAAATTGTAAAGCAGAAATCGTATAAGGATGGAACTGGCATAGAAGCACAATATCTTCCACTTGTGCACATGATTTTTTTAATTTTATTTTTGTGAAGAAAACACCTTTTTGTGTGAAGAAACGTACATGATTTCTCAAATAAAGTGAAAACTAACAGTTGCCTTTTAATATCTCAATGAACCCTGTGAATCATATCATCATCAAACGTAAAGGATTGACAAAGACAAAAGGCATGCAAAATAGAAAGCAGGAAACAAGCGAACTGCAACGCCAATAAAGCAAACACATTCACAAAGCATGACCTCCCGATACACTCAAAGCAAAGAAAGGAAACAAAAAGAAGTGCACAAGAAACATGTGCACATGCACACACATGCACCAACTGAAACAAAATAAATGAACCATAACCTCGATCACGCATATCCCGTTCACCTAACAATGAAGAAAAGTACTCCACCAAAAGGCCCAATTTTGAACTTCCCAAAACTGTCTATCAGGAAGAATAGAGAAGGGATACTTAATTTTCTATCTAGAAAAAATCGACTCTTTCTTTTTCTCGATCAACATAGACTCCAAACCAAGAAATCGAATTAAGAAGTTATGCATAGTGGAGGGACAGTAGTAGTACCGTTCGTTGCCGTTGAGTCGTGCACCGAAGAAGAAGGCGACGGAGAGGAGCCACGAGTCGGAGTGCACGGCGACGAGGGAGAGCCAGTCGCGGCGATTCATGCCGTCGCGCGCGAAGTTGATGCCGAGCGCTGGCTCGGGAAGCTCCGGCGGCACCTCCTCCGCCGGCAGCGCCACCTCCCAGCTCCCGTCGGCGTTGCCGTAGAGGCACAAATTCTCCGTATCTGCGCCAGACAAACGCAACACCGATCCAGTCAATCCCCACCCGAATCCGCCACTCCACGCGCCCCGGGAGCAGCTCGCTGCGCACCAATTTCACTGTTGCTCACCTGGGTCGCAGAGGCGGTAGAACTCGTCCACATCTGCACGGCGACACGAGACGCGGAGCTTGGTGTTAGATCTGCGCCGGGGGTCAGTGGGTGTGGCGTGGCACCACGAGAGGCGAAGGCGAGGCGAGGGGCGTGGCTAGTTACTCACCGGAGGTGAGCGCGCGGACGAGGCCGGCGCGGCGGGCGGAGAAGTCCTTGAAGATGTCCTCCACGGTGCGCGGGCTGGAGGACGCGACGCGGGCCGGCGCCTTCTCCATGGGACGAGACGGGACGGCCTGCCGGCGAGGAGCGCCGGCGTTCGGCGGCGGCGAGCCCAGAGGAGGAAGGCAGGGGAGGGGAGGGCAGCGGCTGCGGCGTGCGAGCGTCGTCGAGTCGGACGCAAAAACTGGATTCAGTTTTATTACACCCTACCGAGGAGAAAGGATTTGTTTGGCCGCGACCGGCGATGCGACCCGACGGGTGCGAGGTAGGACGCTGATGTGGTGGACCCGGAGGCTGAGTCTGTCTGTCGGACCCACATAGACGTGAGCGGGGGTGTGCGTTGGGGGGGTGGGGGTGGGGGGTTGGGAGCTACGCCCTGTGGTGGTGGGCCCGGGTAGGCTGCTGACCTGGCGCCGATAGGGATGGCCGGGGTTGAGCTCACCCTGGTCTTGAGCCCGACCGTCTCAGATCGCGCTTTTCGAACTCGCCGCACTGGTGGACTCCCGCAGTTCAGAACTCCAACTTGCACGCGGACGACTGCACGCTTTTTCTGCCGTTAGATCACGCAATCAACGGTCTGGATGAATGCCACCTCGCTGCATTTAATCGTATCATTCTATCAGTTCGCAGAGACGAGATTCACTGTTAACAATGTTATAGTACTACGCTGTTTATCAAAACTACAGCACAAAGTGATGATTACAAAAATCTTTCTCACAAGTCCTCCAAGATTCAGAAACATACTCGATGTTCATGTCGCACAGAGATGATTGACAAACCCAACTGGAAGTTCATAGTATAAATTTAAACTTGGATGTTTAAAAATTCAGATGTTTCCTCAACAAAAACCAAGCACAAACAGGCAGCGGACAAGTTCATCTCAGCACGAGTCCTGATACAGAGACAGATCCTCGGTGCACCCCCAGGCCCAAAAACATTGCGAGTAACCCGCTATAAGTAAACTCTTTGTAGCTGCCGGAATGCTGCTTGCAGTGAAGGGAGACGGTTTTAAGATCTGGGCTTCTCCTTCTTTTCCTTGAAGAGAGCCAGGAGAGACACACCAGAGACCTTGACGACCTTGAAACGGACACCGGGAATGTCTCCCACGGCATGTCCCTTCCGACCGAACCCAGCAATGAGCACTTCGTCCTACACATTCAGAATGGGCAATGTTAGCAGAGAATGGCAACATGATCACCAACAACTAGGTTCTGGGAGGCAGAAACAATACTTACATTCTCTTCAATGAAGTTCAAGCAACCGTCATTTGGCACAAAGGCAGCGATCTTCTTCCCGTTCTTCACCAACTGCACACGAGCACATTTACGGATGGCAGAGTTTGGCTGCTTAGCCTCAATACCACTGGAATTCAAGCAGTGCATGTCAGCTATTAATTGTTCTTCAGAAGAAATGACCATTTGTAGTTTATGGAACTTACATCTTTTCAAGGACAATACCCTTTGCGTGAGATGAACCAGCGAAGGGTTTCTTCCACTCGTTCCCAAGATGACTCTTCTTGTAGGCTTTATCAGCCCACCGCTGGTTCCTTCTGTGGGTCTTGAGCTTGCGCCCAGCTCCCATACCACGAGTCTTACTGAATTAGAATTTCAAACATTAGTATTCAAGAAATATATAAGAACACCAAGTGTAGCATATAAAGCTCCATGCCAAACATTCACTACAGAAATATCAAGGTGAAACTACAAGAAAAGGAAGACAGTAAATCAATGCTATGACATCCATATTATTAAGTCACAAAAGCTACAACCTGAGTTTCTTACATAGGTCAACTTAAAGCACTTCTTGACAGTAAATGCAAGTAAATAATTTAGCTCAAGGAAGCTTCAACACTAGGCCATTCAAAATCACACCAAACTGGAATTGCTTCACACCTGAACTGATAAATCATCTAAAATTTCTACATTACAATTAGCTTCCCACTTTGGCTATATCTGGCCAAGAAGCTAAAGCATAAATAGGGGCACAAAGGCTGTAAGACACATATTATTCTATCAATAGGAGCACAAAAAATCTAGGTTTCCAGGAGCAATTCAATGAATTAATGTGGTAATGGAATTAAAACATTTTGCATTGTTGACGTCAGATGCAAAAACACATGAGGAACAGCAGTCCAACTGGTTATCACGTATTCGGATCCCAATGAGCTTCAGAACCACACGTCCCACACTAATACAATTACACCGGAACATTTTGTCCCACATTCATGTCCTAAGAGATTCAGAACCCAGACAGTATAACTCAAAAGTAATCCAAGAGAATACTATACTAATGCTTGAATACCCTATGGTCTATATGGCTTAAGGAATAAGAAAACAGATAGATGTAATTAGAAAACTGGATACGAGAGGTGTGTGCTTATTCAATCAACAGAAAAACAATGCAATAAATAGCATAAGACTAAAATATTACTAAATATGCTCTAATCATTTCTAATGGCCGAAAAGTTAAAAAAAAAGTCAGAATCTAAGGTGAATAATTTGTCCAATCCAACCGAGGAGCATTGCAGAATACAGAGTTGCCCCATCTATTTAGCTACTGTCCACAAGAAGTAAAACGTAAAGGCCATCAAGGGTTTGAACATTACTAGTGAGGACTGGCCCCGTGTTAAGCTAATTCCCTAATTTGAAAACTAAAACTGAAAACAGTGGATTTGTTGTCAGGCATGCGATTTGAATTAACCATGGATACTATCGAGCAATGCATCAAACCAGTAATGTCAATAATTCATTTTAAATTACAAAACTGCATCATACAAAGGATCTGGATACAACAAGTAACTTGATATACCAGAACACCTCATAAGGTGGAGGAACTGGATTTTTTTTTGAAGGGGAACTGGAATATTGGAATCTATTAGATTAGATCTGAAGAAACAGCAAAACCGAACGGAATAGCGCGGAACTTGTCAGCGATCAGACAAAGAGTACAGAAGTTCAGTTACCCCATGCTGGACCGGCGAGGGCAGCTGCGAAGCTCGAAGCGGGTGCTGGGCGGCCGACGGCGAGGGAGTTAGCGGCGGCGGCGGAAGGGTTTGTTTGTAGCCTTCGGAGGTGAGCAGTGGGCGAACCGGCGAAGGGGTTTATCGAGAATGTGAGGTTGAGGCGCCGGGCTGAGTAATTCATTGTGATGGGCTTTCGGGCTGAGCAATTCGGGCTACATTTTGCAAGATAACTCTACAAGTAACTCAGGTGCTTCGGTCCACCGCCCATTACTATTTCGTGCTGTCAGGCCCATAAATGAAAGCCATAGGAAGCCTGGAATAGCATACTCCCACGGCCTCCGTTGTACCACTCGTACCATGGCTTGCTGCAGAAACAGGCCCTCTGATGGGATATTTTTCCCTTTAAAAACCCTTTTCTTTTTTCAGCTGGAGATATTTTGTGACGCAATTTCAGCTTGAGTTAAGACCCATCAAATCAAACGAAAGCAATAGAATAGACCCATATATTACAGTGCACAACAAGCGAACAATTTTACGGCTACAATCTAATACTCCGTATAACTTAACCAATCACATGGAAAACGACGACGTAAAGGTGCAACCAAAGAGAGTCAATCACGGCGCCGGTTCCATCGCCATCCCAATTAAGCCTGGCCGGCGCGGGCACGGGCGCACAGACGCGTGGGTTCGCTGCCCATCCCCGTCAGCCGTTCACCCCACGATCGAACGGCGCGGCCGTCGCTTCAGATTCGAGCGGTCAACGTACTGTGCATGTACCGGTGCAACGCACTTACGCCGCTGCTGTCGCCGTCCTCCCCCTTTCCACGCGCGCGCTCGCGTCGCTCGCTGCCATCCGTGCCGTAACCTTGACCGCGACGCGCGCCCCGACCGGTCGATCGCCAAAGATGAGATAGATACGATCGATACGCGTAGCTATAGCACGTACGGGGTATTCCATTTTCCTTCGTGCCCGTGCCGTCGTGCGCGCGCCTTTCGGGTCACTGTTCCGGGGGATTCGGCCGCTTCGCATTTCTAGAACGAATAACGTTTCCGACTTGACCGACTCGGAACGGCTCGCTCGTGCACGGCGGCCGGCACAGTGCCCCCCCGGACGGACAGGTACGCCTGTGGGTGGCTGTCGCTTGCATGGGTCTCGAATAATTGCGCCCATCCACACACGTGGGGCCCGGGCACCCGGCGCACGAGAAGGAAGTAAAAAAAACAGTCCGGACCTAACGAGTCCAGTACATACAGTACCAGTAGTGCACGTACGTTGCAGCAGAGCTGAGCTGATGGATGGATCGATGCATAGGTTCGTAGATAATAATATATAGATAGGTCGTTCAGATCCGTTACAGGAGGGGCTAAGGTGCGAGGCCAAGTACGTAACTGGCTCTCGTCTTGCCAACCGGCGCAGCGTCTCCTCCTCGTTTTTCTGCGCGACCGGCGCGGCGTCGCGGCAGCCAAACGCGCGCGCCTCTCGACGGCACGGCGTCGCGGGCTGCGGCGCGGGGTCCGATCCGCGTCTCCGGTGAATATCAGATACCAGATCGGGGCGCAGCATGTGTATGGACGTGCACTGTAGTGGTCTAACTCGCGATTGATTAGGGGAGTGGTGGTGCACTTTTGTAACGCGGCCCCGGGGCGTCGTACGTGGCTGGCTACTTTTTTATGTCTTGAAATATGGGGGCTAGCTAGCTTACTTTGCTTGTTTAAATAACAGCAGGAGTTGATGGTGCCTGGCATTGATTATTGCGGGGCGGGGTCTGTACGCGGAAAAGGAACTGTCTGGTGCACCCCGTGAGTCTGATGGATGGCTCCTTGCTGATTGGCCAGTGGTTTTAGTGTAACCTGTGCCTTTGAATTGTGATCGAGTTCGTTGTTGATTGCCAGTGGTTTTAGCGTATCCTAACTGACCGGTGCCTTTGAATTATGATCGAGTGGGAGCGTAAAATCTATAGAAAAAATTGTACCACTAAATTTTGGAATAAAGCTAACGTAAACAATATGTCAGTACGTGCGAGAGTAATTTCTTTTTCTCATGTGGGTTGTATTATTGACACTTAATTAATATATTATTGCTTAGCATTTGATTTGTTGATATATTACTACCGTAACATGTGATATGACAATGGTATGTCGTCAGAGGATAGCCACAAAGGTTCATTGGCTTTTGCACTTTACTCTTGTTTACGCAAAGTTCAAGGTCTCCATCGTACTTATATCGTTTATATATTGAGAATATCCAGAATGTTCACAATCAACGATGTATGACCTTTCTAGCCGCAGCGATCGTAAACATTGCCATCTAGATGTATCTAAAATATTGTAGTACAATAACAAAAATATAATAGTACTATAGCACTAATCATTTTTAAATGATTAAACTACTCTACAAGTTGACATTCTTTGTCTTATTCTAAGCGTCATACTAAATATAAAACCATTTACACGTCAGATTGAACCATTTCACCAGCTATACTCTAAAAATCTGTCCCTTTACCAAACCTCACAATCTAAATCAACCAAACAAACAACTTAAAAAGAATTATTTGTTCACAAAGTATAGGGTCTTAGACCTACGTACATACAGATCTATACGGTTAGCCTCTAAAAACTCTCGGAGAACCGAGCCTCATACCGGCGTCCCGGCGACGTGGCGCGCGACACGCTAGCCAGCGTCGTGCCCACCCGCGGCGCGTGTGGCCGTAGCGAAGCTCCCCTGCACAAAAATAGTTTACCTTGATGCCCTTGGCCTCCTCGACGTCCCATCTCTCCTTCCTTTTCTCCCACTGCTGCTCTCTCCTCGTCCTCCTCATCCCACCACGCCCCTCATGGCCACCACCGCCTCCTCCTCCAACTGCTGCTACTTCTACTCCTCCCACCCCGCTGCTGCTTCCCGCGGCCATCGCGCTCCGATGCCATAGACACGCGTGGGTCGTGGACACCGATCGAGCGAGCTAGCCCGGAGAGGCGAGGAGGAGGTGGTGGTGTGGTTGTGTTGAGGTGGGAGGCTGCAGCGTTTGGTTTCGGCGGTGCCCGGATCGGAGATGGTGCTGGATCTCAATGTGGAGTCGCCGGCGGACTCCGGCACGTCGAGCTCGTCCGTCCTCAACTCCGGGGACGCCGGCGGCTTCCGGTTCGGCCTGCTCGGGAGCCCCGACGACGAGGACTGCTCCGGTGAGCTCGTGCCGGTTGTCGCCTCGGGGTTCGTTACGAGGCAACTCTTCCCCCCGCCGCCCCAGTCGCACGCCACGTCGGGGATGTTGGAGCCGGCGCCGGCGCCGACTCCGGTGTGGCAGCCGCGCCGCGCCGAGGAGCTCGGCGTAGGGCAGCAGAGGGTGGCGGTCGCTAAGAAGACCCGGCGCGGGCCGAGGTCGCGGAGCTCGCAGTACAGGGGCGTCACCTTCTACAGGAGGACCGGCCGGTGGGAGTCACACATCTGGTCAGCCTCTGAATCTCTCGCGCCTTACTCCATAGCTACCTTCTGATTAATCATCAATATTTTCTTCGCTCACCAATCCACTAACCCCTCGCTGTTGCCTCCTAATTCCGCCAGGGATTGCGGGAAGCAAGTCTACTTAGGTGCGCGCGCCACCGAGCGAATTCGACAGATTCTTCTAGCTCGAGCTTTAACTCTCGTTCCTTTCATTAATTTGATTGTTTACTCTGTGCTAATGCTGTTTAATTAATTTCTTCAGGTGGTTTCGACACCGCGCACGCGGCTGCGAGGTCAGGTTTCGTTTTAATTCATACAATAACTGCTGCTACTCTCGGTTGGATCATGATAGTTGTACTGAAATGAAACGGTCTCGTTCGCGTGGCGCAGAGCCTATGATCGCGCTGCGATCAAGTTCCGGGGACTCGACGCCGACATCAACTTTAATCTGAGCGACTACGAGGAGGATTTGAAGCAGGTAATTGAGCTAGCTAGACTGTTGTATCAAATGCATAAGTCGGTTACATGAACCGGTTTGTGTGATGGATTGGTGGGTTGTTTCTTGCCAGATGAGGAACTGGACCAAGGAAGAGTTCGTGCACATACTCCGCCGCCAGAGCACGGGATTCGCGAGGGGGAGCTCCAAGTACCGCGGAGTCACGCTGCACAAGTGCGGCCGCTGGGAGGCCCGGATGGGCCAGCTACTCGGCAAGAAGTAAGGACACACTAAAATTCAATTTGGCATGTACATCATTTTATTCTCAGTTATGAATAAATTGTATGTCTAATTGGAAGTTCACGAATGTCACTTGGTCTGGTCGATCGGGGTGGCAACACAGCCTTTAGCTGCTTGTAGGAAATTAAACTTGGCTGATTTTTTAATGGGATAGTGAAGTGAATCCATGCATGCTACTGGTTGTTAGCGTGTCCTATGCTTTATTGGTGAAGCGCCACACTCGATTGTAGATATCTATTTGGAGCAACTGTTAGAGTTCACATATATGAGTTGGCAGAATAATGCAATCCGTGCACTCTGTTCAGAGCCAGAATTGTCAGAGTAGGCATCCCTCTGTTGCGAAGTGATCTCAGGCTGATATTTAATAATTACATGCAGGTATATATATCTTGGGCTGTTTGACAGCGAAGTTGAAGCTGCAAGGTACTAGATTCACAGTAATTTGCGTTGATCACTGTGAGCTAACATGTGGAGTAACAAAACTTCCTTAATTTCCGCTCACTTTCATGTCCTGTTGGATTTGGTAGAGCATATGACAGGGCAGCGATTCGCTTCAATGGGAGGGAAGCTGTTACTAACTTTGAGACTAGCTCCTATAATGGAGATGCTTTACCCGACACCGAAAATGAGGGTACTACAATCAATCTCACCCACCGAATTTTCCTAACAGCAAAAAACATACTACCCAACCGTGTCTTATAGTTACAACTGCTTTCTTAGCAATTGTTGATGGTGATGCTCTTGACTTGGATTTGCGGATGTCGCAACCTAATGCACACGACTCCAAAGGGGACAACATCATATCCGGCCTCCAATTAACTTTTGATTCCCCTGAATCGTCAAGTACAATGATCTCTCAGGTAAACAAATTGCAACACTAAATCGGTAGTTTATGCTCAAGTAGATTATTTCCTTTTGAGTGTCGGTTGAGATATTAATGATCCAAGTCCTATGGCCTATATTAAACTTACAATGTTTGTACCTTTTGATACTGCTGTAGCCAATGAGCTCATCTTCCCAGTGGCCTGTGCATCAACATAGCACAGCTGTACCGTCTCAGCAGCATCAACGTTTGTACTCATCTGCTTGTCCTGGCTTCTTCCCGAACCTACAGGTATGACTACCGACCCCTTTGTTACCTATGCTACCCCACCAATCAATTGAAATTTTCACTGAATCTAGGATAGTTAACTGAATATGCCCTGTGTAAACATTTGAGCTTTTGTGAACACAGATAAAACAGTTTATTAGTAGCCTTGCCCTGTATTTCCTGTTATGGTTGGTAGTATGGCGAAACTAAACATGCTTGTTCCTAGAACATCTAGCGTTCTAGCTTCTGATGTTTCCACTGAGCTGTTTTCTTTCTTTAAACGCACCTACCATTTTCTTGGCATCTCAAGGACAGGCGTTCATCCGTGCCTAACTGCCTATAGCATGTGTACTTAGTACTTACTAGTTGCAGGTACTGTTTCCCCCGTGAACTGATTGATGTCTCAATCAGGTGGCTCTGTCAGCTTGCATCCTTCGGAAAACCATCGTCGTTCAGTTTTCACGGCTCCATGACATAGCTGTGGATGCATTTTAATACCCTGATCACATGATGCAGCTTTAGTCTTGCTGTGGTACTCCTTTAGGGTGCTGCACATATGAAATCTTGAAGAAAACTTACGTGTCCACCTCACATATGAATTATTGTAAGCGATCGCTGGGGTTGACAAAAACTCATGCTTGTGCCGTTGCAACTGCAGGAAAGGCCAATGGAGCGAAGGCCCCCTGAGCTGGGTGCCCAGTCATTCCCCACCTGGGGATGGCAAATGCCGGGCTCCTCCCACTCGCCGTTGCTCCACGCTGCAGCATCATCAGGATTCTCTACCGCCGCCGGCGCTAACAACGCCGCCGCCGCCGTCCCGACGCCGTTCCCAGATCACCGGTTCTACTTTCCCCCGTCCGCCTGACAACCTGCTCCATTTCGACGAGAGGCGGCGAGTTCGATCATGTGTGTGTGCGCGGTGTCTCCCTGCCTCGCCATGATCGGAATCGCGTTATGGCTGTATTAGATTCTTTATCTATGTTCAAACTTCCAAATGGCAAATTCATGCATGAATCATAATCCGTTCATTCGAATTCCAGAATAAACTAATCTGTTCCGCCTGGGGTTTATAACTGCTAGCCTCCGACAAGCAGCGATTGACAGGTGGGCCCGGGTGATGCACGGACGAGATAGCTAGTTCTACTAGGTAATAGTAGTATACTCCTACTTAACTAGCCTGTCAGTGATTGTTCGTTGCCATCCATCATCCTGGGAGCAAACTCTGATTGATGGGCCGTAACCGTAACATCAATGTTTTAGGCTTCCTTTTTTATATTTAATCCTGCACATCGAAGTGAAAGCTGAGGTAATACTAGTCTTGTGGAGCTAGGATAATACAGAGCACGAGTACTATGCCTGTGCAGCTATGCTGTAGCCTGAAGTGAACCAGTATGACTCCGACCCCTACGGGGCCCCTATCAGTGGCCGTATGTCACCGTTGCCTGGCTTTGGCTGTGCACACTAGAGCAGCACAGTGCTCCAGTTTTCGCTGCCCCCGCCGTCGCTTTCGCCCCTTCTCGTCGTCGTCCCAGTGCCGCTGCGCCCTGTGTGCATGGCTTCGCACCTCCCGAGGCCGCGGCGCAGCGCAATGAAATCCACCCCATTTGGTGATCCGTGCGTGCTCTCTTTCTCCTCTCCATCCCCTCCCCCTCCTCTTCTCTGCTAGCTTTCCATGTCTGTTTCGGGTGCCGTGAGACCTGCAACTCTGCAAGACTGCAGAGAGTGACAGAGAGATGGGGGCCATGGCCGCTCCTTTATTCCCAGCTGTCTCTATCTGGGTGGCTCCTGTTGCTATTCCAACTGCAGTCCTAGTGCCCTCTTGGGGTCACTGCCCTTTTGACCAAAAGTTTACTACTACCTTGCCTCGGTATGGTTGAATTTTTGTTTGTTTGTTTGTTTGTTTCTTGTACCAATGGGTAAGCTACTGCATGCGCTTGCATGGGAAGGGCGGATCAGACTGGATGCCACTGAAATGCTTACCAAATTTCGTGTTAGAGGTGGAGGTCCTGTAGCTCGATGCTGCTTGCTGCTCTGCCTCCAACAGGGACTGTTCACTGTCCTCTCTATCTCTTCCCCTCTTCTCCCTTGGCATCTTGCATAACAGTTTTCACAATTCCATATGATGGGAGTGCTGCTGTTTGTAGTAGAGGTATTGTTTTGGCCACCGCGTTTGCATGATATCAACATCTTACCTGGGCCTCGACATTAGTAATTTCTTAATCGCTTTTGAAGGTCCCTGGAGGCCTGAACATAAAGTTACTTCAAGACAAGTAGAAGTAACCTTTTTTTTGGCTTTTGGAAAATTAATCTTTGTCTTGCACTGGTTGGCCGTGGTGCTTTATCTCCCTTACTTTCACTAACTCTTTTAACTCTCTGGTCGCTGGCCAGTTGTTAATATGATGGCTTCAGAGATTGCGCCCTCTGATATTTTCTTGTGCCCACGGCATGGTGTACTAGCTAGCGCTGATGCTGTGCAAGCCTTAGCTGCCTAGGTAGGAGGAGCCAGTAGAGCACCTTGAGCTAGACAGATTACATCTTCTAGTAACTTTTTTTCTCTTTCTGTAAACAGCCATACTACTGTTGCCTATCAATTTCACCCTGATCTATTGCCTACCAGTATCATTACTACGAGCATGATTTGATTATTTGGCAGAACTTGCCACGTACAGATGAGTTAGGCGTGTTTGACTTTGTTAGGCTAATGGTTATCTCTTGTCAGACTGACATGCCACGCTTTATTAACTAGTATCTTCTACCCCAACGTCACGGATTGATTTTCTATCAAATCTTGTTGCACTTGTGGCAAAAAATTGTTAACCACGGTTTATTTGGCTTGAGAAAGATTGGGTACAAAAATATGGCAAAACATAGTATATCTTCTTATCCCTGTAAAATGCTCCGAGATTCATGCAAGATAGTGCCACTACGAGTAGGTTGATCAGGAAAAGGAAAATGCTGGTGGTAGTATACCCGTAGCACAGCATGAGAGGAGAGGAGCTACGATAGCGCCATCTTCTGCTAGAAGAGTGTATCCCGTCGGGACCCAGCTAATACGGGGATACGTACACGGAGACACCCGTTCTGTGGAGCGTTAGAATCACAGTGAATTGTCCATAGAGTTTTGAGTTTTTTTATTGTTCTTTACTAAAACGCTCTCCATATATAGGCCCTGTTGATTCAGGATTAAGAAATGGATTAGAAACTTAACCTGCTAAATATCTTTAGTTTAGATGGGATTAAACTAATCTGGTCAAAATTATTTAATCCCTCTAACTTAGGATTAAACTAATTCACTAAAAAGGTAAAATAATTTAACTCAGTGCAACCAAATTTTTTTAATTTGTTTTTTGTACTGCTAACTCTTAATCTAGCAAAACGGTAGTTTAGATTAGCTATCAAATATAAAATTAAGGTTAAACTAACTTACTCGAATTAAAATTAACTAACTTAGTTAACCTAAAATTAAATAGGGTCATAGAGTTTTCATATAAAGGCGAAGTGCCGCGGGATCGTTCAATCGTGGATAAACGGATAGGTAGGACCATGCATGCACGGTTCGTGCGGTTCATCTTTTCTTTCGTTAGAACAGTAGATGTGGCCACGACACTTCAACTAATTCCACCAATCTAAACTCACATACACACACACTCACTCCTGCACACACGCACACGATGCTTCTATCCTCTAAACACCAGAGACGAGGATCGCTAGGTGGCTCAACAGTTGACATGCATGGTTAGGGATGAAAACGGTATGGAAACGGTCGGAAATAGGCTCTACCGTTTCTATTTCCGCACCGTTTTACTGGAACAGAAACGAATACGGAAACCCCGGAAATGGAAACGAAAATGAAAAGTACCAAAAACGAATACGAGACGATACGGTCGAAGTCGGAAACGATAATGAATATTTGTCGGAACATAAAAAACCCCTTAAATCGTGCACAAAATATAACAAAAACCCGGGATCTCACACAACGGTAGAATGAATATGAACAAAGGCTCTCCAGGCCACCATATACTGCATATAACATATGTTAGAATCATTAATCAGTTAGAATGGACTACATTTACAGAACCAAGTCAGTTAGAGGAAAATCAACTAGAACCAAAGGAGCTACGGAGAAACATTTCCAGGCATGCTTGTATATTTCCACCTACACATTATCAATAGCCAATACGAATATAGGAGTGTGGGTATTTTACTTCAAAACTGAATAAAATAAACCAAGCTGAACCAAATAAATAGGAAATATTAGTTACTTTTTCAGTTTTTGGTGTCTGATCCAGTGAAAAATCTATTTTCTACTCCTGTTTGGTATTCACTGTTCAGTGTACAGAGCCGAGGGCGCAGCCCGGAGCGTTTGGTGTGGTTTGGGCTTGGGGCAGTGCTTTTTTGGATAGGAGCAGAGTCACAGCAGGTCTACGAGACAGCGACTATTCATGGGCCAGCCCCGGCCGGGCCGGCCGCTCTGTTGCAATTAGCAAGTTGCGAGCACGGTGCCGGTCAAATTTTGGCTCGTTCCGACGTACCTACGTGCAAAGCCCGCGAGATCCCCCGCGGCGAGCCGCTCGTGTGCCACGCGTTGTGGCCGGCCGGAGTCGCCGGAGATGTCGTCGTCGTTGGACAGTGCACGTCACGGTCATCTCTATGCCACATGATAGTAGACTAGTAGTACTATCATGGACTCCTCCTTGGTCAGTAATTGAGTTATCAAGCGAGCCCAGAAGAAAAAACATACTGATGATTACCACGTGGATTTTGATTATTTAGTGATTATAGTATCATCCGTCACCAAAACCGTGCATGATTTTCAACTTAAGACTAAGCAATTAAGTGTTCATCCCTCTCTAAGAAGAAATAGAAAGGAAAGGAAAAAGAAGACAAGAGCGTCTGACAGAAACGGAAAACAGAAAACATGTAGCGAAACATGGCGTGGTTGAGTTAGGCCTCTCGTAAAACAAGGTTGATTCAGGCTTTTTCACCTAGCCCACACAACGCTGTCAGCAGATTGGGAACTAGCCCATACACATTGTTGCTGGACGAGAGGCCCAGAAGTGAAGTGCAAGAAGATAACCTTTAGTGAAAGCGTCGGCTTTAGACGGGCTATTGAAGTATTGATCGCCGCTATTCGTATAGGAAAAGTATAACGTCACCATAAGTATTGCTCTTCTACTGTTGAACCCCCTAAGATATGATATCAGGTAATCAGCCTCTTAACTATTTAAAATTGTTCAAATGACCCTCTGAAATAATTTTGACGGCATGACAGTTGACATGGCTCAACACGTGGCAATGACTGAACAATCAAGATCGAAAAAAATAAAAACAGAACAAGGTCCACATGTCAGTGGCTTTTTCTGGTGTTTCCACACTTCTTCTCTATCCCTTCTCCTCTTTTCTCTCGTCTCTCCATCCGCCATGAACACCAGACTGCAGGTCACCGAAGAGCACGAGTGGCTGCGCATCTTCTAGTCTCCTTTTCGTCGTACATGGCGTGCAACTATGAGCGCCGGCTGACCCTGAGGAGGCACGCACCGGCGGCAGCGGCCAGGTATCTCTCCCAGGTCTCTCCAGTGCGAAGCCATCGTATACTGCTTGGGGCTGATGGATTAGACCTCTTGGTTAGTGGCTGCTTTAGATATTCTGTCAGCAGTTTTGCTCCGAATACTGTCTGCTCCTGAGCCAGCAGAATGATGGATAATGTTTTGTCCAGTAATTTCTGGTTGCCTCGATCGATTTCGCCTGCGTTTTGGGGGGTGTTACGTAGTTTTATTTTATTTTGATCTCGCTCGAGATTAACGATGGCCCAATCGGTTTTTTTGGTGTTGTTGGTTCATTAGCCTTAGCACCGGTGAACACTGTCATGAGTCATCCTCATGTCTTTTAGGCATCAGATGACCGTGTGCTTGAGGTTCTAATGAAATAATCGTAGTGTAAAGCCTTTCAAAACAAAAAAAAGGGTTTAAAGTTGAATGTGCAATCTTCCTACAGGGCTTCCAAATGCATTTTTTCTGGTATTTTATTTTGATCTTGGTAAGTTAATGACAGCTCAATCAGTTTGGAATTTTGTTCAGAAATTAGCCCTAACACTGCTGAACAGTGTGGGATGTGTTCTTGCTCTGCAGCTTCATGAATCATCAGTCACCATCTTTTAGGCATAAGATGACCGTTTGTCGTGGTTCTAACAAAATATTCATAGTTTTGTCAAATATTTCAAGTTTGGCTTACGATTATGCTGAATTACGGTTTAAAGTTGAATACGCAGTCTTCCTATGGGTGTGCTTCCGATCGCATTATTATGTATTTCTATCGGATCCTTCTATTAGAGTGCACATAATAAAGTTTATGACATCATTCCCTTGGGGCAATTGTTTAGGTGATGACACACATGGTACCTTGCTTTTTCCTGGCAGGAAAAGACAATGAGGACGACTACTCAACGCCGCATCTTCCTATGGACATCATGTACATGATCCCGACACACATCTCTGATCCAACCTCCGTCGCCCGCGTCGCTTCGTCCTGCAAGCTCTGGCGCAATCTTATCAAGGACTCGATCTTCCTTGATTGCCTAAGGAGGCGGCACCTTGACCATGGTTTCTGTAGAGGCTTATAGTGATATTGATGCTCAACAACATCTATTGATTATCAGAGTTTCCAGTATATACACACAGCGGTGTAACGCAAACATGCAGGAACAGCCTGGACCTATCCTAGGCTACGTACGCGAGAGAGGGGAAGGGAGTGGTGTAGTAGGAGGATCACGTAATAGTGGATGAGCACGTTTCCTAACAGTTTCACCCATCCCTCCTTGGCTTCTTCTACCATGACAACACCAAGTCTCCCCCGCACCTCTGGCAGCATCACATGGACAAAACCGCTGCTTGGCATCAAGCTTCATGCCGATGTCTGAATTATCACAATTCGTTGGAAGCAAAGCCGCTCGCAATGCCGGCAATCCACTATCCCCTGAGACGTTCATTCGGGGTCTTGGTGCAAGCCTCAACTTCTATAAGTCCATTGCATCACAGGAAAGCTTCTTGGCGCTCCACCGCCGCTCGCGAGACACCAATGGTCAGGTCACGAAGGATGTGTTATGCGTCTGCAATCCTCTCACTGTTGAACCTTCGACATTCCTAGCCTCAGATATGTACCTCCTGACCATTATGCGTCGTTTGTCACCAACGATGTCGGCCCTTATGGGCGCATGTCCTTCCAGCTGGTTAGCATTTGGATCAGAAAGACGAAGTTCATCTCTGTGTGCTACAGCTCGAAGACTGGAACATCGGCGAGGTCTCCAGGAGTTCCTGAGCTTTACTTCGTATCTTCCTCAGCCGCTGTTTCTCATGGGGTCGTCCGTTGGCTCTATGGCAGCTGGAAACACTGGACGCTCACTCACGTTGCCACGCTGCACATTGACAAGATGGAGCTGTCATACCTGGAGCTCCCACTCGAAGCAAAGCGCAACAAGGCGCCATTACTGGCATATTCAGCAGACCGGGGGCTTCTGTTGCTCTTCGTGCAAGGCCTTCAGTGTCACCGTGGAAGCACAATAGTGCGCTTGGCGGTGACACCAGCAGCTGGGTGCTTTCTGAAACGATCGACATGACAAGTTCCTTGCCGCTGCGGCTGGTTCAGATGAGGATTAGGGCAAAGGTCAGGTTGGAGATGTTCCGAGGCAAGAGCGGCACAGTGGTGCTCTGGGTTGACGGTGAGGGCCTCTTTCTGTTCAGCCTCAGCGATGGGTCGATGAGGAGGATTAACAGTGACAATGTGACCAAGAATCACTACACCATGTACTTTGACTGGGGGCAGGAAAACTGCCGGGAAAAGCTACTTACCGCGGCAGATAAACTGCCGGAAAAGATTTTTCCCGGCAGACACGGCCTGCCGCAAATAACGCTGCCGGCAAATATATTTCCCGGCAGTTAACGAATTCCCGGCAGTTTTGCTGCCCTCTAAACGATAGCTTTGCCGGCAGTTAAACATTTTACCGGCAGATTGAATTTACTGCCGAGAAATATTATTCCCGGCAGTTTGCCTGCCCTTGAACCTAATACTTTTCCCGGCAGTTCTCCCTTTATCATTCCCGGCAGTTTGGCCTATTTCCGGCTGCTACACTGCCCTTAAAACCTTTCCCGGCAGTTTTAATATCCCTGGCCAGAACCAGATCGATTTCAATCAAACATGCATACACAATACACCAGATCGATTTCAATCAGACATGCATACACAATATGTAAAATCATCCAGTGTGTATCAAAGCTATACATTCAACCACAAACAGATCACATATATATCAATTAACCAAGCAGATAGTTGTGAAATCTGATCACATATATAATGTAGTCTTCATCTAATAATCATTGTCATAAACAGAACATATACATATAAATTAAGTTTAGTAGATCATCTAGATCTTGCCCAGCCTTTAGCATATATATCAGCCCTATCCATCAAGAACCAAAATAGTAGAACATCTACACAAGTATACATATGCTTCCAGCAGTAGTATATGACCCAAAATAAGTAGATCTTGGCTTCCAGCAGTCAACAAGCTAGGCATATTACAAAATAAGTCTATCAGCACCAACTTCTGGATATTGCCAAGCCTCTAGTATATGTACATGACCTATTATGTTGTCCACCTGAAAAAAATGACAAGTGAGAGATGAGAGGGTTGTTGAAAATAAAATCTGATCAACCATTGTAAATTCCAAAACAAGTTAAACAATTACTAGTATAGTCTCTCTTACTGAAGGTGTACCAAGTTTTTAGAGCCATGTTAGAGAGTGATGAGCTAATGCAATTAGTAACTTGCAACGTAGCAATCCAATTAGTAACTTGCAGGCTTATGTAGTCAATCAAGAACTGATAATTGAATTTCCTGCTGTTAGACCTTTCTTGAAAAGATGGAAACGGAAATGCAAACATAATGGAACACAAGGACAAGCTTTTTATTGCTTATGAAAGTAGGAATGGTCAAGACAACAGAGTCATGCAATTGGATGACTGCTTCATATACCAGCCTCACATTAATTCATTTACCCTCTTATTGTGAAAAAATGGGTACATGTTATGGTCCCTGGATAATAGAGTGAAATGAAAGGGGAGTACAAAAATAATTGACATAATGATATGCATATGCAGATTGGGAAGTTCAAGTCCACCAAGGAACTTCTGTAAATGCATGAGGGTTTAAAATGACTTCCCAGTGGTTAAACTTGATGAATAATTGAGCCAACTAGTTCACATCTTGATTACATGGAATGAGCCAAGGAAGGCTGATTTCATAGAGAAAGAAACGCAAAAAAGAGAAAAAGAGACTATTTGGTCAAATTGTTATATTCTGTGTGATACCATCAATATAGGAGGGTCTATACTTAGAAATCATGGATCAGTTTTGTGAATGCAGTGGATTGCATTGATTGTGCAGCAGATGCATCTGTAGTCGGTGCGGTGAATGAAGGTATTGATGTAGCAGATGCATCATGGAGCTGGTTGCAGAGAAATCTGCGAAGTCCAAAGCTACAAAGGAAGTCACAAAATCCCAAACGGCTTCAAAGGTGATATTGCTTGGGTTAACATGAATCAATAGTTATTAGCTGCTGCGTACCTGTAATGCCAAGTATTCAGTACTTACTACCTACATACTCAGTTAACATTTATCTGATCAATACTTACTACATACATACCAATTTATCTGATCAGTTCAGCAATGCTCCAAGTCTTTCCTGTCAGCAGGTTAATTGATTTCTGTTGCTAAACTAGTTAAAGCTGTGGCAATTCTTACTTGATCTTACGTAGAAGTGTGAGCAGGTTTTTAAGTGCAGTAGTTTTTGCTATTACCTCTTGGGAGTTCAGCGTGCTTGTGGCTGTGAGGTTGGCCTTGCCGTTGACTTATGATCCACCTCCAACTGCATATATAGAAGTAAAGACTACTCAAAAACTTGAGATAATATTTATTGGTAAAATATAACTAAAGAGACATGAGCGTACATGTTTGTATGGCCATGCGATAGATCGTCCTTGAGCTTGTCCCATGGTCGTCACGTTCCCAATACCACGAGGCAGTATAGCATCCTTTTTTACTATATAGTTGACGACAACTTCACAATATTCAGCGCCAAGCTCTCGACCCCCTACCATCTTCTTCCGATCAGTTGATAGAATGGTAGCTTTTGCCACGGGAGTACCATGGTGCCGATAAACATTGTACAATATCACTTCTTTACCTTGCTAAAATAAATTATGAAAGAAAAGTAAGAACTATGCTGTACCACTTCTTTGCCTTTCCACAAAATTAAGAAATATAAACATAGTGTACAATGTCACCTGATGGTTTTTCTGTGTGACTGTTGCTTCCTTCTTCTTTTGTAGTAGTTCTGCTTCCTTCTTCTTTTGCAGGAATTTTGTTTCCTTCTTCTTCTGTATGAGTTCCGCTTCCTTCTTCTCACGGAGTGCTACTTCCTTGTTTTGGAGAAATGTTGCTTCTTTCTGCTGCTTCTTGTTTTGAACAGGAAATAGTAACCAATCATAAGTACTTTATTTAAACATCCAAGGCAAACAAGCAAGTACTTGCTACGTAGTGCATACCTCTTGAATATTGATATTGAAATCTTCAGCAGTAGCAGACTCTCCTATACTATCTCCTTCAACTCCCATATTCTGCAAAAAGCCAATACATAGTGAATAGCAACAATTCAAGTTGTTATAGAAAAATTGTAAACAGCAACATGTCCAAGATTGTGCCATCAACCTCTTCATTGTTTCCAGCAATAGATTGTGCCATCATCCTCTTTAGTTGGTACACTTCTTCCATAAGGGCTGCAATCTTAGCACTAGTATCATGCTGAATTTGGTCTACATGCTCCCTTAGAAGTGCATTGGCCTGCCAAGCTTCTTTTGTCTCTTCCTCAGCCATTTGGAGCTTTGTAGATTTTAGCTTTTTAGCTCCCGGCATGCCCAAAACTCCTGCACTTGGTCCTAGTCCTATAGACCGAACATACCCATTCTTCTCTTTCCCTAGTACATGTGACAAGATGTCACCTTGCTCAATGGTTTTTTCTAACAGTTCTGGACGATCATTCCTAGCATCCTCTATTGCTTTCTAATAAGTACTTACAATTATATTGGCTGCTTCCTTGCTGCCCGGAGTTCCATCTTTGCTTGTGTGTGTTCTAATGAACAATTCATCTCTACGAGGGGCATATCCATTCTCCTTATACTACATGCATTTTATTATAATATTAGTCAACAAAGTTTGTACATTGTGCTAGAGTATGTTAACAAAGTAAGGCATTAATATACCATTTCAGATCGAACACGGGCATAACTCTTGCTGCCTGATTTATGCAGCACCTTCTGCTTTCCTCGGTTTTGTTTTCCTTGTAGACTACGTTTCTACCAAGTAAAATGCAACATGGATAATGCTTCAGATTCCAATATAATTAGTGATAAAAACTACCCAAAGTTTGGACATTAAGGATGTACAACCTACCTTGGCTTCTTCACCTCTCCAATGATTGATAAGCCATTCCCAATCAGGAATACTAACTCTATCATCCCTAGCAGCAAGGAGTTCCTCATCAGTCTTTGTCTCATCAAAATGCAAAGCTTTCAAATCTGCCTTGAAATCTCGCCATTTCTTGTGGGCACTTCCCATGACCCAGTCCTTAAGATTGTCATCCACAACATAGTATATCTGGTTGTAACCATGCATGTATGTGTATTGTTAGACAAGTGTATGAGAAAAGAATAGATATACTACAACTGTAGACCATACCCTTAAGATTTCCATCAGCGCTTTCTTGTGTGTAGCATCGACTTGTCTCCAATCATCATGTTGAAGAGGTATCTTACTTTTTACAACTGTGGATAGGAAGTTGGAAAATTCTGTGGCATTGTCCCCCGCTGGTTGTCCTTTATCATTATAGTCCACTCTAATAGGTGGCTGGTTTGCTCTATCATAGACATTGTGCATTCGAGTGCGCTTCCGACCCTTCCTCTTCTTTTGTTGTTGATCCAAATCATGGTCTTAAATATGAAAAAATATCAGTTAGAGTTCAACATTTAAATATGCAACCCAAAGAATACTAAGACTGTATACAAGTTTTAGTGCTACAAAGATACCTTCATCCTCTTCTATGTGTTCAGCGGGCATATCTTCAGTATCCTCTTCATTCTCTGACCCATGTCTAGCAGATTGAGACCTTAGGACTCTAGTTGATTCTGGAATAGACTCTTCTAGGGATCTCTATAAGTTTCATGGTGTGAACAAGACCAAATCATTTAGGCAATGCAGATGTAAACAAGACCAAAAAAGCATTTTGCCAAGATGATGTTAAACAGTTGAATATCACCTTTTTCTTTCTATTTTGCATTGGCACAGTCTTGTGTGGTTCACTGACAGCGTCCAGAAGGGAAGGAATCCCTAAAGCCCTCAGTCTCTCATTGTTTTTTCTAATTTCCTCTGCCCTTGCATTACATAACGCATCAGTCCTATCTCCTTCTCTTTCCATTTTTTTTCCTGAAATGACAATTCAAGGACATTAGAACTGATGTATTCAATGTGAAATAGCTAAGCAAGTTATAAACAAATAAGAAGAAGAAAATCACACACTTTGGTTGCTCATTTGCAGAAACAAGTATTCCATCTATATCTGTCCTAATTCGAGGTATATCTCTAACATCAATGCTGAGATTTACATTAGCATCTAGATCAGGAATTGGCACTGCAGGTTCATTTGCCTGCTCAAAATTTCTATCTTCCACTTCAAACATATCATATAGGTCTCGTGGCTTTGGTGGTTGATTAACAGCACACCAGTCTCTATTAAGAGGATCTTCAACATAGTATACTTGAGTTGCTTGAGATGCCAAAATGAATGGTTCGTCGGACAACTTATCCCCTGTGTTGAATAAATGCTTGAGGTTCACATGACTGATACCAAATTTATCAACTTTTACCCACTTGTGTTGCACACGGTTGTTAACCCAATCACACTTGAAGAGCACAATATTTCCTTTGTGATGATAATTTAACTCTAGAATTTCAGTTATGACACCGTAGTATGTTTTATTTTCACGTGAGAAAGATGATACTTGTGAAACTAGAGCAACCCCACTACTTTGGACAGGTCTACCCTCGTCATAGGACTTTGTGTGGAAATTGTACCCATTCATAGTAAAACTACCATACTTCCTCGCAACCAATAATGGCCCATTGGCTAAAGTTTGGATCTCTTCAGAAACTTCTTCACCACTCTCAACTAGCTGTGCCACATGCAACCTAAACCACTCATGGAACTTCTCATGACGAATTTGATTGATCTCTATCATAGTTCCATGACCAGCTGAGGACAAATACTTAGTATATTTTCTGCAAAAGTTGAATTTGCAAATTTTAGCAATACAATCGACATAGTTCATATCCGATAATAATAAAATGCTTGGAATAACATACCTCAAGTATGGATCTATTTGATCATAATTAAATAAGACATATCTATGTGCCTGAAGCCATGTCTTGTGATCTAAGGTCACTGTATGCTTTCCAGCCAAATATCGACCCTTGTTGTTAAAGAATGGCATACTACTAGATACATTCTCAGGCTGAGGAATATAATTTCTCCATTTTCTACTAAATTTAGTCTCACAGCCTTCTAAATAACGTGAGCAGAATGTAAGACTCTCATCAAAAAGATAGCCCTTTGCAATTGACCCCTCGGGATGGCTCTTCGTGCGAACATACCCCTTTAACTTCATCAAATACCTATACAAAATTGACTAAATATATATTAGGTTGTATATTTGATATAGATTATTTGATATCAACAATCAGGTTCAGAAAATGACCTTTCTATTGGGTACATGTTGCTGTACTTTACTGGCCCCCCAAGCCTCACTTGTGTTGGAAGATGAACCATCAAGTGAACCATAATATCAAAAAAAGATGGTAGAAATATGGTCTCAAGAATGCTCAACGTTTCAGCTA